>CM053772.1:57475671-57493499 GCA_028658325.1 Potorous gilbertii
ATAAGCCAAAGTAAAGAGGTTTTAGAAAAGAGGGGAATGAGAGGAGAGAAGGCAAAGTGCACAAGGTCCCCATTTAGACAATGGTCAAACAATGGCTACATGGATATAGTGGAGTATTATAGTGCAGTAAGAAATCATAAAGAAAGGAAGGAATCAAATATTTATTAAGCACCTACTATGTGCTAGACACTGTGCTTAATATTTTTAAAATATCAGCATAATAGCAGAGACTATCACTACTCCCATTTTCCAGCTGAGGAAACTGATAAAGGATAGAGGTTAGTGACTTGCCTTACCCAAGGTCATACAGTAACTAAATATATGAGGTTGGATCTGAATTCAGGTCTTCCTGACTCCTGGCCAAGCACTCTTTTCACTGTTCCACCTAGTAGCCTCTTTATGAATATAAAGAATTCAGAGAAACTTGGGAAGACTTGTACAAAGAAATGCAAAAGGAGAAAACAGACCAGGAGGACAATATGGGTGATGACCACGACAACAGAAATTAATTCTTTAAAATGGTAATTAATAATAATGAACTTGGTTCTGGGGTAATAATGAGTCTTAATGCTGGAGAACAAAAAGTAAAATAAATGACTTTTTTTCTGGATAAGAAGTGTGGGATTATGTGTGAGGAATTTTACAGACATCATCGGATGTTGTTATTTTTGCCAATTTGTTTTATTTTACTGTTTTTCTTTGTCACGAAGGAGGGTTGCATGAGGAGAGGAGCACATATCAGGAAATAATTGTGATGTTTAAAAAAATCAAGTATATTAAAATGAGGGGGGAGGGGGGCAAAGTCACTGGAGGTGAGATGACCTAATAGAAAGAAGACTGCCAGGAGAGGTGGAGACCCTGGATCACTGTGCAGACAAATCAATTGCCCTCTCCAAGTTGCTGAATCCAGATCTGGAAATCATCCCTGACATTTCTCTCCCTTCTTCCCTGAGCTGTTGTGAGCACCAGCTGAAATAATGGACCAGATCTCAACAGAAATTAGCTGGCTGTAAATATGTCCTGACTATAGCAAGCCTTTGGGCTGCAGATGTGAGATCACTAACAACAGATGGCAAGGTGAGTAGGAAAGGACATGTACTTTCTAGGCAAACAATCTATGTAGGTCAGGCTTGAGAGTCCAAAGGGAGTATAGGCCCATTTTGGAAAAAGTCATAGTTAATAAACTGAATTTCTTTCAGTTATCCATGAGGTTGTTTTTAGTTTCACTTAATACACTGGACTCCAGGATTCAATTTAACTCAATTTAACAGGCATTTATTTATTTGGTACCTACTATGTGTTAGGCACTGTGATAGGAATACAATGATTACAAAGTAAAACAAACCCTCAAGAGGTGTATTTTCGACTCCATATATATACAGAGAGGTATGTTCATCCTTTGTTGCTGAAGAAGACCATGCCATCAGAGAAATAATGACACGACTTGTACTTGACTTTGTTTTGAGTGAGGGAAGCTGTGCAGGATCACCAGCCTCACTTCTCCTCCAGAGCCATCTGAATCCAGTGACCAGATATTCATCAGGATGACTGGAGATGACCCAGGATGAGGCAATTGGGGTTAAGTGACTTGCCCCAGGTCACACAGCTAGTGAATATCAAGTGTCTGAGATGAGATTTGAACTCAGGTCCTCCTGACTCCTGCACTAGTGCTCTATCCACTGTACCACCTAGCTGCCCTATATGGAGAAGTATAATAAAAATATTACAAAAAATGTCATTTTTTTGAAGCAAGAGAGCCTTTGGACAGAGAGGATCAGGGATTGCTTTGCGTGAGACAAAGGATGTGAACTGAGTCTTGAAGGAAGAAAATATTGATTCTGAAGGAGTCCAGAAATGAGGGATGGCCTGACCAAAAACTAGAGATCAGGGTTAAAATCATGAGCTCAGGGAATCGCTAATAGCCCAGTTTGCCTACCATATGAAGCACCTGAAAAGGAGCAATATGAGACAAGGTTGGAAAGGTAGCTTGGAACTGGGTGGTCCAGGACTTTGAATTGCAGGTTAAGTAATCTTTGAACAGAGGAGTGATGTGGTCATTCCTCTCCTTTAGAATGGTTATTTTTGGGAGTTGTGTGGAAGCTGGATTGGAGAGGAAAGAAACTGGAGGCAGAGGAACCAAGAATTAGTAGACTACTTGTTAGCAGGGCTTGAACTAGGAAGATGGTCATATGATGGAGAAAAGGAGATACTGTGGAGTTAGAATTTGCAAGACTGGTTGGATTGGGAAAAGGAGAAAGGAATACGCATTTATATACTGACTACTACATTTAAGCACTGTGCTAAGTACTTTACAAATATTCTCTAATTTAATCATCACAACAACTCTATGAATTACATGTGCTATTATCCCATCTTGCAGTTGATTGGAGGATTGGGATAAGAGTGACAAAGAAGAAAAAGTTGAGAATTAATTAATCAATATTTATTAAGCGCCTACTATGTGCCCAGCATCATGATAGACACTAGGGGAGCAAAAATGAAACAGTCCCTGCCTCCAGAAGCGTGGCTCTGATTCTGGGCTTATCAATCTGAAAGATTAGCAGAATGATGGTGCCTCAACAGAATAGGAAAAGTTTGGAGGAGAGGAGGGTTTAGTAGAGTAGATGCTGAACAGCATTTTGGATATATTCAGTTTGAAATATCAACAGGTTACCCAGGTTGAGATGTCCAGCAGTCTGCTAAATACCTTCAGACCCAACCAATCAAACCCACCTGAACCCAGATTATTTATGGCCCATAAGACATTAGCAGACAGTTTACCTCCCCCTCCCAGCTCCCTCCCCAGGCCATTTCTGCTTTCTAAGCTAGAGATTTCCATTTCTTCTGACTATTCTTCAAAGGATTTAGTTTCTAGTTCCCTCACTTTCCTGGTCCTACTCCTCTAGATACAGTTTCAGTTTGTCAATATCCCTTCTAAAATATGGTGCCTAGAATGAAAACCAACATGCAGCTTTTCCTGAACTGGTTTAGGCGTTCTATCCAAAAGAGAAGAGAGAAAGGGACTGCATCACCTAAAAGAGGTAAGTATGTTGTAGAATGACTATCAGGAGCCCCAGTAAGTAGTAAGTAGGTTCCCTGAACCAAGCACCAAACATCCTGGACCAGTGACTTCAGGACAAAACAACTTGACTTTACAGCACAAATCAGGTCATATGAGACAAGAGCAGCAACTTCTTTCATCACCCTATCTACCTTTGCTTTTTAATCCTAGATGGAGCCCTAGCTTGTCCCATGTGAGCCATGATCTTGCTCAGCATTGTGGACCAGCCCTGCTAAATCATAGCAGTCATAACATGTAGAGTTCTGTCACCCCGACCTGAGAGCATCAAGCCATTACATCTCTTAAAATATCTGCTAACAAGTCTGCAACAGGAAGCTGATGAAAGGTTGACTGAAAGATGGAGGGGCCAGCCTATAAGCTGTTCAAAAAAGCTCAATAAATTTCATTTGCAGGGATCCAGGCTGAAAGTGACATTTAGCTAGCCAAGCTATCAAAGAAGCTATTGTTTAAAAACTGGAAGAAAGTGCTTAAATCTTCTTGAATTATTACCTAAATTTGGCAGGTTTATCTCTTACCACGACTGAGGTTGCCAAAAACCAAAGTGTCTCCAAAGGAAGAGGAGAGGATGGGAGGGGCAACTCTCCGGTGAAGTGGGGGCTATAATTATTTCAAACGTTAATAACAATCAGACATGATGCCCTCTCGCTGTCTCTTCTGAACTTTTAACCACTTACATATGAATATTTGCTGACTTACTCCACCCTCAGGCTTGCCTGTAAGTACAGAGTATTACTTACTGAGCCAGGGATCATTTTACAAGGTTTTAGCTCCAACGTGGATTAACAGTGGAGCTGAACATTCGTCCAGCCCTAGAACCAAATCAGATTTCAGGAGGCGCAGCCTGACCGCTGCTGGCTCCAAAAAAGGCCCCTTTGTCGTCAGCAAGTCGGCGCCATTTTAGCACATTGCTATGGGAACAGGACTGCAGGGGGTACTGGGAGAAAGCCAATGGGAAGATGGGCCCCAGGTGAGTTTGGGAGCTGCATGAAGATATCCCTCTTGTCCTGGGCCATCACATATTCTGTAAATATGTGTCATGACTTCAAGATACAGAATGAGACATGCGTTTTCACAAATGAGCAATGTGGGAATAGGCTTTGCTTGACCATAGAAATTCATTAAGGCTGGTTGGGTTTGTTCATTTTTTTTTGACTTTTGCTATTTTTCAGTTGGATCATAGTGTGGGAAAGAGAGAAAATAAATGTTCATTAAAAAATAAAATTATTTTAGAAGGATTTTCAGATTCTGTAACATTGAAGTCTTAACAGATATCTACTCACAATCTGGCTACAGTACACACACATACAGATCTGGCTGGTCTACAGAGATAGTCAAATAATTGCTTTGTTCGTTAAAAAAAAAAAAAGATGGCATGCTATAGTGGAAAGGCCATAGGTTTGAAACTAGAAGGGACCTTAATGGTTCAACCCTACTCATTTTCCATGTAGCATGGAGTTTATCAAAGGACCCAAAGTTATTTGAGTCCCACCAATCCACTTGATGAAATTGCATGATGTAATAGGCAAGTCACAAAGATGAGAAGGTATGAGGGTCTGGCTTTCAGACTTTGAGTAGCTCATTTGCACCTTATAAAGGACTTCAGGAAATGCTGATTGGCCTACCGGGGTGTCCTTTTTTTCACTCACCCACTAATATGAATCAATAGGGATTTAGAGTTAAAAGCCAAGCAACCAATCCTCCTCAAAATTGAGTTACAGGAATAATCAAGATGGTGGCCCCTTAAGCAAACTTCTAGTAGAGTGCAGCCAGAAGAAAGGAGGATTTCTCTCTCCTCCACAGCCAATGGCCATGGTATCTTATAGCAGAAGCACATGCCAAAGTTCATCTTTGAACTGGTTATGTCATCCAGAGGAGATAAGAGTTTGGTACTAGGAGGTGGAATACTGCTCAGGAGATGATAGGCCAAGAACTGAGATTCCTACAGGTCCTTTTTAGGATGTGAGTTCCAATGTTTTCCAAAACCGCATAGCAGCACCCTAGGCCAGGATGTCTCTGTCTAATCAGTGCATCAACATTCATAGGAGTAACATCTGTTGGTATCCAATGGAATAGCAACCAGGGCCAACTTTTCGAGAACAAGACGGGCAGTGCAGGGATATTAGAAGACCTGAATCACTGATGAACTGGAAGCATTTGTCTTTCCTGACACATGCCTTGGCCACATGTATTTCAATTTTAGCTCATGGGTTATTGTTTAAGGAGTACAGACCCACAGAATGCCTTGACCCTAGGGTAATCACCACTCTGGGGACTGAGCTTATTCATATGAGTTGTTGGGTACCAGAAGAGTAGACCACAGTGTACCACATACAAATGAAAAAACTGATGCCTGGAAAGGTTAAGTGAGTTAACCAAAGTCACAGCAGGGCTGCATTCAAATCCAGACACTCTGCTTACAAATCCATTTTTCTATCTACCACATCAAGCTAGAGTATTGATTCCAGAACCAGAAGACCCGAACTTGAATCCTACCTTTACTCTCCAGAAGCCATCAGGCCTTACGCAAGTCAGTTCACCTCAGTCTCCACACCTGAAAAATGGAATAACAGCACATATACTGCATGGTAAGGCAGTGTAGTACAGTGGAAGGCACACTGTCCTTGGATTATGGAGGCCTGAGTTAAATGCTTACTCTAATGAAGTGTGATCCTGGACATGCCTCAGTTTCCTCACTTGAAAATTTTGAGTGATAACACTTGCACTACTAACCTCACAGGGTTATTATGAGGATCAAAAAAATAAAAATAACCATAGAGATGAAATTTCTTTACAACTATAAAGTGTTATACTTTACAGCTACAGAAGCTATTCTGTCTTTCTTGGCTATAGAATATATAATAACCAGTTTGATTTCTTCACTGTAGTGGTCAGTGGTTTGGGTATCATAGAAACATAGTCACACAGTGTTTGGCATGTAGTAAATGCTCTATTTATGTAGAGAGAGATAAGGAAGAAGAAAGCAGAAGTCACCAGAGGACCCAAAGACAATGCTGCTTTTGGCATCCCAGTGAAACTTTCTCTTCCCTCCTCCCTCCATCCTACCTAAAACCCTCTTCACTCCTTCAACTCCATCCAAGGACTCCCACCTGGCTTTCCACCATGACTTCCAAGGAGAGTGAGTTAAAAGAAATGAACTTAAGGCAGAGAAAGGTTAAACAAATTGTCAAAAGTCAGATACCTACCATCTTTCTCTCCATTTGGCAAGTCAGACATTTGGATTTGGAATATTAATGTATAAACTTCACTCCCAACCTACTCTCCAGACTTCTCTTCTCCTTCCTTTTGGACAGTTCCTTCTCACCTTGAAGAAACCTCTGCCCTGAGGCCCCTCTCTACTCACTTAGAGTCTGCCTGCCTGAACCACTATTCAAGAGGAACCCAACCATGCTCACTTCCCTTGCAATTCTCAATCTCTAGACTTCTTGCCAGCCACCTTTGCCTTTGTGAGTCTCCCTCCTCTCCTATTTGAGTCTGTGTGTTGTCTTCCCCTGTTTGCGTGCTTATATTTGTATCAGAACTTAGCAGAGTACCGGACACATAGAATGGGTTTTGTTCAGTCATTTTTTAGTCATGTCCAATTCTTCATGATCTTATTTAGGGTTTTCTTGGCAAAGATATTGGAGTGGTTTGTCACTTCCTTCTTCAGCTCATTTTATAGATAAGGAAACTGAGGCAAACAGGATTAAGTGATTTGCCCAGGGTCACACAGCTATTAAGTGTCTGAGATTGGATCTGAACTCAAGTCTTCCTAACTCCAGACACAGCGCTATATCCACTGCACCACCTAGCGCACCCCAGGCTAAATGCTTTATCTAGTCACAGGGCAAATCAATTATGGAAAAGACTTCCAAAGAAATTGACCAGTAGTGTATGGGGAGAGGGTAAAAGGGGTGTGTGTGTGTGTGTGTGTGTGTGTGTGTGTAAGGGAAATGGCAGGGGTGGATAGAGAAAAAGCAAGTCCTGAACTTCATAGTAGCTCACATTTCTGCAGTGCCATAAGTTTGCAAGGTGCTTTGCCTATGTTATACCATTTGCATTCCATAATAACCCTGTGAGTAATGTACATTCTTTATTCACATTTACAGAAGAGAAAACCGAAGCTCAGAGATAGTTAATGACTTGGCCAAAGTCACATGGTAGATGGTACCCAAAATAGAATTTGTACCTAGGTCTCCCTGACTCTGGGTATCCCAGTAGCCCACACTAACTTCTCAGCTTCTACCAAAGTCAAATGGCTAGGATGAATTCCTTATCATCTACCATTAATAATATTTTCAACATCACTATAGGGCCAGCTCTGGTTTACCCACCAATAAATTATAGGTAACCAGAGAAATGCTAGTTACATGAGGCTTCTCATTAGTTCAGGGTATTTGATGCGACACAGTAAGAATCTTTATCCAAAACCAACGCAGAGAATTTGGAGATCTGGAGGTTGGACTTAGGGACTTTTTGTGGGAATGGTGAGGAAGGAGAGCTATGAAGGATCCCAGGACTTGGAGCCCAGATAATCAACAGCCCTGTCCCTAGGGGCACACCTTGGCTGGAACATACACTCAGACAGAGGGAGAAGAGGGGCACCGGGGCATTTCTTACCGAGTTCACCTTGTGTGTGGCTCATTCAAATAAGGTTAGAGTCCTGTACACCAACTCAAGGAGACCTGGATTGAAATCCTGTCTCAGACACTGACTACCTGGGTAACCCTGGGCAAATCACTTAACTTCCATGATCCTCAGTTGAAAAAACTGAGGAGGGCTCTGTAAAATAGAGAGATTGGACTTAACAACCTGTACTATGCACTCCAGATCAAAACAGATGCTCCTTCAGGTTGTTCCAAGTAAGGCAAGGAAGAAAGCTCTAGTAAATAAAATTTCCATAGCTAGAAGGCAGATGTTTTCTCCAGCGCTCCTCTGAGTCCTTAGCAGCCTCAGTTTTTGAAAGCTAAGCCAAGCCAGCATGTGCTCAGGTCCCACTCACCTGAAAAAGACTTGTCTTTGGTGCTGCCAACAAACTGTGTCTCTCATTTGACAACCAACCTGACAGTTCAGAGAGATTCATCATCAGAAGTTTGGCCACAGAGTTAAGGGTTTTTTTAACCACAGCAACCCCTGGGATCATCTACCAAGGAGTGAATGGTCTGCAGTCTGGATCAGCGGATGTGGCTTCCAATCCCACTGGGGAAATCCTGGAGTTTTTGTTGTTTTGAAGTAGAAAGGAAGAACCCTCTTTTTCTCTGGCAAACCTCAGGCATGGTGCTCTCTGTTCTTCAGAACAGAAACCGTATTTGTTTTGAAAGAGGCTTCTAAAAGCAGTTCTCAGACTGTCTGGGTATGGTAAGATCCCTCTAAGTCAGTCCCTTCCCTTGATCCTTCTCTCCCCTATTTCACTTTCCCTACCTGAAGCAGCTAGGGGGATAGAGCACTGTGTCCCAGTCATGCTGGGTTCAAATCCTACCTCAATACCATCTGAGCAAGTCATTTCACCTCTGTTTACCTCATTTTCCTCAACTTTAAAATTGGAATAATAACAGCCCCTGCCTCCCAGAGTTTTGTGAGGATCAAAGGAGATATTTGTGAAGTGTTTGGCACATAGTAGGTGTTATATAAATATTTATTCTCTTCCCCTTCCCTTATTTTAAGCTCCATAGCCCTCCAGGACTAAATTCTGAGTCTGAGAATTTGGGTCAAAATCCCTTAATTTGCTATTTAATAATCATGTCACCTTGAGCAAGTTGATCTCTCTTTGAGGGTGTTATAAAAGATGAGCTCTAGGGTCCTTTCAAGTTCTGACTCTATGATCCTATGAAAAAGACATTTTTTTCATTCCCTGTACTTAAAACTGCTCTCTACAGAGGATAAGTTATGTATTCATAAAACTGAAACTGGGACTTCTAAGAGAACCTGGAATCATCTGAGCCATCATCATAGCAACTCAAATTTTTATAGCACTTTAAAAAAACGGGGCATATGATTTCATTGGTGCAAAGAACTCCCACTGAGGAAATTCCCTTTTCCCTCTACAGATCGTCATCTGCTCTGAAACATATAATCCTAGACAGTTGCTTGCCTAGAGCAGAGGTTAAGTGATTTTCCCAGGGTCACAGAGTCAGTATGTGTCTAAGGAAAGAATTAAACCTGACTCAGAGGCCAGCTTTACATACATTATTTCATACAATGTCTTTAAAGTCTACAAAGTACTTTCATCACAACAGATCTGTGGGGTAAGTTGTAAAAACATGATTATTCCTAAAATAAACCCTCGCAAGCCTTAAGGGAACAGGGTATCAACAAGGAAAAAGGAGAGTCAAACTTTTCCAGTAACTGTAAAGTCAAATGGTAAGGTGCTGCATGTTTCTGGGCCTGAGATTCATAGTCACTGAGTGACAGAAGTCTGGAGACACCAAGGCTGTTAGTGGGTGTCTAACCAACCCATACTCACAAATGAAACTCCTCTACAACATGCCCAGTTTTTAATTAAAGGCCACCAGTGAAGAGCCACCTTCTCCTAAGGATCTCATTCCACTTTTGGAAAGCTCCCATTCTTGGGAAGCTTTTCTTTACATCAAGCCTTTTCTACTTCCAGAGGTGACTGTGAAGTAATAATAAAAGACGTAAGTAAAACTTAAAAAAAAAATCCAGTGCCTACTACTAAATATAGTTCTTATAGTATTGTCTGATCAGGGAAGCTTGGTGGAAGGGTGGATAGAGCAACTGGCCCTGGAGCCAGGAAGACCTGAGTTCAAATTCAGTCTCAGACACTTACTAGCTGAGTGACCTTGCACAAGTCACTTAACCCTATTTGCCTCAGTTTCCTTATCTGTAAAATGAGCTGGAGGAGGAAATGGCAAACCACTCCAGTATCTGCCAAGAAAACCTCAAATGGGATCACAAAGAGTTGGACAGGACTGGAGCGACACAACAACAACAGCGTTGTCTTAGCAGAACAACCATTTTCTTAATTCTGGAAGCTACACTTTCTTAATGCCATCTGAAATCTCATTAGTATCTTTGTTTGCTACACCATACTGTCAGCTCATTCTTTTACTAGTACCTATGTCATTCAATCCAGGAGAAACAAAGATCTGGACGTAGCCATGGACTTTCAAGCAAGATGACACTTGTTGGCTGGCTCCGTTGGCCCCTTGCGGGGCAGGACAACAAACAGGACCTCTTTGTGTGCCACCTGTGATGGCTGAGTGGCAGCTGACCCCAATGGCGACCTATTCATGTAAAGAAGAGGGGCACATTTGTCTTGACTCTGTGGGTGTTTCATACTCCCCCTGCAGCTCTACATATTGATCCCTCTGTGATTCCCATCAGGAAAGGGATAAAAATGGTACGCCAAACCAAGCCAGAGCCCTATTCTGGCTGTGATGTTATCACAAGATAGATCATTTGCATGTACACTACCTTTGTTTGTGACTTTGTGCCATTCGTCTTATCGTCCTTCAGGTACACAGAACCCAACTTGTTCATGGACTGGGCCCACACACTGGCCCAGGTGGCCAACAAATTTGCTTGTTAGTTCTGCCCCAAAGTACCAACTAGCATCTGGCTTGCCAAGCATCCTTCAAACTCCACTTGAACTGACTCAGTGGGGTGGAAAGTTATAACAGCCTGGCACTTAAAACCCATTATCAGGGAGCGGGTTAGCAAAACTCACCCCCTTGTTGGTTATTCTGTATGGGATGGACTACTGCTGCTATGGTAGAGCTGGTAGTCCCTGCTAAACTATATATAGAATGTACTGACAAGTCAACTCCTGTGGTGATGGGATGGGTACCTATTCTCCTATGTTACACCATAAAAGTGGTCAGTACTCTAAATACAACTAACCCAAAAGATGCATGGTACCAAAACCAATTTACTAAAATTGGTACCTATGTACTTCCTTGGGGAAATTTATGGATTTGTGGTCAATATGATTAGTTATATATTCCATTTAATTGAGCTGGGTGTTGTACTTGGAGAAAGCCTTATTTGCGGGACATATTTTGAAAACATTGCCAAAAACATCCAATAATTGGGACACATACAGACACAGACACCATGTTCTGTGTACTTCATGGTGGTACCATCCTCTGGTCCTCTTTTCCCCACAAGCTGCCTCTATTATGACTCACTGAATGGGCATTACCTCCCCCTAAGTGAGTGCCTCAATAGACCTTGGTCTAATGGGGTCAAAGTCTCCCATTGCATCCTGGACCATCTCCAGTCATCCTGATGAATATCTGGTCACTATATCCATATGGCTCCAGAGGAGAAAGTGAAGTTGGTAGTCTTGCACAGCCCTCCCTCACTCAAAACAAAGTCAAGTGCAAGTCATGTCATCATTTCTCTGATGGCATGGTCTTCTTTGGCGATGAAGGACGAACACAACAACAGCTAAATATCAGCTGATATCTTCTCTTTCCAAGTTCAGCAGACTCTTTGACTGACACCTTCTATTCTTAGGGTTCAGCCATTAAAGCATTCCTAAGTTCATCTAGTTGTGTGATAGTCTAGTTGGACATCTCTCCATCTCTTCTACAAGACTATCATGAGAGATTTAATCAAGTATTTTGCTAACATCTATGTAAACTATCTCTTCATCATTTTTCCAATCCACCAATTATGTAACCTAGTTCAAAAAGGAAATAAGGTTAGTCCAGCATGACTTGTTACTGATGAAGAAGTGAACTCTTTATCATCTTTGCTTCCTTTTCCAGATACTCACTAACCAATCCTTTAATAACACGTTCTAGAATTTTGCCAGGAATGTACCTCTCAATTCAAAAATCCCATGAGTCCTCTTGGGTCATCATTTCTTCATCTGTAAAATGAAGGTCCTAGACTATCTTGATATCTAAGGTCCCTTCTTGTCCTGACACTCCAAGATTCCATGGAAAAGAGCTGGACTCTTCCCTCATACTATCAGGAAGGAGTGGGATGGACCAAAGTCATCTGCTTACATATGTTAGGTTAAGTCAGGGAGGAGATGGTTTCCTGGAGGATTCTAATAAAGTTATATTGTACAAAGAATTGGAGTTCTGGGAACCAGGAAGATCTGAGTTCATATCCAGCCTCAGACATTTATTTGCTGCATGACCTCATACAAGTCACTTAATGCTGTTTGCCTCAGTTTCTTCAGCTGTAAAATGTGCAAACTCCAATCTAGTAGCCTGATTCACTGCAAAAACCTTGTGACAGTGAACAGAGAGCTAGTCACAGAGCACAGAAGACTTTGGTTCATGCCCCACTTTTGACAAGTTCTGGCCATGTGACCCTAGGTCAGTCAATTCATTTTTCAGTTCTCTAGAAAACCTTCCAAGACCATATATAAGTTGAACAGGTGATGACCTGTGTTGGTAGAGGGAATTTCCTCTTCCTGGAGTTCCCTAGGTCAATGAAATCATAGATCTATCACTAGTCCCCTATCCATTTGCCAGCAAGTAAGCAATTATCCATGACCTTAGAATCAGAGAACAGAGCTGGAAGGAATCTTAGAAATGAGAATGTTAGAATATAGAACATACCTCACTCACTTGTTTTGATTATGTTTGCTTTTTTCTTACAGATGAGGAAATCATTTAAGCATCATAAGTTAAAACTGGAAGAAACCTGAGAGAGCAAAATCCAACCCTCTTATAAGGAAAAAGGACCAGAAAGATTTATAGGATCACAAATCAAAGTGATCTTAGAGGCCACCTGGTCCAACCCTCTCCATTTTACAGATAAAGAAACTGAGGCTAGAGGAGGTTATTCAACTTGCCCAAAATCACACAAGTACAAAATGAACATCCAAAGTAAAATCTGAAGTCTGGTTCAAAACCAGTGCTCTTTCCACCATACCAGACTGTAGCCTTCATGTTAAGTGATTTCCCCAAAGTAGTGCAGTTGGTAGGTGGTAGACTCTGGATGTGAACCCAGATTCAATGAATCAGTGTGATCTCTGCTAGACTTGGACCTTCTTGCCCAGGAACATAGTCAGTCAGTCAATAGAGCTAGGACTAGTTCCCAGGTCTGCTGAGTCACCATCCATCAGGCAAGCTTCTCAGGATTCAGCCCTGGTTCACACCCTCCCAACAGCTGTTGTTGGGACCCCATTTGGCTCGGGATCATACTCAAATACCCTTTACAGCATCCTCTGAAAGTACTAGGCTCTTTCAGAAATAACGTATGAATCTGAAGACAAGCCCCTCCTAATCCCTTCACCAGAGACTGAGGGCCATTCTCAGGGCAATGGATGCAGGTCACTTGATAAGCTTACTGGTCTATTTGGACAATGAACAAATAAGGAATTCTTTTCCGTATCAAATCTTTCTGGTCTGTTAGGATTTGTTCAGGCATTTAACCTTCATTATTGTATCCGGTTACATTCTTTGCTTTTAGAGTTGGGCTGGAACTTCATTCTTGGGTTTTTCTACCAAATCTCCTTGAGTTTTTCACTGGTGGTAAGAAGACAGAGAAACAGAGAAATAGCCACCAAATGACATGCATGCCCAGGTGGACCATGGGGACAGCCACTGAACCATTAGACAACATGTCAGCAATTAGAAAATCTCCACGATCGGAAAAAAAAAAAAAAGCATACCAGCATAGGTCAGGACCTATTCCTTTTGGGAACTTGACCTGTCAGGGACTATTCTAAAACTAGGTCCCTAATGGGGACTTATTTGATAGCAGCAGGTACTCTGCTCTAGGCTAGGGTATTTTTCCTTCCCTCTGAAACTGAGCCCCAATTAATTATGCTCCTTGGAGTCAAAGGTGACCCTGGCAACACAGACATGATTGGGTGCTTTGCAGCAGGAGCATGACCCAAGGAGGGTCTTAGACCTATTGGATGTTTCCCACACACAAACTGTTGGTGCAAGATGCAATCTGGGGGATGAGGGGGGCACAGGCAGGATGATTGCTCCTGCTTTTCCATGGCCCCAGGGCCAGAGAGGTGTCAGGCTACAGAGAAACACACATGGAAGTGAATAGGATTAGGGAATGCTGATTATGCATAAGTATTTTTTCACTAATTTGGTGGCCACATGTTGTGTTTTTTAGGAGGTGAAGAGGGTATATATTTTTTTTAAAAAAGGCAACCAGAGTTAAACCATTTCCATTAAGCTATTCCATCCCTACAGCTAGCTCATGGTAGGCTTTCCGTATTCTATTTGTCATCTCACTACAACCCAGTCTGGCTCCAACAAGAAATATTTCAAGAGATCATTTTCCTTTTCTGTTAAGCAAGGGATGTTTACAGAAATCCTGGCAGAGCTATCTTTTCCATAGAAGTCCTTTATGACTTAAATTATGAAAAATAAAATTGTAACTGGCACAATTCTGAAGTGTATGTTGGAAATGAAGGTCTTCTCTACACTTCTGTTTCCTAATCAATAAAACAAGAGAGTTGAACCAGATGGCCTCTGATGTCCCTTTCTGCTCTGGCATCCATGATCCTGGGAGACCTGGACTAGGTGATAGGTTCTAAAACTTTATTATGGTTTTGATATAATATTTTAGTATTTTAATATTTTGGTAATATTTTCCAATGAAATTTGTTTCCTTTGTAATTCCATATATTTTAGTATGCACTTAAAGATATCCTGAGCAGTGATCCATAGGCTTCCCAGAGTGTTGCCAAAGGGGTCCATGACAAAAAAAAAGGTGAAGACCCCCTGGATTTGGTAATCTTTAAGATGTCTTCAAGCTTTGTTGTTGTTTGACACCAAGTATAAAATTATAAAAGAAGAGTGAATGAGATTTAATTTGTAAGCTGTAGGTTTAGACTACTTTAGGGTAGGGACTGTCTTTTTTCTCTTTTTGTATCACTAGCACTTAGTACAGTACCCAGCACATGGTAGGTGCTCCATAAATGTTGATTGATTGATTTGATGGTAGAAAAGATGCTAGACCTAGATTCAGTTGTCACAGATTCAAATCCCAGTTTCATGTTTACAAGCTGGGTGGCCCTGGGTAAGTTAATTAAGCTCTCCAAGCGTCAGTTTTTGCCTCTGTCAATACCACTTGTAGCAGTGGGGAAAGTGCTAGGTTAATGTTAAAAAGATATTGGAATTATAAATTAATTTGTAATTGTAAATCTCTGTGTCCTTCGCCAAGGGACCTCCCTTTTTTGGCCCTAATTTCCCTATCTATAAAATAGCAGGGTAGACTACATGAGCTCTAAGGACTCTTTCAACCTGAACAGCTTACATTCTATGCTTTAAGACCCCCTCCTAGATCTGACATGTTATGTCTGAAGATCTCCCCAGCTCAAATACTTTGTGTGCCCCCCTCCATTCCTCTTAGGATCCTTTTCACTGCCTTGATGCCTAGAGGGTCTGAGTTACCTTCCATTTCATGCCCCTTGGAATCTATGAAATGAGGGAAGGCAAGATGCTCTAATGTTCAGCAATGAAAGCTGTTTCAATAGGTAGTGAGTTCCCTATCACTGTAAATGTACAAGGTACACTGTGTCTTTTGGGGCCCTCTGCCCTACAGTGCCTTCTTCATGTCCTCCAACTACCCCTTCAGTAGCCTAAGGATGCCACCTAATCACCCCACTTCTGCTGGCCCTCTCCTTGTAGTTAGAACAGAGGCAAGAATACAAATCTAAGCCCAGACCCTCATGTCACACTACAGAGACTGGGCCTCCTCAAAAAGCTGAGATTAATAGAGGAAAGGAAAACTCCCATCCCACACTGGAGCCTGGCAGCTGATTTCCTGACTCTGAGTTCAATCCTCACACAGGTTGCAAGACAAGGAGATGGTCAAATGGTTGCAGTCACACTGCTGGCTCCCTTCCATCCCCAGAAGCCTGCAGGCAGGTCTGTTTCTCCAAGAGTTCACTTTCCTCCATTTGAAAATGCAAAGCTTGCTTTCTGCAAGATGAGTGCAGAGGTTTCCAAACCTTCTAAGATTTTGAGATAAAAATACACGTGCAGAACTGACATTGTTATTAAGCCTTTTTTTGCTCTGGAAGTGGAATCTGTGTATACACCACCCCACCCCCTCCGAACTTTCTCCTCCCTTCCCTACCCCCTCACTATTCTTCCTCATCTCTCCTTGTAATTCACTATTTACATCTATGAGAGTTGAGCTAGAGTATGGCTTTGCCAAAAGGATGAAATTGTCACTCTCTACCCCTTTTAGCACTCAAGACCCTGATCAATGCCCTCCAGGGCATATCTAGTGTAGCAAAGCACCCACCACGCCTGCTGGGAGGGCCAAACTTCCTCTGTACGAGGGTACAATACGGTGCCTTTCAGATATACCTAGAAAATGCAGACCTCTCTTCCCCACCGAGGACTATGTGAACAAAGTTTGCTGCTTTCATGAAAGGCTTGCATTTATTTATATATTCCCATATGGAAGAATTTTCCCAACTCAGGAGAAAAAAAAGAAGTTTTCCTCTTCACACTCCAATTACTTAGCAAGGGCTGGAATGGGACAGAGTAACCCTGAGTGAGAACAGGAACCATACATCTAAATTGTTATATTAAGAGTCACAGATCATTAGAGCTGAAAGAGACCTTAGAACAGGACTTCTTAACCTTTGTGTGTGTGTATATATGTGTATGTGTGTGCATGTGTGATGGACCTCCTTGTCAATCTGGTGAAGCCTATAGACCCCTTCTCAAAATATGGTTTTTTAAATTATGGAAAGAAATGCTAAATTTCAATTAGAGGTTACTGAAAATAAAGGGTGTGGATTTTTTCCCAATCCAAGTCTATGTTTATATTTCTCCATCCAAATGTATGGACCTCCTCGAATCTACCCATGAGCTCTTTATGAGTCTGTGGATCCTAGGTTGAGAACACCTGCCTGTCATTATCATATTATTATAATATTGATATAATGAAACACAAAATGTCAGAACGAGAAGCGAGTTCAGAACATAGAATGTTGGAATTAAAATGGATCTCAGAACATAGAATGCAGAAATGGAAGGGACTTTATCGATATGGATTGGTAAAATACAGATTAGAATCTGAAATCTAGAATAGAGCTGCAAGAATTTAGAAATTATATTGAAGTCCAAATGGGTACATGATCTAGATGTAAAAGCTGATACTATAAACAAATTAGGGAAGCAAGGAATAGTTTATTTGTCAGATTTATGAAGAATGGAGGAATTTATGACCAAAGAAGAGATAGAGAGCTTTATGAAATGCAAAATGGATAATTTTGATCACATTAAACCGAAAAGTTTTGCACAAACAAAGCCAATGCAACCAAGATTGGGAGGGAAGCAGAAAACTGGGAAAGAATCTTCACAACTAGTGTCTGTGATAAAGGTCTCATTTCTAAAATGTTTAGAGAACTGAGTCAAATTTACAAGAATACAAATCATTCCCCAAAATTGATAAATGGTCAAAAAATATGAACAGGCAGTTTTCAGAGAAAGAAATTAAAAGCTTCTATAGTCATATAAAAAAATGCTCTAAATCACTATTGATTAGAGAGATGCAAATCAAAACCACTCTGAGATATCACATCACACCTATCAGATTGGCTAAGATGACAAAACAGGAAAATGATACATGTTGGAGAAGAGGTAGGAGAGTGGGAACACTAATTCATTGCTGGTGGAGCTGTGAGCTGATCCAACCATTCTGGAGAGCAATTTGGAACTATGCCCAAAAGGCTATAAAAATGTGCATACACAATGGGAAAAGGACCCACATGTGCAGAAATATTTATAGCAGTTCTTTTTGTGTAGTGACCAAGAACTGGAAATGGAGAGTATGGTCA
>CM053772.1:57493999-57511481 GCA_028658325.1 Potorous gilbertii
ACAAATGGGGAGAAAATTTTGGAACCCAAAATTTTGTAAAAATGAATGTAAAAAGTTAAATAAATAAATTTATATATATAAAAAAAGAAATTGAGCGAAGGAAGCAAGAAAATGAGACTGATGCCAATAGCACCATCCCACCCCAACAAAGGCATTAGCTATTTCCCCACTTTGAAGAAGCATACGAAAGCATAGTGAAGGTTTCTGGGTAGGTATTCCCTAAATTAGCCTTTACACTGTAAGTGTAGAGCTGATTATGTTGGAAGGAGGCAAAGCAAGAAAATAATCAAAAAAATCTTGACACTAGAGTTGGAAGACTGGGCTCTGGAAAGACTTACATGAATTGATGCAGAGTGAAGTGAGCAGAACCAGAAGAGCATTGTAGACAGTAACAGCAATATTGCATGATGATTAACTGTGAATGACTGACTCAATTCTTCTCAGCAATACAATGATCCAAGGCAATCCCAAAGGACTCATGATGAAAAATACTATCTACTTCCAGAAAAAGAACCAATGCTGTACGAATACAAACTGAAGCATGTGATTTTTCACTTTCTTTTTTTTTGTTTGCATCTTCTTAAACAAAATGACTGATATGGAAATATTTTCCATGATTGCACATGTATATTGCTTATCATCTCAAGAGGAGGTCAGGGGAGGTACAGAGGGAGGGATAAAATTTGGAACTCCAAACTTTCAAAAAAACCCAGTGAACATTAAAAATTGTTTTTACATGTAATGGAGGGGGGAATAAAATATTATATTTTTAAAAAAAAGAAGAACCTGAGTTCAAATTTCACTTTTGGTGCTTACTGCTTCTGTGACCTTGGCAAGTCATTTAAACTCCCTGGGTCTCAGTTTCTTTATGATAAGATCATTGAGCTAGGTGGCTTTGGAGGTTCCTTCTTGCTCAAGATTCATGATGATCATATGACTTTTTAGTAACAGAGAAGTTTGCTGTGAGGCATTTGATTTACTAGATGGATTTTCCTGTGTATTTGTGTTTTCCTACTCCATGTGTCCCTATGAAGCTTTTGTGCACTAGAATGTGCTGCAGGTTGCATGAGGTCTTAGGCACAGAGTCTACTAAAAATGCTGAGTGATGAGAGCCTTTTATGTCAGATATTGAGGGATTCTGGCAGGTAGTTGCTATAGAAGAACACACATAATTCCAATAACTCAACTCAGCCCTAGAGCTCTGGGAGAATTACCAATTCTACCAGTACAGCTGATTTCTAAATCACCTCTGCTCCCACTTTCACTTCTGACCTAGGTGTCAGCAAACCATTCTTCCTTTAGTTCAGCCAAGATAAATTTGTATCGTTGTTTTTCTAAGGACTCTACTAAGCAACTAAGAAGAAAAGAAAGCAAAACAAAATATAAAAATGAGCACTGACAAGTTTATAGAGCACAGAAATCTTACCCTAAGTTAACTCTGTTCTTGCTCCAGGTTGTCTTGCCTGGCACCATTTAAAGGAGGTTCCCTGCCCCTTCCTTAATCCTTGCTTCAATCTTGTCTAACATTAATAATCCCTTAGCACTTAATTGTTTACAAAGCATTTTCATATTCATTGCTTCCTTTGATCCTTCCAACAGCTCTGTGTGGGAAAGCTAGGAAGTTGTCATATACCCCATTTTACAGATCAGTAAACAGACTAAAAATTAGGCAAGTTGCCCCCAAATTAACTTGCACTTACCGTCAATAAAATAGGTGATATTGATACAACACTTTCAAGTTGGCAAAGCTTCTACAGATAGTCCGTCTTCAAAGGGTCCTATGAAGTAGGAATGGCAGAATAGCCTTAGATCTCATTTCTTTGTTTAGTGTTCTTTCTACTAGAAAACAGTGCCCTCTGGGGAAGCTCCATGCCTTCATCGATTGTTGTTGGCTAAACTCATTCCTCTCGCTGTGGCTCTTGATGACCAAACACCATTATCCCCTTGAGCCTCCCTCAAGCTTGACGATCCTTGCTAGGGTCAAGGACAGACTTGGTTTACTCTGCCTATTTCATAATCTCGGCCCAGATGGGAAGTCTTTCTCATTTTCTAAAAGGAGATTCTAGTTGTCTGCTCTTGGACAGAGTCTAGGTCCTCAAGCCCGTAAATAACCCTTCCCAGTCAAGGTTTTCAGTTCCAGCTACTTCCCAGATCAGTTTCTGGTGACTCATCTTCCAAAGCCCATATCTCACTCCCCAAACTCCCAAGAGTTTTACATATCAAATTGTTTTGGATAATTCCCAATTCAACAAGCACTTGGTAAAACCATGCTATGTACCAGTCAGAAAAGCAATTTCTTACAGTGAAGAGAGAGAGTTCTCATCAGGATTAAGCCCCACCTCTGACAAATCCAAGCTGTGGGACACTGAGCAAATCACTCCCTCAATGCTCTAGGCAAGTCTCTAAGGTTATGAACTGTAGGGAATATGTATAGGAGGTTCCTCATGGAGGGGAGAGGTTCCTATACCAATGATGTTAAAGATCTGGTACATAATAAATGTGCTGGGCACTATTCTAGGCCGTGTATCTCTCCATCTCCATCTTTGTCTCTGTCTCTGATTCTCTCTCTCTCTGTCTCTCTGTCTTTCTCTGTCTCTCTTTCTCTCTAACTCTCTTTGTCTGTCTCCAAATCTCTGTCTCTCTTTCTCTCTCTGTGTCTCTGTCTGTGTGTCTCTCTCTATTTCTGTAATATCTGTCTGTCTCTCTGTATCTGTCTCTCTGTCTCTGTCTCTCTTTCTCTCTCTCCATCTCTGCCTCTCTTTCTGACTCTCTCTCTTTCTCTCTCCCCCCATCAGCTGAGTTTATGAAGTGGGGAGCCCAGTCTGTCAACTCTACTCAAGTAACGTTGACTACCTCAAGAACTAAATGTCCTTAACCTACGGTTGCTTTACTTTAAAATTTGAGTTTATTCAATATGGCATCCATCTTAAGCCCTTTCTCTTCATTCCAAGAGCCTTTGACATATATGTTTGCACACATGCCCATGCGCACGTGCGTGCGTGCGCGCGCACACACACACACACACACACACACTCCTTTCCACTACTCTCTGACAAGAAGGTGACCCTTCTCCTTGCCAAGGTCAAGCTCTCTATGTGTGCCCTCGATTCCATCACCTCTCATTTTATCCAGTGGATGCAATCTCAATCACCATCTCCCTTCTCTCTAATCTATAATCTATGACTATTTCCAAGATCTGTATCCAGCTCTGATCTCTCTCCTGAGTCCCTAATCACCAATTGCCTACTGGACATTTCAAACTAGATGTCCCAGAGACATGTCAAACTCAACAAACTCAAAACAGAATTCATAATCTTTCCTACAAGCCCATTCTCCTTTAGAACTTCCAATTTTCATCAAAGACACCACCATTCTCCCAGTCTTGCAGATTCCATCGAATGGACAAGAAGCCTCTAATCTGTGGATGGCTGGAATCAAACAGAGCAGCCTAGAGAAAAGAGTCGGGAATCAAATGAAAGTTTAATTTCAAACTGAGGGAAACATCTTGTAAGCAAGGACACATACGCCAGATCCATGCCCTTAGTGGGGAACCCAAAGCAGTGTGGGGAGATCTCAGTACTTATACAAATGGCTTCACGGTGAGTTGTAGCCCTGGCAGTGATGGGTAACAGCAACCATGAGACAAGTCTGATTCGTAATAGGGCTTTACAAGCTGAACGTGGATACAGCAGGTGCTTGTCTGAGCTCAGAAAACACCTGGTGCTGGTTGAAGCAATACAATGACAATATGAAATAATTCTGGGATTTTACTGGGGCTGAGATCATCCAGAGAGTGAGCGCAAAGGATTGTTGTTATGCCAAGGTCAGGGCACAGCCTGCTTTCTGGACCTTGACTCTGGAAAATAAAGTGTCTCCCAATATGTTGATATTTCATAACTTTGGCATTAAACTCAATTCCTCAGTCTCCATCACCCCATCACAATCAGTTTCCAAATTTGGCCATCTCTGCCTTCAGTCTCTCACATCTGACCCCTTGTCTCTACTCACACAGCTACCCCCTTATTTCAAGACTTCATTATTTTTAAACTAGATTATTTAATGACTTTCTAATTACTTTCTCTGCCTCAAGTTTCTCCCCAATTAAGTCCACCCTTCACACTGTTGCCAAAAGTGATTTTCCTTAAGCATCGATCACCACCCCCCTCAATAAATACCAGTGGCTTTCTATTGCCTCATTTATTTTATTTATATCCCCAGTGCCCAGTATATTACCTAGCACAGAGTAAGCACTTAATAAATACTGATTGATTGACTGGATCTTGGTCCCAGAAACAGAGTTCCTACAAAGCTGGCTGCCTGAGAAATTTTATTCCACAGCCTTCAGCACAAGGCAGGTGCCCTTTAATTCCTCATTCTACACTCCCATGGCTGCCAGGTCATAACATCCTAGTTCATCTTTCTGCCTACCTCCAGTCCTTCCCAACCCATCATTATACTATTGACCCAGTTAATCTTCCTAATAACCCCCATCATCATGTCTTTCCTCTACTCAAAACATTTTTTAGTTGCATTCCTCTTCCTATGCCAACAAAATAAAATTAAAATTCCTAATCCTGACATTCCAGGCCTTCCACAATCTTATTCCAGTCTACCTGCACAGCCTTATGTAATACATACTGTTTCTCTTAAGATAATAATTACATTTGATTGTAAGATCCTTGAGAGTTAGAACTCTCTTTTGTCTCCTTTTGTATTCCCAGCACTTCACAGCGTCTGGCACACAGGTGCTTAAAACAAATGTTTACTGAATGAATGAATGAATGAATGAATGGATGAATGAAAAATAGGAATTCTTCATCTCCCATTCTTTACCTGTCCTCTCATCCTCTCTTTGCTCACATCATCTCCAAAGTCTAGAATGCATTTTCCTCACACCCCTATCATTATCTGTTGAAATTGCTAACCTTTCATTAGGATTTAAATCCTCCTTCGTGGTCTTCCATGATTTTTACCACCACCAATCCACTCCCACCCCACATCTCCAAAGATGAAACTTGTCTTTCAGTCTCGTATCCTGGCTCCCCCAATAGAATGTAAGCTCATTGGCAGTATCCTACATTCTAGGCACAGGAAACATATAAGCAAAAGTATTAGGAAAGAGCAGGACATGGAAGACAGAAGACAGTTCAATTTGGCTAGAGTATACAGTACACGGGGAGGAGTAATCCAAGCAGACTGGACATGAAGGGTGTCTCTAGACAGTGGAGGGTTTTGAATGCCCTCCCCTAAAGAGATTGCAATTATAAGGAGTAAGCCATAGGGATCTCTGAAGATTTTGGAGTAAAGGAGTGATGTGACCTCATAACATATAAAAAAGGTTGTTCAAACAACTATATGAAAGACAAATAGGGGAGGGGAGGAGGGTAGAGACAGAAGACTTCAAGAAGTATAAGCACAAAAGAATTTTAGACACTAACTTCCCCAGAAATTGGAGGTGAGGAGGGTTATTGACAGAGCTGACCTGTTTCACAGTTAAAAATACTGAAGTATAGAATCAAAGTGGAATGAAATACCTGTCTAAAACTTTGCAGCTGAGAGAATCCTGTTAGCTAGAAAGTACGAAAAAAGTCTGCTTTTCTATAACTCTTTAAAACTTACAAAGTACTTTAAATACATTCATTTAATCCTCACAGTGATATTATAAGGTAGATAGTTCAGATATAATTCTCCTCATTTTACATGTGAAGATGATACAATGACTTTTCTAAAGCCATGTGGCTAGTAATGGCTAAATTCCCAAGAAGGGTCCTATAAGGAAGCTGTGGAAAATAAGACTGAATAAGATTGGGGTCAAATTATGGAAGACTTTAAATGTCAAGTTGAGGAATTCAGTCTTACCTCCAGAAAAAAAGGGGAGTCATTGGAAGTTTCTGAGTAGAGTAGTGACAGAAAACTTTCACATATGTAGTAATAATTTTTGTGGTACTCCAAGGTAATAGTCAATTTCTTTGAACTAAGTACATTATTTTATATTTAATCTTTTGCAAGTTCATTATGACTAACCATTACTATTATAATAGATTCAAATAACCCTTTTCCCTCTTGTCAAAATTTAAAAAATTTTAAAATCCAAGAGGAGCCGGATAGTAAGGAAATTTTTTTTTGTTTACATACATATAGTATTTTATATACTATGTGCTTTAAAAAACTCAATATATAACATTATCCCATTTGACCCTTACAAAATACTCTGTAGGTAGATATTACTGGTAGTGTTAGGACTAACACCTCTGGTGTGTGTGTCAAGTCCTTTTTTAGGCTATTCATCCACCTTTGAGGTCTATCTGACACTCAACTCTCACCTGTGGCTCCAAGAATCCATAGCATACTCGATGGCCACATCCCAGTAAACCATTTCAGCAAATGGGCTAAATCAGGTTGAGGTTAACCAATGGCTCATGGGTGAATTAGTAGGGTGTCTACCCCAAGTATATGAAGACTTCCCCCAATAGAAAGGGGCAGATGAGAACAATTTGTTACAACAGCCATGAAGAAGGCACTGTGGAGTGCTTAGAGTTTGGTCAGACATTGAAGATGCGACGGTCATCCACCGCAACCTGCGCCATTGCCTGTCATCTTGACTTTGGTCTTGCCACCAGACTTTCATGACTCTGGAAGACCAAGTGAAGCTGATGACTTTGTGCGACTACCTCACTTAAATCCAATTCATGTATGAGTCAAGACATCACCCTGTGATGTCACTAATCTTCTTTGGGGGGATAAAAGGACAAACAACAACATAGGTAGGAGAACTAAGCCTCAGAGTGGTTACATAATTTGCCCATATTTACATAGTTAGTAAATATTGGAGACAAAACACTAGAAGAAATAGCCTTCTAACATCTCGAGGAAGTGGCATTTAGATGTGAGGATTGCCAACTCTTACAGAATGAGATTCTGAACTTCAAATAGTCAGGATCATCCCACTAAGAGGACATGCTGTGAAGTAAGGGGATAGCTCAACCTTCCTCATCCACCTCCAGTCCAGAGATCTTGCTAAGGGAATGCTATTAGGAGATGAACACTAACCTTGTAATTTGGATGTGGGTGGATTACAATGAACCCAGTGTGCTGTTTAGCCCAGCCCCAGTGAGGAAAAAATGACTGTCCAATTTACTTTCTGTTTAATTGGAAGAGTCAGTGACGGTGGGGTGGGGAATCAAACCCCACAGCTATATGGCCTTCATTGTAGAATGATACATTTAATGACTCCACAGACCAGTGCCATAAACCCAGCTCTATTTGCCCCAGTAATGCAAATGATTAATGTCAGCTCTACAACTCCAGGAAATTGGAGTAGATGAATTTAAGAGAGAAACTTCTTGTCTAAACAGAACTACTTTAGAAAATAAACACTCCAGAATTCGATGGTAAATACAGATATTTATGTTGAATGAAAGTGGAAATATGAATTTAATAACATGGAAGGCAGACGTTTTTCCCCCGTTACCTTCGGGAATTCATGCTATTCAGAGACTTTCAGAATGAACAGTTTCACCTGTCCTTAGGTAAGTGATGAATCTGAGCCCTACTGAAACAGGCAAAGTCAAGTTGGATGGGAACTAAACATACGATCCATATATCTACATGGAAGTCTTTGAGGTTATCCTTGAATGCTTCCGGAGACAGCAAGGTACTGCCTCTAGTTTATGCTCAATGGTCTTAAACTTTCATTTTTTCATGTCCCCTTTATTAATTCCCCAGAGATACACCTGCAGACTCGCAATTCAGTGATCTTTCCATTATGCCATGGTACTCCTGCTCTGACTGTAAATTTTGTTTTAATTTGCTTCAATGGATAAATAATATCATTAGTATGAATACTCTCTATAGGAGCCCAGGTCACAACCCTTCCATGCCTTCTCATCCATGTTTTTCTGAAATATTTGAAAGGAATTATTCCAATAAGTCTTCCTTTGATCCTTTTGATGTTCATGGACATCAATAATGTATTCTTGCCCCCACTTTAACCACTAGGCTATCCCACCTTTTCTGGTCATGCACATCTTCAATTACATCCTTTAAATTACTCCTATTATTGTTCACCAGTCATGGTTGATAACATGTTATAGTCTATTTATACTTATTACATTTCTTTCTGTTCTATGTTGATTTGATCACAGTGTTCCATCACCGAGATAACATTGACTTTTGGGGTAGTGGGCCACTGGGATCATGGAAAGTGCTTCACAGTTTTCCATATGCAGTCTAGGCCATGCTCTTCCACCTACTAAATTCTGGTCTAGCCCAATGATCATCTGTAGCATTTTTCAAGATATATATATACACGTATGTATGTATGTGTGTGTGCATGTGTGTGTGTATACCTTGATGAATTAAAACAATAGATTGCCCATGAGACTATTCTATAATTTGGAAGACATGTGCTCTTCATCCACTTTGTTTATCTAGTATCAATGACTAGTCTTACGTCTTCTAAATGGGTTTCATTGAAATAGATATAGCTTACAATCCACACAATGTGTTCTATGACTAAGAGACTTGGATAATCTAAGACTAACAAATATTGGCTACTATCATCATTTTTATTACTACCACACTTTTTGATTAATCTAGTCTAGATAATCCAACTGGAATGAAGGATCTACAATGGGAAAATATTGACAGAGCATCAGAGGAGGAGAATATAAACCATTGAGAGAAGGCTTTGAATAACAGACTAAGAAACGGGGACATGACTTTATCGAATAGGGAGCCAATGTAGATTAGAGCTCAGGGTCATAACACAACTAAGTGTAAAAAGTGATATTTGAACCCAGGTTTCCCTGACTCAAAGGCTGTAACTTTATCTACCATACCACTTCTCATACTATGGGAAAAACTAAGTCACAGCCGTATTGGCATTCTTGTGATGAATAAATCCAGAAATCTGGAAGAAGCTGAAATCAAATAGAAGAATGCTCACAGTTCTCCTTGGATGTACAAACAAAAGGGTTGGCAGGCATGATTTCATGATGTGCCCAAAGTCAATATGAACCATGAAGGACTTAGCTTTCTCATCATGCAAGATGAGCAAAAACAAGAAGATCAACAGAAGGTTAATTGCAGCTTATATAACAAACATCTGTAAGAACAAGAGGTAGAGAAATTGTAGGAGAAGCTCAACAGAGCCTCCAAACCAAATCAACACAAATCTTTGATCCTCAATGGCTTCAGTACAAACTTAGGCACAAGGATTGATGGCAAAAATTACGCTGTAAAATATGATTCATTCTGAAGGAATGAAAGAGGTTGAAAGCTAGTACACTACTTAGGAAACTTACCTCAATGTAGATTGAGTCTTTTTTTTTATTACTGTTTTATTAATTTTAGACTAATTAACTAAAATTTATTTAATTAATTAAATTTAAATTTTAAAAATTCATTTTAAAAAAGGAAAAAGACTGATATGTACAAATATATTTATAGCAGCTCTTTTTGTGGTGACCCCAAACTGGAAATTGAGGAGATGCCCATCAGTTGGGGAATGGCTGAGCAAGTTGTGGTGTATGAATACTATTATGCTATAAGAAATGATGAATAGGTGGACTTCAGGAAAACCTAGAAAGACTTATATGAACTGATGTTGAGTAAAATGAGCAGAACCAGGAGAATATTACAAATAGTAACAGCCACCATATATGAGGATTATTTTTGATAGACTTAGTCCTTCACAGTAATGCAAGGACCCAAAATGTTTCCAAAGGTCTCATGATGCAAAATATCATCCACATCCAGAGAACGAACTGTGAATTGGAACATAGAATGAAGCAGACTATTTTCTCTTTTGTTATGTTTCGTTTTGTTTAATTTTACTCATGCTTTCTCCTGTTCATTTTAATTCTTCTGTGTAACATGACTAATATGAAAATATGTTTAATGAGAATGTATGTGTAGAGCCCATATAAGATTGCAAGCCAAATTGGAGAGGGAGAAGAGAGAGAGAGGGGATAAAATTTAAAACTTATAGAATTTATTGTTGACAATTGAAAACAAATAAATAGATAAATTTGGAGGAGAAAAAAAGGGTGGTCACTCCCCAGTAGCGTTCACCTCTAATAGAATTCTCCCTTTTAGCTAAGAACTAGAGTTAAGCCAATCCATGCTTGATGGGGAGTGTGTACCCCATACCACACCGAAGGACCCCACCTCTCTACCATTAGTCTCTGTCACTGAGGTTGAGCATTGCACGATCAGAGTTTTTCCCTCTGTGTCATTCTCATTATTCTGGACATTGGGTAAATTGTTGTCTAGTTTCTTATTACTTCATTTGTACCAGTTCATGCATACTTTTTTATTCAATAAGTATATATTATCCTGTACTTTTCTCTGTGCTAGACAACAAATGCACACACACACACACACACACACACACACACACACACACACACACATCCCTGTCCTCAAGAGGCTTATATTCTACTGAAGGGAAACAATACAGACACAGATAAGTAAATGCAAAGAATAAACAAAGTACATACAGATGAGGGCAGCTAGGTGATACCACAGTGCACAGAGTCCTCCTGAAGTCAGGAAGATTCATCTTTGTGAGTTCAAATCTGGCCTCAGACACTGACTAGCTGTGTGACCCTGGGCCTGTCACTTAATACTGCTTGCCTCAGTTTCCTCATCTGTAAAATGAGCTAGAGAAGGAAACGGCAAACCACTCCAGTATCTTTGCGAAGAAAATCCCAAATGGGGTCACAAAAAGTCAGACACAATCAAAAGGACGGAACAAGAAAAATACAGATGAATGTTGGAGAAGAGGGCTCTAGTAGCATAGTCCTCATCAATGAGATAACACTTAAGATGAGCCTTGAAGGAATCAAGGAATTCCGTAAGGTAGACATAAAGAGGGAGTGCATTCTCAGAATGAAAGATAGCCTCTATGCTTAAGCACAGAGAAAGAACTGTATGAAAAACTGAATAGCAGACTGATTTAGCTAGAGCAAAGGGAATTTAAAGACAATAACCTGAAAATGTAGGTTGAAACCAGGGTAGGAGGGCTCCAATTGCTAGAGAAGGTTATAATTTGTTCTAGAGGCAAGAGGTAGCCATTGGAATTTCTTGAGCAGTAGAGTGATATGGTCAGAATTAGGCTCTAGGAATATCAACTTGGTAGCTGTGTGGATAATGAGTCAGAAGAGAGTGAGTCTAGTAGCAGAGATACCAATCTGAAGACTATTGCAAAGTCTGGGCAAAAAGTTTTAAGGACTAGGATTAGTGTGGTATCCCTGTGAATGGAGAAAAGAGTAGGGATGCAGGAAGTGTGTAGAGGTAAGTATTGTCTTGACAAGACTTGGCAACTAACTGATTAGCAATGGGAGGGAAATTGAGGGAGAGTTGAGATTTGAGGATTGCTCAGAGGTTACAGACCTTGGTGACAATAAAGTTGGTGGCATCTTTAACAAAAATATGAAAGTTGGAGAAAGATGTTGGATTCTGTTTTGGACAGGTTAAATCTGAAATGGCCATATTTCACATTCAGTTGGAAATGTACAGTAGACAGT
The DNA here is from genome assembly GCA_028658325.1 of Potorous gilbertii. Classification (NCBI taxonomy): domain Eukaryota; kingdom Metazoa; phylum Chordata; class Mammalia; order Diprotodontia; family Potoroidae; genus Potorous; species Potorous gilbertii. Next base: position 57,505,531 of record CM053772.1, read on the forward strand.
GAGTGATCCTAGATTGGAGCTCAGAAGAGAGACTGAACATATGGATCTTACATAAAGATGAACTCATTAGAACTGATAAGATCACTAAGAGATTTTAGAAAGAGAAGAAAAAAACAGAGCTGATGCCTTTCACACATAGATGGTGGGACATGGGTGATGAACCAGCAAAGGAGGTGATGAAAGAGTGGTTACACAAGTGAGAGAAGAAACAGGAGAAAAAGAATGTAACAAAACCCAAGGGAGAAAGTGTGTTTAGAAACACAGGGTGGTCAGTAGTATTATATGCTACAGTGAAGCCAAGAACAATGAGGAATGAGAAAAAACTGTCAGATTTGTCAAATGACAGTTCACATTCCATAAAGTAGTTTCAGTGGAGTGATAAAATCAGCAGATAGATTGAAAAAGTTTGAAAAGTAAATCAGAGAAATGGGAATAGGAGTGTTGACAGATTTTTCTAGAAGTTTTGAATGCATGGGAAGAGAAATATAGGACAATAGTTTGAGGGGGGCATGAGGGAGGTTTGCAGAGAAAAGAAAAAAAGGCTTGAAATAGAAGCTGTGGTAGTACAATAGTCAATTAGTTGTTGTTGTGTTTGCCCTTCGTACTTGATGAGGACCATGACATCAAGATGATGACATGACTTGCAGTTGACTTTGATTTGAGAGAGGGAAGGCTATGCAACCTCACTTTCTTCTCCTGAGTCATCTCGGTCCACTGACTTGATATTCACTAGGACCTCTGGAGATGACTCAGAATGCAATGTGAGACCTTGGCCCTTTCAGGTTAAGGTCTTATCACATTCTCACTTTGAGTGAGATGCACCCATTCAATGAATAGTCTTCTTTAAGTTATTCAAAGGATGGCCCCTTTAATGAAAAAAAAAATCAAACTGGGAGGGGAAGACCCTCGGGGTTCCTGGGTAAAAGAGAAACAGTTAGTATTTAGTTATTACATTCACTCTGTGCTAGGTGAGTGGGGACTTGTTTTCCAGTCTATGAACCCAAGGGTTTATGGTTTGATCTTGGAGCAAGAAATGTAGCCAGTAAACCCAAAGGAAAAAAAAGGCAGCTTGGTCATGGAGTTTACCTTCCCCTGGGCAGAACACCAGAGGAGAGGTGAGGAGAGGAGAGAGGGGAGGTGCTACTCATTCACAAGTTGTGTTTGTCCTTCATTCTCAAAGAGGGCCGTGACATCTAGATGATGACATGACTTGGAGTTGACTTTGAGTTGAGTGAGGGAGGTCTGTGCAAGGTCAACAACCTTACTTTCTTCTCCTGAGCCATCCAGGTCCAGTGGCCTGAGATTCTTCAGGATGCAGTCAATTAGTAAAGAGTAAAAGAGTTGCCTTGCTGTGGTGAGGGCCCAGTTGAGACTAACTAACACCAATTTTTAATGGATCCTGGTAGCACCGTTATGTTATTTCCTCCAGAACTTTTCAATAGTTCTTGAGACTGGAGAAGGGAATTGATGGTAATACTCATGGGTGGTGAGAAGACAAGAGGACAAGAGAAAGAGAAATCTTTCATATAAGTCTTTCCAAGCTTCTGTGAATTCTTTATCTTCCTCCTTCCTTATAATGCAGTGATATTCCATTATATTCATACTCCATACCTTGTTTAATCATTTCCCAATTGACAGACACCTACTTTGTTTCTGGGTTCATTTGAGTTTTTTCATTGTTGTTGTTTCATAAATGATACTGCTTTGAATCATCTATACTTATGGTATTTATTTATTGTATTTATTTCCCACTTTCATTAACTTCCTTGAAGTATGTGTGGTCAGTAGTGGGATCTTTGGGTCAAAATGGATTTAGTAGTGTTTCTAGTATAGTTCCAAATCATTTTCTAGAAGAAATCAGTAATCTCTTCCAGAAAAGATTCAGAAGGCACTGGACATCAAGAGCATCATCCCCAACCCCTAAAAAAAATGAAATGACTTTATCTTAACAGCAAGAAATGTCTACATATTCATGCAGGAGCAATTTGAGGTTTAGTTATTTCTGTGAAGTTACATAACTATTTCTAGCAAAAATCAAAGTCAACATCAAGTTAGAAGGAGAATGAAGAAAAGTCATTATACATAACTACAAAGCTTCCAAATGTCCCCTTCAAAAAAGCCATGAATGCAAAAAAAAAGAAAAGAAAATGGGAAAAGGCAAAAATAGAGATAATAGTTGTCTCTACTTCACATAAAAATTTAACCAGTGTAAAACTGTTGCCATAACCAGGAGTCAGAAGACTCAGAACCATCACAGCTAACAAATGCTTGACCTCTTTGCCAAACATAAGGACCTCACAGGTTTAGAATACATGCTCATTTAGAATATATATTCATTTGCAAAATACTGTGGAGAGATCAACAAAATGACAAATGTTATCAAACTAACTGTCCTACCTCAATAACTTCAAAGCAAGAAAATATTTATCAAATCAATAATAATTAATGTGGCCTCAACAAGAGAAGACCTAGACTTTCTATACAATAAAAATGCGTCCAAAAGAAGTGAGGACCTAAGCTATTCAGTGACTGACAATGTCATCTCCTATTTCACCTCATAAAAGAGAAAACAATGATTTGTATCCCCCGTGCCTAGGTCAGTGCCTAGCACATAGTAAATGCCTCATAAATACTGATTGATTGATTGCAACTTGAAGGAGGGATTGACCCAGGACTATAGATAGGTGCATCAAAAGGAGAAGGGGTTTCTGTGACCAAAGGAAAGGGCTTTCTTTTCTAGAAAACGTGAGAGACTCTGGATGTAGAATGCTGCCTATGCTGTCAGCTTTCTTATATCAGTTGGGTTGTGTTAAGTATAAAAAAGAAGATTTTGTATGTGTCGGAGAGGGATGGGATAGGAGATATTCACACATGACTATGATGTAAAAAACATCAGCTAAGTGACATAGTAGATAGTCAGGCTTGGAATCAGGAAGACCTGAATTCAAATCCAACCTAGACTTACTAGCTGTGTGATCCTGGGCAATCACTTAATGCCATTTGCCTCCTCTGTAAAATGAACTGGAGAAGGAAATAGAAAACGATTGCAGCCTCTTTCCCAAGAAAATCCCAAGTAGAGTCATAGAAAGTTGGACATGACCAAATAACAGCAATCAATAAATTTTTAAAAATACTTTAAAGGAATGATGGCAGAAGATCATGATGGGCATCACTGCATAAACCAGTAAAAAGTGGTGGAGGTAAAAACAAATCTACAGAAAACCTGACACAAGACCCAAATGTGCCATCTCATCCATCTCAAGGGCATTCAAGGAAGAAATTGGCAGAACCACAAACAAATGTAAAATGGAATAAATTTGTCAACCTTTCTATGATGATCTGTCTTCATCATGAGTGATGGTCTAACTACCTCATTTTAACTCCAGTGCCTGATGTGAGTTATAAAGAAGGAGAAATGCCACTTGAGAAAACAAAGTTGCTAAAAATAGCTAGGCCCATTCATCCTGGAGGAGAATGATCCTGAAAGCATTGAAGGGTCATTTCAAAAAGATGAACATCACCCAGGTAATAAATGATTAAGCTGGAATTTCAACCTGAGTCCCCCATCTCTCCACACCAATGTGAAGATGACCCCTAAATAAAAGAGTTTTAGATGGTATTAATACTCCATTGATGTGACTTGGGAGACATCAGTAACTCCTGACCCATGAGTTCGAATTCTTCTTTTTAAAAAAAAAATCTATATACAAACGTTCTATACATGAATCAAAGATCTTCTTTATGATCATTGGAGAAGGAAGAAGACAGGCTTTCACAGACTCCATCTTCATGGTCACCAGTGAACTGAAAGGTACAGAGAATGCAAGATCCCACTTGGTTTATTGTTAATTGATTTTTTTTACAAGTATCTGACTTAGTCTTAATGTCTCTTCTCCAACAAGATATTTACCGTGCATGTGTTATAATCACATAAGATAACTTAATAAATGAAACCACAGAAACATACAAAGGGATCTATTGAGAAGATGTTTGGGTCTATTCATGATAAAAATTGGGAAAAGAGAATTTAAAATATATAATTATTTGAATCTTGTCAATTATACCTTCTCAAAAGTTCTTGCATCCACTCCCCCCTTTTTTTCCACTCAACTTCTATCCTAGTTCTGACCCTAGTCACCCCTTGTCCAGACTATTGTGATAACCTACTAACTGGACTCTACATATCCAGTTTCCTCCCCTTTCAATTGCCACAGCTGCGCAATTGATAGTCTAATAATACAATCAGGTCACATCGTCTCCCTACTCAAAAATCTTCCTTGGCTCCCTATTGCCACTAGAATAAAATATAAAATCTTGTCTTCCATTTAAAACCCTCCATAATATGACTCTTACTTATTTTTCTAGTTTTATTTGACATTCCTCTCTTTCATGAACTCTCTGTTCCAGTCAAACTGAACTACTAGCTTTTTCCTATAGATGATGCATAATCTTCCAGCTCCACACCTTTATATAGCTTCTCTTCCAGACCCAGAATAAATTCACTCTCTACCTCTACTCTATAAAATCTCCATTTTCCTTCAGACTGTAATTCCAATAGAGTCAAAACCATCTACATTATGAGATATTTCCTGATTCCTCATTTAGTATTGCTTTCTAAATCTTAGAATTACTTTGCATATACTCTGCATTTACCTACCTGCATACATATTATATTCCATTTCCCTCCCACTGCAATGAAATATAAGCTCCTAGAGGATTGAGATTTTTTTTTATCTTGTATAGCAGACTGCTTTGCATATTTGTTGTTGAGTCCTTTTTCAGTTGTGTCCAACTTTTTGTGACCCCCATTTGGGTCATATTTGAGGTTTCTTGGCAAAGATACTGGAGTAGTTAGCCATTTCCTTCTCCAACTTATTTTGTAGTTGAGGAAACTGAGAAAACAGGGTTAAGTGACTTGTCCAGGATCACACAACTAATAAGTGTCTGAGGCTAGATTTGAACTCAGGAAGATGAATCTTCTTGACTCCAGGCCTGGCACTCTAACCACTATCCCACCTAGCTGCCCTTGCATATTATAGTGGACACTTAATACATGTTTGTTTCATAATATTATATTGTATTTTACTCCATAACCCTCCAATTCTTAATATCAAGTAAGAATAAAGCTGGGAGATGTATGCTCAGCACTGCCATTAAAGACATCTAGAACAAGTTCTAAATTAAAGAGGGATTCCCTTTAGAAGGTGAGGTCTTCTAGATGCTCCTTATTTGTAGACAATATGATAGTGATTTCACCAAGCTCCAGATCTACAGGATCTCTGCCATGAAATCTTCACTTCTCAAAAAATGATCAGAGTAACAATCCATAAATGGATGAAAAATACTTATTATTCCAACTATGACATGCAGTTGTATGACTAAGCCATTAAGAAGCCATATCTTGAGTAGGCACTGCAGATGGACAATGGATAAGGTCCAGAACTGAATAGGAGAATGAGATGGAGGTAGAGCCCTGCATTCCTGAACTCCTAAAGCTCAACTGAACAATGGAGAGGGGTTCTTAGGGAGCAACCTCAAACACAATGTTCATTATGAAAAGAGACTTTGGAATATTGTTGGATAAGGAGGAGGGGAGAGAGACACATACAGAGACAGACACAGAGACACAGAGAGACAGGGGGAAGCAGAGAGAGAGGAAAGAGCGAAGAAAGAAGAGACAATGAGGGAGAAGAGAAAGAGAGAAAAAAGAGAGGGGAGAGAATGAGAGAGAAAAAAGAGAGAAGAGAAGGAGGAAAGAAAAGAAAGAAGAGAGAAGGAACTGAAGCTAGAGCACCACATTCCTGAACTCCCAAAGCTCAGCTGAGCGTGGAGAGGGGTTCTTTGGGAGTGACCTCATACACAATGTCTGTTATGGAAAGAGACCTTGGAATATTGTTGAGAGGGGTTGGGGGAGAGAGACAGACACAGACAGGCACAGAGTCAGAGAGAGA
>CM053772.1:57511981-57538054 GCA_028658325.1 Potorous gilbertii
AAGACATCAGGCTGGTCATCTCCAGTCATCCTGATGAATATCTGGTCTCTTGTCAAAGAGACTAAGTATTTACTGGTGAGTTGGTTTCTGAATTATCTTGGCCTTCTTGTTGGTAGAATTTTTTTTAATACTCATTAAGTTACTGTAGGAAATAATAATCCATTCTGTTGTCTTTTCCCTGATTAATTTCCCATTTTAAATTGTAACTATTCTGTCAGTTATGATACAGTCTATTTCATTGGTGATTTGTTGGTGTTCACCATGCTGGATGCCTCTTGACTTTCTTCTTCAAGAAAACTTTCCTGACCTCTGAATCAGTCTTCAGAAGCCTTTGACCACATTCATTTCCTAATTTTGACCCATATTTTCAAATATTTTTTTTTGCCAACATCCCCAATGCCCACCTTTGTGATGAAGTCACTGAATATAGAAAGGATCTTAGAAGTCGTCTGGTTCAATTCCTTCATATTACAGATGTGGAAACTGAGGTCTGCAGAGGTTAAGTGCCTCTCAGGCACACATATGAGGACTGAGTCAGGATTCTAGCCTTTGACTCTAAATATAGTGAATAAGTTGACTTAATTAGGAGGATCTTGTCAAGTTTTCAAAAGAATTTCTCTGTTTGTAGGATCATAGGAATGGGTTGGAAGTGACCTTAAAGATCATTTAATCCAGCATCCTCATTTTACAGAAGAATAACTGAGGATGAAAGACATTGAGTGACTTGCCGAAAGTCATATAGGCAAAAAGTACCAGAGTTAAGATTTGAACCCAAGTCTGATCGAATCCTAAGCTTTCCTTCTTCATGTCCTCTTCATCCCAAACAGTAGATGAGGGAACAGAAACTGCAGTTATCTTCATGGTAGTCTTATTACTAACATTTGTCATGAGGCGTGAAAATGAATATGTCAAATATTCCATGAAGTAATATTTCATGTTGCCTTGGAGTATCTGATCAATCCAACCTTGCCAACTTTTTCATTTGTCTCTTCAAGGACCTAATCTCCCATTTAACATTACCTTCTTTTTGTCTTCGGGTTTCCTTTATAGAAAGAATGTTAATATTAACATGGTTCAGTTCATCTAATATTAATTCACTGATCCTGGGACAAAAACTTCATTTTTGGTGTACGAAAAATTAAATTGGTTTTATATTCTGTCTAAAAATGCTATGATTCTTAATTTCTTGTTCAGTTGTTTTTCAGTCATGTCCAACTCTTTGTGACTACTTGTGGTTTTCTTGGCAGAGATACTGGAATGGTTTAAATGTTCTTCTCCAGCCCATGCTACAGAGGAAGAAGCTGAGGCAAACAGGGCTAAGGGACTTTCCCAGGGTTATACAGCTAGTAAATGTATGAGGTCAGATTTGAACTTAGAAAGAGTTTTCCTGACTCTAAGCCCAGTGTTCTATCCACTGTACCACCAATCTGCCCCAAGATTCTTAATACCACTGATTTATTTTTTTAGCATTGTCACCATCCTAGCTGACAGCTAGGTGGTTCAGTGGATCGAATCATGGGCTTGGAGTCAGGGAGATTTGAGTTCAAATATGGCCTCAAATATTAGCTATATGATACTAGGCAGGTCACGTAACCTCTGTCTGCCTCAGTTTCTTTGACCATAAATGAGGATGATAACAGCATCTACCTCGAAGCGTTGTTGTAAGGATCAAATGAGATAATATTTATAAATCACTTAGTGTCTGGCAAACAGGAGTAGCTAGATAAACTATTTTCTTCCTTCCTTACCCTGCCCCCACCCCCGCTCCTGCAGAAGAAGGAGTAGGTTGTACAGAACTGAGCACCGTTTAGTATTTCTCTTTGTTTCATGGATTACCATGATCAAAGAATCCATCCCTAAGGGTTCTAGCCTACTCGTAATAGATTTATACATATTTAGCTAGTCTCATTCCCAAAAAGCAGATATAGTCTAGTCTAAGGTCCAGAATCAAAACTTTTCTAGCTGGATAGACTCTTAGAATCTATGTTCCACTGGTAGGGCTTTCAAAAGTCATAGATTACTTAATTCCATTCTTAATGAAGCATTGGAATTGGAATTTCTGTCCAGCTTCCATATACCAGCCCTTCTCTTTTCCATGCTAAAAATGCACAAGATCTTCAGCTATTACCATCTCATATGGTTTCCATCCCCTTTCATCATCCTAGTTGCACTGGAGGTAGAAGAGTGAGTATGTTTGCTAGCTTTAAGAGCTTCCAACTACTTTCGAAATGACCCAGGATCCACTCTAAGGAGATAAAGGCAGTTTCCTTTGAATTTTTCCAAAGATTCTTTTAGGATCTTTTTTTAGATGCTTAGCAACCTTAGTTTGTGTCTTGACCAAAGGCCAAGACCTAATTCCTTAAAATAACATGCTGCTCTTTACCTATTATTATTCTTTTTTTTAAGCTTGAAAAGTAAATTGGTTTTGGGATAGTCCAGGAAACCCCTTTGTTTTGGAGGAACTAAGTTCTCTTGTGAAAATCATTCATTAAGTCAATAAACATTTATTAATGTACTACTTTTATTACATTCATTAAATTATTGCTATTTATTATTAATTTATTCCTCTGTGCCGAGTTCTATGCTAAGTAGTAGGGATACAAAGAAAGACAAAGAGTCCCTTCTTCAGGGGTCTTACAATCTAATGGAGACAAGTAAACATATGTGTGTGTGTGTGTATATATATATACAAGTGAATATATGAACAAGGTATGTAAAGAATAAACAGAAAATAACTCAACAGTGAAGGCACTAGAAGTAAGAGGGTTTGGAAAAGACTTCCTGTAGAAGGTGAATTATTGTTTGTCATTCGTTGTCAAAGAGGACCACATCAGGAAGGTGAATCATGTGCAAGTGAATTGGATTTAAGTGAGGGAAGGCTCATTTTCTCCTCCAGGGCCATTTGGGTCCAGTGGCAAGATCTATAGATAAGGATGACCGGAGATGGTCTCTGAATATGGGGTATTGGTTGGGGAAAAGTACATTGGGGTAGGGGTGAGGTGTGAGGAGTATAAAATGTAAAAAAGACTAGAAAAGTCTTGATAATGGGTGTTCTATAGCCTGCTCCCTCCTCCTGCCTGGCGTCTCTTCCTTTATCTAGACTTATGTCTGTGACCATCCATGCTCAAAATTTCTCTTTCCTGTGCTTACTTTCTTTCCTATTCCCAACATCAGGAGCAATCAGAATGCCTGAGTAAGACCTTACTCCTCCCTGGAAAATGTCTGCCCCCACCCCCACTTGGTTTGCTGAGCTGTCTTGTTGTTTGGGAGACACCCAGCTGTTCCTGGACAAAACTAGAAGAGCCAAAACCATGTCATAACTTGGGTACTCGGTCAGAAGGATGCTTCTCACACCATAGTTCAGTGAAAAGAGCATGGGATTTGAAGTTAAAGGGCCTAGGTTAGAATCCTAGCTCTTCCGTTTAATGTTCTTGGGCCACTAGCCTCTTTGTGTCTCAGTTTCCCTATCTGTAAAATGAAGTTGAACTGAATGACTTTTAAAGTCTCTTCTAGCTCTACAGCTTTGATTTTATGATTCCCTTTATTTTGTGGCCTGAAAATCATCTCAGTGCAGGCCCTGCCACTTCTCCCCTGGCTGAGTCACAGCTGGATCCTGTTACCTCTAGTGGCCATCCAGTTTTGTTCATGTCTCTCTGTTGACTGAGGTCTGAATGTATCCTTTACCCTGAATTCTCATGTTCCCCTTTCTGAAGCCCTTGGATTTCTCAAGTTAAATATAAACTCCATTGCATAAATTTAGCATTTAATGACCTTCCCAATTTGATTGCAACATCTTTTTCTAGGCTGATTATGCATCAGTGCCACCTTTTGCCATCCCTCACCTTAATACTCCATCACCATCCCTGCGCCTTTTTGCTAGTTGATTGTCTCTCCTACATAAAATGTACTCCTCTTTTCCTCTGACTTTCTTTCCTTCAAGACTCAGCTCAAGCTCCATCTTCTACATAAAACTTCCTAGATTCCTACCCCACCTTACCCAGTTTGGGGTTTGTTTTAGTATCTTAACATTAACTGTCTTCAGGTTCTGTGCCCACTCCCCTTCTTTACTAAGAGACTTCCTAGCTAGGATCCATGCAGTGAATTGACCTCTAATGAGAGTCTCAGAGTCTAGTTCATCAAAACCCTCTGTTGGAGGGGGAGGGAATGGCAAATGGGGTGGGGGAGTACTTATAACTTAGGTTTAGGCTCCAAAAGTGGGGGATAAAAAGGTAGAAAAATAATCAATGAACAATATGAATCCAGAATGGGAGAGGCATGTATTTCCCAAACACAAAAAAAATGCTAAAAACAGAAAAGACTTTCAAAATTGCACTTTGACGGTGACTTAAGGAAACTAGGGACACTGTTAATGACTATCCAGCTAGAAGGTTGACACTTAAAACCATCTAAACATACAACAGTTTGCAGGACTGCTAATTTCATATTTTACCTTTCTTCTTACTCTTCAACATCCAAACAACTCTTGGAAGTGACCTTATGAGTTTTAAAGATCTTAATGTCCTGGGTCCATATGGACCTGGGTCCAGTGAAGCTGACTCAGGGAAAATGGAGGTTCTTTATTGTAGAAGAAGACCTCGATTGACACTAATATGATATTTTTAAGGTTTGAAAATCTCTTTGTAAATATCAACTCATTTGATCCTCACAATACAAGTAGATGCTATTATTATGCCCATTTCACAGGTGAGGAAATGAGGCACAAAAAGGTTACACGAAGGTAACCCATCCACAGTCACAAAAGTAGGGATCCCATCGTGTTTCACCTGTTAAAAGAATTGGCTGGATGCCCTTGTGTACCCCTTGACCTCTGAGTCTCTTCCAGTTTTAAATAGATGAAGTATGAAGTCAAGATCTAAAATATGACTCAGTTCCAAGGACAATTAAACAACAGTTAGGAGGCAGGGAACTCTCCCTCATTAGAGATGTTCAAGCAAAGGCTAGATGGCCCCTTGTTGGATCCGGTACCACAGGCATCCTTTCTTCAAGTGTGGGTTAGACTACAGCTGCTGAGGTAGCTTCTACCTCTACAGTGATTCTGATTTGAGGACAAAGGCGAAGTTTGGTTAGGTCCATAAAGGCGAAGTTAGGTTAGATCCAGATACTTGCCTTAAATCCTGATGGCTCCCAGGAGGGTGCCTATCTCAGCCCTACCCAAGGGAACCAGAACCATGCCCTGGGTGAAGAAGCAGACTTTCTCCTAACTCTCCTCCCCCCCCCCCCTTCCCCCTTGGACGCAGAGGCAGCCACCAGCACTTTGCAACAAATGACTTTTGGCTCCCAGTCAAAACTCCAAGCCTTCAGGCTATTCAACTAATACAAAGAGACAGAATAAAGTCGCTTAAGGTAATCTTTAAGAGATCCTTTTAGCTGCTACCTGAGAATGGTTTTTTTTTAAAGGAGAAAATACCTAGTGTTCATCTTTGTAACATGTTAATAATGTTTTCCCACGTCTTTCACGTCTAGCCTGAAAGCCCAAGGGCAGAGCTCTTCTCTAGGCTCTTAGGTTGATACAAAGTAACACAAAAGGTGTCCGTCCAAGGTCACGGCTCTTAGGCTTGTGCACTAAGCCCCCCGAGGCTGATTTACAAATGCTAGCACCTGCTCTGGGAAAGCAAACCAAAGACCTGGTTAAGTCAACAGCAACTCCCAGGGTCTTCCCAGCCCACAAAAGGCCCATTGAAAACCTTGCACCCGTCCCCCTACAGACTTGTAGCTTAAGCAAACTTCATGTTTCTAAAGAATTTTTGGCCAGATTAGAGTTTGTAAAGAGCCAGGATCTTCTAAGGACAGCTGCTGTACTTAGCACCCCTATCCCTGCCCTCCCCCAGTTCAAGGACAGATCCCGGGGGTCCCAGAGACCCTTTCACCTCACCTAGAAAAGTCACCTAACCTTTCAGTCCCTTCATTCAGAAAACTACCCTGTCCTACTTACCCACTAGGTTTGTTATAGGGAACAAGTGAGAAAATGAGGTAAGAAAAGACTTTGGGAAGGACAAAATGCTATACAAATGTAAAGGTTTATAACTGTTCCCAAAAGACAGGTGGGGTAAAGGATAGCAACTGCTTTTTAATCAAAAGACATGTTTCCAAATCCTTGCTCTGCTTACCTTGGGCATGTTTAACCTCTCTGGGCTCAAAAATTGGGATTCGATTCCTTCTGAGACCCACTCTAGCTCTAAGGTTCAAAATTCTGTGAAAAGTGCTGGATTGATTCTCTAAAAAAGCATGATATTCATTGTCTCAGGGGCTTCTGGTAGTTTGCAAAAGCATGGGGGTACCTGATAGAAATTTTCAGTTGGATCCTGTTCCAATCTAGAATACTAAGAGTACAAAGACTGGAGTACTCATCGGGAGTGCTTACTCTAAAGTACAAGTCATTCTGGCCCCTAACAATGGCTTCAGTACTAATTGTTTATTAAATGTTTATTAAATGGGTTTTTTCTAGCTCACTATAGTCTATTTTTTCAGAAACCAAAAACATCTATCTTTATCTATTTGTAGATGGTATTATCGCAGATTCATAATCTGCAAGAGATCTTAAATATCATCTAATCTGCCCCCTACCCCTACCATTTTACAGATGAGGAAACTGAGGCTAAGGGAAATTAAAATGCCTTATCCATATATTCAGGTAATGGACGAGTGTCACGGTGTTATCTCAAAAGAATTCAGACTCAGACGGTCTCCAAACCAAGTAAAGGTGTTTATTTGGGGTAACACTCCCAGAGGGCTCTTCTCCTCAAGGGATGCAGCAACCCAAAGGGGTGAAAGTGGTTCCTTTATAGGGCAAAAGTGCCTAAAATTGGCTGATTAAAAAAAAAAAAGGAAAAGACAAAAAGACCCAGTGCACGAGCAGTTTCTCAAGGGGCATCCTCCTCTGAGGTGGGGGATTGCTATGCTAATCATATGTTAATGAGCCCAGGGTCACTAAAAGGTGAGGAGGGTTGGTTATGTGCAAGCATCATATGGGAAAAGTCCCTTCAGTGGTTTTATGGGCAACATCCTGTGTAAGGCTTTTGTGCGGGACTTGCACATTTATAGCTCACAGCAGAAAAGTCTCCTGCTGACCTCATCACCTGGTCACAAAAGTAGTAAATTGAAGAGCCAAGATTTGACTCTAAGACCTCTGATTACAAATCTAGCACCAGCTTTGAATATTTATTCTAACTATGAAATGTTAGATATCATTTGAAGGGACCAAAAGTGTTGAAGTGTTGACTTCAACAACTGTAGCAAAAAAAAAAAAAAAAAAAAAGGTTTTCAAAAAGCCCATTTAATGACTGTGCAGAGCTCAGCATCTCACACAGATTTCATCCTCCCTTACTGACAAGCTATCATTACATATAAGCTTGGCTCAGACCTTTCTCCTAAACAGACAGAAACATTTAAAGATTAACCTAAACACACAAAAACGAGAGCAGTTGTCCTTCATCATAATTGCATTAGTTACTCAAATAATCAAATGATTTGTGATCTCATTGTTTTGGAGTTTCTTTCCATCCCCTGAATCCATGTGTGTCGGAATAGTGCCTGTGTTCTCCTGTCTGAGGTAGGCTCACCACCAGCTCTCTCTTATTCAGGTTTAATTTGGGGATGAAACTTTTAAGCTTAATCTTTATGTAAATGCTCACATTGAAAATTTAACAATTGGCTCATGTCAACTAGTTCCAGATTTCTTAGGTGACCAAGAAACTTTGATAGGGAAGCCAGAGCCAGTCAGGTCCAGCAACAGCTTTATCTCCTTTTAGGAAAAATTAATCCTTGTTGCAGGCAGGAGGAGGAGGCTGGGATTAATTCATGTTGAAGGGGACAGAGGAGGAAGCATTAGGCCTAACTGATGTTGTGGGGAAAATTCTGGTACATACTAGACCCATCACATTTCCTATAAATTGGGGGGAAGGGTGGAAGGAAGCAGCTCAACATGCTGCAGGCCTTCCTGGATTTATCCTGATATTGTAAGGGTACCAGTAAATCACCTGTCGCCACTTCACCATCACCTATGACCTGCCGTGTTCTCTTCAGAATATACAATTCCTTACTGTCTTTTACTCCTTGTTCTTCGGAGTTCTTTGTTGGTTATATGTTGTAGCCGGCCCACACCGGCTACATGTCTCTCCATTTCCCTCTCTGTATTCATCTTTAATTCTCCAGGAACTATTATATTCCATGTCTTACTACCATACACGAACACTGATAGATTGTTGGTGAAAAAATTGAGTCTTTGCTTTCATGGTAAGTCTGAGGTCATCAGGGCTTTGCAGTTGTGTGAAGGCAATCTCTCCCTTCCTCTTCTCTAGATGCAATGAACAAGTCATATTGGCTATCTACACAAGTGCATGTTGTAATTTGGAAAATAGACATGATCCATCCACTTGTGCTTTTCCGTATGGATTGTCACTCTTTCAAATGCATACAGATGTCTTCCAGAAGACTATTCAATGTTTTAGTACTCGATGCAATCAATGTAAAGTCATCCACAAACAAGAGCTCCAGGAAAACCTCACCATTCACAGGGAATTGATCTTTCACATTGACTCTGTTTTGGTTCCTTTCCATCACAATGACGAACACCTTTGACGAGTATACATCTCCTGATTTATGCCTTGCCTGAAGTCAATGATCAGAGAAGTAATGAATAGGGGGTTATTTCTGTTGTTACACCTGTCGAGGAATCTTGAATGATCTATATGGATAGCAGACTATTTGTTGGAAAAGCCTATGAGGTGGTGTTTTGTTCTACTGAGCCAAAAGTTTTTTCATAATGAATAAAAAATTAGTGCAGTAGGATATTTTCTTCTGTACTGTATATCTTTCAGTAAGCTGTGAAATGGTAAGGATGTGGGCAGCAATCTTCTTGGCCAGGACTGAATAAAGGGGAACTCATCTTTTGGGGTTTGGGGCCAATCTATTCCTGGATGATACCTGATCTGAGGAGGCTCAAATAGGCAAGATACATTGATGTTAATTTGATCTACAATTTCTGGGCTTTTTTGTTTTCCTTATTGTGGTCATTAATTTATACTGGTTAAACTTCTGTATTAAATTATTATAGTCAATATTAATGTAATTTCTTTTGGTCATTTCCCACTTCTGAACATGTTACCTTTTAAAATACCCCAATATTATTTTTTAAAATCCTCTTTCTTGGTACCTTCCATCATCATAGGACCATACGTATTCTTTGGACAAATATCCAAAGTTATATGGACAAGGAGTGGTATTAAAACCATGGATCACAATACATTACAGCACAAACATATACACACATTTGTGTGCATATATGTGTGTATATAAATACATACATTATATATATTTGGGTAGTCAAATGTATCTACATATTATATATATGTTACATATAAATATATGTATGTGTGTGTATGTATATGTGGGGGAGAGCAATAGAAATTAAACCCAACTCCATTTCCCGCCTATCTGAGCACAGTGAACTTGCTTCACATAAGCATCTCCCCGAAACTAAGTTCTTCTGCTTTAAGAAGATGTATAGAGTCCTTACTCAGGTTATCCATCAGTGGTTGTTTCATTTAGAAAAGTGTCCTCCTACCGACTTAAACATGCTACTTTATGTCTCCAGGGAGGAAGTTACTCCTAAGGAAACCTTGAAGATTAACATTTGCATCTAAGAAGGATGCCAATCATTCTCATTGTTCAAAGCTCATAGTGTCCATGTCTAACCTGTATGGTTAGACCTAATTTCTCCCTTACAGAATTACAGAATATTTGAACTGGAAGAAAACTGAAGTGGGAGATTAATGAGGAAAATGAAGTCCAGAGAGAAAGTGAAATGCCCACAGAGTGAACTAGAAAGATTAGGTCCCATGTCTCCTGGCCTCAAGGTCAATCCTATTTCCATTCTTCTCACAGTTCTTGCTTGTATCATGGTATCTCATGCCTGTCCCAGACTGAGAGAAGCAAGCCTCCCCTCCCATCTCTGTCACCCTTGTTTCCATACCTATAAATGGATAGGCTTTGACTAGCTGCTCTCCAAGGTCCCTTTCATCGGTAAACCCATGAGCCTTTGATGGCTCAGATCAGAGACAGACTACACCTAACTTAAGTCTGCCTCATTTTCCCACGGCCTCAGTGCAGTTACCAAAATCATAACCAACATGGGAGTGAATGAGACGTACCCCAGGATACTGACATGAATAGAAATGTTTTCTCCATTGAAAGAAACCTTAAAGGGGAAACCAAACCACCCTGACTCCTTCCCCTGCAATCTACTGTTCAACTGGATTTTCCTAGTAAAAAACACCCTCAAGGACTCTGGCTCTTAACTACTCTTGGGTCTGTGGAACAAGAAGCAATAGAGCCTTTCTTCCTAGTTGGCGAAAAATGCAGCTTTGTCTCTCCATAAATAACAATTGATTATTAAAACCAGATTGGCCCAGACTTCTCACAGCCTCAATATGACAGTTCAATTTTCAATAGATGTGTTTTTAATAATTATTCTGTATTTAGACATGTAAAAGTCATCCAGTGCCAATCCCTCTTCAACTTCAATACATAACCAAAGAAAGATGCTTATGCAGGGATGGTAATATGTCCTCCTTCCCAATGGGTAGACCGAACAACCTGATTCTTCCAAAACAGACCTACTCTGGCACTTAGCATAGTGCCTGGCACACAGTAGGAATTTAATTAATGTTTTATTAAATTGAAGTTGTTTGGGATCCATGGTTATCATCAGGCTCTTTGGTTCATCCAAATCCTACCTGAGCAATTGATGTAGGTCAGATGACTTAATTAGGCCAGTCCTAGTTTTTAGTGACTTCCTCTTACTACCCAAGTAAAATTCAATATCCTCTGCCTGTCATTCAAGGCCTTCAACAGTTCTGCCTCAGTCAGCCCTTTCAGTTCTATCTCATATTACTCTCTGCTACAGAAAATGTACTACTTGCTATTCCTTGAACTCCACTCTGTGTTTGGAATGTCTCCCTTCCCCTTCTTTACCTTTTTAATTCTTACCCACCCCTTAAAATCCAACTCAGATGCTTCCATGAAGTTTTCCTTTGTCCCTCCCTCTCCCTCTCTATATCCCCTCTCTTCCCCAACCAAAAGATATGATCATCCAGAACATTCTCACCCTATTAATAACTCTTACTCGCTACATGACATCAGTTAAGTCATCACCAGAGGCCTCAGTTTCTTCATCTGTAAAAAGATGGGGTGAGACTAGAGGATCTTCAAAGTCTACCCTTTCTAAATTCTGGAGTTAATAATCCCCAGACCCTATGATAATAGCCTAATATGTGTCCCTTCCCAGGAACATTTGCAGTTTAAAAGCAGATGTGAGGAGAAAGCAATATCTTAAGTACAAGGAACAAATCTATATAGTGGTGGAAATCTCCTGCTTTGTGGTAGGCTGGGAGGTGCGGGGAGACAATCAAGGTACATTATCTGAATGACTGGCTATTCTGTTTCAATGCATAGAATCACAGAATGTTAGACTGGAAATGGGGCTGGAAATTTGACCTACTTCCTTCATTTTATAGAAGATAAAACTGAGGCATAAAAGGGAAATGACTTACTCAAGGTCACACAGATTGTTGCTAGTAGTGTGAGCATTCCCAGTCCCCTTTCCTTTCTACTTCATCATGTAGCCTATACCATTTGACTTTTCAAATGGGGAAACTGAGGCCCCAAGTTGTCATGTGACTTGCCCAAGAATTCTAAGTAACTAATCCTGGTTTTCATTTTATATGCCATATAGATACCATCCCTGAAGGTAAGAAGAAATCGGTCCTAAGATGTGCTGTGTGGTCAGAGGCCTCCACAGCATGATAACCTATCATCCTTAAGGACATGGGAAGGAAATACTGCAACCAGGATCCAAGGGGAAAATTCAGGGATGTGGGTCCTTCAACTTGGGATAGAGTAGACCATAGAAACAAGAACCACTCTTACAGCACTTTGAGCACAGGAGTGATTTCCCAGCCAATAACAACACAAAAATATTGAATGCTTATATTACTCCCTTCAAGGGATCCCCTCGTAGTTTATCTGACTCTCAAGTAATCTCCTCAACCACATCACATTCCCTTTGACAACACAAAGCAAGATCCTTTAAAGTGCTCAAATTAGAGACGGGACATTAGAATTATGACTGAATGTCTTCCAAGATTTAAAAACAAAAAACAACTTCATTAGAAGAGAGAGAGAAGGAAGGAAGGAAGGAAGGAAGGAAGGAAGGAAGGAAGGAAGGAAGGAAAAGTGGTGGGGAGGAAGGGAGGGAAGGGAAGGGAAAGGATGGGAAGGAAAGAAAAGGGAAAATGAAAAAAGAAAAGAAAAGAGATGCCTGTTTACACTGAAGTTCTGAAGAAGGACAAAGCCATTTTCTTTATAGAAAACCACATTTCATCCATCAAGTCTCGCTTCTCAGGTCCAATCCCTGCTCAAGCTCCAAGCTCATGAAATCACCTCCTGTCCCCTGTGTTCACCCTTTCCTGTTCATTCCCATGGCTACCACTCAAAATCCATATGACTCCCCTACATAAAAATTCCCTTAAATGAAACCCAGCAAAACACCCTATTGCCTCAGAGATAGAATGTAAATCTTTAACCTAACATTCAAGACCCTTTACAACTTGGAACTTGGAACATGACTCTCTTTCATGTACACCATTCTATAGCTACATTGACTCCCACTCATCCTGCAGACATGTCCCACACTCCAACACTTTAATGCCTTTGCTCACACTGTTAACCTCGCAAATACCACCTCATCCAGGAAGTCTTCCTTGACTTCCTTTTTCCTCCCTCCTCCCATCCCAAGTTATTAAAGACTTTTTCCAAGCCTTACAGAGGGAGCATATGTAGGAAACATGTATGAAGAGACATAGAACATATGTGACTTGGGCATACATGTGGAGAGGCAGTTCATACTCCCAATGCTGCAAGGCTACTGATGTCTTCTAAGTGATGTCACCATGCTTTTCCTGCTGGCCCTGCTCTCAACTGGTCTCTGCCAGATGTTGCTTTGATGGATGCTACTTTGCTGGAAATAGACTCTCTATTGAACACTACCAGACACAGCCCTCCCAGGACACAACTGTGGAACTACTTTCTGCTTTGAGCTTGTGGCTTTAGCGGCAATCCTTGGTTATCATTTTAAAATGAGAATGAGTGGATTCTTTCGATGCTCTTTCAGCTGAAAACATATAGACAAAGATATTTGTATTCACATATGGGTAGATGTATCTACAATACCTTTATATGCATACAAATGCATATCCACATACACATATACATGCACGTACATATATACATGCACATATACACGTGTGTCATATACATATTCATATATGCACATCTAGACATGCATGCATGCATGTACATATACTCTGTGAGTGTAAAAGCAGGCATCTAAGATATGGAACCAGCAACAGGAAGCAGGAGGGAAAGAAACCCTAACGTTTCCCTCATCCAATGATGTGACCTGCCTAGCCCCCTTCTAAGTTTAGGTTTTAAGGCTTGAGGCTTCTCATCTCTAATAGATTCTTAGTCCTAGACTTCAAGTTCCTTAGCACAAACAGCAGTCTTCTAGTTAAATAGCTAGAGCCCCTTCATTCATGTCAGTCTTTTTTTTCTAGGTCTAGTTTAGATCTCTCTGTTAGAGAACTCACAGTTAGTATTACCTCTTGATTTTAATTTCTGAAGCCTAGACTATCCTGGATCATTGTACATGTCTGTGCTATTCTCCCAGTAACTATTGAACAGCTTGGTGAGGAAGGAGTCAAGGTTTCCCAGTTTGTCAATTCCATAGCCTTCAGTTCTCCCCCAAGAGGGTGGGGCAGATTCAAAAAGACAGAGCTAAGCCCTGGGCAGGTAGGCTGATTGTCTCTGCTACACGCCCAGTCACATTCCTGGTTTTTTAAATGTAGATATAGCCAGTAAGCCTGAAAAGGTTTTGATCTCACCCTTCTAGGCTATGGGAGAAAGTCGGACAAAATGTTCTAAAAACTTTGCTAGAGAGATCACTTTCAACCCAAGGTTATTAGGGAAGGCTTCCTGGGGGAAGTGGTGCATTCCAATGGTTGGGAGTGAGGGCTCTTCATGAATGCAAGTTCTGAAGCAGAAGACAGCACATAGGAGAGCATCTGATTGTCTGGTTTAGATGGAAGCTAGTGAGGGAAGGAGAGAAGGAGACAACCTGGAAAGGTGGGTTGAAACCAAATTGGGGAAGACCTAGCATGCCTCCTCTTCTATCTTGTCTTTCTATCAGTAAGTCAGTCAAGTAGCATTTACTAAGTACCTACTATGTGCCAGGTGTTGTGCTAAGCAATGGGGATAAAAAGAAAGGCCAACAAACAAACAAAACTCAGTCCCTGCCCTCAAGGAGTTTATTATAGTCTAATAGCGGAGACAACTTGCAAGTAAATATATACAGTGTGTGTGTGTCACAAGGCGTCAGACATGACTGAAACGACTGAACAACAAATGGATATGATATATAGTATAAATGACTATGACTGAATTCCCAATGGTATCTAGCTTCTTTTGGTCCCATAGCATTCTGGGAGTTATAGTCTTTACCCTTTGGTAAGTGAGGAGCTTTGAGGAGGTGAGGAACCCACTCATGTGAAGGAGATGACCTAACTGCTGTTAGTCAGTCAGTCAGTGAATCAGTCATTAAACATTCATTAAGCATATGTTATGGGCCAGGAATTAAAGTTTGCTCAGGTTTCAAACATGCAGTTACCATCATCAGGGATATTCTACTAGTCTCCAGGAGGCAGCAGTAGACAAATCATATCTATTAGTGTGTTTCCCAAGGTTTCAAAGGGTCTTTCCCTCTCTGGCCACCAAGGTAGGAATAGACAGGGGTCTGAGTCCAGCCCTCTCAACTCTCCTCCACTCCCTCCAGGCTTAAAGAATCATAGATTTAAAGTTGAAATGGACCACAACAAAAGCCCCATAGTCCAACCCCTTCATTATCCAGTTAAAGAAACTGAGCCCTAGAAAGGTTACATGACTTGCCCAAGGTGACACAGATAAGTGTCAAAAGGTTTGAACCCAAACCCAGCATTTTTTCCACTGGTACAATACCCCAAGAAGAGCTAAGTCAGTAACCTCCCTTCAAGAGTTCAAGTCCTGCTGGGGTGGGGAAAAGGGATTTAGCCAAGATAGAAAAGACAGCTCAGACCTGATGAAAACAGCTGGGAACAAAGTGGCAGTTTGGCTTTATTTAATGTTTTTTAGGGATTTTTTTTAAAAGAAGAAAAAAAATCACTTTCTTTTGTCTGAAGTGCAGAAAAGTTCCTTCAGCTCGTGAATGTTTAATCCTTGCAGATGGTCGGAGCCGGGGAGTTTTCTGCTGAAAACATCTGCTGAAGGGTTTTCATCACTGCTTAGATTTGAGGAGCGGCGAGAGGATCATTTCGGTTAGCGACTTTCAGCAGATAACATGACTGTTAATGGCTTAGGCTGCTAATGGCTTATGGCCTCCTCAGCGGGCAGGGCCAAGCTAGCCCTGACAGTTTTCTTTCAGTGAAATCTGGGTCTATTATCCAAAGTGACAAGGAAAAATCAGAGGAATTTACCCAACAAAGGTCTTGGACAATGAGAGCACTTTGGTTTAGGAAAAAGTCCTAAGTTCCTTCTTGCTCTGCTTAGAAGCCCACACAGTGAGTAAAAAACATATGCCCAGATTCCTTCCTCTCAAGTGATGTCTTCTTTCCCAAAGCAAATTTCAAGTGATCTGCTCCTTGGAATGAGGAGGCAGAGGGAAAATAGTGAGATACTACTTGATAGTTGAACTAAATTTAGCAGCAAACTTTTTTTTCAGTCCCATCCAACTTTCTGTGACCCCATTTGGGGTTTTCCTGGCAAAGAGACTGGAGTGGTTTGCCATTTCCTTCTCCAACTCAGTTTATAATTGAGGAAACTGAGGCAAACATGGGTAAATGACTTGCCCAAAATCACGTAGCTAGCAAGTGTCTAAGACTGGATTTAAACTCAATTCTTCCTGACTCTTGGACCCAGTGCTTTATTCACTGCACTACTTGGCTGCCCATCAAATATTTACTAGTCACTATTCTAGGTTCAAGGGTAGAAAAGGCAAGAAAATTACCCTGTCCTCAAGGAACTTTGGTCACTTTCATTTCTAACATTCTGGTTTTAAAATCAAATTACATAGTGTTCGCAGAGAATTTTGGAACTTTGAAATTCTATATAAATACGAACCAAAGAATCACAAGCTCTTAGAGTTGAAAGGCATCTCTCCAAGGTCATCCCATCTGGTGCCTTTCTGGAATCCATTCATTCCACCCTCAGGCTGAAGATCTCTAGCAAGGGAGAACTCCCCACCTCCCAAGACAAATCATCCCATTTTAGAAAAATCGTAATTGTTGGAATTGCTTGACATGAGAATATGATACCATGTTCGTGGAAAATACAGATTGTGCGTTAGGGGCTAAAAGGCTAACGTCATCTAGACTCTTTCTTCAAGATTTTGAAGAATCTGTGATTTCACTGATGCAGATCCTCCCTCCAGCAATGGGGATCACAAGTCATCCACACTTCTCTTCATGATCAGCTCTTACCCATACCCTCCCATAAATCCTCCAAAAAAAGATCCACCCAAAATGCTGGAGTTCTTTGGTCTTTTACATGGGTGCCAGCGTGCCACTCAGGATGCCTGCTGATTATTGGAGGGGATAGAATACAGAGCAGGAAGAACCATTATTTGAGTCAGAAGACCTGTATTCAAATATCACCTTGGAAATTTACTACTTCCACGACCTTGAACAAGTTACTTATATTCCCTAGGTCCCAATTTCATCATCTATAAAATGAAGAGATTTGTCTACATGACCACTGGGGTTCCTTCGAACTCTCAATCTATGATCCTGTTTTGAGTGGATAGAGATCTCACTGAGGAGTTTATGAATCGTCTGGGGAATTGCTGCATTCACAAAGCATCTGGAGAAACACCAACTGAAGAAAATTCCTTTTCCATCTGGACTCTGCACCGAACACCCTCTACAATAATGATGATAGCTAGCATTTATACAGTACTTTAAAGTTTTCAAAGCACTTTATATATTATCTTTGCATGTTTTTTTCCAAAGCACTTTACATATGTTCTCTCTTCTAATCCTCACAACAACCTTGCAATTAGGTATTATTAATATCTCCATTTTACAATGAGGGAACTGAGGATAAGCGACTTCCCCAGGATCACATAGCTAGTAAGTGTCTAAGGTGAGATTTGAACTCAGGTCTTCCTGATTCCAGATTGAGTACTCCATGCATGGTGCCACCCAGTGGCAAACATCTCTTAAGAGCACATTCCCCTCTGTTATTATGATATTGATAGTGATATTGCTTGATACTGATCATCAGAGTACCGCTGAATAGTCTTAGGCTATATAGTATTCCAGAAAAGGGAGTGCTATGATGGTTTATGAGTGTATGATGGTGCTATGCTTGACTCTGGGTAGACATCTAGAGTGTTTTGTTCACTTCTGGGTGACATCTTTGAAAGGGACATTGACAAACAGGATCATCTTCAGCAACTGGGACGATGATGGACATTGAAATCATCAAAGGACCTCAAACCATTTGGCCTGGAAAGGTGACATTCCTTCACATATGTGGAGGGTTGCCATGTAGACTAGGTATAAATCTTTTTATACTTGACTCCAAAGGCAGACCTGAAATCAGTAGTTAGAAGTCATGGCATGAACTTTCCGACAATAGGAGCTATCCAACAGTGGAACTGATGCCCTATTAGAGAGTGTTATGGTAGTACGTAAGTAGAGGCTGTTATGTCCCATCTGTCTAGGATGCGTTGGTTGAAATGCCTATATTATCTAAGAGGCTGTATTAAATGACTTCTAGAGCCTTTCAATTCTAGATTCCAGGTGTATTAGTCTATCAAAGCCAAGATCCTTAATTCCTGAGGAAGATATCTAGAAAAATGAGATAAAAGCTTCATATAATGGAAAGAGCACTGACTTTGTAATCAGAGGGCCTGGGTTCAAATCCTGCCTGGTATTTACTGCCTATGTGACCTTAAGAAAGTTACTGAAGCCTATTGAGTCTGTTGCTTAGTCTATAAAATGAGGGGGTTGGAATAAGAGGCCTCTAAAGTCCTTTCTAGCTCTAAGTCTCTGATCCTATGATTTTCTCCATCAGATGACTAGAATTGTACATCTTCTCTCCTCCCATATGTTCCAGTCTTTTGTTTTATCCTCTAGTATTATGCCCAGGGCAAGGTAATGGGAAGCATTTATGAAATATTTATCTCCTTGATGACTCTGAAAGCACTGATTTTGAATCAAACAAGAGTGGATAGAGACTAGGGGATAGAAAATTACCCCCATTTGAAAATCGAATAGATCACATTCCTCTGTTTGGTAACTGAGTGTGAATTGTTTTACAGGACCACTTCCTCTCTCTCCATCTTCCCTCCTCCCAGGGCTCTGATGGTGACATTGACCATACCTGCTTCACTCCTGGGGGTAGGGGATGATATCACTTGGGGCCCCTGACCGACACCCAACCTGCAATGAATCACCGGATTACATTATCCTACATGTTATGACAATCGGACCACTTAGAGTGAAATTAATGGTTCAGAGGCTCAGCATGAAGGAACCAAATAAACAAGGTGTATTTACTAACTATGGGATGTCACAGGGTCTATCCGAAAGCCATCCCTCAGAGTAAGGGACTACGTCTTAATGACCCTCATTAATCTCCTCTTGTAGTTTCCCAGCTCTCCACATCAAAGCTCTTCCTTCCTATCCGGAACTCCTAATGCCCTTCAACTAGGGAGGGTCTTGAGTGAGGCCTCCTGTTCCATCTGCCCCCCACCCACTGTGCCCCATCCCCCTTAATCTTCCTCCAAGAAACTCAGAGAAAGACAAGAGGATTTCTGGGTCATTTTGTAAGAGAGAGAGGCATTGGAATTTGAAGCCTGGACTCTAGCATCAGATTTGTATTATTAGATGGGTGATTTGGGTCTGAACCTCCATCCTCCCATCTGAAGAAAGCTGGCGTTAGATCTTACAACTTTTATGCTCTCTTTCACTTCTGATGTTCTATGGAGATCTTTATAAAAGTCACTCCCTTCTTAATAGGGATATTTGTGAGGAAAGTGCTTTAAAAGCCTTAAAGGATTATCTACATGTAAACTGTGGGAATCAGTTCTATATGGTATTGTTCTATAAAATCATCCAGGAAGAGAAACATTTTATTATATTTTAATTCTGATCTTAACAAATGCTAACAAACGCATACTTCCATAAACACAGTAGAACAGAAAAAGGGGATTGTACATGAAACTGTATATTATTATATACAGCTTGTCTTTCTTTTAAGCATTTGTGAATTCAATATATAACTTTCAAAGCTAGCCTATTTGTCTGTGATTCCTTCTGACCTAGGGAGAGACTCATCTCTATTTGTAACTGCTGGAGTAGAGCTGGGCTACTTTCTCCCATTTCAGTCACAAATCCCAGGGATGAGAAGTCATGTTTGTGCTTAGGGATCAGTCCTGAGAAGAAAATGACTCAATGATTAGGTTGCTGTTTGGAAGCTAAGACTATTTTCATGTTTATTCTTTGTTTAAAAAAAAAAAAAAAAGAGAGATGTCGAAAGAGACATCTCTCCCTAACCATAAAAATTTTCCACACTCTTACTTTCTTTAGTATGTACTTACTGAAACTTTACAATATTTCTATGATAAACTCTTTTTAGATTTATTGGAGGCCTATAGTCAATGTGAACTCATTCTTACATAGTGAACTTGTCTTCCTTATTAGCATCTAAACACTTTACAAGTAGGATTGTCTCCTTAATTGTGTTTGTATCCCCCTCACCTAGCACAATGTTTGATTTATAGTAGATACTTCATAAATGTGTGTTGATTAGTTGATTGGCAGAGGCACTACATCCTACTCCTGTATAATTACAAAAGTCAGCTCCAATAGCTTTTCTTTAACCCACTTTCTAAAGGACTATAACCAGGAAATTGGCAATTTCCCACTAAAATGATGGCTATCCTGTAAGAAATTTCCTCTGAGCTTATGTGATCTTTCTGGGAGACAAATCGTATCAAAAGAGAAGCTTATTCCCCAGCTGAAGTACATGAACATTGGACTCATGTTCTCCTTTCACTGAGGAAACTGCAATCCCTGAATTCTAGGTTTGGGATATAGTACTGGGATATGTTGCCGAGGTCATCGAATACATTCTTGTCTTGCTTTACTGACAAATTTATCTCTCAGAACATAGAGAGTTGAGAGAGCAACTCCAGACTTATTGCTCACTAGTCGGAATGTGTGTGTGATGGGAGCCTTAGGAGAAGAAACTGATTATGTTCTCCTAGAGTTTGAAATAGCTAAAGAAGGGATTTCTGAGCATATTCAGGCAGTAAGAGGAATATTATATTGGATAGAGTGTAATTAGTCATCAGAATTGTTGTTCAGTCATTTCAGTGGTGTCTGACTCTTCATGACCCCATTTACGGTTTTCTTGGCAAAGATAGTGGCGTGGTTTTGTCATTTCCTTCTCCAGCTCATTCTGCAGATGAGGAAACTGGGGCAAACAGGGTTAAGTGACTTGCCCAGGGTCACACAGCTAGTAGGTGTCTAAAGATAATTTTGAACTCAGGAAGATGAGCCTTACTCCTGGTCCAACTCACTGTGCACTATGGCGCCACCTAGCAGCCTCTAGCTCTGCCAGTTATTACCTTTTCAACTTCAGACAAATCACATCTCTGAGTCTCAGTTTCCTTAGTGGTAAAGATGATGAAAGTGTATTATACAATTCCTAAATTATCTTCCTTGGGTGCCAAAAGAGAATATTCCAGAAAGGTCTGAGAAAGATGGCCAGAGACTCTAAAAGAAAGAAAGGACAGATGGAAGGCTCTTAAAAATTAAATTCTGCTAATAAAATTATTCCAATGAGCAAGAAAAGGTGTAAATATCTAAAAAGACCAAGGCCAGTATTGAAAGCACTTTCTGTTGAACTCAGATTTTAAAGTTCATGCACAAAAGATGAAAGGAGGGAAGTATCACTAAAGGACAGATACAAAAGAGTGTCACAAAATTGTAAGGAGAGAATCAGGAAGTCAAAAATCCATCCTGAAACATATCAGGGACAACAAAAAAGCATCTTTAAAGGCTCTTTGGAGCAAAAAGGACAAGGAAAAAATAGACTCCATGGTGGGGGGGGGGATGTCAGATAATAGATAGATGAGTGGGGAAAGCATTTGTTAAGTACCTACTTGTATGAGCTGAAACTCTGTGCTCCACATAACAAAGGGACTGACGGAACTACTAAACTGCCATTCTGTTTCCATCTTTCCTAACAAAGAGAGTGGTCTTCGACTGGAAAAGGCAAAACAAACATGATTAAGAGGAAACCCAAGGCCAAGATAAGTGGGGAGATCATAAGAGAGCACTTAGCTGGTTTAAATGAGTTCAAGTCTCTAAGCCCAGATGAGTTATTCAACTGGATACTGAAAAAATTAATAGACATGATCACAGAGCTAATGTAGGGAGTCTTGAAAGAAACCTGGAAAATAGAAAAGTCACTACTGGAAGACCGTAGTTGGGCAAATACTGTCCTGATTTTCAAAAAATGAGAAAAAGTAGGTATTTCCCCCAACTTTAGACTGTTAAACTTAAGTTCACCTCTGGAAAAATTCTAGAAAGTTGTTAAGAGAACAGGAACACTTAGAAAGAGGCAGTAGTGATCACTAGGTATGGGATCCACAAAGATCATCTGCTAAGAGGGAGGCAGTAGCAACAGAGTTGGGAAGTTGAGGATTGTATGAAAGACCTGTGGGGAATGCTATACAGTGAACAGAGCACTGATTTTTGAGTCAGAAGACCTGAATTCTAATCCTGCCTCTGACTACCGACCAACGCAAGTCATTTAACTTCCATGGTCATCAGTTTCTTCATTTGTAAAAGAAGGTTGGAGATGTCCTCTGAGGTCTCTCTGATCTGAGTTTTCAATAGATAAGTAAAATAAGATATGCAATCCTAGTTAATAGAGCATGAACCTGAGTTATTTCTGTGAGTTTCAAAAAGGATAGTTCAATTAAAGTGACTCATGAACACGTTCATTTGAGTTAATTAACCAAGTCAACCCTAACAGAGAGCAAGGGCTGGAGACACATGAGAATTCTTATGAGGGAATAAAGAAAAACTTGGGATGCGGACAATGCTTGGAAAAGAAAAGTCTGGAGTTTAGAGTGGAACATCACAGTAGGGGATTTATTTGGGGAGGAGCATGGAGGAGAGGAGAAGAATGATTGGGATGCACTGGGTGTCCTGAACCTGTGGGACATGGTATTATAAATGGAGAGGAAGGCTTAGGAAGGAAAGTTAGTTGGGGTGAACTCAAAGACAACCTTTACCCACTGAACAATTTTTTTTCCCCAGAAATCTGACCCTTAATGAGGGAGCTTGGTTTTCTTTTGTCAAGAGAAACCTTAGGAGTCTCCAGCCCCATAGTGGAAGTGGCAAAGAGTTCTAAGGTGGATAACTTGACAATATGCGTCATTTCCCAAATCCCAATAGTTTTCTGCCTCTTGTCAACATTAAAACATCCTGGCTAATTGACAGAAGCAAATTGCTCCTTAAGTCTATTATTGTTTAGAGTCTAAATCCCTCCAATCTCTTCCTCTTGAGCACTGCAGTGGGTGGGGAGGTCCAGAGAGACTCAACTCCCCAGACCCACTTAGAGTGGAAAGACTGCATAGGACTCCACCCCAGGCATTTGTGCGCAGACTCATACTTCCCACCTACAGCCACAAGAGCATGCAGACTTGAGTCAGCAGCTCCTTAGAGCATCAGCCAAACCTGTAGAGATAGGGATAAAAATTGGCTCCCAGATTTCTTTGGTATATAGGAAATTCCTGGATTGAGAAATTCTCAACCAATGCAGGTTGGCACCTTCTCTGTTATTTATAATGTTAGAAAGTTGTCTAGGGCACTTAGAGGTTAAGTGATTTGTCCAAGTTCACACATCCATTGTGTGTCAAGGGTGGTACTTGAACCTAGGTGTCCCTGGCTCCAAGGTCAGCTCAATCTACTATGCCACAGTCAGATTTTGACTAATAAAATACAGATATTGTTTCAACTTTAAAAGATGAGTGATGGACTATTAACTCTCATATTTTTGAAGAGGAGTATCTAAATAGCCCATCAGTCATTTTTTGAAGTTTGAATGAAATCTGTATTGGCTCAGTCAAGATGATTTCTCTGAACATCTATAGATAACTCTTTGGACTGTTCTCATTTTTCTTCTTCATTGGAATCATTTTTCTTTGAGCTTTCAGAAATCCACTTCTAAGAGCTTTTTATCCCACCTGGGCTAATTTAGAATTCTAAATTACAGGATTCTATCTATATTTCCTCTGAATACTTTGAAGTCAGTTCTCCTCATATCTATAGTGCACATCAAACTATGCCTTCCCTTCCTCTCCTATTCTCTCACAGCCTGACTGACCTCCCTTTCCTGCCTAATGATCCATTTCTCCTCTTCAGGTATGCTATAGTGTAGCCAACCTGGTATTTTTTCTGTCTCTCCAGTGATATTCTTTGTCTATGTACCTTTGCAATGGCTATTCTCCATGCCTGGAAGGCACTCTCCCCTCACTTTTACTTCTTAGAATCCCTAGTTTCTGTAAAAACTTAATTCATGTGCCACTCAGTTGCCAATAACTCCCCCCATCCACAATTACTTTGCTGTTATTTTGTACATATTTTGCATATATTTATTATACATATAGGGGTGTTATGAGACTTAAATGAGATAATAGATGTAAAACACCTCGCCTTAAAGTTCTATGTAAACATCAGTTAATATTCCTGTTGTTATTAACAGGAGCCTGAAGTCACCAAAGCTGCGGTCTGGAGATGACTTCATTCTCTGAGCCTTCTGCTGCACTCCAGCTGAGCTCAAGCAATATTTATAGAACAATACAGGGGCGTACCGGGAAATGTTTAACATTGGCTCTGAAAGGGAAGGGAAGGATGTATGCACATACACTTTTAAGTTTAATCTGCATTTTTGATGTCTTAAACCTAGATAATCAACAAAACAAAAAATCAATGACTAAGGTATAAATGCTCACATTGAAAATTGAGCAGTGACCTTTCACTGAGCTGACTGTATAAATATATATGTTCATGTTGTCTCCCCGATAGAACATAAGCTCTTTGAGGATAGTATCTGTATGGTTTTTTTCTGCGTATCCCTAGCACATAGCACAGTGCCTTACATATTTGTTGTTGTTCAGTCATGTCTGATTCTTTGTGACCCCATTTGGGTTTTTCTTGACAAAAATGCTAAAGTACTTTGCCATTTCTTTCTCCAGCTCATTTTACAGATGAGGAAACTGAGGCAATTAAGGGATTTGCCCAGGGTCACACAGCTAGTAAGTGTCTAAAGCTCATGAGGATGAGCTAACAGCCTGCCTTATACAGAGTGGGCACTTAATAGATCCTTCTTGGCTGCTTTTTGGACAGTTATTTGTATGTTGTCTCCCTGACTTAGACTGTGAGCTCCTTGAGAATAGGGAGCATCTTTTGCCTTTCTGTGTATCCTCAGTGCCTGACACATAGTAGACCTTTAATAAATGTATATTGACCGACTGAAAATGCATTATTACTTCACTTCAAGGTTTTTGTCCAAACAATTTCTCCTTGTTGGGGAGAACTGGGTTAAGAAAAGAAGTGCCCTCCTTGCTTCCTGTACCTTTTGAAGGATAAAGTGATCATTCATACAAACCAAAAATGGGTCAAATTTTTGCTTTTGACAGAGACAAGGAGCACTCTAACGGGATGTCCAGATAATTAAAGAGCCCTATTACTACTTCCATTATGCTTCCACACCAAGATTGTGATATGTTTCCCGGATTCCTCACCTATGTCTACTTTCTGTCCAGGTGGTCTGTAGCATGTGATAATGACACTACAGCCTCTGTTTCTGGTTTGGTTTTTTTAGTCATCACTCAAATGCTTTCCACCATGCTTTCTACACTGGTTCTTGAATTTCCTCACCTAAGTATATTTTCTTCATATAAGATGGTACTCTACTACCCTTTTAATATACTCTGTTCATTTTGAATAAGGGTTGCCATATTTTAGTAATGGGTTCTATCCCACAAAGTCTCAGTAACCCTGATGAAGTAAAAATGCCCATTTGCTTTAAAATCTCGACTTACTTTGCTGCCCTCATCTAGTATTTGTGTAGATGTCTTTAAGTTTTGTTGCTGATTCATTCCTTGAATTTTGTCTTCTGTGAAATTCTTGATATCTCTATGACTATTTTTTCTATTGAAGATAACTTTCTACGGTATTGTATATGTATAAACAGTTTTCTTCTTCCCCTTGCATTTGAGATTGAAGATCTGTTTAAATGTCTGTTGAATGAATAAATGAAACGGGGCAGGGGTACCACAGACACAATAGAAGTCAAAGCAATACTGAAATTCAGTAAGACAACATGGTGGTTACTGAAAAGGAAATATTCTCAGGAGTGGTAGCAATTTTCCTAAACTGAACATAAAAACAATGATAGTAATCTACATTTGAATAGTGCTTTAAATAGTTCTTTCCTTGCAATAACCCTGAAAGGTGGGTACTGAAAGTATTCTTGTTCCCATTTTATAAATGAAGTGAGGTTTAAGGACTTCCCAGGGTTATAAAGGTTATAAGTATCAGAAGAAAATGCTCCTCACAGGTCGGTGTAGGAAGGAACAATGCTGATTTATGCTTTTTATACCTTTTTGAAAAATGTTTTATTCTAATTTAAGAACCAAAAAAATTTTTTCCCATATACACAGCAAAACATAGAAAAACAGTATTCTATATGTATTCATAGATATATACATATTCATATATGTGTTCAAAAATAGTATTCTATATTTTCATTTCAGACTATTTTGCTTTTTCTTAAAATTATAACATAAATTAGAAATGCTATTTTCAAAACTGTCCTGTTTTTCTGTGCTTCCTTCTTCATTCTGTTCTCTTCTATGAATTTTTAAAATGTTATAATGGCCTC
>CM053772.1:57538154-57650702 GCA_028658325.1 Potorous gilbertii
AAGGTTATAAGTATCAGAAGAAAATGCTCCTCACAGGTCGGTGTAGGAAGGAACAATGCTGATTTATGCTTTTTATACCTTTTTGAAAAATGTTTTATTCTAATTTAAGAACCAAAAAAATTTTTTCCCATATACACAGCAAAACATAGAAAAACAGTATTCTATATGTATTCATAGATATATACATATTCATATATGTATTCAAAAATAGTATTCTATATTTTCATTTCAGACTATTTTGCTTTTTCTTAAAATTATAACATAAATTAGAAATGCTATTTTCAAAACTGTCCCGTTTTTCTGTGCTTCCTTCTTCATTCTGTTCTCTTCTATGAATTTTTAAAATGTTATAATGGCCTCTTTTTTTTGACATCACTATTACTAATTTCCCAATCTCCTACCCCTAAAAATTAGAAAAAGAAAGAAAAAATCCTTGTAACAAATAAGCATAGTATAACAAAATTAATCCCATATTGGTCATATCCAAAATATATCTCATTCTTCACCTTGAGACCATCATCACTTCTCTGTCAGTCAATTAGTCAGTAGGCATTTATCAAGTGCCTACTATGTGCTGGGCATTGTGCTATGGTTGGAGGTCATGGCCTGGATAAGGATCCAGCAAAGGAGTTGATGGTTTATCAGATGGGCATGGTTTATCACAGGGCTTTTGGAAACATGACTGGTCATTCCTTTGATCAGAGTTCTTAAGGCTTTCAAATCTGTGTTTCTTTACTATGTCCTTGAATAAATTACTTACCTGGTTTTGTTCATTTCACTCTGCATCCGTTCATAGTACCAATTTGTTCAGCCATTGTCTGATTGCCTGAGGTGAGCTAAAGCATTCCCTTTGATTTGCATTCTTTTCTTTCCCCTTTTAATTCCTACCCCACCCTGCTTGAGAATAATCTCTTCCCATCTTTCCTCAACCTCAATCTCTATCCTTTCTTGTTTCCCTATTGAGTTTGAAATATTTCTCCACCAAATTGAGTGGACTCATTGCCTTTGATGACACCATCACATTGAGAGACGCGACAAAAGTACAGCAACAGACCAGCTAACCACCAGGGACCGCTGCTTACTGCTTCCAACCCCTCCCCACTACTATCAATAGAGAAAAACGCTTTAGGATTGCATCCAAGTACTGACTGATGCTTAAGACCAACTTGCTTAATTCTGAGAATTCTGGGCAAATCTGGTTGTGCACATTATACCCCGGAAAGAGATGTGACTAATAGTTTAGGAGAGCGTTACATAATGAAGCAAATTCTTGCACCCACAATGATCTTGAAATAGTTTTTATTTGTCCTGTATTTTTGGGTTGGTTTGTTGTTTTTTTTCTAGAGGGCTCAAAACTCAGGGAACCAGTTCTCTCTGCCAATGTTTAGTTAAGCAAAGATAGTGGACTATGGGTCTGCTTTGTCTTAAATGTCCATGAGTTGAGCAGAGTGAGCCGGAACTGTGACCTAACCTTCTCAGGTCATGATGGAATCTGGTCATAAGATCTGCTAACTAACTAACCAACACAAGTGAATCTAAGGTTTTCTCTCATGATATTTCAGTAAAGTACTATTGAACCAGGAAGGCAGCCCCTTTAAATTCAAGAATTCTCATTAGAGTGAAGCATCGAACAATTAACTGATATCTTTTAGTTCTTTTTGTGTTTCAGATTCCAAGAAGTAAAAGAAAAAAGGTGGGGTTGCAATATTATATGCCTGGAAATAGATGAAGGCCAATCTTCCTGACAAATTTTAATAATGAATGGTGGTATCAAATGTGGACTTTTCACTTAGAAACATCATGGAAAAGAATGCCTGAGCACAGAACTCTAAACCCAGAAAAATCATGGTGCAGCCAAAGATTTGGCCAAGGGAACTTTTGGCATGAAATGATAGATTAGGAAGTTTGGGAGCCAACCAGTCTAGGCTAGGCTGTCTCTTATATACATTTCTGATTACCTTTACTCTTGTATATTAGTTTTTAATTTATGTACTCTTTTCCTTGTAAATAAATCCCAGGGGAAAACACACACACACACACACACATACACACACTTGTGATTTGGTGTGTGTGTGTGTGTGTGTGTGTGTGTGTGTGACCAGAAGGGGAAATATGGAATGGCTAGTGAAGCTAGAGCATCCATGGTTGGTGGTAGAAGCAAAAGAGGGGCAGAGGTCATGGTGCCAACTTGGCCATGTGATCAGGAAAATTAGTCTCAGTAGTTCGATCCTGGCTTTAAAGAATACTATTGTTTGAATATCACACTAGGAATCCCTGGTCCAAAGCAGCCAGCAGTGCTGAGGAAATCTCAAACAGGCTGGCTACTCTGGGGAGTGAGAGTTAGATTTGGTAAATCCTGCTGCCATCATTGGTCCTTGGATGACGATGGGTAATTCACAATTCTGACCTTCAGTTTCCCCTTTGGTAAAATGAGGAGATTGGACTAGCTGATCCCTAAACTCTCTACCAGTTTTGAGTCTATGATCCTATCTCTAGTAGAAAACCTTTCTTGGTTCAGGGACAGCCATCCAGTAATGGGAGGAGGAGTCAAGAGTCAGACATAACCTAGTGATGGAACTAGTCATGAAAAGAGATTTTAAAGTGTTTTAAAACAATCAGTGTACATGCTCAATATATAGCAGGCTAAGAAAACATTATGATTGTGGACAGAATGGGGGATTCAGGTTGGAGTACTTAGGTTCAGATTCCAAATCCCTGCAATTACTACCTGGAGCAAAGCTCTGTCCTCATCCTCATTTTTTCTCACCATTCTCATACATTCTCATCTTATAGTAAATGAATTCAACCATCTTTCATTCTGCGTCCTTCAAGCCCTTGGCTACTTACCATTTCAACTGCTCAGACCGCACCAAAGCCCAGCCTATCATTTTCCTTCTTAAATCCTGTTTGCAAGCTGCTAATTGCCTCTGGATGAAGTCACACAAAGGTGCCAACTGGGCACTTTGGTTATTTAATCTTAACCCAGCCCTCTCAGTGACACAGAGATTCTTTTCTTCTTCCCTAAGTGAATCCCATGCCCCCCAGAGGATCTGTTCTTCAAAAGCCTTCTGCATCATGCCCCTCCTCCACTGCTCTATCCTCCATTGCTCCCACCTCTAAAAGTAGCAGCCTACCTCCTTGCCAAAGCCATCCTCTCTACCTGTGCCTTTGCTCCCTTTCTCTCCCATTTCCAAAGTCTTACCTCTTCAGTCATCCTCTCTCATCTTCAGTCTTTCCTTATCCACTGGCTACTTCCCTGCTGCCTACAAACATACCCTTGTCTCCCTCCACCTTAAAAAACCTTTATTGGATCCTGTCATCCCTTCAAGCTATTACCTGATATCTCACCTATCTTTCACAGCCAAAGTCCTAGACAAAAGCTATCTATACACACTGCCTTCATTTCCTTAGCCCTCCCTCCTCCTCAGCCTCTTGTAATTTGGCTTCCTGCTCCACCATTCTACTGACACGGTTCTCTCCAAAGTAGGCATTGGTTTCTTATTGGCTAAATTTGATGGTGTTTTCGCAGATGGCATTGTTCTTGACCTCTCTGAAATCTTTGGCACTGTTGGCTATACCTTCTGCCTGGATAGCCTCTCCTTCTTGGACCTTCATGACACCTTTCTTTCCTGATCCTCCTCCTGCTTGTCTGACTATGACTTCTGTCTCCCTTGCTATTTAAGCTAACTTTATTTAAAATCATCTATTTAAGACTATTACCTATTAAAATGAGTGTTCCATCTATATGAACTGATAGAGTGAAGGGCCAGGAAAAAAATATGCATTTGTGTGTACATATATATGTATGTATGTGTATGTATATATAAAATGATTAAAACCATGTAAAGGAAATGTACAAAATAAAAGTACAGAAAAGAAACTGAACTCTGGGCCTTTATTATACCCAAAATTGGTCTTGGGAAATGGGAGGCAATGTTATACAAAGGAAATGGCACCAATTCAGGAGTCTAAAGAATTCTGCTTCAATTTCCTAATCTGTAAAATAAAGAATTGATTGGACTAGTGATCTCAGAGAAACCTTCACAGTCTAGAGCTATGATCCTAGGAGAAAATGTACTTCTTTCCTTTCTTTGCAGAGGTGGAAAACTCTATTTTATTATATATGTTGTCTAAGTATGTATGTGTATTTATGTATAGGGGTGTGTGTGTGTACGCACACACATACACACACACAGTCAGATTCAGTTATATTAGTTATTTTTGTAGACCTGTTTTTTTCTTTCTCTTTTATTCTTTGTTTCAGAAGTTTGTTCACTGGGTAGGGGAGAGGGAAAGATATGTTAGGAAATAAGTTGATATAAAACAAAATGCATCGATTTCTTTTCATTGTGGGTTTCCTTCCTGAAGCTGTCCTGGGGTGTCTTTTCATTTCTATATACACTGATTCTCTTAATGATTTCATCCACTCCTGTGGATTTAATTATCACTTCCATACAAATGACTGTCACACTTATAGATCTAATCCAAATCTCTTTGGAGCTACATTCCAACATTATCATTTGCTTGCTAGGCACCTCCACCTGTGAATTTTAGACATCAAAAACTCAACAGTCCTGTTAGGTTCTCAAATCTGGTTGTTGACATTTAGAAATGTCTGACTCCTCATGAGTCAATTTGGGGTTTTCTTGGCAACAATAGTGGAACGTTTTGCCACTTCCTTTTCTAGTTCATTTTACAGATAGGAAAACTGAGGCAGAGTAAACAACTTGCCCAGGGTCAGTGTCTGATGCCAGATTTGAACTCAGGAAAAGTAATCTTCCTGATGCCAAGCCTATGGAGTCCACTGCACCACCTAGCTGCCTCCTCAAGGGTGTAATTCTTTAACCCTTCACACCTTCACCCTTTTCACTTTATGCAATCAGTTTCCAAGCATTGTTGATTCTAACTTTATGTCTTTCACCTAAACCTTTTGTTCACACCTAATAGCCCTCCAAATTGTGGATTCACCTGTTTATTCTCCAGTTAATCATTAAAATCATCTTCCTATAAAAGCATGAGTCTGATCCTGACCAAAAACCTTCACTGGCTCCCTAATGCCTCCAGGCTAAATACGGACTCCTCAGCTTGGCATTTAAAGCATTTCACAACCTGCTCCAGCTAACCTCTCCAAAAGGAGAAGACGTGCATTCGTTCCCTTGGCTTTTTCTATGTTCTAGTCACGCTGATCTATTGCTGTTTGCTAAATTCAATATTCCATTTCCCATCTCCAAGCCTTTGCATCAGGTGGTCCCATGCCTAGAATATATATAGTGGAGGTTTTTTCTCAAAATGCCACTTATTCCATGAAGCATCCCCTGATCCTCATAGCTGCAATGAATGTTATTCTCCTCCCATTTTCCTATTATACTTTTGTCTGGATCTCTTCTTCCCCTATCACAGTCTTCCTTGAATTACACTTCTTTGTGTAGATGCTGTAGCAGAATGTAAGCTCCTTGAAGGCAGGCACCATGTCATGTTTTCCTTTCCTCTCTGTGTCCCTCGTGCCTTGCACAGTATGTTGAACTTAGTGGAGGCTCAATACATGTTAGTTAAATTGAAGGGATTTCAGTATTTGGTAACTACTGTTAGCTGGGAGGGACTGAGCTATTCCCATTTTGAAAGAGCTTTGCTCTGAAGCTAGGCCCAACACCATGGCTTCGTTGCATGATAAAACCAGAAGGCAGCATAACTAATTACAATTATGATGCTTTTAAGAGCTGAGGAGAAGCAGACCATCTCATAATGTAGCAAGAGCAACTTCAAACTGTTTACATGAATGCTGTGAATTTGGCTGTTTGGGGCCTACAAATCCATGTCAAATGTTAATGGAAATAACATCATTTTTATGTCAAAATGGCACCCTGCCATTGTTTGGAATAACCTGCATTCCTCCTGTGACTCATCGGCCAGCCAGAGGGATGGGGGGGCGGGGGAGTCAACGTGGGGGAGAGGGGAGAGGAGGAAAGGAGAGAGGGAATGAGGGGGAGGGGAAGCGACCTTGGATGGGAGCACATCAGTGTACAGGGACAGGCTGGGGGCCTCTTGGACAGGCGCTCATTGGTATAAATGGAAACACGGTAGAAACAACAATTTTATTAGCCATCGTTTATCAGGAGTAACTGACAGCCTCCCCACATATAATCCTCCCAGAAATTACCTCCTTGGTAATGGCATCCTTTGTTTATAAAGCCACAGATTTATGAAGTGTTCCCAGTTGCTGGTCACTATAAAAAGTTAATCCCTAAGCACTCTTATTTTCCCAAATACAGCCAGCTCCC
Organism: Potorous gilbertii; assembly: GCA_028658325.1. Lineage (NCBI taxonomy): Eukaryota > Metazoa > Chordata > Mammalia > Diprotodontia > Potoroidae > Potorous > Potorous gilbertii. The sequence goes on from CM053772.1 coordinate 57,544,433, forward strand.
CGTGAAACACCAATTAATGAATAATTATTTCTCCTGGCCAAGACACTCCCTGGGATGGGTGGTGTGTTGTTTTTTTTCTTTTCCCATCAGCCCTAGTCCCCTCTGTGCCCAGCTGGCAATGCCCACTGAAAGAAACCCTACAGGCAATTTCCTCCTTGCAGCTGTTCCTTCACCAGTCAGTTGGGTCCTAGGAAGGCCTGTGGTTACAGGGACTGACTGTTCTTTCATTTTCAAGGTGTCACCCTCCACTCCCCAAACCACCCTGCCCCATCACTGTCTGGGCCTACATTTACTTCCATGTCTGACTCTCCAGCAGGCTGATCTTGACCCTTCTCCTACATTTGTCTGCATTACTCCCAGTGGTCCTCAGGGATCAAGACCAAGGAGGGCCACTGATCCAGATTAAATTAGCAGAGAAGTACCAACCATCATAGGAAGAGCTGAGATACCACGTAGAACAGGGAGTTCCTAATCTAGAATAAAGATACTCCAGAAGGTATGAGAAGCTTGTAAGGGGAATACAGGGAATATTTTGTAAATAATTATATTATCCTATTGAAGTGATTTATCATTATTTATTCATATCAAATATGGGGTACAGGAAGGCCTACTGAAAATCAAAGGTCACAGGGACCAAGAAAAGTTAGGAACCTCTGATCTAGACCAAATCCTTTGTTCTACAAAAAAAGAAACTGAGGCCCAGGAAAGGGAGGCACAAGACCTCACTAAGCTCTGCCACAAACAGTGAAGTATAAGAATAGAAGTGAACAGGGGTTCATTAACAGGTTGTGTACATCTCCTTTTGTTGTGCCTGGGATAAAGCACACAATCTCCTCCAATCTCAACTCCACCCACCATCAGTAATTATTACCCACTCACATGATAGGTAGATAGATAAACGGATGAACAGACGGATGGACAGACGGATGGATGGATGAATGGATGGATGGATGGATGGATGATAGATGATACATAGATAGACCCATGCTCTCAGACAATGGCTCTCCTTTCCACTTCTGGAATCAAAGCTATCCCAAAGGTGATGCCCCTCATTTCTCCTCTAACATCACAAACCTCCCCAAAACTACAAGGCAGCCCAAATGCCAATGGAATCCTCACTCAAGGATTCCTAATAAGCGGCCATCCAGCCTCCATGAGGAAACCTCCAGGGCTAGAGAATCCATTCTTGCTGAGAAAGTTCATCCCATCTTGAAGCTTCTCTAATTATTAGGATTATTTTTTTGTTACCTCACACTGAAGTAGCCTGACTGGGCAGCTCCCTCCCACAGCTCCTCATTCTGCCTTCTGGGTCAAGTAGAATGAATCTAATTTCTCTTCCACTTGAAAGTGTTCAAATACTTAGAGATAGGTCTAAAAGGATGATATTAGCATAGATTTATAGTTAGAAGGGACTTCACAATCCAATCCTCTCATTTTATAGAAGAGGAAACCAAAGCCCAAGTTTTGATGGCTTAGTGACTTGTCCAAGGTCACACATCTTTTCCTCTTCCTCCCTTAGACTTTCTAACTTTACCTTAAATATCAGAGGTTTATCAGCTTAATGATAGACCCCACTCATGTCCCCATTAAACTGTCTTCGCCAGGTTAAATGGATCCTTTTGTGATATGGTCTCGACTGTCTCAGCAATCAACCAATTTATCAATCAGCATGTATTTATTAATAGTACCAACTACATGTTAGGCACTGTTTAAAGCACTGGGGATGCAAAGAGAACAAATGATAGAAACCCTATTCACAAAGAACTTATACTCCCTTCACTTGTTCTCTGCTTCCCTCTGGTTTCAGGGGATTAGTTCATCTTCTACTTCTACCTGAGTTCAGACACTGATCAGTTGCATGAATCTGGGCAAATCACTTCACCCTGTTTGCCCCAGTTTCCTCCTCTGTAAAATGAACTAGAGAAGGAAATGGCAAAACATCGCATTATCCAGTATCTTTGCTAAGAAAACACCAAATGGGGTCGCAAAGAGTCAGACATGACTGAAATAACTCAACAACTACCTTGCCAAGGCTAATCACTCCACCTATACCTTTAATCCTGTCTCCTACCAAATCTTGTTCATCATTCATTCTCTGCCTGTCTGTGTCTGTCTCTATGTATCTGTCTCTCTCTCATCAAATGAGATAATGTAGGTAAAGCATATTGTGAACATTGAAGCACTAAATAAATGTCAGCTCTCTGAAATGTTTCCTTTTCTACTGCTTTCTTGCCTTCTGTCTATAAACATTCTCAAGACTCTCCTAAGCTAAAAAAAAATAATTTCCCTGAATGGCTACCTTGCACTCAACTATAATGTATTTTTGCTTCAATACCAAGCACCTCCACTTAATTACTGCCCACCCATCATAGACAGATAGATAAGTAGACAGACAGATGGACAGAGAGATGGACAGGTAGACAGATGGATGGGATGGATAGGTAGACAGGTAGATAGATGGATAGATGGATGGATAGATAGATAGATAGCATTTGTTAAGCACTTTTTATGCTACACGTACTTTGCTAAGCTTTGGGAATACAAGTACAACCGAAAAGAAAGACAGTTTCTACTCTCAAAAAGCTTAGATCCTAATGGTGGTGGGAGGTATTCACAAAGGGGTAAAGTAGAAAATTTCAGAGAGTCAGGAACAAAACTGAGAGAGAAGAGAGCATGGTTTGCCCGAGTGCTTTCTCAAATGAAGGTTCTGGGCAGGACCTCAACTATTTGAGGTTTCCACAAGAGTGAAGGTTTCTCCAGGCTGAGTAGACAACTAGAGTAGAGGTGGAAAAATCCAGAGAGTGAGAAGAAGAGGCAGGAGAGTAAGGAATGATCTGGGCTCCTTGAGGGAGCTTTATGTTCCCAGGATCTTGCATGTGGTAGATGCTTAATAAATGTTTGTTGAATTGAATCCAATGCCTATTTGGCAGATCATGGACAGCAACTCCATTATGAGTCAATAGTGCGATGGGAGCATCAACAAAGTTAATATAAACTTAGGCTACATTAATAAAAGGATAAAATGACTAGAACTAGAATGTGGGAAGTAAGCATTCTGCCCCGGTCAGACCACATCTGGGTCTGAGGATGTTTAGTTCGGGGTGCCATGTTTTAGGAACAACTTTGATCTATTGAAGAGCAAGCAGAGGATGATGACCATGATAAGACGGGAACTCAAACCTTGTCATACAAAAACTTTCAATGGAAGGAATTTGGAATATTTTGACTGGAGAAGAGAAGGCTTAAGGGAGATATATTAGCTCTCTTCAGTTATATGAAGGGCTACTACGGGGAAGAAGGGTTAGATCCATTTTGTTTGAACCCAAAAGTAGCAGTAATTGTTGAAAGTTTCATAGGTCAGATTTTTGGCTTGGTATGAGGAATACTTTGTAACAGTTAGAGGTCCTAAGAGGAAGGAGCTGCTTATGTGGGTGGTAAGCTCCTCAGTCATTATAGGTATTCAGGTGGAAGCTGCATGACTACTTGTAGGGAATATTGTAAAGGAAAGTCTTGTTCAGGAATGGCCTTTGACATCCCTTCCAACTCTAAGAGTCTCTGAAATCTCCTTAGAGACTATAATGGAGACTACAACAGGGGCTAGAAAAGAGTCTATAGTTACCAAAGAACATGGGATGTCAAGTCAGAGGACCTGGGATCAAATCTGACCTCTTCTTTTTGCTACCCATGTAACTAGATGGCCTTTCAAAGTGCCTTCCAATTTGAACACCCCACAAGTTTATGAATTTAGTTACAATGATTTGTCCAAATTGGCACAGCTCTCACACAGTGGAAAAAAAGAGGACTGTGTTAAGAAACAGAAGACCTCTAGGCACCAGTGTTTACAACTTTGTGTAAATCACTTTCTCTGGGCTTCATTTCCTTTACAATCCCTTTCATTTCTAAATCCTCTCATCCCATGATCCAGCTTTTGAAACCACAATCCACTGAAACCTATCTCTCTATGGTCACCAAATAACCACTATCTAACCAAATCCAAATTGCTTTTTCCTAATTTCATCCACTTGACTTTTCTATAGCATTCAGCACTGTTGGCCATCCCTTAGTTTTTGATTCTCTGTCCTCTGTTGGCTTCTATGATACTACTCTCTCCCGGTTCTCATCTTTCCTTTCTCTATAGTGTGGGTATCATTTAAAGTTCTGAGCTTGGCCCTCTTCTCATTACCTTTTCCCTCTGAGGGGTCTCATTCACTCTTAGGACTTCTTAATTACCAGCTCTATTCAAATGATTCTTGAATCTACTCTAAAAGTACCAGTCACAGTTATCCAATGCTCTGCTGAATGTCTCCATTTGAATGAACAACCACCATCGTAGAGGCAAGATGGGCAAAAACAAATTCATCACCTTCTCTCTAAAACCTTTCCCTTTAGCTGTCTTCCCACTTTCTCCTGTGACATTATTTTTTTCCAGATTCATGAACTGAAAAACCTTGGACTCCATCAATTAGGGAACAGCTGAAAAAGTCATTGTATATGTTTGTGAGAGAACACATTGTGCTATAAGAAATGAGAAATAAGAAAGAAAGCAGGATGTTTTCGGCAAAATCTGGAAAGACTTACATGAACTGATACAAAGTGAAATGAGTAGAACTAGAAGAACATCGTGCACAGTAACAGCAATATTGTATGATGATATACCATGAATAACTTAGCTATTCCCAACAATACAACGATCCAAGACAATTCTGGATGTATGATGAAAAGTACTATCCATCTCCAGAGAAAAAGCTGGTGGAGCCCGAATGCAGACCGAAAATACATTTTTCTTTACTTTCTTAATTTCTCTCTCTTTTCTTTTGGTCTGTTTTCTTTCACAGAATGACTTACATGGAAATGCATTTTACATGAATATATATGTGTGTACATATATATATATATATATATATATATGTATGTACCCTTGTCAAATTGATTGCCTTCTCAATGGTGGGGAGAGGGAGATAATTTGGAACTCAAGATTTGAAGAAAAAAAAAGAATGTTAAAATTGTTTTTACATGTAATTGAGGCAGACATAAAATATTAAATTAAAAAAACTAAAAACCTTAGACTCATGCAATGAGTTAGCCCTCTCTGCCAACCCCAATCAACCTTTCAAGTTGCCCATTGTCCTGACAAGATATTTTCTGCATGTGTCCATTTTATTCTGGTCCTATTGCCACCACCCTGATTTAGGCCCTCATTGTAGCTGGCCTAATGTTTCATTTTATTTGAATAGCCTCCTTTGAATAGCCTCTCCATTCCCTCCTTTCCCTGTGAATTTTGCTTTGAACCACTGCCAAACTAGCCTTCCTGACATATAAATCTGATCAAATCTCTCCCCTAAAAACCTTCAATGGCTCCCCATTGCCTACAGATTGACTATAAACTCTTTACAGCAGCTAGCATTCAAGGCATTATATTGTCAGGTGCTAATTTCCCTTTCCAGCCTCCTTTGGTGTTACTTCCCTTTCTACACTTGATAGTCCAACAAAATCAATCATTTATTTGCAAATTTTAAATTACTCTTTCCCATGTCCCTAAATATATACAGGCTCTCGCCATCTCTATAAAGTATCTTTCATATTTCCACCTCTTAAAATAATTTCCTATCTTCAAGACCTAGTTCAGAGGTCACCTCCTCCTGATTCCTCCCAGCCAAGGAGAGCCCTCCTTTTCCAACCGCTTATTCCTCTCTGTTTGACAACTCCTTTGTATCTGTCTCATTCTAATTCATTGCATTGTTGTTTGGTGAGCTAGACCACTGGAACTGGTATCATGAAGACACTTACTAGTTGAGGAATTCTGGGCAGGTCTCAACCCCAGTTTCCTCATCTGTTGCCTCCCCATTAGATTGTGAGCTCTTTGAGGGCAGACACAGGCTTGTGCTGCTTTTTTGGTATCCCCAATACTTAGCACAGTGCCTGACACACCCCAGGCATGTAATAGATGTTTGATTTATTTATTCATGATAACAACAATAGCATTTAACTCATGGGGTTGTTGTGAGCATCAAATCGGATAGCATTTGGGAAGAGCTTTGCAAACTTCAAAATGTTATTTAAATGCTAACTGTTATAATTGTTTGTATACATGTCTCATCCTCCAACTAAATTGTACACTCCTAGTGTCTTACTCACATGTGGATTCCTAGCACTGAGCACCAAACCTTATACAGTTCAGTTTCAGTCCTTTTTTCAGTCATGTCCAACTCTTTGTGACCCCCACATGGGATTTTCTCAGCAAAGATACTGGAGTGGTTTCCCATTTCCTTCTCCAGTTCATTTTATAGATGAGGAAACTGAGGCAAACAGGATTCAGTGACATGCCCAGGGTCACCCAGCTAGGAAGTGTCTGAGGCCAGATTTGAACTCAGGAAGATGAGTCTTCTTACTCCACGCCTGGTACTCTACCCACTTTGCCATCTAGCTGCCCCCTTATATACTATAGGGATATAAATAATGTTTTCTGCAGAGACTTGAAGGAGATCCCACTTCCCTGTACTATATGACCTACCTTGGCTTGCCCTAATAGGTCCACGAGCCTGATCACTAGTGATAGTTTATACCATCTAGCTCCCCACCTCAGTGCCCAAGCCTCTCTCAAGAGCCAGCAACCCCCATAATGACTTGCACAAGGTTGTTGTTGTAACAAATGCCTTTCAACAATGTCATCTCACTTCTACCACCAGGATGCTTAAGGCTCATTGCCAGCTTGAAGGAATCATGCTGGTTCTACTTCCTGCTCCCCCAGCTCCAGGAACTCTAGGGGAAGTGTGATTCTCTCCATTGATTTAAACCAGGGTCCTCCTCTATCCACTGAGGATAAATGGCCAGTCTGAGATGAACAGTATGCCCTGGTCTACCTGAATTGACTAGGTCAGAAAGGCTGACTCTAGGGAGGTCAGCCAGGCCTTTTGCAAGGAGAGGACCATAATTCTAGAGGATTCCATGGAAAGAGGGTGATATACTACAGACCTGGTCTCTGTGGATTCATGAAGCAGGATTCTCAGTCAAAATCTCCACTTGCCCATCATACCAATCTTCAGGCCTCATTTTTCTTGCCACTTATTCAGTTTTCCATATGACTAACTACTGACTCTTTAATAAAATGTTCTTTCCACCCATGAGATTCTGGTACAAGATGAAATAAGTTTATTCCCTTACTACATGACAGATCTACAGTCTTCAAAATGAGTTGTCACATTCCCCATCAGACTTCTCTTATCCAAGCGAAACACCCTCAATTTCTTCAACTGCTCTTCAGATCACAGATTTAGATCTGAAAGTGTCCTTAGAGGCCATCTGATCCAACTCCTTCATTTACAGATGAGAAGGTTGACACCTAAGGATGTATCACAGGACTTAGTGAAACCACAGAGCCATGCCTAGAAATCAAATCTTCCACTTTCGATTTCAGGGCTATCTCCATTGAATCATGGTGCCTCCATGTGGTGTCATGTTCTTCCTGGCTCTTCTCTAGGCTGGTCTCCCTCCTCAGGACATGCTTTTATTTGCCAATGTCCATTTTAAAATGTGCTACTTATGTAGCCCATGATGGTCTGGGTGGGGTCTAGACACACCAGTTTTATGAATGCAATCTATTTGGGCAAGAACATCACACTGTTGTACCTGTACCTTTTTCACATGAACTGCTGTGAGGTAGGTTTCCCCTATTCCATACTTATTGGCATCTACATACAGGAATTTGCATTCATTGTTAAGGTCTTACTCTTCATCTCCAGTCCTGAATCCCCACCTGGCTGCCATATTATTTTTGCCTGGATGTCCTATTGGCATTCAATTCAACTTAAGTTCAACATGATGAAAAGAGGGCTTATATCACTCTTCTGAAACCTACCCCGTCCCCTAAACTTATATGTTTTCTTGAGAGCACTACCACCATCCTCCTAATCACCTAGTCTTCTAAACTGAGAGCCACCCTGACTCTTACACCCCCCTCATTTCCTGTGTCCAAATAGTTTGTTTTTTAAACCAAATATACCTCCATTTACTTCTCTCATATCTGTACTCACTCTTGTTCAAGCCTCCATCACAACTTTCCTGGGCTATTGTAATAGCCTCCTAATTAGCCTCATGGCCTCCTCCATCTCTCTTCTCCCATCCATCCTCCATGAAGCTACCAGAATCATCTTCCTCACTTGGATCCAGGTCTCAATATGTCAATCCCCTACTCTCCAATGAAGATCTCTTTCTGTTCTGTTTCCTATGATCTTACAACCATTTACCCACCCCTTGATGGAGAAGATGAAGAGATCATTGTAATTTGGAGGGAGGATAAGGTCAGGACCTGGGTAATCAAACAAGTGGTCATCACACTAAAGTGCAAGGAAAGGGAGGCATGCTTCTCTGGCTTCTACATGTTAAAGTCTTGAGGACCTCCCAGGAGGCACTTCCTTTGTGGGCAGTCCATTTGACTTTTGGACAGCCTTAATTATCACGAAAGTTTAGGGGCTTTTTTCTTATATAAAGTCTAAATCTGCTGTATAGCAACTTCTACCATCACTCCTAATTCTGTCTTCAAATTTAGTCAAATCTCTCTAGTTATTGCCATGCTATATCTTCCATCCTTAGACTATATATTCTTTGGGCATCATCAGATAATTTGAACCTATCCTAGTTTCTTCATTAATATTGCCTCATTCTACATCCTATTCTTCAGTGAATTACTATCCTCTAGGACTAATCTAATAAATAAATTCACGCTGAAGTGTTAATGACTGATCATGGCTGATTTGTTCTCCAAGAGGTACTTGGATTTCTTAGAATTTAGAGTTGAAAGGGACCTTAAAGAACCTACTGCCCACCCCACCCTCTCACTTTACAACTCAGAAAACTGAGCCAGAGAGATGAAATGGTTTTCCTAGTATCAAGCAGCTTTTGAAAGTAGCTGGACACAGAAAGACTCAATATATGAAGGAATGGATGGATAGATGGATGGATATGTAAAGCATGACATAAATGTAAGCTGTTATGATTATTTCTTCACCTCCTCCTGGGGCACCAGTTGGGGAAGAGCTGAGGAAAGATAAGACCTATCCATCAGGGCAGTCACCACACTATCCCACAGAGTGGGGGTCATCCAACCACCACCATGCCCTAACCCAGCCCTTTGCGATGGGCCTGGCCAGCATCATTGTTGACACTGGTCAGGCAGCAGTGGGGCCCAGGAGATAAGAAAGTCATTTACAATTGTAAAGACACTTAGCAAAATCAGCGGCTCTGACACTCAACCAATTGGTTCCATCTGGAAGGCAGGCTCATCCTTGGCAATAAAGAAAGCTATCCTTCCTCTGTGGCAGGGGGTTATACCCTATGTGGGACCCTCAGCACTCTCCCCCTTCCTACCTCTCTTTTTGGGATCTCTCTAGCATTCCCTTCTTTTTTTTTTAAATAGAATCCTAGAACTATAAAATGGTCTTAGAACTCATTTAATTCCTTTATTATAAAGAAGGAGTCAGAGCTCAGAAGAGGGGGACAGGCTCACTCAAGGTCACATGGCAAGTTGGAGGCAGAGTTTGATCTGTGATAATAGGATTATATATTTAGAGCTAAAAAGGTCCATAGCAATTGTGACCATCACTCCAACCTACTCATTTTACAGATGAGGAAACTGAGGCCAAGAAAATATTGCATATTTTCTGGGTGACTTTTTTGGGGCAGGGAAAGAAGTTCATTTCCATCTTCCAGTTTCCCATCCTGGTAAGCTCATCATCATCTTTTATTCCTTCCTTCCTTTCTTCACTTTCATGGCTATCTTTTCTTCACAACTTCTCCTATACCAGGACCTTCATTACTATTCCCACAGCCACCATCCTAATTTAGATCCTAACTTATCACTCCATACCTGAACTATTACATGAGTATCATAGCTGACCTCCATATTTCTTGTCTCTCCCCATTCACACTGCCACCAAAAAGAATTTATATTGAATCAAAGAAGCCATGTGGCACAATGGAGAGCAGGTCAGAGTCAGGAAGACCTGGGTTCAAGTACTGCCTCTGATGTCTATTGCCTTTGTCATCTTGAGCACTTAATCTCTCAGTATCCCAGGAAAATCAAGATTATAAATTGTAGAACTGTTCCTGACTAGAACAGTTGGTGGAGGAATTTCCTAACTGGGAGCTCACTATACTGATGAAATCACAGATTTTATCCACAAATAAAATCATAGTGTTGGAAGGGTCTATAAAGATCATTTATCATTTAGTCTGACTTCCTGTCCTATGGACAAGTAACCTCCAGGCTGTGTTCACTTTCTTCAGTTACTCCCGTAGTTAAAGGTTGATAATGGATTCTCACCGAATACCGCATCGAGTAACTAGTACTCGAAGATCCTCCCTAATTTTACCTCACCCTCACAAAACTTATTTCTCACAATTTCTCCCCACACATGAATCTGCTACTCCATTCAGAAAAATTCCATCAATGTTCCTCTCACAGAACCCACTCATTCCCATCTCATGAAATCATAAAATTTCAAAACTGGAAGATGCCTTAAACATCAGTTAGTCCAGTCTGAGTTAGTCCAGCTCAGGATTCTTCATGATAGATGACAAGCCAGGCTCCATCAAATATTTCCTATGATGAAGACAAAGATTTGAGATCATTCTGAACCTTGATTGTCACTCTCTCTCATAAAGCATTGTTAGACAGCTCTTGTTTTTAAGAAGTTCTCCCTTTCATTGATCTTTGGTCTTAGTTCTACCCTCCTGAGTCTGTTTCTTCTTCCATGTGTCAGTCCCTCAAATATCTCAAGACAGATAAATATCCTATTCCCACTAAACCTTTTCTTCTCTGGGCTAAAAAAAAATCCCTTCAACTAATTTTCATATAACATAATTTTCTGGTTTCTCTCTTCTGGATATACTACAGTTTGTCAAAATCTCTCTTAAAATGTGTTGACTAGAACTTAATTTAATCTTCCAGCTGTGGTCTGACTAATATTGGGGGACAATTGTCCTTTGTTACAGACCCCATACTTAAATTAACATAACTCAAGATTTCATTAGCTCTTTTGGCAGATAACGTCATACCCCTGGCTCCTTTTCAACTTACGGTCAGCTGAAATTCCCAGTTCTTAGCAGTTTCCCCCTCTGAGCTTCACTCCTGTCTCTTTGGACTTTTCTACCATACTCCAGGAGCCTTCTCACCTTGGAATTTCACTCTGACCGTGTCTTTCTTACTCTACAAGTTCACTGTTCCTCCATGGTCCTTTCCTTTGTTTGATTGGTTCCCCATCCATTTGGGGGGAAATAACCAGATGAGTCATGTCTTCATTCTTCTCTGGGGTCCATTCTTGACTCTCTAGACTTTCTCCACAATGGCCCCTGCTAAGTAACCTTCTTTCTTCTTCCACCAACCCAACCCCTGCCATCTTTGCAGCTTCCTTTCCTCCTTGATGGCAGGGATTGTATTTCTTTCAGTTTATATAGTGCTTGACACAGTGCCTGACACATAGCAAGCCCTTAATAAATGATTGCTGACTCTTGTTGTGCTTGTGTACCTAGTTTTCTTAAACATACGTATGAACTTTTACAATTGTTGCTATTAATTTTTGTCTTGCAGTTTGGATTCCTTATTCCAGCCCTGCCAAGATCATTCTGAACCTGGATTGTCATCCACCATAATGGCTATTACTCTTTTCTCTGTGTCATCTGCAAATCTGGTAAGCATGCCCACTATATCTTTACCCAAATAAATGGTAATAATTTTGAACAGGTATAGAACCCTGGAGCACAGTGGTATCAAACTCATAGAAATGGGGTCCACTAAACCATATATAAGGATCCCTACAGGTCACATATTGACTTATAAAATCTCCTACTAACATCATGTGTGTTCTATTATATACACACACACGTGTGTGTAAGAGTCAATAAATACACACAGATAGATAGATAGATAGATAGAAACATCTTTAAATTTCCCAATTACATTTTAATCTGATTTGACTGTATTTGTGAGTATTATGGTCATGTTTTACATCTTTGCTGTAGCATATCACTAGAGGCCTCCCTCTATATTGACAGTAATCCACTAATAAACATTCTTTGGGTATGATTAACCAACCAATGTAAATCCACTCAAGTACACCATCATCCAGCCCACTTTGCTCTATTTTGTCCAAATATAGAATGCTTTGCCAACTCTTTGCTGAAACCCAAATACAATATGTCCATGGCAATTGCCTTGATATAGAAGGACAGTCGGCTTGGTTTGACATGACTTATTTTTGATTATCCTAGAGATCACTGCTGTTTTTCTAAGTACCCACAAACCATTATAAAATGTCAGTTCTGCAAATTTACCAGAAATTGAGATCATCCTCACTGATCTGAGTCGATTATGAAATCTACTTTTTTTTTTGAAAACCAGAATGACATCTATTCATTTCACCACTCATCATAACATTTTTTTTCTCCTTATGTCCTCAAATTTTCCAAGAGGAAGCAGTGTGGTAAAGGAGAAAGAATGTGGAACTTAGAGTTATGGGACTCGAGTTCAAATCTCAACTTCGCCACTTACTGCCTGTGAGATATCACACAAGCCACCTCCTTTATCTAGCCCTCAGTTTACTTAGCTATAACATCTAAAAGGTACCATCCAGCGCTAAATCTATGGATAATGACTGAATCACACCTGAATTCTTTCAGTAGCCTGGGTTGAAATTCACCTGGCACTGTAGATCAGAATAAATTTAAAGCAATTTAAAGCTACTATTTGCTCTCCTCCTGTACTGTCAGTTCCTTCTTAACCACGCCTAGTCTACCTTTTCCCATTGAAAGAGCTTTTTTTCCCTTAACATGAATGCCAGAAATGATGTTCTCATTTGGCCATTACTTCTGCTATACAGTTGTTCTGGAAGCCACTTCTCCTCCACCTCTTTATCCTCTAAGGACTAGTTTAAAACTCACCTCTTCTACAAAGCCTTTTCTACCCATCCTGGTACATGCTGCTACTATACTCTCAAAGGATCCTGTATCTATTTCTCTATGAGTGTTTTACCCTTTAATAGAATGTAAGCTTCTTGGAGGCAGTACCTGTCTCATTTTTGTATTTGAATCCCCAGCATATAGTACAATGTCCATCACGTAAAGCTTAGTAAACATTTGTTACTTAATTGATTGAGGCCAGAACCACCTAGCTCAGCAAAGAACTGTCTTCTAATTCTTCCAAGTGTGCTAATTTTGTCTCCCCAACTATACTGCCCTTGAGGATGAGGACCATGTTATATATTTCTTCTACATTCTTTACACTGGGAGTTCTTAACCTTGAAGGGTCCCAAGGTTTGTGCATCAATTTCTGGGTTTAAACTTAGATGTGAAAAAAATTGTTGTTCAATCATTTTCAGTCATGTTCGACTCTTTGACCCCATTTGGGGTTTCCTTGGCAAGGATCCTGGAGTGGTTTGCCATTTCCTTTTCCAGTTCATTTTACAGATGAGGAAACTGAAGCAAACAGTTAAATGACTTGCCTAGGGTCACACTGCTAGTAAGTGTCTGAGGTCAGATTTGAACTCAGCAAGATGAGTTTTCTTGACTCCAAGTCAAACCCTCTACTCTGCCACCTGGCTGTCCTTACAGAACAAAAAAACATTCCTTCTGTCTAATCTTTTATTCCCTTTATAATCTTGCATCCTTTGTTTTATGCTTTTAAGGACACCCGGGAAAAGGGAGCCATGGACTTCATTATATAGCCAAAGGGGTCTGTCATGTGCACGCGTGCGCGCACACGCACACACACACACACACACACACACACACACACAGATTAAGAACTCCTGATCTACATTATGTAAAAGGGTCCAGGGCACACTCTATTTTCAACATTTTTGTCACTGTCTTAGAACAGAGGTGTCAAATATGAGGTATGTGGCCTGCAACACTCCAGCAATTAAAATGTAGTTGGGAAAGACTTAAAATTAACAAGAATACAGTAGAACATAGATAATGTAAATATGTGGTTTCCTAAGTCAATACATAGCCCCTCTTTATACATAGTTTAGTGAACCATTTGGTACATTCTGTTTGGTTGAAATTTGTGCTTATATGGTTGACCTTTAAGCCATACCAGCATTAGATAACTCTTCCTACCCTATGTTCCTATTTTTAATCTTACTTTAAGATTTATAAATTTTTTTTGCCTAAAATGTTTTCCCTTTAAAGATGTGATTGTAAAACGTTTCCTGCAGTCTTGCTTGCGATTTCATTTTTAAGGCCAGTACTTTGTACCTTACTTTCACAGTTGTTATTTTGACTCTCTGGATCTCCACACTATGCCTCAGCTTCGGTTTCACCCTGGAATCTCTATCCTTCATTTAGCCCCCTTCTCCCATTGACAAATTTCTCCAATACCTCCACTGGGGGAAGAGTCCAAGCTGGAAAACCTTTTATTCCCTTCCCATCTGTGCTTTTGACTTTCTGGGCTCAACCCCAAGGTCCTACACTGGGCACCTTCACACACACACATACACACATACACATAAAATCTCCTTTCCAGCACCCTTTTTTATGTTTTCTTCCTCTATTAAATTGTAAGCTCTGTGAGGGTAGCAACTTTTTTTTGTCACTATTTTCATCTCCAGTATTTGGCACAGAGCTTGACATAGAGTAGTATGTACTTATTAATATTTGTTTACTTGCTTGCCTTTTTATCAAGGAATGCATCTCTAATTTCATAAGGAACATCATTAGAGAAGTGTAATCCAGTACCTACATTTTAATTTACTGGTATAGCTTTCGAGTCAGGTTACACATGTACTGGGAAGTTAACCAAATTTGACGAGGCTGGGAAGGATTGAATTATCCATGTTTCTAAAATTCACTTAGTTCCAAAGTCTAGAAGGGGCTCAAATCTAGTGAGGCTAGATTCTCAATGTCCTACTATTCTGCAGATAAGCCTCCTCATCTTCCAAACTAATGCAGAAAGCTTTTCTATAATGACCCTGAGAAGTGGGCATCTAGTCTTTATTTAAACATTTCTAGTGACACAGAACTCAGTCCTCATACAAAATCTCATAGGGCTACAAGGACTCTGGGCTACACACCCAGATGGCTGGCTCTCCAAGTCTCTACCTAATTAAAATGGAAAAAATAATACTTAAAGAACAGTTAATAGCATTCCAGACTAGAGCTTCTCCTATGATTAAAGACTCACCAAAAGTCTATTTCTTCCTTTCTCTCACTTCCAAAATTCTCTCCAATAGGCCCTGCTTCAGATCTTGATATTCTCAAGGCAATGAGTTAAGGTGTCAACGACCTATATTAATTCAATTTAGTTGAACAAAGTCTTGAAAGTATCTTCTCTATGCAAAGACACTGTGCTGGACACTGAGGATACAAGATAAAATAAAGGCCCTGCTTCCAAGGACCTTACAATCTAATAGTAAAAGCAAAGAATTATGATGATACAAGAGAAACCGAGCCAAAAACAAGGGGAAATTAATTTGGAGCAAGTTTGTATAAGACCTTGAATGCCAGAACAGAGTTTATATTATTTTCTGTAGGCAAAAGGGTTTGGGGATAGAGGTAAATAAAACAAGGTAGGAGTGCTGACTTAGGAAGATCAATATGACAGTTGTATGAAGGATGACTTACGGATGGGGTAGAGACTTTAGGGAGGGAGACCAGTTAAGAGGCAATTAACGTAATTCAAATGAGAACTGATAGAGGTTTGAATTGGATTCCTGGCAGAGGGAATAGAATATAAGAATAAATGGGGATTTAACAGATTTCTGTAAAGAATTGGAGGGAGGGGAGTGATGAAAAGGGAAAGGAAAAAAAATTTAAATTTAAAAAGAGTAAGGGAACCAACCGAAGTCAAAGAGACTGAAGTTTTGAGCCAGGACAACGGTGTTAAAAAGTTAGACAAGAGGGAAGAAATAGAACACATTCGGTTTGGGGCATGCTGCTTGACAAACCCCAAACAGACTTTCTATAATGTTAAGTCTCAGGGAAACTAAGTAACGGGTCACGGAACTCTGTGAAGAGTTTGTCAAGGCAAAAGACCATCCCCATCCCAGTCCTCAACATCTGTCTCAACATCCCCTGCCCACCCAGCGGTGTTCGGCATTGCTCACTTGGCCTCAGCTCAGGCAGGGTGGGGAGATTTGTCAAGCTTTATCGGTTCAGGTCCCATCTCCTTCCCTTCCCCCTAGGCTAATGGTAGTACGGTAACTCAGCACCAAACTTCCATGGAGAGTTTCTGTCTCTCTTTGTTTTGAACCTTTTCCAACAGTCAACTCCAATGAGTCACCTGAGCTGCAACCAATGCACAGTTTGGTATCATTTTTGCAACAGGAAGACATTATAGCCTTCACTGGGCGATCACTGATTTCTCCTGACAGGGAGACGGTGGAGTAGGCATCCCAGGAGGAGATGAAGATCTCTGATTTAGGCTAATCTAAGACAATAAAAGTCTTGAATAAAAGCTCAGATCACAGGCCAAGTCTCCTGGCACTACATAAATGAAGCCAACTCATAATGTTTGTAAAAATAAATTCCCTCCATTCTGGGGAGGGCCCCAGGATGGGCATCCCTCCTGGACATGACTGTGAAAGCTTACAGCCCAAAGGGGGCTGTTCTCCCTTCTGACTCCAGGCCTTGGAGTCTGTCTGTCGGGCTCTAGTGGAGGGGTGGGGGTGGTGAGGGAAGTATGAAGCACCATCCTGAAGGTTTTGCTTGGCCTCTGAAGTTTACCACAATCTGCTGTTTCTAAAACCACCTGGATCCTCTGCCCTCTGCTGAAACAGAAGCCTGAAATCACCTGAAAAGATAGTAAAGGAGACCTCTGTGCTGGGTCTGTGTGTAAACCACTTATTTTGAAAAGGAACCTTGAAGTCTGTCAGTTGACATAGTGTCCTCAGAGGGCTGAGGCATCTTGGAGCAGTGGAAGGAACACTAGACTGAGAATCACAGGACCTGTGTTCAAAAGCTATTTCTCCAAATCCAGTCAAGCCACTTTATGTCTCTAGGCCTCAGTTTACCCATTTATCAAATGAGGACATTGGATCAGATGACCCCTAAGGTCTCTTCCAGCTCAAGATTTATGATCCTTTGACTGGTGCTCAAACCCCAGTTCTATTACTTGTGAATGCAGACAAATCATGTCGTCCCTCCGAATCTCGGATTTCCCATCTGTAAAATGAGACCAGACCCTTTCTCGGGGTCCCTCCAACATCCTAACTGTACCACTCTAATGAAGGGATTGAACATAATCCTCACTTTTTAAAAGAACAGGTGTGCTCTATAGACCAGAGGACTTGAGCCTTTATTTCATCGTATGTAACTTGATGTATCCCAAAATAAATACTTCCATTTCATTGAAAGTTGAATTTTCTGGCATAGAACATTATAGAAATAGAGACTAGACCTGTGACTTCATTGTTATGAGGAACTCCTAGTCAGGAAATTCCATCTACCAATTTTTAGAGCTGTTTAGAGAAGGGGCATAGGCATAGCTGGGGTCCATAATGTGACTTCACAAATTAGGTGATCAACAGAGGCAGGAAGATATATCAGATCTCACCCTCTATGCAAACCTGGGCCCATCTCCAAAACAACCACACCTACCTTTTGCTCATTGTCCCAGATGTTACCACACTCCTCTCTCCTTTTACTGTAGAAGATCCAAATCTTCTCACTTTCTCTCCCAGTCATTAGCCCCTCAGGCCAATTATAACCCAACTCCTACATCGGCATTCAGAGCAGCTGGTAGGTACCATTCAAAATACCACTAACTTGAGGCTCCAAAGGGAGCCCATTGGAAGGAAGGTTCTGCACTCTGGGGCAGTGATCAGGGAGTAAAAACTCCAGCCCTACCTTCCTGGTCCATTTGTGTATTGGGTTAGACAGTAGCACACGCATAAAATAAACACATATACGTATATTAGGAGTTTGAGCTCAAAATTTTTTTTTAAGTGAAAGAAGTGGTAAGTCTTCTAAAAGTTCAGTGACTTCCCCAGGGTCACACAGTTGTTATGTACCAGAATCACATCTTGAACTGAGATTTTTCCTGGCTTTGTGGCTGACTTGCTATGTCATGCTGCCTCTTTAAAAACTTGTGCATTTTTAAATAAATATAAGATATAAATAAACGTGAATTTTTAAAAGGAACGCTCAAGTATCTCTTGTTATATCACCTCCCCCCACATCTGTTGATCAGTTACTAAGCTGTCCAGGGTACCTGAACTGGATTCCAGCCCTGCCTCAGACCACTCTAACAGCTCACACTAACAATGTTTTATCCCATATTTCCAAAGCCATAAACACCCAGGGAATGTAGACCCTGGAGGCCTCATAGTAAGAGAATTGTTCATTGAAATCCACATATTTGAAAACAGAGAAAAAGATAATAAAATACAGTTTCCTCCCTTTTTTGCAGAGGAGGGAGACAAAGAGTATGACATATTACACATACTATCCCACTTGATTGATGGATCTTGTTGAACTGTGTTAAAGAAAACTTTTGCAAGGAATCCCTCCCTGGGTAGGGGAAGTGGGAGGGGTTTATATAGAGATGAATGTGATGTAAAAACAAAAGACAGCAATCTCAATGTTTAAAAGACATTGTTCGGGGGAGGAGCTGCGAAACCTAATTCCCATTCTTGACTTTTCTTGACTTTTATAAGGAATTATTTAATCTCAGAATGCTTTGAGGAATTTCTGAGTCCCTAAAACAGGATTCAGTCAAAAGAGCCACATTTGAGGCCACAGGTTCCCCACTCCTGCAAAGATATTAATGCATCAGTGTGTGTTTTTGGATGTAGAGTCAGAGGACCCTAGATGAGAAGGACATTCTGTAATTTCTTGAAGGTCTCGTCATTTCCGGTCTAAAATCACCACCGGGAAGGGCTTGTCCCAGACTTGGATGTACCCTAATGTTCTACACCTTGAACCTCAGTGATCTTGACTTTTCACTCCAAAATACTCTTCAGGGTTTATGAAAGATCTCACCATAATAAGATGTAAGATCCTCTAAGGGAAGGATTATGTCATTTTTATATTGGTACTACCAGCACTTACCATAGTGTTGGGCACTCAATAAACGCTTTTGTAGAAAATTCATTCACTTCATTCATTCATCCAGACCAACTGATTTTATACAGGGAGAACCAAGGTCCAGGAAGGTTGTGACTTGTCTGCTGACATAGAGGCAGAGACAGAATAAAAACCCAGAATCCTAGGCTATTTCCTTTTCCGCTATAAATCTAAAGACAAAATTAATTTGAGCTTCATTGGGGAAAATGTGTGCACTCCTCCTTCAAAACTTCTGCAAAGAAGCAAAATTTAAGGACTGAACGGCGAGCCACCGAAGTTTGTTGCTAATTTTTTAAAATAGGAGGATTCAGCCTGACATGTTTACAAGAGAATTTTGAAAGTTACTTCTAGCTCTAATATTCTAATTCAATAGAAAAAGAAGTTTTCCGGCTCTGTCTTTTGGAACATTGAGTATGGTCAGTGTCTTTGAATTAGTCAGTTCTCAGTGATCTGAACTTTTCTGCCCCCTTCTAATGGGGAGGGAAGCAGGGGGGTCCAGCCTAATGGGAAAAGGACAATTACTTTTTGAAAATGACAAAAAAAAAAAAAGGTCAATTTCCCCATTGGAGTCCTCGCTCTGTGATTTGCACTAGTCTCTGGATGGGTCTTTGGAAGGAGCAGGGCACCACCTAGTGGCCAGCCACCCCTTTGCCACCCCTTCAGCACAATCAAAGGATGTTAAGAGATGGAAGATCCCCTTCACTTTGCAATAAAGGAAAGCGAGTACTAGACGCTCTCCCAAGGTCACACAGAAAGTAACCAACAGTCAGGATTCAGGGTGAAGTTCTCTAAAGGCATCACACTTTCTAAAAGACTCATTTGATTTGGGGGTACAACTTCGGAGAAATTCCAGGGATAGGCATTAAGTCAGCCCCAGGTTTCTAGGTGAAATAATCTGCTCCACCCTGGGAGAAACGTACAGCTAGCTAGATCACTGGGTGCTGCCAACAGGGGTCAGAAATGTCCAGCCAGAACAGTGGAGCACAGTGGATATAGTCAATAGGAGGAGCCAAGAGATCTGGTTTCTTAATCCCCATTTTGTTTTACAATCTTTAACGTCCTTTCTGTTCTCCGAGCTTATTTCTTCATAATATAAAAAAAAGGCATGTGAGGGTGAACAAGACTGAACAAAAAGTCCTTCACAGTCCTAAATAGTATGGTTCCCACCAAGAGGGCAATGGTATGGTGTATTCTAGATGGACACTTTGAGAGGCAGCATGGTATAATGTATTTATACAGAACTCAAGTTTTGTGAAAGCACTCCACAAATATCTCATTTTCTTCTCACAACCTGCGGGGTAAAGGGGTTATTATCCCCATTTTACAGATGAGGAAACTAAGGCAGGCAGAAGTGACTTGCCTACAGTGATATAGCTAGTAAGTATGTGAGGCTGGATTTGAATTCAGGATCTTCTACAACACCTAGTTGGACCTAGAATTGGGGGACAGTTTCAAATCTTCATCCTGCTATTTATCATGAGTATGAGCCTGGGCAAATTCCCTTCCCATTTCTAACCTATTGTATAAAAATAGTAAGGGGAGGGTCCTAGAGTCTTGTCTCCTAGAGTAACAATGTACCAATCCCTCCAAGAACAGACACTGTAAAAGAATCTGAGAGTTGGAAGAAGCCAGCTTTTGCATCCTTTCTCATCCTCAGTATACAGGTGAGAATAAAGTTCAAAAGACCCTTTTACTATCACAGATGGAAATTTCTTAGGATCAATGGCTTTAGGCAGGAGAGGCTTTCAAGATCATCTAATTCAGCTAGCTGCTTCATTCTAAAGAGAAGGAAGTTGAGACTCAAAGAAGAGGGCTGATTTGTCCAGGATCACCTACATAGTAAGTAACAGAACTGGATTTGAACACAGGTTCTCAGATTCCTGTTCCTATACTTTTTACAATAAGGTCCTTATGTCTATAATAATATTTTACAAAAGATGTTAAAAGTCCATCTATCTGTATGACCTGGGGCAAATTATTTAACTCCGGATCCATAAAATGAGGGTGCCAGACCAGACGATATCCAATTCTAAATTCCATATTCTAATCTGTTAGCATTTTAAACCTAAAATATGAGTTCTAGGGAGGGCCAAGAGGGATCTCATTTGCAGGACTTAGGGGGAAAATTTAGGTGAAATTCCAGGGATAGGCATTAAGCCAGCCCCAGGTTTCTAGGTGAAATAATCTGCCCTGCCTTGGGAGAAATATACAGCTAGATCCAACATGAGAATGAGAACACTAATAGAAAATGGTTAGAAGTCAGAGCTGGGCCCAGACAAGTAGGAAATGTTCACTGGATTCAGTTCATGTCATTCTTTCTGGTTAGTCTTTGCAGCCAGAACTCAAAAGTCAATACCATAAGGTAGGGCCATTTCAATATGCAAGACTGCTAACCAGTTCCGAGAAACACAAAGAAATATGAGAAGGGCTAACCTTGAGTGCAGTCATGTGGACTGATCTGGGATAGTAGGTGTTGGTGAAGGGATCAAGCATCACTGCAAAGGATTCGCTACAACAGGAGTCAGTCCAGTTTCCCCAAGGCTGTGTGCTTTTGACTGCTGGCAGGTAGAGAGAAAATAAAGGAAGCCTAATGGGTACACAGCAGGATGAAAGTTGTTCTCCTAGGGGTATTACTTCACAGTGTCAGACAAGCAGAAGGCAAGAAGCATAAGATGCCACCTAATTTTTCCTGTTTGGTGTCAATGCTGTTCCACTAATAGCATCGATCCCTCAGACGAGATCATTTATAGACAATAGGGGTATAAATCTTTAAGCTTCTGCCTTCTATTCAGGCAGAATGGAAGTCAATGGAGTGAGAATTTTAGAAATAGAAGGAACCTTAGAGAGTATTCTAAACAACTTCCTCATTTTACAAATGATTAAGGGGATGTACTAGAGGCCTTTCAGATCAAAAGGCTCAAGGTCACACAGCTAGTTAATGGTCAAGATGGCATGAGAAGTCAGAGCTCTTGATTCCTAAGTTGAAAGGCATTCTACTGCACCACCCTGTTGAATATTAATATACTACAGTCATAATACAGCCTCAGAAATACTGGTTAGATTCAAGAAATAATGAATGCCTAGACCCATCCAACCCAAAGGAGTCCCACATCCTGTCAGTGAATGGTATGAGAGAAAGGGGAGGAGGGAATATGGGGATGGAGCGGTGGAATGAGAGGTGGAGTCAGTCTGAAGAAGAAAAGTGTGAGACTTGAAGAACCCAATGGGATGAATTTGCAAGCACATTTAAAGGTCATGACAGCCTTCCCTTCAAGGTCATCATGACAGATGTTCATTTCCTTGGGATCAGGAGATCATAAAGTGCCTGCCACATTGGCACATCCTTGGCCAAAGTTCTTCCCTTGGCTCTTTTTCCAGATTTAGAGCCCACTCAGTTGTCTTTCAATCATCTGGGGAAATCTCAATTAACTGGAGATTCACAGAACATTGTCACAGCTGGGAAATGACCTTAAGGATCTAAACCTTTCCTTCACATGGGAGAACTGGAGAAATGGGGAGATTTGCCTAAGGTGACATGAATAATAAGAAGGAAAGTCTAGATTCAAAACAAGGTCTTCTGTCTCCCACGTCCAGTGTGAGTCTGGATGAGAGCCCAAGCTTCAGAAAAGGAGGATGAACTGGATGAGGAGGCTACACTGGATGAACACTGGAAGAACGCCTGCATTCAAAGCTTCTATAGGCAGGACTTCCTTCCCCTTGCCTTTTTATAGATGAAATTCTTCCGGATTTCCTAAGACCTAATGAAGTCTCACAGCCTGTTTTTAACAGCCCTTAATGTACTTTTCTGCCATCAACCCAACCTTCTTGGTGTCTCCTAAGGAAGAAGACTCAAAGTGCCCATGGCTCCTCCAGATGAAAATGCAGCTTCAAGCAGGGTATGTGTTACGGAAAATGCATTGGCCTTAGAGTTGGGAGACCTGGAATTTGGGCTATTACTTTTGTAAATCTTAGTTTTCTTATCTATGAAATGGAAATAGTACTTGTACTACCCATCCCCACAGGGTTGTTATGATCACTTGTTTCCTGGTAGTTCCATGGTAGCATAGTTGAAAAAGTGATGGATTCCAAGTCGGATGAAGTAGATTTTAATCTGGGTTTCGCTTAATACCCAGATGAATCTGAGTCACATCATCTCTCTTGGCCTCAGTTTCTCGGAGACATCTATAAAAGGATTGGACTAGGTACTACCTAAATAAAGTCCTTTATGGCTAGCTCTTAATCCTAGTATCCTTTGAATATTAGAGGGGTCCAAAGGTCCAAGTTTCCAACAT
This sequence comes from Potorous gilbertii, assembly GCA_028658325.1. Classification (NCBI taxonomy): domain Eukaryota; kingdom Metazoa; phylum Chordata; class Mammalia; order Diprotodontia; family Potoroidae; genus Potorous; species Potorous gilbertii. The sequence goes on from CM053772.1 coordinate 57,567,781, forward strand.
CAAAGACCACCTTGGAAAGGCAGGGTTGGTAAACTGAAGGTTTTCTATAGGTTTCCTGTATTCCATTACAGCTACCATCAGTGTAGTCTTTTTTAAGGCTTTCAAAGCTCTTTACATAAAGCAGCTCTTTGGGATATCAATCACTGCCCTGAGTCAGGCTACCTGTGCTCTTAGCCCCCACTTTACAGAAGAGGAAACAGATTTGGGTTCAATTACTTGCTCAGTGCCAGTGTCAGGATTCAAAACCTGGTCTTTCCAACTTAGGAACACAAAGGTCCGGACACTACCCCATACTGCCCTTTGACCGACAAATGCTGCTCCCTTTTCAGCATTTCTACTCCTTAGACAACAGCTAGAGGAGTTTAAGTTGGAAACCAGGTGGGATCAATGATCCTACCCAAATTCAATTGATAGTTACCAAAAGCCTAACCTACTCGCAGGCAACATTGGGTATGAAAGAGTAACATTCCTTCTCTTGCCTCTTTCTGGCCAGTGGTTGTGCTGATTGCAAAGCAGGGGCTGTTTCTTCAGGTTCATGCAACAGTGTCAAACTTCCTTTGCAAACTTCCCAAAATTTGACTTTTTAATGAGATGTAAATTGGTGTTAGCTCAGGAAGTGCTCCAATCACATCAACTGTGGGACAGCCAACCTTATTCCTAGCCCAGGATGTGAACTTTTGGTGGTATAATTCCTTTCCTTAGAATGGCATTAAAAATAAAAACAACTCACCTTGTTTTCCAAGATGAGGAAGTGGTATTGGGTGTTGTATTCTGTGCAGTTTTATTTCCCCTCAAGTCTGTCTGTCTGCCTCTCTCTCTCTCTCTCTCTCTCTCTCACACACACACACACACGCACACACACACACACACACACACACACACACATACACACACACGTGCATGCATGCCAAGCACTCCTTGACCATCCTTTTTTAATCAGCTCCGTATCTTGCATCTTGGCAATCTCAAAGCAAGGGCACTCAGGGTCAGTGGGGGCCCTGGCCTTTCCTCATCCATTCTCAGGCTGCCTCTCCACAACCTCTTGAGGTTATCCAGGGAGCCAGGCACATGCACACTGCGGTTTTACAGGATCACCTGAAGATTCGAGGGTGAAGACCAGATGGATCTTTCAGAGTCTTTTCAACTTTATCATTCTCTAGGGTCAGCTCAGTTCCTTAAAGCTAGAAAATCATTTAGGAAACCAGCTAACTCAACCCTTTCACTTTACAAAGGAGGAAACTGAGAACTAAGGAGGGTAAGGAGCCATTCCCCTCACTCTCCTGAAGGCTCTCAGCTAAATCCAGGATGAGTGTGACTGTTAAGGACAGTGTGAGCCCACACACATTTACAGTAGGGGATTATGGGTGAAAAACACACTTAAAGTACAAAGGCAAATGCCAGTTGTGATTGCCATTATTACAAATACTATCACCATTCCTGCTACTGCTACTTCCATAACCACCAGATCAAGAAGGCAGAAAATTGCAGAAACACCGTTCTGTACAAAACCTGAAATATTTTACTTTTTTTAAACTTTGATCTAAGTTTACTTAGATTCCATGGACTTGATACAAGAGCATTTGATATGAATCAGTAAATAAAACACTGTAATAGCCACAATAAACTTTGTTAGAAATGTACATGTTGCGGAAAAAAAATAATTAAAAAAAAATAGCTTGATGCCTGGATTAGATTAATATAAATGCTGGACAAGAACAGTGTCAAAGGAAGCTTTAAAAACACCTGTTTTGATTAAGTCTGGGGCCCCATTAGACTAACTCTTCTATCCTCCCAGTCTTCCTACCTATCCCATGTCCCACTCAACAGGATGTGGGTTAGTTAATAAGGCCTCAGTTGTTTTCCTGTAGCTGTTTTCTCATGGATATTTCATCCAGGTAATGGGTATATAAACAAAGCTCATAAGAAATATACAAATATAAAAAGCTACAAACATTAATAAATTACATCATCACAAAACACAGAAACACTTCACAAGGTGCTAGTAAAATAACTGTATCCCCCCCCTCATCATACAAGAATGAAAACAAAGAGCTGGTATTAAAGTTGAAGACTCATCTTCAAAATGTGTCTTAAATAGATTTCTTTTTGTACTATTTGATTCTGTATAAGACTGCACCAACGTGACTTGTTTTTCAGGCAATACCTAATTCCCAAAGGAAAAAAAAAAAACAAGAAACGAAACAAAAAGAAACAAAAACAAAAAAAAAAGAAATTTTTTTTAAAAGAATCAAACAAAAATACAACAGTTTATCATACTCGGCAAAAAACTTGTATAAATGTTAATGAAGTATTCTATAGAAAGGAATTTCTAAAGATACTTTTACTCTTATAAAAAGAAGTTATTTTAAAAAGCTATTTACAAGCTACATTCTATGAAAAATATGCCTTAGGAAAACACATCTAAAATGAAAAGACGGGATTGCCTGAGAAACAAATTCCACCCCACCCCCCTCAGTGTTTATGTGCAGACAAGCCGCTCAATGGAAGATAAAAGCACTCTACACCAAACGCTAAGAGTTAAAAAGACAAAAGCATCCAGTCAAATTGTCAATCAGCCCAATATCAGACTGGACTGGACCCGATGGGCCACTAGACCCCTCGATGGCCTAGACCTGCAGCCCTCCTCAGACTTCCCAGAGCTGAAGCCCAGTGTGTCTGCTAAGTGCTTTGAGGTGATCAATGGACAACCTCTGCTGCAGGGAGGAATGGCTGGAAGGGCCATCTCCCACCGAGCCGGGTGGGGCTCACCTGAGGGCTCCTCCCCAGCTCTTCCTTGTACCTTGCATGGCCTCAGTTTCTAGGGAGCTTGTCTTCCAAGCTCAGGAGATCACCAAGCCTTAAGAACCTATGCTCCTCGGGGACCCCCACCCCCATACCCATATCCCCCCTCACCATTTGCCCGGCCCAGTATTCATCCCGTTGGGCTGAGTACCACCAGCACACCAAGGGTCTCCCCACTGCCCCCAACCCTGTCCCTGTGCCTGTGCATAAACAGACACTCTCTGGACGCCAAGGTGGTCTCCTAATTCCAAGTGCTCCTGTGCAGTTAATACCCTTTGCTCCCCCCTGTTGTCAAACCTCCTAACAGGGAAGAAAAACATTGAACTCAGAAATCAAGTTGAGTGCTTTCGGCATTTGTCTGAAAATGACTCGGGGAGAAAAAAAAGAACGGAGCGTCCCTTCTCTCTTTTCCTGTTTGTGTTTTTTTTTTCTTTTGTTAACCTCTGGCAAGCGCCAGAATTTACCACCTCCGACCTCCTTCCAAGCTCCCGTACCCAGATGCCTGGGGCGTTGGGCCACACCTCCTTTTTCAAAGGGAGTGTGCTCCACACGGATGAGCATCTCTTCAAGCAAAACCACCTTGCCCTTGGGGACAAGTTCAAGGGATACTCTGCTAAGACTGGAATGCTCCTCAAATTCTTGGGTTAACTTTTTGCGAAATGGTCACTCTCAGCAACTTGAGAACGGACGTCTATATTAAAAAATATTTATAGCAGTGCTCTGTACACTCTGACTGCTGAAAGTTAAAAACAACTATTTTGAGTGGTGACAAAAAGTTAACTGGGGTCCTCCCTAGGATGAAGCGCAGTACTACGGCAGTCCTCCAAGAGTTGAAGATTTAGTGTTGGCTCAGGAAGAAATCCTGGGCTGGGGAGAAAAGTCCTGGCTGCTCCAGTATTAAAGGAGGAGCTTCCCATTGCGGTGTATTTTCAAAATCTTCCCCAGCCTCTGTTTGGCTGTCGCCATGCCTTTTTTCGTGCGTTTTCCTGGAGAAAGAAAAAGATGCAATAAAGACTGTCAGCCTCTCCCACACTTCAGGACCACAGGAGCCAACCAAGTTGCTGTCTGGAAGGCTTTCCTGAAAAAGCCTCCACCTTCCAAGAGGGAGGTTAGAGGTGGAATTCCTCTTGTCCATTTAGGGCTGGGCCTGCCTGTTGCTTCATGGGAACCCTGGACAGAGGCACTCTGGATGTTCAAATGCACTTACAGCCCTCTTTCCATAGTCCAGAGGCCCTGATGCCCAGCTTTGGATTTGAATTTAGCTTTGGAATGGGCTTTTGTCATTGAATTTGGGTACTGGCCTTCTGCACTTGAGGAATTTCACAACACTATAGACAGGCTAGAATGAGAGTAAACAGATTGTGTGGTGTTAAATAGGGATTTCCATTAAGCAGAGTAGGTGATAATATCGAGAAGAGCTCGAAAGCAAGATGTGCCAGGATAAGGGCCCTAGCAGTGATCAAGAGTCATACTGTATAAGCCACAGCGGCCACAAAGATCACAATATAGGAAAAGGGGGGATTAGAAGAGGTTTGAGGAAGCTATGTCAGTTCTACAAGAGACTCAGAGTAGGGCAACTACCAGTGCTCCCAGTGCCAGGGTCAAGGGGGTACCACAGAAGACCAGATAAAGATGAGATGCCCTTCAGGCTGGAAAGGCTGAAAAGGAATATAGGTTCATAGTTCTACATTTAAAGATGAAAAAACTGTGACCCAGAGAACTTCAAAAGGCTTGTTCCATATCACAGTGATCCTAAATGGGAACCCAAGCCCTCTGACTCCAAATCCAACCCCACCCCCCACCCCCCCACCTCCCGCCTCCCTTTGGCTGCGTGCCAATTGATTGAATTATTGGAGACATATAGGAACACAGGTTTAGTAACATCAGAGGTCAAATTCAACCCTTTAATTTTATAGATGAGGAAAGTGAAACCTCAAGACAGCAAGAGACTTGCCTGGGGCCACAGAGCTAATGTCTGAAGTGGGATTCACTTGAAGTCCTCAAGTGCACTAAACACTACAACATTGCCTCAGGCCAAGTCTTACACAGCCTGGGGCAAATCACTTCACTTCAGGGCCTTTATCCTGAGCAGTAACACGAGAGGGAAGGACCAGATGATTTCTAGGTGCCTCCTATACTCAGCAACTGCCCAAAGGTGTGTGGCCCCAACAAAGAGCATCCAGCTGCCAAATTTTTAGTAGGAGCAAAGGCACCTCAGAAATCAGCAACCACCACAAGTCAGGGCTTGGTTTGTTTGCTGATTGCTAGACTTCAGAAAGTGAAAGAGTTGTTATTCCGTTTTCCATGGACATTGTCCATGGAGTTTTCTTGGCAATGATACCAGAGTGGTTTGCCATTTCCTTCTCCAGTGTGTCCCCATTTTACAGATGAAGAAGTGAGGCAAACAGATGTTAAGTGGCTTAGTAAGTGTCAGGTCTTCCTGACCTCAGGCCTGGCGTTCTATTCATTACATCACCTAAATTATCTTAATAATACAGTTAAACTTAAAAGTGTGTTGTACACATTTTTTTTAAAATGGTGAGTTGTTAAACATTTACCAGCATACCACTGTCTGAGATCCAACCTGCCTTATTAAGTTGCCAGTTCAACATCAAGGTCTTCCCCACTGGCTCCGAGGTGGCCACATTTTGGACTGTGAGCTATGCTCATGTGTGGACTTTTACTACAGATGAATATTCTATCTTCAATATCAATCCCTGAGGGCTTTCTGACAGGCTAGGCCCAGGGGTGTCTGTGATGGGCTGTCTCCCTATTATGCCTTCACCTGTGGGTACACTCCCTACTTTATATGTCTCGTTTTGGGCCTCAACAAGGGGACTTCCGTAAGGAGCTATCCCCTCATTGACTTTTGGCCAGTGGCACTGGGTAAAGTTTGGCCTCAGGGCGCTGCTGGCCTGGTGGCAGTCCATATAAGACGACTTACCCACTTGGGCATCTGACAGAACTACAAAGACAATAATTCCTTTTGCTCTCCCTTTCTCTCCTCCCCACAAACCAAGTGAAAATGGCAGCAGCTGACTTGCTCTCTCAGAGAAAGCTGCAGGTGCTGTTTGTTTGTGCTGTGGTTGGCCAAGTCAGCTCAGAGTAAACAATCCCACCTCCTGAAGAGTAAGAGGATACCCAATGGCTTTCCTGATTTTCAGGGCTACAGGCAGCACTCTAACCCAGTAGTCAAGTCCAGGGACTCCCTCTGCATCCAAGTCCACTGGTTTGAATGTCCCTTGGTCCTGCATACCACCCCTTTTTTTTTGAAGTAGATCCAACCTTGTTTCAAAACAAGTCAACAGAAAGTACTATCTGTTCTCATAATCATCATTAATGAACATTTACACCATGGAGGTATTCTCCACAAAGGAGGAATGTGGGCAAAAAGAAGGCGTGTAGCCCAATCCCCACAGTTTTACAGATTGCCAAAAGTGATCTCAGATCACTTGAATGCTTGTTGATCAAAGGCAAGCCTTGTTCAGATGTGGAGGTGGAAACGTAAAGCCCATGCAGCAAGGTGAGGGACCGTGAGGGTAAAATGTCACATATTTTCTCAGAGACAAATACTCATTAACCACCTACTATGGGTGTGCTAGGCACTGGGTCATTGGATTGGTTATTTTGGCAGCCAGGGAAGCTTTATTTAATGAGAAGATTATGGGATGGTGTACATCCAAAAATGATTGATATAAAAGCCAAAGGTATCAATACAACTATTTTGTTTTTTTAACATAAAGCCACAGAATATTAGGGTTGAAAGCAGACTTCTGCGTCATCTGGTCCTATACCCTCACACTAGAGGTAAGAAACAAGAAGATGAAGGAGTTTGGGTCTGATGTGTACTGAACCCCAAATAGCCTACAAGCTAAGGGCTCTAAGTACTATGATTGGGATACAAATAAAGAAGTTCCCAAATCAACTCCACAAGCATTCATTACACACCTACTGTTTGCAGAGCATTTTGCTCAGCACCAAGGAGATATTTTTAGATGAGACAGTCTCCACCCTCATGTAGCTTAATTTAGAATTCCACTTCAGACCCCGGGCAAAGTCTCAGAAGTGCTCTCAGACTCAGTTTCCTCATCTGTAAAAGGGGAATAATAACTGAGCCTACATCACAAGGTTGTTTTGAGGACTAGTAACATAATATATGTAAAGCATTTTGCAAACCTTAAAACATTATGTAAATGCTAGCCATTAACAATTGCAAGACTTTCCCAATTCCCCTGACTGGAAACACTTGGCTGGTACATCTCCCACCCTACCTGTGCTTACATTTTCCCCAACTAGAATAAATCAGTTTCTTAAGGGTGAGAATCATGCCTTGTTCCCATACACCTCCTTGTAGTATCTCAGTGTCTTGCACTGGGGCATTTAAATAAATGCATTTATTGAATGAATGAAGGAAATGCAAATTATCTACTCCAGAGTAAGCACAAAATCCTTGACAACATGAAATCTTTCAATACCAAACAAATACAAGTATCAACTCCTAAACAGCTACCATGGCAGGAGAAAGAAAAGGGCCCTAAGCAGGATGCTGAGTTAAGAACCAGATATGGGGAGGTCAGCTGGAAGTCTTCCCTTGAAGTAGAAACCAAGAGCATCTTTTTCCACATCAGGGCTCCAGAAGCTGATGAGACAAAGCGTGATCATTCTTGGGGTACTTGTCCTTTAACCTGCTTCAGGAGCTAAAGTCAGAATGGTGACTTGACTGAAGACAAACTGAAAACCTCAGGAAAAACCTGGTCAAACTGTGCCTTCATTTACTACTTACAGCCCCAATCACGGAGACTATGTAGAGAATGCTCAGCCATTGGAACAGAAGCACATTTTGGGCAGGGGTTCATACTGGACCACCTAAGGAAACTGACTTGCTCTCTAAAACTGAAAAAAGGGAATAGGCGGCAAGGGCAACAGCCTGTACTGATCCCAGTACTGAGTTCCTCAACCCTAGGACACTGAGCTCCATCTATCAAGCCCCTCGATGCAGCAGCAGCCCATGGGAGATCGTACCTTTGGCAGCTGCATTATTCTGGGATGATGAGGATGGCCTCCTCTGGGTGAGGAAGACTCCAGGCGCCATGGGCTGGGAGCCTCGAGTGACTTGAGCCCCACCAAAGGTGCTCGACCCTGCTGTGTACTCATGGTCAGTGAGGCTGCTGCTATGGGACTCCAGCTTGGGCTCAGGTGAGCTGCTTTCCTGGGAGACCTTGTTAGTGTTGCTCGGTGACAATTTCTTTTTGGTATTTTTCTTCTTCCTGCCTTTTTGCTCCTCCTTGGAAGAAAGCACATGGTTATCATAACCCACTCCCCAGACCCATAAAAAGAAATTCCACTCCCCCAGCGACATGTAACACGGGAAGGCCAAAATCGTCATGATGAAGAAGGCTTGTTGATACAGAACAGGACCAGAACAGGACAGGAAGGAGCCCTTGGGACTCAGTGGAGACCACTCATACTTGGCAACGAGGGGACAATTATCAAGGCTTCCTATGTACTGTGCTGCACTCCAGCCTGGGGACATAGAATGTCATTATTGAAAAATGGCACTGACACTGAAGCTTAGACACTGTGGAGACGATCCTGGAAAAGAACATCAAGAGCTTGCTTGAATTGATGAGTCAACTCAAAATGGGAAGAGACCCTCTCCTTTTTGTTCCTCCCAGATCTGAAGAAGTCAAGCATTTCTTTCTCATTAGCCACTAAGGTTAATGAGATGAGACTTCAGCTTTGGGGGAAATGGTGAATAGGCCCATTATGGCCAATCTCTCACCACAAAACTGGACCATGTTCACACAAATAATGAGTAACAGTCAGAATTCAAACCCAGTCCTCAAATTGTGTGTGTGTGTGTGTGTGTGTGTGTGTGTGTGTGTGTGTGCATGCGTGCATGGGTGTGTATGTTTTTCTCTCCTACTACTCCACAAAACCCTTCCTAAAATCTAGGTTCTCTTCAGCTTGCAGTGGGTTGCACTTCAAGTCAAGGTCAATGGCTGCGGGAAGGCCAGTAGTCATAAGGTCAGACCTTAGATAGTATTCGCTGGTATTGGAATTCAATAACTCTGTTCCTCTGTCCTGTCTCTTTTTCTTCTTGAGGTGACTAATGGAAGGTCATTGCCAGTTTAGGGGTACAGAAGGATGGATCAAACCTTAGTCAAAGAGAGTGACTGAAAAGTTGGGTTTCTGGTCATTCTCTGAATTTCAAAATCCACCAGGAAATGACACAATAGGATGTCAACTGAATTCAGGCAGTGACTGAGGGAGCCCTAAGACTAGCTCACAGCCAAAGTCCAATCTCTTAGAATGTAAAACAGACATTCGCAGTGGTCATTCAGAATGACTTGCAGAATGACATCTGAGCACTTCCTTAAGAAAGATGCTATATTTGCAGCTGGGGTCCTGAGGAGTTGCTCCATCTTTCATGCAAGGTAGCAAACATTCCCCAAACATTTTGTCTATACATCCCTGTTTCAGAAAGTCCCTCACTTTCCACTTCCTAACAGAATTATTGTATAGGAAACGCATGGTGAAGTCATTCACCAATCAAAGTCTTCACTGAATATTCAATGAGTTTGGGCCACCTCTGGAAGCACATCTAACACCATGTGGTGGGAGAAAGGAAAGGAGAAAATGCCAAACCCTTCATGAGTGCCCAGTCATATCCTCCATGACACACCCCATACCCTCCCCACACACAAACAATCTATCTCAGGATGGCCCTGGTCAGGCAGGGACTCAGATCCCTCACCTGTTGGGAGAGTTTGGCTGCGGCCGCTGCCAAGCCAGTCTCAATGGAAGCCACCCTCGTCCCTTCTCGAACCGGTCTATCTTGTCGAGGCACTGAAGGCCCAACCCTTGCTAAAGAGAAAAGAATTTGTCATTGTCCCAGCTATTCCCTGGGTCCCATGCAAGTTGAGCCCGCACTGCTGAGAACCGAGTAAGAAATCCCCCATCCCCTCTGTGCTTTGGCATCCCCATGTGCACATGCTTTCACAGAGGAGAGCTCTCACATGCTTGATGAGAAAACAATGCTGCTGTATAGCCATAAAACTAATTGCTAGGGTAGTTCCTGGCCTTCAAATCCTTGTTCATGCCTCAGCCTCAGTGATTTCCCTCTGCTATCCAAAAAGGAGAAGCCCATCCCTCACCCCACTGCAATCAGTTCTAGGTGAACAGATAATCTGCCCTTGCCCCAACCTGAGCCCACTAACCTTAGCTCAACCTTTGTCAAGAAAGATCAGAAGTAAAAGCTCACACAGCCACCACACAGGCTAAAGCCAAGGCTAAGAGCCCTGGTTAAAGGTTGAATTTCCATCCCAATCCCTGTCAGAATGGCCAGCTAGGTAAAGCTGTTCCAAATGAACTCTGGGGAAGTGGGGAGGCAGGGAAAGAGCAGAGTGAAGGGAAAGAAAAGCAAATACACAAAGCATCCCATTCCTAATGACTCGGGAGGTCAAATGTCCAGTGTTACCTGTCGGGCTGTATGGAGCATCATCCGAGCTTTTTCTCTTTTTCGATCGAGACTTGAATATAGGATTATCTTCATCTGACTCCAGAGAGGGGTAGACTAAATGAAGGCAAAAGAAACAAAACCTCACTGAAAACCTGTGTAGCCCTCCCAGGGCTGGCTGGAGAGCACCTCACCATATAGCAAAGGGCTTGTGCTCTGGTCCAGTTTCGGTTCAATTTTCCCAGAGGCATGGCAAGCAACCATATAGCATTGTGTAAATATGAATTATGTTCCCAGCAGCATATTACAGTAGTATGTCATTTATTTATGTCATCCCAATTTACATATTCCCACAATGTGTATGTGTATCTATATCCTTCTTTCCTAGAGTCATTTCTTTTTCAGTTCCATGTGGGGCTAATGTACTGAGTTCTCACCATTGGAACTGATTTCTCAGAAATGCTTGGTAACCACTCCCATTTACTGTGAAAGGAGAGCTGCCAGTGGTTCTTCAATCCACATGAATGCTTAGCAACTTCTTTAGTGATGACCCACTCAATAATTCCACTAAGGGGGAGGCTGTCTGTCCATCAAAGGGGTTTCATTGGTTGCAGAAGAGGAGGAGAGTTCTTAAAATTAGTATCTTGTTAAAAATGTACTTACGCATTTCTAAAGCACTGGCACAACTCTTATTTCAATTGCTTCTGACAACACCCCACACCTCCATAATCAATTTAAAGAAGATAATATTATCTTCATTTCAGTCAGTCAGTCAATAAATACATATTAAGCTCCAATTATTTGCCAGGCACTGTGCTTGGGACTGACAATACCAAAAAAAGGCAAAAGACTGGCCCTGCCCTCAAGGAGCTCACAGAAAACAAATAAATGTGTACAAAAAAGCTGTACACAGGAAAATAGGAAGTACTTTTTCAAAAGAAGACACTAGAATTAAAGAGGGGTTGAGAAAGGCTTCCTGTAGAAAATGGGATTTTAGTTGGCACTTAACAGAAGCCAGAGAGGGAGGGGGAGCATTCTAGGCATGAGGGATGGTCAGAGAGAATGTCCAGAGCTGAAAGATGGAGGGTCTTCCCCATGGAACAGCCAGGAGGCCAGTGTCACTGGATCGAAGAAGCACACATCAAGGAGAAAGGTGTAAGAAGGCTGAAAAGGTAGGAGGGGGGCTAGGCTATGAAGGCCATTAAAAGTCAAACAGGAACAATTTTATTTGATCCCAGGCAATTGAGGGCCACTGGACTTTACTGAGCAGCAGGGTGACAAGATCGAACTTCTGTCTTAGGAAAATCACTTTAGTGGCTGACTGGAGGATGTACTAGAGTGGGGAGACACTTGAGGCAGGCCAACCCACCAACTACTGCGGTGATTCACGTGTGAGGTGATGATAGCCTCCTACAACATAGTTGTGGCATATTCAAGAGATGCTGTAAAGATATTGGCCTACAGCAGCTTGGCTATGGCGGTGAGAGACAGTGAGGAGTCCAAGGTGACTCGTAGGTTGTAAGTCTATTAACACAGAAAGAAACAGATCATAGAATTTGAGTAACACATCTAAGTTCTCCTAGATAGTTAGTGACAGCCCTTTGACTAGAATCTAGGTCGCCTAATTCCCTGGTCCTATACTTTATTTCACTGTATTCCCACTCTCTTTCCAGGTCATATGCAAATTTATAACTTTGCATCCTTGGAGGCAGATGTTCTTTTCTGTGTGTTTGCTATCCTTTGCAGCCTAGAACATCATTATTGCTTAATAAACACATGTCAACTGAATGGCTTAAACAGATAACCTGTAAGGGTCCTTCCTAGTTTACATAAGCCTCTCATGCTGCCCCTAGCTGTCTCATGAGGAACCATCTGCCAATGTGTTCCCTCTTTGGCTCAGTGTAATGTCTTAGAAGAAAATAGCTTTCTAAGGAGAGTCCCCAAAGGACTGAAGGATGGGATGGCAGAGTCTTGTCACTGTCTAACGATCTAAGAATCACTGACAGATGCATTGCTGGAATGAAGAAGGTACATTGTGGTCTGCTAAGCACGAGCAGGCCGGCCACACTTCAGGTATGTGGGAGTGGACAGTACATTTCAAGCACAGGTTGGATTTGGTGGCCAATAAGGGCTCTTTCAACTCTGAATCTCTCGTGATTCTCTGAGTACCCATGGGGCACAAAGCTACAGACTTAGGCACCCCCCTTTCTCACCCCCCCCATTCATGGTTCAATGGAAACCCAAGTTGTTGTGTCTTTTTCAAAGGTAATAGCCCCAGTCTACTTGATACATCTTGAAAAAATGTGCAATTCATTTTGTTTTCAGTTTTTGTCAAACCAATAATAAGGTCCTACAGTAACTGTGTAATTTAGCCTGGGAACCCAAATCTGCCGACCACCTGGGCAGTCCAGTCTCCGTTAACTAAGCCTGTACCCAAGAAAGGGAGAGCATTGAAATCAGAGGCATAAATATGCCATTAGCATGAATTTCTGTGACTAAAGGTCCACCCTGATCCAAAGTGTCATCTGCAAAGCAAGTCTCTGTGCAATGCTTGCAGAAGAGTTTTAATGAAATGAGCTGGTCTGATGGGCCTACAGGTGCTGTAACGGCCAAGTCGCCATGAACTCTCCAGAGTCATCTTTGGAATATACACAGTTTCTAAAATGGAAACAAGTGTTGTTTGCATTAACCTTCAGAGGATTCCAATTTTCACATTAACGTATTTCTACATAGAAAGCAGTGAAATCAGATATTAACTCCAGACAGTCACGATGTATTTCGAGCATGGGTAGCCAGCAGCCACAATTCCAGGACGACGTGGGGTTTTTATTACAAGGCTCAGGAATGTATACAGTGCTCCAGAGCAAAAGGTGAATACCCTTGTTCAGTCACTCTTCCTCCACTTAGGAGGCTGACCTGTCTTTATCCTGTCTGAAGGGACCCTCAGGTATTTGACAGGGACTGCCTGAGGGTGTGGGAAAGGAGGAGGTCTTTGTTTGGGGTATGAACGGAGCAGCTGGGGAGCTCTCAGCTCTCTTTGCCAGGGGCCTGGCCCTACCAGATCTACTGATAAGGCCAAAATCCTCAGGCGAAGCATGGCTGTTAATGTTTTTACTAACTCAAAATGCTCTTTGTCAAATGCAGGCCCACTGAGGGAAATGTTTTATCACAGAGCAGCATCTGTATGTAGATTGCTGGTACTTAGCTGTTTGCATGTTGCCTCTCTCAGGAGACTCTGAGCTCCTTAAGAGGAGGAATCATCATCTTTGGCTTTTCTTTGTACCCTTAGAGCTTAGCACAGCCCTTGGTACAAAGTGAGTACTTAAGGTTTATTGACTAATAATTGATGCTTGTTGCTTGGTCAATCAGAAAACCCCAGATTCTTCCAAATGAGCAAGTTGCCTCCTCCCTCTAGGACTCAGTTTCTCACTTCTAAAATGAGATACTGGGACTAGATGGTCCTTAAGGGACATTCCAGCTTCAAAGACTAGCTCAGTGGGCTATAACATAGCAGTAATATCACAGAGGGGCAGCCAGGTGGTGCAGTGGATAGAGCACTAGGTCTGGAGTCAGGAATATCTGAATTCAAATTCTGCCTCAGATAGAGCTGTGTGACCCTAGGCAAGTCACTTCACTTTTTGATGCCTCAGTTAAAGGTAGATCAGTATAGCATCTATTTCACAGAGGTGCTGGAGATCAAATGAGATAGGCCACGTAAAGTGCTTTGAAAATCTTGAAGGGCTATATAAATGGGGAAGGGGCCCACACTGGCTGTGTGCTTGTAGCCAAAGGACCTTGCCTCCCAGTGCCCCACACAATTCCCTAAGATTCTAAATTACAGGGGCAGGTACTGATCTGAACTGGTAGAGGGAGTTTCCTACATCAGTCCAGACAAAATAATAAATAATCCTCACAATATTTATGGACTTGGTGTAAGGAAGACACTTTGTAAAACTTCAAAGCAACAGAGAAATGTGATGCCCCAATGACATCATGTCTCAGAATGACTTTTTCTGAGCTGGCCACAGGAATCCTAGAAATCCAGGGATCATCCCAGTCCAACTCTCCTCCCTACAAAAGGAGGAGAAAGAGGAAAGACCTGGACTTGCAATTACACAGGCCTGGGTTCAAATCCTGGCTCTGCTCCTCACTATCGACATGACCCTGTGAAATTCATCACACCTGCCTGTGCCTTGGTTTACTTATCCCGTCCTGCTCTAAACTGATGACCTTCTAACCTCTCAGGCCACTTCCAGCTGAAGACTCTATCATTTCCTAAACTAAGACTCCTAGAAGCTTAGAGCTGATAGCTAGTCTGATTGCTCCCCATCCTGCCACCATTTTACAGAAGAGGAAACTGAGGCCCAGCGAAGTCAAGAGACTTGCCCAAGTCACACAGGGAGGAACAAAGGTAAGATCAGATCCAGGACTCTTGGTACAGCCCAGTCATCACAGGATCCTGGGGAATCACTGGTTGGTGATCACCAAAGAGCACCATCTGGCTCTGTGGAGGGCCAGGCCCACTCTCGTCTCTTAGTGAGCAGCCTAGTGACCACTCACCTGGAGGTACACACTACTTCAGAGGAACAGTACCTTCTCACAGAGTAGGCCAGAGAAGGGAGGGCATTCAACGTGGCACAGGCAGGAGAAGACCCTGGTGCCGCAGCTGCATCTGGCCAGCAAAGCCTAGATCAGGGGTGGGGAACCTGCGACCTCAAGGCCACATGTGGCCCTCTAGGTCCTCAACTGGGGCCCTCCGACCGAATCCAAACTTTACAGAACAAATCCCCTTAATAAAAGGATTTGTTCTGTAAAACGTGGGCTCAGTCAAAAGGCCGCACCCACTCTGAAGTCCCCTTGGGCTACCCTACCTAGGGAAGGTGTGTGGTGGGTCCACAGAACAGTCCAGAACTAGAATCCTTCCCTAAGAGAAGGCTCCACATGAAGACATCCTGGAGGGCTTGGGTTTGGGGACCAAAGGTCCAGCCCCCTCCTAAGCCTCCCCACCCCAGGATCCTCAGATCACAGCAGGGGGGCAGGGTACTCACCGTAATCGGAGTCTTTGAAGCAGGCGTCCAGGTGGTCCTGGTCCTCCTCATAGTCCTCGATGTCCAGGCTGTTCTTTGTGCTTTTCTTCAGGAGCCGCTTGCCGCCGCTCTTGTTGCCCCCTCCCCCATTCTTCTTCGAGTTCTGGGCTGAGATGGAGTTGCTCTTTGCTTGGTTGGTGCCCCACGCCGTCTGCAGGCAGGAGTCTGAAGACTGGAGGTTTGCCATGGACAACATTCCCTGAATAGCTTCCTGTGTGCTGGGGGAGGCAGGTGGCTGACTGAGGGGGGCACAGGAAGAGATAAGGCACTCTCAGCTAATTGCAAAAATAAATAGCCCCTTGGGTAGCCCAGGCGGGCTGGCGGCTGGCGGGGCAGCAGGCAGACAGGAGAAAGACTGGGGCTTGGACTCCTCATGACAAGGCTGGTGCGCCATACATGAAATCAATGGTTCGCAATTAAGAAATCAAGGGCTCCGTGCTACCAATTAGAAAGCCTCAAATGCTTTACTTTCATGATTAATCCCCTCCCCACCCTCTCATGACATCATAGCCCCAGACAGCCAGACAAGAGCCCCCCTCAAACTTCTGTGAAGGTGGGAGTGCTGGGCCTCCCAAAGGGACAGCCCGGAGCCCAGGAAAGCCAGCTAAGAGAGAACCAAGGAGGGAGGGAGGAACAGACAGACACAAAACCAGTAAGAGACAGAGGCAGGCACATGAGTCTGGGACAGACAAATGTAGAGGCAACAGAGAAGGAAAACAGAAAAACGGGGAGACAGAGAAAGAAGGGAAGGATGGAAGGAGAGAGAGAGGTGGAGGGAGAGACACAGAGAAAAAAAGAAACAGAGAGGAGAGAGAGAGAAGACAGAGAGGAAACATGGAATCTCAGAATTGGAAAAAATATGAGCCCACATAGTACAACCAACACCTCTCCAAGACATCCCTGACAAATAGTAATGGGGTCCCCACCTAAAGATCTCCAGTGAGAAGCCACCCACTCCCTCCTATGGGAGCCTGCTGCATTCTGGGATGGCTCTAAACGTTAGCACGATTTTCTTGACATCAAGCTTAAATCTGCTGGTTTTCAATTTCTACCCACAACTCCTGGTTCTGCCCTCTGTGGCCAAGCAGAAAAAAGCTAATCTTGCTTCCACTTAGCAATACAAAGAGAGACAGAGAATAAAACAGTGACACAAAGGGGCAGAAGAGCCCCTCCTCTGTCTCCATCAGCACAGACTCCTGCTTGACCCTCATGGAAAGACTTGTCATCGGTAAGGGGAAGAGAATGCGTGTTTATAAGGTACCTACCAAGTGCCAAGAACTGTACGCTGTTTTACAAGTACCATCTCATACTTCTAGTAACAAACTCTAGCTTGGCTAGGGGAGGAAAGAAGGAGGCAATCCTTGTTTTCCCTCTTTAGCCCAAGCAGATTTGTGACTTCTCTTCTGCTAAGCCCACAGCCCTCCACCCTACCCAAAGGCACTGGGATTCCTCCCGGTCTGCACTCCAGGGAAGCCTTGGCCAAGGCCAGACCATTGTACCTGATACATCTGAGAAAATGACAATCCCTCACCTCCTTCACCGCTTCTGGAGATCCTAGGCAATTTCCCTTATCTCAGTGCTCATTACAGCTTTGAGAAATCTTTCTAGAGGGAGTTGCCCCAGGGAGTGTCTATGTCAAAGTCAGCTCCAGCTCCAGCTCTGGTCGATGGTGGAGAATCCCTTTGCCCACTGAGCCACTCCCAGACACAATGTCCTTGGTGGTCCTCAGGAGAAAAGAGATTTCTGCAGAAGTTCCAGAGTTTTGTGGATGTCATAATGCCAACAACTCCAGAAAAGATTTAAGACACTAAGCTCCTGGAGTTCAGAGATCTTGTTCATCTGTTTTCCCTGGTGGAGCCTAAGTCAAGGTCTTGAACAAAATAGTCTTTCCATAACTGCTTTTTTGATGGGAAAGTCTTCCTTTCCCAAAGAACTAAACTTTTAGAAGCTCCCCCTCACCCTTTCCTAAAGAACTGCAGCATCTGAGCTGTCCAGGTTAAAGAGTTGGTGGTGATTTAATAGACCAGACTTGGCCTAGAGGAACAAGAAGAAATTCACTGCCCCCTTTCTCTGTCCCAATACGGAACTAGAGAAAAGACGCGTGACACAATCTTCTTTCCATGATTCCATCTGAATACAAATCTTGCCCATAGAGCTTCTGACTCCCTAAAACTTGGACCTCTGGCATCTCACCTGAAACAAGGGAGTAAGCAAAGTGGTTTGTTCCCCTTAAGCAAATGACTAAGTGATTGATAGCTAATACAGTCAAATCTCCATCATCCTGAGACTGATTATCCATTTTGTGGATTATTGAATGGTCACATGTGGCCATCCTTGATGCTTAGAATGCACTCCCTCCTCCACTCTACCTCCAGCAAGGGCTCAGTTCTCTGGTGCCACCTCCTGCATCAACCCACCCCCATATCCTCAGCCACCAGTGATCTCTATTGCCTCAAGTTAGGAAATGTTCGACCCTATCGCCACCAACTCTTTAAAATGGCGACCTTATGTTTCCCACACCTGTTTTTGGTGCCAAGCCAGAGCTAAGTATTCAAAGAACTCTCTTTAAATTGTCTAAGTTCAACAACAGTAAATAACATTTATATAATAACTTCCCATTCATAAAGCTTCTCTCAAATTTGCCGTGGCACCTCTACAATGTCCACCAAGTATGTCTAGCTCTTCCCTTGCAGACCAAGCAGAACAAGTCTGTAGCCCATGAAAGCTCTTCAAGTCACTGAATACAGTAGAGATGGTAGTTGAGTTCTCTTGCCATCTACAGGTAAAAGCACCGGATCTGGAGCCAGGAGGTCTTGATTTGAGCCATTCCTGCTAGTTGAGTCCTTCTGGCAAGTGACCTCATCTCCATGAGCTTCCATTTCCTCATCGATAAAATGAGGGGGGTCAGCGAGACTAACCTCTGAGGCATCTTACAGTTCTGTATTCTATGGCTTTGCAAACCTGTCATCCAAAGGATCTGATCTTTGTAACATAGTGAAAGAATTATTGCCCCCATTTTACAGAGAAGGAAACTGAGTCTCTGAGGCCATCTACCCAGAGTCAAACTGGGTAAAGCAAAAAGAATCAGGAATTCAACATGAGTCACAGTTCAATACACTCAGGAACTTAAAGAGAGCCTAGGTCACTTCTAGTAGCTGGCTCAGCAGGGATAGACATAAGACAGCCTTTCAACATTCCTTTGCTCAGTTCACCTTTTAAAACATCTCTGCCAGGTGGTCATCTAACCTGGGCTTGAAAATCTCCACTAAAGCACTTTTGCCAGACAGTTCTATGAGGAAGGTTTTCTTGCTATCAAACGAAAATCTACCTGTGAAACGTACACCCACTGCTCCTGGCTCTGCCTGCTTAGGCCAAACAGAACAATCCTATGCCCATTTTCATCTGAAAGCTCTTAACATAATTGAATATGGCCACTAAGCTAACATATTAAAATTCCTTCCTGTGTATCTTCTGCGTTCCCCTTGATGGTAGAAAGGATGCCCCTTGAGGACATGGATTGTTTTATTTTTGCATTTATATCAGCACAAAGGCTTGAACGCAGCACTTAATAATGGACTGAAAGAGAATTATTAAAAATCTCCACTTTTTTTCCTTCTTCTCTGTCTGTTTCAATGAGTTGTGCCTCTACTCCACAATACTTCCATGGAGGCTGAGCCTGAGCCATGTTTAGCAGCCCCTAAAAAAGGGAGAAGATGGAAACTCTTTGCTAAAATCATGTTTGGGGACTATCTGTGGTTTTGAGTTCTCTAAGCTGATGCTCATTCAAAATAAACTACTTGGAGAGAGTCGATAACATGCAACATTTTCCAAAGTTATCTGTTAAGAGAACCATGATTCCATTGCCCAGTACCAACTTTAGCCGCTATTGAAGTGTTCAGCATCCAGTGGTGGTAAGAATTTGCATCCTAAGTGTATGGTGTAGACATCCGTCATAGGCACATGTATGTTTGAGAATAAAAATCAATCCATGCTAGCAGCTGGTGAATCAATGAGCAGGACACAGATGCTTAGTGAGGAAAATAATACTTTAATCTTCCAATTATCATACCAAAATCCTTAACTTATTTCCCCCCGAGTGATAAACACAGAGCAAATCATCTAGAAGAAATTAACATATTTTCCCCCATTTTCTTCAACTCTTTTCCCAAACAGTGAATCCTCAAACAGTGGAAATGGACCATCAAAAGCTGACCCTACACACCAAATAGGAGTATTAGGAGAGGAACTGCCTGGGGCAAACCCGGCCCCAGCAAATAAAGGGATAGGAGCTGATCAAACCCAAGTCAAACCACAGCAAGAGCAAGAGTAGGGAAGTGTGTGTGTGTGTATGTGTGTGTGTGTCCATCCATGTGCATGCATGTGTGTAAAACAGTTTTAAAGAGACCGAATACAAAGTGTTTCTCATTAGGGTATTTATCTGTAGATCAGCCTCCCTTCATTTCTGGCCCTGTGCTCTCAAATGTACATAATACAGAACATGAAACAGGAAACCATCATTAGGCATTTGGAAAGCTGCTGTGACTTATTACAGGGTCCATAAATGACTTCTTTCCTTTTCTGCTTGTGTCTTTACTTTCTCTTGGTTAAGACTGTGAACAAGACCTTTTTTATTAACTCCAGTGTATCGGCTCCAAAGAGGACCTCCCAGGCTCTGCCCCTAAGCTCAAATGGAAACAGCAGAATAAGCTGGGCTCCCTTGCCCCCAACTCTTCCGAATCGCTGGTATATGGGTCTGTAGAGACCCTCAGACACATGAGAAAGCTCAGCAAGGGGAAGAGAGCACCACCTCCCTGAGTTAGGTACCTAATGCCCCAAAGACACTCTGTGCTGGGCAGGGGGACTTGAGGAACCAGAGTTTCCAGGACCGGTGGGGTCCTTACCTCTCCGACACGCTATTGGTTGGACAGTACACATCTGGTCATTTTCAGATGCAGAGCCATGAGAATTGTTAACACCTGAAGGGAGGCTTGATCTGGAAAGTACATGACCAATTAAAGCAGTTTAACCAATGCAAAATTCACAAGCTAAGAGCACTGACAAGGGATGTCATGGTGCCCAGAGAGCCTGTGCTGTGCCCCTGATATAAGGAGATCACAACTTCTGTGACCAGTGGCTGGAGGAGGGAACTTTCACAAGGAGATAGCTTGGTCTGGGGAAGGGCCCACAAGCTCGGGGGCCAGACAGATAATCCACACATGTCACCAACTAACTGAGCTTCTCCTTCCCTCTCTGGGACTCAGTTTGAGCCTCTGAAAGTGAAAGTCAAATTCAACAGCCTTGGAAGTTTGTCTTCCAGCTTTAGTAATTCCACGTACTATGTATGATCTTTCGGTTCTAACAATCTGTGCCTTGTGAATCTCATTCTCAACTTGAAAATTCCACGTTCTAAGCCACCTTCCAGCTCAGCCAGTCTTTCAAAGGTCCCTCTAAGTCCTACCATTCTGTGTTCTGAGGTCCCTTCCAGTCAACCTTGACAGTCTATGTTCTCAGGTCTCTTCTAATGTTCAACTTGCCCCATCCTTCTAGCTCTGGCAGTTCGGGCTCTCCCTACTCTTGACACTGCATGTTCCTTACAGTTCTGATATTTTATGACTTCAAGGTACAATTGCAAAACTCCAAATTCACCATAAACATAACTACAGAGCATTACCATGTAATGACATGTGTAATGTCCAAGATAAAGATTTCAAGTTTATTCACTTTGTGGGTTTTTTGTTAAGCAAACAAAACAAAAAGGGAAATGCAGGATAGGATACCTAGCAGAAAACCTTCCCCACATCTGTCGTCCAAAAGCCCATAAAGAACTCGGGTCCTATTTCTTTCCCATTAGAATAAAGCATGTCATGGCTGTCTATGAAGAAAATACTGCATACAAAATAGTAATTTATGAAATAAAATACAGTCATTTGATTTAGCAAGAGCTACTTCCAATCAAGACTTTAACCCACACCACCAGAACCCCAGTGTTTATTTAAGAACAAGGACTGATAGGGCCAATTCCTGTTGAACTACCAACCACACGCAAGGCTGGATTTCAAACCACACTATTACTGATGCTTCAGCTTTGATTTCAGAAACCACAGAGGCTCAGAAGACTGAGGTGGGGATTCGACAGGACAGTCAGGCAAAGTCTTAGAGTCTTTGGGGCCTTTGCATAAAAGTTCGGCTCTTATTCATTTCTGAGTTACAAGCGCCCACACCCTTGACCCACCCGGAGCAAGTGGCTTAACCAGATTTCATCGAAGTCAGGCCACCCACTCTTCCAACTGTACCCTACTGCCTTTTCCAGGGGTCAAGAATCTGAATGATATGAAAGTAGGGTCCCTGAGGATGAGGCCCTCTTGAACGGACAATGACAGGGTGGATTTCAGTGTCAGCCCCCATCCTTCTGGATGTGCTCTGGGCCTCAATTTCATCATCTGCAAAATGAGCAGATGGGAAAAGATGACCCTAAGATCCCTCCCAACTCTAAATGTTTGATTCTACTGATCTCAGGGCCTGGGGCTCACATGCAAAATCAGCTCCTACTTAGTGTAGTCAAAGAGTAAGAGTGTTCTGGTTAATCCAGAGCAGAAAAGTATCAGGAACCATACAGAGAGAACCCTATTCACTCAAGGGAAATAGTCAAACCTAATCAAGTTTACCTGGCACATGTAGTGTCCTGGAGGTGGCTGAATGTTTCTTGGGGGATTCTGAAGGTCCCTGCAAAGGACTACTCAAAAAGAACTACAGAAAAACCTCCAGTTACGCAAGTTTTCTGCTTATTGGACTCTGGATAAATGAAATACTGCTATGAGACATCATGACACTTTCAGAGAGCACTGGACTTGAAGTGAGGGATCTTGGATTCAAATCCTAGCCCTGCTAATGACCCATGTGGCTTTGGACAAGCTGCTGTTCTGGGATTTGGTATTTTCATCTATAAAATGATGGGATTGGAAGAGATGAGATCTCAGGTCTCCCCAAGCCCTAATGCTCTCATTGCTCAAGTACAGGCCAAAGCCCACTCTTATCAGTGGTCCAGATGTCTCCAAATATCACCATGCACTTCTGTTCCAAGCTGGGCAGGCTCTCCCTCACTGCCCATCCAACATAGCTAGGTATCTGATTCTATGGGGTACTGCCCCATAGAATATGGCTTCAGAATATGCAGACACCCCCTGCCTCAATTAGCCCTCAGGGTCAGGAATTGGCCTCCACTCTCGAGGTAGTGGACACAAAGTTCTCTACACTCATAGGATAGAGAAGCAGCCTTCTGGTATGTTGACAAGCGGAATGTGGGCCACGGCGGGGGGGGGGGGTCTTTTTGTTGCCTCCCCATCTTTGGGTGGAGTTCTCTGATGATGTTCTGTAGAAAAAAGCTGAAGGGGAATCCTGTGAGGGTTGGCTGATGGTTAGAGGCTTTTGGTGACTTCCATTTGGTTTCAAGTGTAACTGTAAGTTCCCAAGTAATGCAAAGATCTAGGAGCATGGCTCCATTAGATTGAAGGAAGACAGAATTTTCCTGGAAGTTGTTTCCCATCTTCCACCATCTACACCTTGAAAAATCCAATTCAGGCTACAATGGCTCACGCTCACTGATGGCAATGCCAAAGGGGTACAGATTCTCCAATGTCCAACACCTACAGATATTCTCACCCCAAGGATTTTCAAGACCACAAACTTTCTACTTCAATTTTCCCCCAAACTTCTATCTTCTTGGGACTGGAGGCAATGCTCATACCTCCAACCCTTTTTCTACTTCTCCATTTGGAGATACTGATGAGCAGTGAGTGCTCTAGGAATCAGGGACCTGTATCAAATATCCACTCTCCTCTCCTTGACCTCTTCCAAAATACACAAAGTAAGGATAACTACCCAAATCTCTCCAGAAGTGAAGTATTTCACTGTTGGTAGTAGTAAAGAAATAGAAACAGAGGTGATACCTGTTGTTTGGGGATGACTAAACAAATTTTGGTACACAAACATAAAGAAATAGTGCACACACAAAAATAGGGAAGATCCAGAATGCAGAGAAGTAAGACTTCCACTAACTGATGCAAAACTAAGCAAGCAGAATCAGGAAAACAACATACGCAATGACAATAAGGTAAAAAACAAAGAAGAAAACTAAAGGAACCCTATAATCACAATGGAAAAGTCTCAGCCCCGAAGCAAAGATGAGAAAATGCAGATGCTGTGGGCTATCAAGTGTGCTGTCGGATTGTTTAGTTTTACTGAAGAACTTTTTTGTACCCTTTCTTTTTATTCTTTCTTATGAGAAGAATTCATTTGACATTAAAGATGCCATAAAAGTAAAAAACTATGAATAAAATTTTTTAAAGTGAGGTATTCCATGTATTACTGTAGTATGAAAATATGGGTCCACTTTGTCCTCATCCCCCAGAGCTTGACACTCCTAGGGGCTGGGGCTCCTCCCTCCCAGGCATGAAGATGGATAAAAGAGACTTGCCCAATGACAGGCATCTTGTATTTAGTGCCACACTCTAACACCACCTTGCCCAGTAAGAATTCACAAGAGAAGCCCACCTGTTGGTGTTATATTCTAAGCCTCCAACTTCTTTGCTGGCCTGCAAAAGATCCAGAATTCCTGCTGAACTCCCACTCTCTTTCTTTACTTTGGAATTGCGGCCCGGCTTAGCTTCCGTATCAATATGGAGAGAATCTTCATCTGATGAATCATCACTCTGTTGAGAGAAGCCAAATACCATAGGTGACTCTAAGTGAATAAATGTCTGTAGTGCTCCGTAGTGGCCTTCTGCTGGGGGATGGATTTTTATAATGTAATAAATGTATAAATTCCCCTTTAGGGGAAAACTGGTCAGTTAAAGAAACTTTAGCTGTCACCGCCTGAAGTGAGATCTGAAAATAATCTACGTATGGTCAGAGTCAAACTTTGGTGTCTGGGTCCCACTCCTGTACCTGTTCAAACCAGGTTAGACGTGGGCTCAGAAGACATACGGTCACAGCGTCAGAGCCTACCAAATTCCCCTCTCTTTCCATCCAGCTTTGAGAAAGGACCACTGTCCTCCAGACCCAATGCCAAGAAGCTTTTTCTCTCTTTCGCAGGATCTTACCTAAATTAGAAGGGAACTGTCCTTGGGTGAGCACTGTCAGAAGGGGAAAGAAGGGAGAAGTCTCAATATCCTTAGAATGAAAGGGTAGAAGCTACTTTTCATGTGAAGAAGTTGAACTCTAAATTCTGGGATCCTTTGCACATTAACAGCTCTTCGCTCTCTACTCTGCTAGTAGTGATGACCAACTACACAAAACAACCAGCTGCCTACCCAGCAAGCTTTGCCTTCATTCTCATTTCAAAGCAGCACTGACTAGACACGGGAGAACAGTCACCTGATCTAACAATGTGGCAAAAGAGCATTAGGAATCTGGAAAACTGTCCACATGGCCAATGAGGATGGAAGGACCCAGTGGGCCGAGAAAGCAGTTTCCCCTTCAGGGCAGTGGCAAATAAAACCATGCTCTTTGGGACGGGTCAGTCGCAGATAAAATGCAACAGGTGGCATAATGTTCAATAAAGATTCAGTACAGACCAATGACTGTTGGTTGCGGTTGATGCTAGACTTAGCATTTACATAGCACACCGAGGCTTACAAGACTCTATGCAAATATTACAAAGCACTACTACAAATATGACCAACACTATTATTTTATCCCCCTCCCCCAAACAACCTTGGGATGTAAGTGCTATGGTTATTCTCATTTTTCACATGAGGAAACTGAGGCAGACAGCACATAAGTGACCTGCCCAGGAGCTAGTGAATGTCTAAGAGGACATGAATTTAGTGCTTCCTATGTCTAGGCCAAGGGCTCTATTCGATGCACCACCTAGCTATCTAGATTAGGAAGACATGGTCCACGCACTCAAGTCAGTGGTCTGGTAGGAAATAGAAGCAGTGTGCCCTCTGGTAATATTTTAATACATCCACAATTTACAATTCCCCTTGTGTAGATCCTCCTTCTATAAAAGAATGCAGACTGAGATTCCTCCGACTTAGCAGATGGTCTTCAATGTTAAAATGGCTGAAAGAATTCATCACTTTTGTGTCTGGACATCAAATCAAACAATCTGTCTATCTGTATGTATGTATGTGTATGTATGTAGACATGTATGTATGTGTACTTCATTGCCATGCCCATACAGGGAAGCCTTTCCTGTTTCTTAGGACTAACCAAAACTCAGACTTTACTGGCATCAACTTCATCACCACCATCATCACTGCTAGCCTTCATACAGTGCTTTACAGTATGCAAAGTGCTTTACATATATTAACTCATTTTATCTTCCTAAAAACTCTGGGAGAGATAGGTGTTGTTATTATGCCAGTTTTATAGATAAAGACACTGGCTTGAGAGAGGTTAAGCAATTTTCCCAATTGCTCATCCAAGGATGGATTTAAACTTGGGTTTTCCTGATTCTAAATCCAGAGTTTTATCCACTACCTCACCTAGCATGGCCTTTGAGAATTCAAGGTCACCACCACTCCAGAATAAGTCATGGAAGGAACACCTGAATTAGAAAAACAAAGATATACTAAGTAAGAGCAAAATAGAGATACAAAAGTCCCAAGGAGGGAGGGACAATTTCCATCCAGCAGAACGGAACAGGGTAAGCTTCCTGGAAGACAGAAAGCCACTGGGATGATAAGGCAAGTAGCAGAGCAGTATGACACTTGTCACAATCTGCCTAAAGCCCCATGTGTACTTGTGAAGTCACAGCCTCAGCAGGAAGAGGCTACACATAAGGTTGGGTTAAAAACCAACCAACATTTACTTGTTTTCGAGTCTGTCAGTGACTGGTTAGGTCAACTTGTTCCATTCATGATGAAAAAGGTTTTGTTCTATTTCTTAGCTACAGACTGTATCTTTACCCCCAATCTGTAGCCTTCCTAAAGACATAAGGGAGGTTAGGAGAAGTAGTATAAGTGAAGAGAGTTACAAAACAAAACAAACATTGGCCCTACCAATGGTGGCAATCTAGCACTGAAACAGCTCTTTCTGGGAAAAGCAGTCCATCATTAGTGTTCTGGCTTCATAGCAAAATGCTGGAGCTCCTCTCAACATCATTTGATTCATGCATGGCCTTAGTTGGAACACAGACACGTCAATGAACCATGTCACAGAACAGATAACACACAGGAGAAGAAGTACAACTCACCTTGTATAATACTGATTCAACCTTTGGTTTCTTCACGGGTGTGTGCTGGATGGCTTCCTTCTTATCTGACAAAACTAAAAGATAAAATGAAATTGGAATGATCAGCTTTTCTTGAAGAAAATGACATCTTTCACACATCAAGCACCTCTCGACTGGGTCTACAAAGCAAGGTGAGCACATGCCTCTGGTTGGAAATGTTTTCTGATGCTCGCTTGAGGAATTCTTCAACCAAGTTTAAAGGCGACACCATAACAAAGCACAGAGAGAACACGACTTACAAGACAAATCTCTTTTTGTTGTGTTTTTCTTTCGTCTAATTGGAAATTCATCAATTTTGAGTTCTCCATCATCAGACACGTATTCATATTCATCCCGAACTGGTTTGGTTTTGTCTTCCTTGAAGTTCTGTAAGGATCCAAACACCCCAGGGCTTGTCTGGGTTTTAATACCTTTGGAGCTGGTTCAACAAAGATTAGAAATCATCCGTCAGGTTCATGCATTCAAAAAACTACTTCTCCTTAAAAATGGAACTGTCCACTCCCACAAGCCTCTTCCTCACTCCCAAGCAGGTAACAACACTGTTTGACTCCTCTGAAGGACTTCAAACCCTCAAGAGGAGGAAGACAGCATAGACCATAGAGAACTCAAGCCAAAGTCAGGGAGAGCAGAGTTTTAATACTACTTCTGGTACTTATTAGCTATGTGATTTGGAGCAAGGCACTTGGCTTCTCATGGCCTCAGTTTCCCTCAACTGTAAAATATTGATAATAACCCTCACCTCATAGGGCAGTTATTAAAATCAATTGAAATAATATAAGTCAAGCTTTTATAATAATAATGTAAAGTATTAAATCAATGGGAGCTATGATTAGCCCCAAATAATTGAGCATGTTCTGAAAGAACCCCTGGAGTTTCCATAACCCCCACTTATCAATGGGGCCCACATTAACGTCTCCTTTTCAATCTCATCAAATCTTCTCTATATGCCTCTGCCTTCTCAAGGATATGTTCCCATTGAAAACTCTCACAACACATGGCCCATACAAGGAACTGTTGGGAAAGTTTTCTGACTCCCTAACAGCAAAAAGAAAAAGAAAAAAAAAAAAGAAAAATAGGTAGTGTGAAATCCAAATAATACAGGGCTACAGAAATGGGACAGCTCTTGAAATTAGATACTATTATTAACAGCAGATACACTGATACTATTTAAAAAAAACTGATATTAGATATACTAATATATAAAAATACATAGTATGATGGCATACAGTCTAAGGGCATGCTATCCATGCAGGTTACTAATTATGACATTTTATGTCATGAATTACTTTATATTTTCAAGACACTTTATTGGAACTCATCACAGGAGGGTATGGATTTTGACCTGGTCCCATCTGGAACCTCTGCTGGTAGTCTAAGTGTGTTGTTCTGGTGTCCCCAGCACCTACTGGGTTGCCTAGAACACAGCAGGGGCTGAAAAATGATCAACTCTGCCTTTGTCTAAAAAATATGAGCTGACATCTATAGGCGTTCTGAGGCTTTCAAAGCTCTCTATATACAGTATGTTGTATATATATACAACAACCCTATGAGATAATGAAAGTGAGGGTCAGAGAGGTTGAATTACTTGTCCAAGGTAACACACTTCATTAATATGGTAAGTAGGATTTGAACTCAGGGCTTTCCAACTCCTCATTCAACATTTTGTTCCACTAAATTATGTTGCTTCTCTAAAGTGCTCAGATACTAGAAATTAAGCAAGAAAGACTCAAGTGATGGAAAAATCTGGGATTAGCTTAAATGCCAAATGTAAACCAAGAAATCTGAATTTCATTCTTTAAAGAA
Organism: Potorous gilbertii; assembly: GCA_028658325.1. Taxonomy (NCBI): domain Eukaryota; kingdom Metazoa; phylum Chordata; class Mammalia; order Diprotodontia; family Potoroidae; genus Potorous; species Potorous gilbertii. The sequence continues at coordinate 57,596,168 of CM053772.1, forward strand.
GCTGGATCATGACAAGGAGTTCAATACCTATAATATCAGATTTGGATGTAATCCTTGGTAACTGGACTCTAGCAACACATGTTCATATGCATGCAGACCATGTCTGCCCAGACTCTATATGAATGGATGCACACATGTGTCTACCATGTGAAAGAACCATTTCCCTGACAGGGGAAACTTCCTCTGTCATTGATGCAGCTGACTGGTATGGCACCAGAAATGTCCCAGGGTACTTTGATTTGAACCACATTACAAGAGTGCCAGACCATAAAACAATTGTTTTGTGAACCCTGACAGGTGTTGACAGCACCGCTAAGACTCACTGCACGCAAACAGCAGCAAATCAACACATTTTTATCATTAAGTGCTTCTGGCAAACAAAACCCCAAGATGAGTCTGCTTTGGGAAATAACTCCCCTAAATTTTCCATCTGAGTAGTTCTATTCAATATGTCTAATAAGGTTATTTTGAACTACAATGAGAACAGGCAGGGCACCCCATGCCTTGTCCGTGGTGGTCAACTATTCAAAAACAGTAGGGGAGTGAGAGGAATGAATTATTCTGTATATATCCGTATCTATCTGTGTACTTTTCATTTGTCTCAGAAGGGGCGATTTCACTTTTAGTAGGTAAAAGGACCTTTGGATAAAGCTCTCAAGGAGGAAACGTTGGCAGCTGATTTATAAACTTTTGGTCAAAGGTATTCCAAGTGCCCTCAACACTTACTCTAAAATGCACAAAAGGCAGCAGCTGTTTTGGGCTTCATACAACAAAAACAAGAACTAGGGAAGGAGCAGCATGCTGCCACCCGGGAGAGCGGGCCTTCGTTGGAATCAGAAAGGGCTGGAGACCAGTCCTGTCTCTAGAATGTCAGTATTGGCAAGTCTCTTTGCTTGTGAATTCCAGGGAAAACACTCAGGAACTAACTTACAAATTGGTTTCTATACCTCACCAATGAAAGTCACAGGTCCAAACCAAAGCAACCAAAATATTAATCAACCTCATCTCGTTGCTGTTCAGTAGTATCTGACTCATCGTGACCCCATTTGCAGTATTCCTAGCAGGGATGCTGAAGTGGTTTGCCATTTCCTACTTTTCCTACATCTTTTACAGATGAGGAAACTGAAGCACACAGAGTTAAGTGACTTCTCTAGGGTCACATAGCTTGTAAGTGTCTGAGGCTGGATGTGAACTCCGGTCTTCCTAACTCCAGGTCAGCGCTCTATCCCCTTTGCCCCCTAGCTGTAATAGCAGCTAGTGATTTGTCCTCAGATCATTCCATCACTCCATCGAAAAAGAAAAGAATGGGAATAATGACAATAGCTAAATTAGAGTAGGGTGTAAACTGACTAAAAATAACAAGACTAATTAAAAATATAACATATTTAAACAGATTGTAAAACAAATTCTTTGCTTTGAATGGCAAGCGTAGTTCCCACTTTTATTTACTAACGTGGCTGAAGATCTAGCCATCGTTATAGAAGGCCTAGAATAAGGGTACGCAGATATGACGTGTAGAATAACCCACCATCATCCAGCACTTACGGTTTACACACTTAATGTTACTTTCTCATAACACCCTGAGCTAGGTAGTACAAGTACCATTATACCCATTTAAAAGATGGAGAAGCAATTTGCCCAGCTACTAAATGGCCAAACTAAGGCTTAAAACCCAGTCTACCGAATCCCAAGGTTGCCAGTTCCTGCTCCCCTCCTGTTTCTTTATTTCAGTATCTCAAGGATTGTAATTCCATATGGGCAGATACTCCCTCTAGCAATGAACTTCCAAATACTTCCATGAATTACTAAACAATTATATGAGTTAACAGCCAAAAAAAATCCATCACCTAGTGACCCACCTTATGCAGATAAGCTAGTTGCAGAGGGGGCCGGCTAGCCTGAAAAGCACAGGTAGGTCCTCAGACAATTGCTGGGTTCACAGCTGAATCCCTTCCAGCTCAGTCACGTTGGCCATGGCTTAGAATTCCCTGCCACAGCCTCTGGGAAACCAAGGATACACTGACCCCATGATGAAGCCTCAGAGAAGGTCACTAACCCATCCATGTCAGCACCTACCTTAGAAGTTTCTTGTTAGAGAAGGAAAACATAAATTTATTGTCCTTATTTCCTGATAAAGGAGTTTTTTCCAATTTCTGTTCTTCTTCCATTTTCAATAAGGAATCAGGTTTGCTATTCTGAAAAAAAAATTTTTTTAAAGAAACATTTACAAGGATACACAAAAGAAGGGTATTTGAAAACCCATAAATAAACAGAAACATAATTGTAAACTCCTTGTGGGGGCTCCAGGGATACTCCCTACCCTCCTCCAGGGCCACCTCTCTTTCCCCACCTGTGAAACCTGTAAACAGAAGAAATATGGGTGGGACTTGTTTGAACTGACACAGAGAGAAATAAGTAGAACCAGAAGAAGAGAGTACAGGGAGACTGCAACAACAGAAATGAAAGGCTCAGAGCTTCAGACATGTTAGCCAAACATGATCTTGGATGACTGGAAAACAGGCGTTTCTCTCCAAGCATAAAAGCTATGGGCTGCAGGTACAGAATGAGACAAACACTGCCCAAAATGGCCAGTCTGTCAATGTGCTTTGCTTTCGAAGGGCAGTGTGGAGGATGTCCTTGGGAAATGAGAATTTTTTTTTTTTTAGAACAACAATAAAAATTTTTTAAAAGAGAAAAAAGAAATCTGCATAGATAATAATATCTAAACCATTTAAAACAGCAAACTTTTCCTCGGTTGAGAAAACATCTCTCTAATTAACATATAAGAAAAAAAAAGATCATCTGGGCAAGGGCCCACATGGTCAGGAACTCTTTCAATTAGCTGAGGTTTACATGCCTCGGGTTCTTTGCAGATATAGGCCTATCTGCAGACTGACTGATAGCACTCACTTCAACAAACATCCACTAAGCACCTACTGTATGTAGAGCATGCTACTATGGGAGCTACAAAGAGAAATGATCTACTAAAGGCCTGAAATCAAATCAATGAATTTTTTTTAAAACTAGTTAATATTTGCAAAAAATAAATTTTCTCAATGAAATTAATCTTAAGGAAAACACTTTTTGCATTAAGAAACTCACAAAATTATTAAATAAACCAAACAGCTGTAAAACTACCATTAGTCATCTCAATAAACGTTAAACATTTGGGGGCATGGTTCCCTGGAAGCCTTAGGCTTTCTTTGGAAGTCACAAGCATCTGCAAGAAACTTTCCAGGTCTGGGAAGGAGGCCACATTGGCCAGGTCTGCCCTGCCCCTTCCCCCTATATCATAAACACCTGTCCCACTAGATACACACATATTCACAAGTGCTTCCTGGGCCCAACATCTCATTCATCCACTTGGATCAACAATCCAACACCTGGTCAGCAAGAGAGCTACCAGATGTCTATACTGGCTCATCATGGGGATTTATACCAAGTGAAGAAATAAGGACCTTCCAGATAATACTCTAAAAACAACTAAAACCTATAGACTGGGATCTTGAAGAGGAAGAACTTATCTGACAGCACAGCCATCTTTACTCACTAGGATGCAAGAAGAAGAAAGCAGAAATTAAAGACATGCAGGTCCAACATGAAGGCTCAGGCTTGATCTAAGCTGAGCTCAGTGGTGCCTTAGAGAAAGATAGACGAGCATATGTTTCTGATAATGAACCAAGCACTGAGAAAAGCGTTGGCGTGAGGTCATAAGGTGATGGAGAAGGCTGGAGGGAAGCTATCAGAAGGAAGGAAGCACAAAATCCCATGGGACTGTCAGCTAAACGGTTCAGCATTTCAGCTAAGATCTATTGCTTTATAATGAGTAGAACAGTGTGGAAAGGTGGGGGAGGTGAGCTCAGTCCAATGTCCCCTCCCAAGCCCAAGGCTGAGTGGTCCCTTGTCTTCCTGCTTCATTCTCCCAGCTGGTGGGCCTAGTGAGGGATAAGTGGTCAGGAGAAGCCAAGAGGAGGAGATGGTGAGTTAAGAATAGGTCTGAGAATGTGGACTCCTTTTCCTAAGACCTGTCTGACATGAGCTGTATGACAGATAAGTCACTGCCCTGGCTTTGCGACCCAATTTTTTGATATGCAAAATGGAGAAACTGAAAAGAAAATGATAAAGGGGTTGGATTAGATAATCCCCAGATGGCATGGCTGACCCTCTGACAGGCATGCTGGAGATGTCCTTTGGCAGATATGGGCTGAACTTTTGGTTTGGAGGAAGATGCTCATTGGCTGGGACCTAAATTCTTCCAGGCCCACTCTAGGCTGTGTCGGGCCCACAGCATTTCAACAATGCTAACTCTGAATGTTTTTCATTCAAAAGTGAGACTTCACTTATTAATTTCTTACATTTGTAGCTTTTGGTCTTATGAGCCTCCCAGCATCCCTGAGCAGCAGGCAAGGCCACAGAGACAGCATGTTCCAGAGGCAGGATGTGAGTCCAGGCTCTAATTCCAAGTGCAGGCTTCTTCCTACTGCACCACACTTGTCTACTGATAATCATAGACTGTCAGAGCTGGAAGGCACATTAGAAATCATCTAGTCCAAAGGCACTGGGAACCAGAGAGGTGTCCCAAAGCTAAAGGGGAAGATCCAGAATAAGGAAGGTCCAATTCTTAACATGTGAAGCTTATCATCCCTAGGAAACAACATGGCATCTGTAGAGTGCTACGGTCTCCATCATAAAGAATGAAATGGATCATTTGTCTAGATAAGCAAACACAACTGAACTATGTGTCTCCCATTTAGTAATATTTCCATGCCAGTGAGGAATTAGTAAAATCATTAAAAAGATATATAATAATACAATTATCACACTTAGAGTATGCAAAGCACTTTACAAAAATTATCTCGACTGAATGTCAGAAAACCTTGTGTATTAACGGTATCAGTCGCTTCATTCTTCTGATAAAGAAAGTGAGGATGAGAAAGGTTCAGTGTCTTACATACAGCCACACAGCTAGAAAGTAGAAGAGTCATACTTTAAACTGGTCTTCCTGACTTATTTCTATCATACTTCCTGGAGAAGAGAAGGGAAGGTGGGCCATATGGTAGAAAGATCCATGGCTGGGGAATCAAAGGACCTAAATTCAAATCTCATTTCTCATGCTTACAATTTGTGAGACCTCAGACAAGTCACTTAACCCCTCCGGGCCTCAGTTTCCCCATCTGTAAAATGAGGAGGTTAGAGTAGATGGATGGCCCCTGTGGTCCCTTCAAGATGCAGAGCTATGCTCCTGTCAATGAGGTTGAGGAAACACTATCACCAGCTTCTGACACTTGAAAAGATGGAAAAGACCAAGCTTCTCCTGTTGGCCTCTGAGGGCAAAATCAAAGTTATGCAGAACCAAATTTTCAATCAACAGAAGGAAGAATTTCAGAACCATGAGTTATCCTGAAATGAAATGGGTTGCCGTAGGAAGCCCTTCTCTGCCAGGCAGTGCGTAAGTGTAGGCTGAGTGACCCCTGGTCAAAGGTTTTGGGGAAAAGGAAAGGTACGACTCATCAATCTCTAAGGAAGTGGCAATGGCTTCCCCATGACTGCCACAGTTCATTCTACCTTCTTGACAGCGAAGTCGCCTAAATCCTTTGATGGCAGAAGGGATTAAAAGAAGAATCCTTTCCAGAGGTGCCAGGGAGGGCCTGATAGAGAAGGAAACACCCCACTCCTCCCCACCCCTTTGCTAGCTTACAAGACGAGCTAACATGAGCCAGGGCTTTATAGGCATCATGCCACTTGATGCTCCAAACAATCCTGTGTGACAAGGACTACAGGGGTCGTTCTTTCATTTTAGGAGCTTAGAAGGGCTAAGGGACATGCCTATGGAGTCTCCCAGCATGTCAGTCAGCATTCAAACCCAGCTGTCCCCCCACACCTTGATGTCTCCAGCCTTACCTTATACTTCCACTTGGCTTCCGTTTTGGTCTTATTCTGTTCTCGGATTTCAAACCTCTCCACGTCATTTTGCTTGCTAGTGACTTCCTTGCTGGGGACACTTAAAACATTCTTTGAAACCTATAAAAAGGGGGACAGGGGGAACAGTCACATATCATCTAAGACAGGAAAAGGACAACGCAATACCTCCTCAGGCGAATATGCAAATATGTACAGCCTAGCCAAATGACAAGGATCTGTGAAAGATATATAAAATACAATTTTCAGCCATCGCCTCTCATCGCGATGCCTGAAATTCATTCATTTTTTTAAAACTGGTTCACTGCTTTGGCTTAAAAAGCAATTTATCTTTTCTCTACCCTCAAGAGAGTCAGCACATCCAAGTAAACCATTCAACGCCTCCCCACCTTGAACATCACTCCCCAAACTCCCATCCCTGAAGTCCTCTCCTCCCTCCAAGGCCCAACAGTTCAGATGCCACTTTTTCAGTGAAGTCTTTGATCCTCTTTCACCTCACATTTTTCACATGTTTTAAAAAGCTTTTCTTTAACTTTGTCACATTCAACAAGCATCTTTCAGGTACCTCCTTTTTACAGGGTACTGTACTTGTCATGATTAGCATATTTTTGAACAGCTCTAACTGCTAGGAAGTTTTTCCTTATATCAAACCTAGATCATCTCTGCAACTACCATCCACTGGTCCTAGGTTCTACTCTCAGGGGCCAAGCAGAAGGCTGACATCATAAACAACAAATGACTAGAATCTCAACTCATAGGTTTTTCCTCTATTGGGAAGGGGAAGGTGGAGGGAAAGGAAAGAGCAGGGAATATGAATTGTCTTCAAGCATTTAAGAGCTTTCATGTAGAAATGGAGTCATACTTAACTCTGAGGACAGAACCCTGGGAATCAATGGGTAGAAGTCAATTTAAGTCAAATTGTAAGGCTTAGATTTCAGGATACCACCCTCTACAATTTTCCCCCTACCTACGTGACCACTCTTCACCCCTTATAACCATAGGTGTCCCTCGGGGTTCTACCCTGGGCCCTCTTCTCTTCTCTCTCTATACTATTTCGCTTAGTGATTTCATCAGCTCCCATGGAGTTAATCACCATCTCTGTGCTGATGATCGTTAAATCAACCTTCTTTGCCCCAATCTCCCTGCTGACCTCCAATCTCCAACTGTCTTTAAAACACCTCAAATTGAATGTCTAGTAGACATCTTAAACTCAGTTATGTCCAAAATGAAATTCATTATCTTTCCCTCTAAACCCTTCCTACCTCCTACATTCCCTGAGGAGGGCAATACCATCCTCCCAGTTCCTCCTTGGATTCCTCAAGATCTCTCTTTCCCTTCCCCCTCAAAATACATTGTGTTGCCAAAATACTCTCCCTTCTCTCCTCTGACCCCCTGTACAGACCCTGGTACAGGCTCTCATCCCCACACACCTGGACTATGGCAGTAGCTGCTGGTGGGTCTGCCTGCCTCAAGTCTCTCCCCACTCCGGTCCATTCTCCATTCAGAATGCCTCTTATGTGACTTTCCTAAAATACAGGCCCACCTATTCACTAAACTCCAATGACTTCCTATCACTTCCAGGATCAAATATAAAATGCTGTTTGGCATTCAGAGCCCTTCATAACCTAGACCCCTCCTCCCTTTCCAGCCTTCTTATACTTTACTCCCCAGTACATACTCATTGATCCAGTGACACTGGTCTCCTGACTGGTCCAGGAACAAGACCCTTTGTCTCTCAGTTCTCCTTGGCTGTCCCCCACGCCTTTAATGTTCTCCCTTCTGATTACTGACCTCCCTGGCTTCCTTTACATCCCAAACTAAAGTCCTGCCTTCTAAAAGAAGCCTTCCCCAGCCACTCTTAATTCTGCTGCTTTTCCCCTGTCAATTATTTTCTATTTATCCTGTAACAGCTTATTTTGTATATATCCGCTTCCTCCATTAAACTGTACGCTTTTGAAGACAAGGACTTTTTATATCCCCAGTACTTAGCACATAGTAGGAGCTTAATAAATGTCTACTGATTGATTGGTTAGGTGGCTGAATTCAAGACTTTCATGGAAGATGGTCGTGTGCCCAGGTATGCCTGTAACACACAATCTTTTTGAAAACAGAATCAAAAAACCCCAAAGTATCTCCTGATCCAATTAATCCCCTGCCTACCTCTCTCTGTGTTCACTTTGCTTTTAGATGAGGCTCCTGGGAAAGGTGATGGCAGTAGCTAAGAAGTTAAACACCCGCCCCAAGGTTGAGACGTAGATGTTGATCATATGAAAGGCCCTTTGTAAAGAAGAGAAACCTCCATTCTGCTCCAAGCCCTAATATCCATACCACCCTTACCAAGAAACCAGGGATGCAGAAAAGCATGCCACTAGGGCACCGGGAAGTACCTACCTTGCTTTTCTTTGGCGTTTCTATCTTGGTCAGCGCCTCCTTCGTGTGGGCCTCAAGCAAGTCCAAGTTAGGGATGGTGGGGGAAGCTGACTCCTTTGATTTTTTCCCTTTCTTCTTGCCTCCTTCCTTGATTTTTGGAGTTTTGGGAGGTTTTGGGGGCTTTGGAGGCTTCGGTGGTTTAGGGAGTTTGGGGAGTTTGGGGATCTTGGATGGTTTGGGTGGTTTCATAGTTTTGGGAGTCTTTTTTTTAGAGGATTTTTCCACCAGAGAAGGAGGTGGTGTGACTTGTACAGGGGATGGGGGCTCCTCCTTCTCCTTCTCCATAGGGCAGACTTCCTTGGGGGAGACATTGGCACTGACTTCAGGTTTAGTGACTTTCAACGCGTTCTGGAAGAAGAGAGAAGAAGACATTTCCTACCACTGTATCATTCCTCACTCCATCATCTACCTCAGAGAGACGCTACACTACCCTAACAGATTCAAGTGAGATCATCACAATGAGATCAGACACTCAGCTCAAAGGAGGTCACAAGAAATAAATGATGACCGCTGGGTTCCCTCCCAAACTAGAAATCAAAAATAATTCTTTCCAAAGCAACCTTTCTAAAGACATTCAACTCTCAGATACAGAGAAGCTGAATCTCCACCTTGCAAATGGAGTCTGTGCTGGTCCTCCCTTTCTGGTAATTTAGGTCCATTCTCACTGCCATATTGGTAAGGGTTTTCTTTTTGGAGGTGGTAGGGAAAGGGACAAGAAGGAAAAGGAGAGAGGAAAAAGGTGTGGGAGAGAATTAAAGATGAAGAAGTGGGTAGCAAGAGGAAGAGAAAGACAAGGAAGGAGGGAGAGGGGATAAGAAGGAAGAGAAAGATGCCTTGAGTAGAGAATCTTCTATAACCAAGCCGCTACAACTGTAGCATGACTGATTTATTAGAAAACACAAAAAGATGTAGCAGTTACTGATAATGAAGGCATAACAAAGGGGCTATTCCAACACTTGACAGGTTTTGGCTAAGAATTTAATATGCAGATGCTATTTACATAGACTTCTACATATGAAATGGTGCCCAGACCCATGGCCATCTTGACTTTCCCCCTTCTCGACATGCTCCAGTCTGCCAATGTGAATTCTAAAATATAGTGGGCAGAATGGAGTCAACACATTTCAGAGAGCCTACCCAGAGCCAGGGACATAGGGACCTGAAATCCTTGGTGATCTGCCTGATTTAGCAAACAAGTGTGATAATGGCTTAGGCCAGAAAACAGCTCTGATGGTAATAGGTTTCCTTAGAAACACATCTGTCACCTGACCATTTCCCAGCAGGCTAAGAATAACAGGTTCTGCCTTAACTCTGATCACTCAGTCACTTCTTACAGGCTGGGCCATGGCTCCTGTGAGCTAGGTTCCCCTTCAGCAACTAGGCCTACCTGTCTGACCATGATGGCGCCGAGGACATTGGTGCTTACTGCTCTGAGCAGAGGGCTGTTGGTCTCAGAATACACGGAGGTTCCGGAATCAAGTGAGACTGAGAAGAGCTAGATGTTTGTGTGGGAATGGTCAAGAGCGGCCTCAGGGCCAGTCACAGTCAGGGACTTCAATGATCTCTAAATGAATATGATAACCGAACACCCCCGACCCCACCCGAGACGCTCTCTATACTGGCCTAGTTTCTCTTAACACTTGAGTCTCACAGGATAGGGAAAGCCACCAAAATCCAAGGACATTACAGAGGCCTTGGTGGCTGAAAGCCAAATGATTAGTTAATAACAACCTCCTCTATCTCCTAGGCCCCTTTCTGGCTCCCCTGGATCTCAGGAACAGCATTAAATAAGAAATCTGGACAAGGCCTCCAAGTACGCAGATAACTACTTAGGCTCATAATATCACAGATTTAGAGCTGGGAGGGAACTCAGGTTACTGAGTTAGCTATTGGCTATTTAATCCAAGCTTCTCATTTTTTATTGTTGGTCAGCTGATTTTCAGTCCTATCTGAGTCTTTGTGACCGCATTTGAGGTTTTCTTGGCAAAGATACTGGAATGGTTTGTCATTTCTGTCCCCAACTCATTTTACAGTTGAGGAAATAGACAAACAGAGTTAAGTGACTTGCCCAGGGTCACACAGCTAATAAGTGTCTGAAGTCAGATTTGAACTTGGGTGGATGAGTTTTCTTGACTTCTCATTTTTACAGGTTAGAAAACTGAGGCCCAGGGAAGTTGATGGTTTGCCCAGTATCACACAAGTAGAAACAGATGAGATCCTTGTTCTCTGACTTCCAAGGCTCCTACTCAGCATCTTAAGTCCTTTTCCAAACTATTTAATAGGAAAATATAGCTTCCTTTGCCCCCATCACCAGGAAGGCAGTGGTTAGAGATGAGTAAGGACACCTGTGGCCTAAAGGAGAAGGGGATCACATGTCAGGAATATCTTCCAGTCACTGCTGCAGCCAGCCTAGGGCACCCAGGGTTAACTCTCTCCTGCTGACATTTCTGACGCTGGAGATTCTGATCCCAGAGCCAGCTTTCCAGAGCATCCCTCTCTCGCTGCTCCTCAGCCCACAGAGTGGGATCCCTCCCAATCATCAGGTCCTGCCCCAGGTCAGGAGAGAGGACACACCTCGCTGAGTCGTATCTCTTTGGCAAGGTCTTTGATAAGCTGGGATGGTTTGAAATGTTCTGGAAGTTCATCTTCATGTTCTGCTAAGGCCTGAAACACAAGGTATTACAGGATTATTTTCTTGCTCTGTCCTCAACCTAGAAGCAATAAGGGGATTTGGCTTCATTTTTTTCCCCCCTGCACCAATCTTCCAAGACTAACGTCCCTCTGCCCACTATTGAGAATACTTTGATACACTAACATTTTATTAACTTCCTACAAAATGAATGGGCTACTTGGTGAAGTGTGGCAGGACAATGGGACAGGATATCCTGCCAGCTTCCTGACTCATTTGGGTGACATGAGAAACAACACTCTCACTTCTTCCCCAGTTTCAGAACCTGCAGGGGCTCCCCACTTGTCAAGGGGTTGAATGCCCCTTACTCAAGGCCCTCCTGAGCCTAGCCCTACCCAGCTTTTCCCCCTTTCACCCTTCTACTCCAGTCTCCAAACCAATCTCCTCATTGTCTCCTACACATAACACACCCACACCTGTTCCTATGCCAGTCTTCATCTTTTAAGGCTCAGTTAAGGACCAGCTCCTCCTTGAAGCCACCTAGATCTTAAGTTAACTCAAAGGCACCCCCTTTTCTCTTCCAGTCAAAGACTGACTTCTAGAACAGAGGTGTTAATTCCTGGCCCATGCCACAAATGGTCCACAAAACCTCCAACTGCTGCTGGCACCAGATTAAATCATAACTGGAAAATGTTTAACAAAATAAATGAAAATACACTACAACATAAGTATCTGTTAATTTGTGGTTTTCTAAGTCAATATGCAGCCCACAAGGATCCATTTCTATTTGAATCTGACATCACTGATATAGAACATAAGTCTTGACCCTTGTTTACCATACATTACCTAGTATTATTCTCTAATTAACAAAAGCTAATTATTAGCTAACAGCGGTCATAATCATCAGTATTGTTGGTGTGATTTGCATATCTAGGAAGAACACTAAAGGGTGACTGAGTCAGGTAAGGAAGGCTTCAGGTTAGAGAAAATAGAGATTCCAAAAGACTGTAGTAAGAAGTGGAAATAAGTCTCTTCTAGGGTGTGGAGACGGAATGCCATACTATCATAGGATGCCAGACATAGGACTGGAAAGGACCAGGGCCTCCTAGACCAGCCTTAAGGCCACATGTAGCCTTCTAAATGGGTTCAGTCTACCTGTGGTTTAAACCAACCCTCCCATTTTACAAAGAAGGAAATTGGGGCCCAGACAGGTTTAAGTAATTGACCCAAGGTCACAGAGTTAGTATGTAAATAGGGAAAAACCAGGAGACTTGTTGGACTGGAGCAAAGAGAATGATGTGAAAGAAGTAGAGAAAGCTAGCCAGGAGCTAGACTCTAGATGTACATCCACTGAGTCTGGGGAGATGCTGCCTCAGGCAGAAACTGTGTCCCCCAGGTCCCCCTCACCCCAGCTCCTTAAGAACAAGAACAAGGACTATTCCACTTTCATATCTGTGCTCATCACAGCGTCTGGCAAACAGCAGGTGTTTAATCAATGCTCTACGGTTAACTGGTGATTATTACCTGACTTCTAGGAAAGTAGAGACTGCCATGTGAAACTAAATCCAAGAGAAACTGCCCCTTCCCCCAGAAAGATGGCACCGCATCCTCTAAGATTCCTTCTAGTGATGCATACTAGTTCAGTAGCTCTGCATGTACGACGTCCCCTCCTTCTCACCCCCTATCCTGGATCCAGCTGGAGAACTGACTACTAAGGAAGTACCAGACCCCTGCTACTCCCCAAGTGCCTTTATTGGAATAGCATCTCTCTGCACTTATAAACTAAATCAAATTTTATAATGTGAGAGAATTCAGGACTGTTTTTTTCTGGTTCTCTTCTGCCAGACAGATTCACTTTACATCCCTCCCAATGACCAAACTACCCTTTATTTCCACCAGAAAGAATTCTCATAAGACACTGTGCTGGGCACTACGAATACAAAGGTAAACTGATGCAATCCTCCCCTCAAAGAGCTTCTAGTCTAGGGGAGTGGGGATAGAGGTGAGAGAGTGCATGAATTTGACATATGCAAAAGTAAGTATAATGGAAGGCAGAAGACTTTAGGGGCAAAATAGAGTTCCATCTAAGAAAGGGGTATAGGTGTGTTCCTGGCATGGTGTACAGCCTGACTAAATGCATGGAGGTTGGATACAGCAGGATGACACTGAGGAACTAGTATTCCAATCTGGCTAGAAGAAGATCACAGAATTCCAGGAGGAAGGGATCTTACAGATCATCTAGATCAACTCCCTCTCATTTTATTGATGAGGCTGCTGAGACCTAAAGAGGTTAAGTAACTTTCTCTTTACTAAAGTCAGTAAAGTGCTGAGTCAGGATTAGAACCCAGGCCTTCTGGAAACAAAGAGGTCTTTCCACTGTCCCAAACCACACACACAGGGCATGAAGGGAAAAGTGAGCAACAAGAGTCCACGCTCTGACCGCATGCTGCCTTTCACCTTCCTGATGAGCATTTCATGTCATGTTGTAATTACCTGGACCAGTGAGGACAGAGTTAGTTCAGAGCCTGCTTTGGACACTTGCTGTGTGACTCTTAGTTTCAGTTACCTCATCAGTAAAGTGGGGATAATGATATTACCGAACTCCCAGGGTTGTTGTGAGGAGTAAATGAGATAGTGTATGTTTACTAATGATTAGGCACTTACTATATACCAGGCACTTTGCTAAGTGTTGGCAATACAAAGAGAGGCAAAAGACAGTCTCTGCCTTCAAGGAACTCACAATCCAGCGGTGGAGACAATATGCACATAAATATGTCCGAACGAGCTATATACAATATAAAAAGAAAACAATAAGAGGCAGGAAGGCTCTAGAACCAAGAGGCTTCTTATAGAAGATGGAATTTTAGTTGGGATTTAAAGGAATGGCAAAGTACTTTGTAAACCTGCAAGCCGCTCTATAAACCCTAGCTGCTCTTACTTCATTATGACATTGCTCTATCATCCACCTCATCGTCACTATCCCCATTTAGACCACCCTGCCATGAGGGCAGGGACGGGACTTTTCCTCAGCTTTCTCCCTCCTCCATGGTCTAGCCCAGCAATGAAGTGTGTCCCCTAATAAATGGTTGCTGAATCAATAGATGACATAAGGCAGAATGAGACATGGGTAAAGAAGAAATCCAGAAAGGGTGTTCAAGGAAAAGAACCACAAGGAAAACCTCCAAGAGAGTTGAGGGGGTGGGGCAAAAAGGGCAGGGAGTCCAGGGGGAGAAACCTGAAATCACAGGTTGGAAGAAAGCCTTCCCAGATGGAGAGAAGGTCCGGCTAAAGCAGGCAAGAAGAAGACAGGAGACCAGCCAGGAATCCCGTCCATCAGGAAATCCAGGATGTGTTGTCTTAGCAAAAGTGGGAGAGTAGGCGGGAGCAAGCTTACGGAGAACGAGAAAGGTAGCACAGGTGTTATTATCCCATGTGGGAGACGAGGAAACTGAGGCTCAGAGAAAAGTAAACTGGCCTGGGTCATGCAGCCTGTCGGAGCAAGAATTTGCGATAGGATGTGAATTGAGGTCTCCCAGAATCAAGACCAATGCTCTTTCCACTGAGCCACACTGCACCTCAGACCTACAGATTAGGAAGAGTGGTTCTAAGGAACTCTATAAAGTGGGGCTGGGCCATGATGTGGTATTTCCCAGCACCCTGTGACAGTGTTATAATGTTCCCCCGAGAGACATTTGTCTGGACAGACTCACTGCCAAATGATATATCGCTATATGTAGAAAAAAAGTAGGTCATTAGATCACGAGATTAGCTGTGGAGGGGATGTCTGACTCTCTCACTTTACTGATAGGAAAACTGAGGCTCTGCCACATTGGCTTATCCATGGTCATGCTAGGCAATAAGGAAAAGAACCGCAAGATGAACCCAAATCATCTGACTACAGACGCCGTGCTCTGTCCATTACACCACACTGCCCCTGCAAGTCCTAAGACCACTTCAGGAATTAGAACCCCAGATTTGTAAGCAACCTCAGAAGTCATATATAGTCTAAAGAAGTTAAAATATCTTCCAGCGCCCCCAAGAGCCCAAATTCCCTGCAACGGGTATCCAGCCTCTGCTGGAATACTTCTAGCGACAGGGAATCCAGTCTCTTTCCCACTTCTCCCTTCCAATGAGTAGAAATCTGCTCTGAAACTCTCCCCCCATTCCTAATTCTACCCACTGGGCCCAGGCAGAATAAGTGGGACCTTTCTACATGACAAGTCTTAAGACACTTGAAGGCACGGGGCATACATCCCTGCTGGGAATGCCCATCTCCAGGCTCAACACGCTAAGTCCCCCCAACTTGGTCTATCTCCCTATCTGCTCCCCCAACATGTGCACACCATAGGAACAAAGATGCTGCCTTACCTGCTTTTTAGTCCATGACCTGAATGCACCATTCAGTATTTTAGCTCCTTGGACTATATGGGGGGGCAGCTGCTTACCAGATTTGTGTGACCCTAAGGAAAGGAATTGTTCAGTTAGCTCCTGTAGACACAGCTCCGGCACAGCAAGTCACTACTTCCTACTGCACTTTATCCCCTAGCCCCAACTCCAGGCTTCTCACCATGAGAAAAGGAGAAAACCTGGCACATAAATCTTCTCTGGTCCCAGCACATTCGGGATCCCTGGCACACACTGCCCTCCCACCTTACAAAATCCTTTGTTTCTCAATATTGAAGCAGTTAGTAAAATTCCACCTCCTTCAGGGAGCATTCCCAGACTAAATGCCTTAGGGAGCGTGCTTTCTTCCCCCAGATCTCACTGTTTAAGCCACACAACCTCTTTCCACATAACAATGGCATTTATAACAATATCAACATTTATACACGTTTTAAGATTCTCAAAGCATTTAATTTGCTCCACTGGACTCCAGGGATTCACAGTGCTTGGCAGGAGGGCAGAGAGGGCATGAGGATATCAGATCCAGAGAGAATGAAGGTATGAGAGAATGTGGGTGTCACTGGCAGCCCTGACCCCAGCTCACCAAGATATAAGGTGTATTTCAAATGGAGAGGGGAACTAGTGACTTGGTTATTTTAAGTAATTATAATGTAAATGCTTTTGTAAACTAAATCACTTTCTATTTTTATTTCAATATTAAATTCCACATATATTTGCTTAGGAAAAAAAAAGATTTGCAAAGCACTTTATAATATTATCTCAATTTACCCTCAGAGTCCTTCCAGCCCCAGAGAGATAGTTGCTATTTTGATCTGTTTTACAGATGAGAAACTTAAATACACAGAGGTGAAATGGCTGAGGCAGGATTTGAATTTAGGTCTTTCTGGCATTCCGTCCACTGCCACCTAACACAGCCTTCTTCCAGTGTAGGCATAAATACTATGAATTCTATTTTCTTATTCATTTATCTGCTGTTGGTCTCATGTGGCTGTCTGTCCACGTTCCGCAAGTTTGCCAGGGACAGAATTCTGTAGCTGCAGGGCAGGGCCAGGGCGTGCACAGTGCCTAGCCAAACACCACAGACAAAAGCTGTCTTGAAGAGTTAGGGATGGAAAAGCTTTTTAAGAGGTCCAAGAAGAACCTAACTGCAAAATAACGTTATATTTACATTTCCCTTCAAATCTAAAACGTGTTCCCTCTCCCCAGGCCAAAGGTACTAAGCAAATAAGTTTCTCATCGAGGCTGGAAAGAAATGGTGCCTGACTTGACCTTGAGACACACTGGGATGACAGATAAGTAGCAAGGCCTTCTGTTCTTGAGCTGAAAAATGGAGAAAAGACTTGCTCTACCTCTGTTACTGGGTTCAAGGGTTAAAGAAAGCTGTGATGATGTCCCCTTTAATGAAAAGGGAAATTTAGGGGCAGGAAGGGAAAACAGTATACCCAAAGTCATACAGTGAATTGGGGACAGCCCCAGGACAAGGACTCAGGTCATCTTACTCTACAGCAGAGCTTCTTAAACTGTGGGTCGTGAAAAATTTGGCAACAGTAAGCGTTTCTGAATGCACAATGACCAAAAATGAATTCCAAATCAAATGCATGATAAATCCAAGGTGTTTTTGGCAGCTTGCCACGTCGCATCACACAGCTTCGCTGCAGCCTTGGTTCTAAACACAAAGCACGCATACTCTGCACTGGGCATGGCATCGTGCCACTCAACCTGCTGAGATGAAGGAAGGAGTCACAAATGAAAAAAGTTTGAGAAGGCCTGCTCTAGAGCAGTATCACTGGATTCCACTCTGTCCACTATGCTGTCTCTATTGAAGATAATAGCATTAATCCCATCAGCCAACACATCCAAAATGTAGTTCACTTGTGAGTGGGGGGCTCAGCGTTCTACCAAAATGCTCCCCCATTTTTGTCCTTTCATACTCCTTGCATATCGTCCTGTTGTGCACTTCCTAGAAGGGCTTTTACTGAGAAGAGAATCTGTGTATAAAAACCTAGTCTTTTATCTGAGTCACATTGGGCCTGAATGGGGAGTTGAGGGGGCACTCAATTCCAGCCAACCTCAGGAAGCGGAAATACCTTAGCAACAGGGAAAGCTGCATGTTTTTAACATAAAAAAAAAAAAAAAGCAAACATTGGGAGGTGCCATAAGCGAAAATCTAGACCCCAGGTTCTGTGTAAAAGTTACCCAAGTCAGAGGATTCCCTAACATATCCCTCCAAATTCAATGAAAATCCCTCCCCCTACATAGATGGCACTTTAAACTCAAATCTCAGGTTTCCCCACCTAATTTATTATTTGTTCCAGTAAGGTAGATACAAAATGAAACAACATTATTATTCCTACTTTACAGGTGAGACAACAAAGGTCTGAAGAGGGTCATGGAGAGGAACTAGAGCCTGGATCACCTGACTGAGTACTCCCATGAAACGACGCTAGACAGCTCAGTACAGAGATTGCAGGTCCTGGAATCACGAAGATGTGAGTTAGGTTCAGCCTCAGACACTTACTAAATGGATGATTCTGGGCAAGAAGTCATTTAGCCTCTGTCAGCCTCAGTTTCCCCATCTGTAAAGTGGGGATCACAACAGCACCTCCCCCTCCCAGGGTCGTTTGACAATCAAATGAGATACTAATAATTCTAAAGTGCTTAGCACAGTGCCTGGAACATAGAAAGCGATAAAGAAATGTTATGTATCACCATCATCGTAACAATGATGGCGACTTTTGTCTAGCTGCAGAACTAGTAAGATGCTGGGAAGACTGGACTTTGCAGAGCCCCACTGGGAAGCTCAAGGGTCTGACCCTGCATACAATCAGGAGCCCGACTTCACAAATAAATCAAGGAGCGGTTGGGTCTCTACCTTTGAATGTCTCTAGCAGATGCTTCCCCATATACCAGCAGGCAGTTTCAAAGTTCGGAAACTGGGTCAGACTGCCAACTTTCAATCTCCTTTCCACTTCGTACGCTCTGCGATCCAAAGCAAAATGTACTTCAGTGTAATGAGTCATAGGCAAGGTCAGTGACTAAAGCTAGGTCAGGCCTGAGCCAGGCAGGCCACGCTAAAACAACAGCCGGGAGACAGAAATGCAAATGCTGTATGGCTTCACGGGCCAGGCTTAGGATTGATTTCTGGTGGGCTGGGCTGGCACCTCATGTCCAGCGTTGAAACAACATGTAATGAATGCTGGGGATTAAGTTGCTTTGGTGGCCATCGGTTCCGGAGGGCATGCATGCTGGCCTGGCAGACAAAATGTGGAGTTGGCAGAGTTATGAGACACTGATGCCAACTGTCAAGGAAGGGAGTGTCTTCTAGCCCCTCTGAGAATTGAGCAGGAACCTCGGGAGGACAGCTTCCCTTCCTCCCTTCCTTTCTTCCTTCCTTCCATCCCTCCCTCCCTCCTTCCCTCCCTCCTTCTTTCCTACTGGGTTAGCCAGATATTCCCCTGGAGGGACTGTCCCCTTAAGACCTCCACAATCCTAAGAGCAGGTTTTCCCTTGGGGGGCATAGGAGGATCAGACTGAAAAGGAAACCTCAAGATTACTTCAAGCAAACAAGAGTGGCATGTGCCTTGCTGCTCAGTCTGTGGCAAAAGGGAAAAACCCTGACTGACCAAACTCCACAGTTTTCAAAATGCATAGCAACAGTCTCCAGGGAGAGTTAGAAACAGGGCATTGGGGGAGGAGAGAAGTGGAGAAAGGAGAAGGAGGGGCAGCACATTATTAATAAACACTTGAAGCACAATACCTCATCTGCATTTCAATACTCAGGCTGTGAAGGAAATGTCCTGAAAATGCCAGGCAGTCTACAGGGGTTAGTGTTGCATATATCCAACCTACAAGACAGGAAGAAACACAGGTGTCCGTAGGCCCTCCCCACTCCGAGGCAGCAGGACAGAGGGCTTCCCAGAAACCTCTCAGCTGCTTCTCCCCAAGAGGCAAGGTGGGGTGAGGACAAGGCCTGGAGAGACAGAGTCCTTTCTCCAGGCCTAGGTAAGAGAAAAACCTTGCTCACCTCCTCTTCCAAGTTCCTACTGTCAGCCATTGATCACGGGGGCGTGTCTGCAAGCTCCCTCTGTACCTAGGTTATGGGGTCTATTGTGCATCTCGGAGAGAAAGCACTGGGTACATGGAGGAGTCCAAGATTAAACAGGTTGTCTCCACACCAGCCCTGCCTTGGGGAACATGTAGAGGAGACCAAGCCCAAGGAGAGATGGGACTCACAGAGGATCCCAGAGAGCAACTTGTCCGACCTCACCCCATCCCCATTTTAGAGGTGAGAGGGGAAGTCACAGGTCACACGGTGAGTTAATACCAGAGGCAGGCTAGAGGCCCCTTCTCCTGATTTCTGATACTCTTTCCACACCACTACATTGTACACCCCCCCCCCCTTCACTGAATGCACAGGGAGAGGAAAGCCCAGAACAGGTAGCTCTGGGGCCCTTCCTCAGGCTGTATACAGGCTGGGGTGGGAGAGGTAGTGAATCAGTTGAGTACATTTTTTGTGACAACAGCCAGGGGCTTTGATGAAGCACCAGCTGTTTAAGCAGCTGTTCTAATATGGTGTAGGCACAGCCCTCCTAGCCATAGCTTGGTTTAGCTTAATCCTTGAAGGCAGGGCTCAGTTACCTGTTGGTAGGAGAGTTACACTGGGTTGGCATTAAATGGAAGTGGAGGGGCAGGGGTCTTAGGAGCTCTCTTTTTTTTAATGGAGAACTGTAGTTCCCCCTGGAAACCATGGCTGTTCTTCCTACTCAGAAACCTATGACACAGGGCCACCCCAGCTTTGACTTTTTGCCTATACTGTCCAAATGCGTCCACATCTGGTGAGAGATTGTATGTAGCATGGATCCTGCATGCAGGTGACATGGACAGAGCATGGGAGTGACTGTGGAGCAGGCTTCATGGAATACCACAAGACTGGGGGTTGGGTGGTGTCAGCCTGATATGGGGATGGGGAAGGAGGAGTGTGTGTTGGGGGATCTTCAAGATGGTGGTGGTGGGGAGAAGCAGGGGGAAGGAGGACTAGGAAGAGGATAAAGGCCAAGAGAAGACCTTCCTTTTCAAACGAACAGCTCCGCTCCAGCCGCAGACGTACCTGAAGGAATGAAGAGTGTCTGGCCTTGCTTTACTGTACACTTATAGCACTTGTCCACTTGGTCGGCAAAGAACATCTCACTGTGATTGGCTGCCGACTGCCAGCGCTCGTACAGAGACAGATTGGCCGAGGCTGGTTTGATGAGATAAAAGATTTTTTCCCCCTGAACAAGAAAGAGCATCGTTAGGGAGAACTGATCATTTTCCATGTTACTGGATGTGATGGATCAAATTCCAAATGTTCTTGGACTTGAAGAAATCCCTCTTAGCAAAACTGGGAAGGAGGCCACATGTACAATGTGAAAATCACACGTGAGGGCTTGGGCAATCCAATTTGGGGTATCATATGCCTCTGATACTGGATTTTTAATTTAAAGAAAATACCATTCCCTCATTGTTTTTCATGTAGCATTCCCAGAAGTCTGAGCAGGTAGATTAATAAAAATAATTTTATTATTATTCTAACTCGCATTATATACTACAAAGCACTTCCAAAGTGTTATCTTATTTGATTCCCACAATACCCTGGGAGGCAGGTGATATTATTATGAACCTTATTTTTACAGAGGAAGAAACTGGATCTTAGGGGCAGTTAAGTGACCTGTCAGTGTCAGATACAGGATTTGAATTCAGGTCATCCTGACCCCAAATCTAGCATTCTATCAACTGTGACATCAAACAAGGCTCTGTGCTAAGGGCTGGGTTTACACAGATAAACACAAAGGCAAACACACTCTCAAGAAGTTTACAGTCTAATGGGGGAAAGGACAAATCCACAAATGACACGTGCAAAGGAAAGGGCTGTGAGAAATCTGAGGAGGGAGAGTCACTTTCAGTGAAGGAGATGAGTGCAAAGTGATAGAAGGACCAGAAATGTCACAGGTAGTTTCACAAAGAAGCTAGCATCTGAGTTGGTCCTTAAAGGTAAGAACAGTCTTCAATCATCTCAAGCCAGGTGAGTTTCCACTGGACACCTACCCTCACATTCAACAATGGCCCTCCTCCAAGCAGCGCTGACCACTCAGAACGGTCCTACCCAGGATGCCCCCTCTGCCCTTCCACCAGGCCACATACAGCAATTCCCCAAGATCCAAAGTGAGGCCCATTTCTTCTGGGAAGCCTTCCTACACTAATGTCTCCATTATTTAGGATCCTGTTTTATATAGCTACACAATTCAACCATTCACCATATCCCACCACATCTCCTCTAGTCCTGTCCTGCAGGGTGAAGTGAGCTCTTTGGTCAATTGACAGGAAGGCTTACCTTGAGCACATGGTACCAGGCTGAGGCCCCTCCAGAGTCTATGTGGAAGTCAGTGTAACTGTCCTTCACACAAATCAGGCAATACTTGGTCACTTTGGGCTTGGCCAGTAAGGCATCATCGGGCCAGTAGTTTTCTACCCAGGATAGCTTTTTCACAATCTCCGGAGGTTCTACAAAACTGGACATTCTGAAGGCAGAAGAATGAAAAGACAATTTGGTTTAAAAAAAAAAAAAGATTATGTAAACATGAGGAAAGAGAAGGAGGAAGAGGAGGGTACTAGAAAGCTTATTCCCAGGAGGTTCTTGTCTCCTGACAAGGCAAGTCTTACAGATCAATGACAAGTGTCAGACTTTAGTCAAGAAGGTCTGGGTAAAGATTCCTGCCTTAGAGGTGACCCAGCTGTGTGACCCTGGACCAGTCATATCCCTTCTCTAAGGTTCAGAGTTCATCTGGAAAATGAATCAGAGTCAGCAGCTCCCAGGGCTTCAATAATGTGCTCTGCCAACCGTGAAATGCTCCTTACTGTGAGCTATTCTCACTATGGGGGGAGCGTCTTTCCCCAAGGAGTCTGTTCTCTTGGAGCCTTGAAAGGCAACAGTTTCCATCTCGGCCTAAATGTGTTTTGTTTTGACCACTGTAGCACTGATGAGAAAGATTGTTGTTTTCTCCCCCCCACACACACAACATGGGGCATTTTCGGTGTCTTTTAAATGACAGCATCTGTTCTTCAAGCTCCCAGCTCTATGCTGTTGTTTCTGCTTCGCATCAAATCTGGTTAGTCTATCTCTTGATTAAAATATGAGCAAGAAAGAATGAAAACTTTCATTTGGTTCAAAATCATGGTCTTGGGCAAGACACCAAATATCTCAGAGGAGGTGCCTAACGCTGCATCCCATCCAGGACAGTTCCATCTAGCCCAGGAAAGAAAGATTTTGTTTTACTGCTACCTCTGTAAAAAAGTAAAAATAAAAAATGGAAACTATGAAATTTCTCTCTGAGAAGATTTCTAATCACTGAACACTTGATCAGAAATCCAGGCCACACCAGCAAGAGGTGAAAGCTAAGCCAGGCGATAAGTAATGCCTGTGAAGAAAATGTAGAGTCAGCTACCATTCTCTTCGGACCATCTTACAGCCCCCCTTGACTGGATTCCCTTTTCTTGCTGTAAAAAACACGTTCAACATGTTGCCTTTTTTCTATGCTAACCAAGCTACAGACATATGTCTACTGAAGCATTTTCCCTAGGACCTTCCTCTCCAGTAATGGGTAGATTATCCCAGAGAATTGGAGGGCTTTGCCAAAGATTTATGCAATTAGACTTAGAACTCAGACCCCCTGGCTGAATTCATACTTTGTGTAGAGAATTGTCTCTTTCTCAATCTGCTGGCACATCTATCTTACACATAGGCAGTTTCCCTTAGACCTGTATTGCAGGTGGTTTACACAGATTAAGTCTGATTTCCCCAACTAAAGAATAAAACTCCCAAGGCTTGGAGCAAGGAAGGGTCTTTAAAGATCATCTAATCTCAGTCACTTCTTCTTTCTTTTCTTTCTTTCTTTCCTTCTCTCCTTCCTTCCTTCCTCCTTCCCTCCCTCCTTTCCTTCTTTCTTTTGGAGTCAATCAGGGTTAAGTGACTTATCCAGGGTCACACAGTTAAGGAAATTGTCTAAGGCCATATTTGAACTCAGGTCCTCCTGACCATCTGTCCATTTGATGTTCTATCCACTTCACCACCTAGCCATCCACCCACTGGCTTATTTGTAAAAGAAGGAAATTGTGGGTCAGAGAAAGGCCCAAGGTCACACAAAACAGCTACAGGTCAATCCATGAGTAGAACCTGGGTCTCCTGTCTGCTACTTAGATCAGAGCTCTTACCTAAATATCATGTTGCCTCCCATCCTCTGCTACTCCTGTCTTATCCACAGGATTGAGCACACAGCAGGTATGTGATAAATAATTGTTGATAGACTGGTTGTGGTTTGAAGATATTTGCATTGCATGACATGGAAATGTAAACAAACCTGGAATCATACCATAGCTCCCTTTCAACTTAAGCCAAATATTCTTAACCATTCTGAGGTCACCTACCTTCAGAATAACATTTTTAAGTGCAAAAAAAATAAAATGCATAGGATCACAAAAGAAACCAATTACACTGAAATAAAGATGTAATTTGTTTTACCATCCAAATTCATGGGTACCCATGAAATCTTATCAACAGACAATAGACCTTGGGTTAAGAAGCATTGATTTAAAACAATCTGTCTCTCTAACTTCTACCAATTCAATTTAGTTCTGCCTTTTGGGTCAGTCTAATCACTTGAATCCAGTTGAGATGGGGCATCAGTCTAAGAGCACAGTGGGAAATTCTAGGCAGAAGAGGGAAGCATGGATCCTGGGAACTTTCTGGGCTACAATGATATAATGGAATGGCAAGAGGAGGTTAGATAATGGTGCCAAGGATAAATCTGGACAACTTTCTAATTTTGTCTTTCTTTATCAGAAGGAGGAAACAGAGACTGTTACACCCATCTCTCTGTGACTTACTGAGCAGCCCACAACCCAAAATCAAAATAACAAGGCTATCAACCATGGCTACTATACCAAACCTGAAGCAGCCCCCAGAATCTGAAAGTTCCCACTCGATAATTAATCACAAAATTGGAAGGAACATCTGAGGCCATTGTCCAACAGGTTCACAAACAGGAATTGCCTCTAAAACATTCATGTCAAAGACAAGTCATCCAGTCTCTGTTGGAAGGTCTACAATGAGGGAACCCATTACCCCCTGAGGCAGGGCTAAATCTTAGAAGTTTTTCCATAGGTCAAGCCAAAAATGTCCCTTTTTAAAACTTCCCTCTCCTGTTTCTAGTACCAAGCTCCTTTATAGCCTGTCTCTGACTGAGAATGAAAAGACATGGAAAGAGAGGGACAAATTTCCAGACCACGGAGAGCACAGGACCATAGACTGAGCTAGAAAAGAGTTTAAAGGTCATCTACTCCAACATTTCATTTTATAGAAAAAGAACGAATGATCAAAGAGAATAATGCTCTTATCCTAGGTCACACAGCTAGATAAGTGTCTGAAACCAGGCAGCTCATCCTGACTGAGTCCAGCACTCTGTCTTCTATGTCAAGTGTCTCTCATCTCACTCAAGATGTCTCAGGTGTTTGAGGTAACAGAAAAGAACAAGAAATTACACCATTTCTAAGCACTGGGGAAACGATTTCCTGAAATCCAGGGTCAATCAGTTACTCATTAACAGAGGGAGCTGTGGTCTGCAGAAGGGACAGAGATGCTTCCTGTATCTCCACAAAGGCTTTCTGGACAAGGCTGGCTCACCTGGTGTCAGAAAACTCCAGGTTAGTGACGTTGAGGACCCGTTTCCGGTTGGTGCTATAATAGTAATCCACAAACTCCTTCAGTTTCATCTTGCAGTCTTTCTGTTTGGTGACATCGGTCACATCCACACTCCTCTCTGGGCCTGAGGAATTCAAGCAAGAGACTGATGAGTCCCACATCTCTGAAGTCAGGAGTCCGGAGTCATCAGGTCTGGTCAGGGAATCTTGGAATTTCATAGGGGGATGAGACCGATGGGTGAGGTCATCTAGTCCTGAAGAAAAAAATGTACTCTACAATCTACTTGATTCTTGTCATCAGATAGGGGGCATGGTGCCAATTAGTAACAGACAAACATGGGGCCAACATGAGCACAATATAGAAGGGCATTAGAAGGAGAAACAATGAGATGTGACTGTCCGACAGAATTTTAGGGTTCTCGATCCTAATTCTACTCAGTCACCTTTGTAAAATAAAATAAAAACCGAGGGTGCTGTCTCCCTTTCTAAAGAGGTTTAGGGCTTTAGTAACTGAGGGGCATGCTGACCAGAGAGAACTGCCCTGTTCCAGTAGCTCTTTGCAAGGTTGGACAATTGACTTTCAACTGATCACAATGAACGTCTCTCCCTGGTAAGGCTGTACTTCAACACAGTCTAGAGTCTACCCTACGTTCAGGGTTATGATGAAAACTAGCAAGCAACAAAGTGATGGGATCCTAAAATTCCTCCCCTCTGAGAAGTCAGAGGAAATTCAAAGGAATGCAATACACAAGTGTTTACCGAATTCCTACCATGTGACAGGTGCTGAGAAAAGCAATGAGAAGAAAAAAACAAAAAAGAAACTATCCTTGCATGTACCCAAATGTGCCCAGAAAAGAAATACAAATGCATAATAATTTCCAAACAGATTTATCTCTGGGGCCCCTCCATCCAACTGGAGGTTACCTCTCCCTAAGGAGGATGCCCAGGTCAGCCATCTCCTCATTTCCCACTTTGTCTTCTGCACCATGCCCCCTCACCAGGTACCTTCTTTCCACTCCAACCCTCCCCCTTTCAGCTTACGCGTACTGGTTGCTTTCCCTATTGGGAATGGAAACTCCATTTTACTCACATTTTAGTCCCCAGCACTTAGCACAGTACCTGGCACACAGTAGGCCCTTAGTAAATGGTTATTAAGTGTTATTGGATAGTGGAGATATGCCTTAGAGGGGTTCCCTAGAACAAAACGTCAAAAGGAAAGGCACTCACTCCTTCCCTTCCTTAGCAGCCTCCTTTCCCACAACCTCTAACAGACTAATTGGGACTGATTGCCATAAACCCAGGTGGAGTGCCTCGAGGGCCATCTCCAGTTGTCCTGATCTATGTCTCACCACCAGACCCAGACAGCTCCAGAGAACAAAGGGAGGCTGGTGACTTTGCACAATCCTGCCTCACTTAAATCCAATTCACCTGCATGTCACGGCATCCCCTCCCTGATACTACAGTCCTCTCTGAGAACAAAACACAAACAGCAGCCACACACACCAGAGACCAGACCCTGAGGAACTTCTGCCCTAGGACTCCATTCTCCTGACTGGTGACTGCCCTTCAGACCATTTTTCAGGAGAAAAAATAACATATTCATGCCTCACTTCCCCCCTCTTCTCCAACCACCTCCTCCAGTCTTCACACTAACTAAATGAAACCACACACAGTTCTGGAATATGAACTATGATCAAATCAACTGCCAATATTTTATGAGTGTGTCAGTCTACTTACTTACGGCCCCACTTACCATCCCTGTAACTTTCTAGACCAAAATGCCCCTCCCTGGCCCCCACTTCTGTATCTGAGTTGGAGAATATCAGCTTGTAGAGGGTAGAAACAGTCTTTGCTTTTGTATTTGTGCACTCAGCACTCAGCACAGCGCTTGGCACATAGCAAGTCCCTGATAAAATACCTTTTCATACATCCATACACTCATCAATCCATCCATCAATCAATAAATCCACCCATCCATCTATTCACCAATAAATCCATCCATTCATTCATTTAGAAGGATGTTCCAAGAATGAGAGACTGCCTGTGGAAAGGCATATAGGCAGAAAATGAAATATCAAGTAAGCCAGATTAGCTGGAACACAGAGTGCATGAGGGTGAGTAATGTGGAACCAGTGGAGTCAGATGGGGAAGGACTTTAAATACCAGAGAAATTTGTATTTTATCTTAGAAGCAACAGGGAACCACAGAACTCAAGCACAGGAGTGACTCTATTCTCCCAGGTATACATTTTCATTCTCTCTTCTCTCTTCCTGTCTATCCCTTTGTCTCTGTCTCTGTATATATGTGTCTCTCTCTGTCTCTGTCTCTCCCTGTCAGCACATGTCCTAAGACATTAGGAATAGCATATGGCAGCTGTGAAGGGCAAAACGGAAACCATGGGATCAATCTTCAATCATTCAGCCCCCCAGCCTCTACCATGCCACTTCAGTTCAATTCTGCATACATTTATTAAGTATCTTCTATGTACAAGGCACCATAGAAATAAGACAAAAATGAAACGGCCCTCAAAGGAGCTTCTGTTCTACTGGGGGTAAACAATACATATATAAGTAAGTAAATAAAAAGGAAATGGGGGAGGGGAAAGGAGAGAAAGTAGGAAGGAAGGAAGGAAGGAAGGAAGGAAGGAAGGAAGGAAAGCAGGCTTCACCAGATGGCCAAAGGAGAGCATGGCACTAGAGGGTAGGAACAAAGGTGGCAGCTATGTTCCTGAGTAAGGCTTGAGCCAGTTCAAATGTCATTTGGAGCTTCATGTAATAGGGACATATTTAGAAAAACAAATAAATATACAATAAATCACAGATAACATTACATTTTTTAAACTAAGTCAATATGCAGCTGGCAGGGACTTTAATGTACAATTAATGTTCCACTCCATGTCTATTTGAGTGACACCACTCATCTACAGGATTCACTGACTGCATAAAAAAGAAGAGCTAAAACAGATTTTTACACTGGAAATGGGTTTTCAAATAACTCTCCCCTTTTTCTATTGTTTGTTTATTCTTTTAAGTGTTTCCAACACTAGGGATCAGGTGCCCAGACAGGTCCTGGGAGGGCCTTGGGGACTGCAGGGATAACAGCTCCAAGAGTCTCAGACATCTGCCTGGTACAAGCAATAGTGGGAAGACACATTAAATCCCAGGTGAACTGGCTCCCCTCCCTTTTATGAGCTTCCTGACTCAACTTTCACCTCTTGAGAAAGTAAAAAGCTTTGTACTTTAGGTCAAGAAGTTATGCTGGGCTAGAATCTATGAATAAGGGCATCTCAAAATGGACAAATTGAAGAAATATGAGAATATGCCCCTTTATACAGTAATTATCATCCTGAAAAGTGTGGAATTGTTGGGGAGATGAAAGAGAATGAGAAAGGGAGGAAGGAAGGGAGGGAGGGAGAAAGGGAGAAAGGAAGGGAGGGACAGCACTGAAAACATCATTTATCACTGAAAACCTGAAACACTTTAAAAACACATAGAAGAAAAAAATACATGGAAGAAAACTTAAATTCCTATAGAACCAAAACAAGCAGGACAGTTTTGTTACCACTGTAATAAATTGTCACTTAAAAATTATATGTAATACAAGTTCACAGTTTCATGTGCAATCCTCTTTTCCTGTACAATGTATACTATTGCATGTAAAAGGAAGTTTGTCAAATTGAATCAAATTTTAAATGTCTCAGGATAACTTATAAGGAATTCTATAATGAATTACATCTTATATGAAAAAAAATTTTCAAAAGTGAAAGCTACAATTTGTCTCTATCTTCTGCTCCAGCTGATTTCTCATTCCTCCCTTTTATTCATTCTGTGTTGTTGCCATACATGCCTACTTGCTCTTTCCCATATACAACATGCCATTTCTCATCTCCACACCTTTGCATTCCCTATGCCTGGAATGTTCTCCCTCTTCACCTCCACGGTTTGAAACCCCTAGTTCCCTTTGAGACTCAGCTCAAGTACAACCTCCTACAGAAAATATTTTCTGATACAACCTTCCTCTCCAGTTATTAGTTCTTTCATTCCTTCAAAATTGCTTTATATTTACTTTTTGATAAATTGTGTATTACTTATATTTTGTATATTGCTAATATATTTATATTATATATATACACATTTATTTATATATGTGTATACTTATATTACATCTATGATATTTATCCCTGAACCATGACCCTGCAGTAGAATGTAAGTTCTGTCTTGATCTGCAGAGCCTCCTATGCTATTGGGAGCGTAGGAGGCGCTCTGAATCTTTGAATTCAATGCTTCAGGGAATTCCATGAGGAAGAACTTTTCTCTACTTCTCTGGAATGTATAGTCTTAAAGATCCACACAGATCACTGAGCCCGCACCTCACCTACGCCCACAAATATGGATCAAGGGCAGGACTTAACCCAGATCTTTCTGCCTTGGAGGCCAGCTATCTATCTACCCACCACAACAGGGCACTTCTACCCAGAGCCTAGGAGGTTCAGAGTAAAGGGTCGATTGGGCACATCTCATGCTCCTGAAACATTCCCTTCCCTATGTCAAACCTGTGGATCTTCATGAATCAAACAGGACACAAGTGGGGGGCAGTGTCCCCCATAGCCCAGCCCAACCAAGACTGATGAACGCAGTACCTACCCACGTAGTTCTCCACATCACTAACGTAAAATGTTGGGGCTGGGACAGCCAGTCCTAAGCCATCCTTCTTGGGGACCAGGATGGGCTCTGTGAAGCCGCGGTCCTCCAGGTAGTCCAAAGTCAGCTGGCTGCCTGGCACTTTGACGACAACATCATCCGCACTGAAACAGAGGGCAACACCAGGCTTACTAGAAGAGACATGCCTCCTCGTTCCTAAATGCCCCACCATGAGCAGCCAGTCCCTCCCAGATCGAGACTTTCCTAATGATACAGGAAACCAGATACTGTCCTCGGCTGCAGGCTTTGGCACCAAGCCTCTGAAATCCCTGAGGAGAAAATAACAGTTTACATGTAGGCAGCATTCTCAGGTCGGTAGTGTTAACTACTGTCATTCCCACTTTACTTTTAAGGAAACTGAGACTGAAAATTTAAGCACATGGCTCGATATTCCACAGTAAGTGTTGGAGTCCAGATTCAAACTCAGATCTCCTGACTCCGTATCACCATCACACACCACTTTCCTGAAGACTTGACTGTACAGTCCAAAGTTCAAAGTGTTTGAGGGCTTTCTCAATAACAGAGAACTCCTCTGTTAATGTATCACAATGGTTGGGTGCCATGATTTCTCACAACACTCTGTACCGACATCTCTCTGCCACTGATTAGCTGTAAGACCCAGTAGAGTCCCTTGTGTTCCATAAAAGAACAAAACTGCATGAAAAGGATTTAGAACAGAAGGTACCTCAGAGATCATCTACCCCAGCATTCTCACTCTACAGATGAGGAAACTGAGGACCACAGAGGTGTAGGGCAGCTAGGTGGTAGAGTTGAAGGAGAATCAGCACATGGAACCAGGAAAACCTGAGTTAAAATCATGCTTCAGACACTTCCTAGCTATGTGGCCCTGAGCAAGTCATTTAACCTCTGTCTCATGGAAACCTCAGTCTCTTCATCTATAAAATGGGAATAAAAAAGAGGACCTATTTTATAGGGTTGTTGTGAGGATAAAAGTGATATGCAAATCTTTTTTATTTAAATTTGCAAATCCTAAAGAGTTACAGAAATGCAAGCTTTCTGTACTATTTATCTAATTAATATTATTATATTGATTATATTTAATAATATAATAAATATATATTATATAACTAAAATTAACAATCATTAATATTAATGCTACTCAGATGAAATCTACAGACTCATCTGAATCACATTGGTAAATGAATAAAAGACATAAGATCACAGAGATAACCAATTATATTGCAATACAGCTATAAACCATTTTTTAAGTCCTAGAACCCAAGTTAGGAACTCCAACATCCAACATGATGCTTACCATCCCAGACCAGGTGAGGATGCTAAAACCAGAGGGATGCAGTGACTTGCCCAGGGTCACAAAGCTATTAAGAAGCAGAATTTAAATTTAAGTCACTAAGCTTTCGATTCCAGCTTCTTCCCACTGGCCATCCAAGGCTTGATGATTCCCATGTACCCTTGCTACTCTAATACACTGAGTTACTGGGGAAATGAGGGTGGGCAGCAGTTCTAGAGCACTGTTATTCAGAAAACGCCTTCTCCCTCATCAGCCAGGACACTGGTCATTAAATATCACCATGAAAAATACTCTCCCTGGCCCCTGGACCCCTGGTAGAGGCTTGGGGCTCCCCTGCTCAGCTCCAGGTTCTAGGCTCTGAAAAAAGCAGGTGAACCCAGCAGGGACTTACTGCTCTCCACCCCAACTTTGACAGGACTCCTGAGAAACCCAGTGCAAGTTCGTAGGGACCAGATTTGTTTGGGAAAGGTCCAGCAGTGACTAATCCTCTCCTGCCCTCTACTGTGCATTCCCCAAACTACAAAAGGCCAGTGGAGGACACCATCTCCCTAGAAGTAGAGACGTTCCCAGCTCTAAGCCAGAAGGAAAGGAGGGAGAGGAAGAGGCAGAAAAGAGGAGAAGGAGAGGGAATAAGAAGAAGAGAAAGAGAAAGAGGAGGGAGAGAAGAAGTGACCTGTGAAAATCACAAGAGGAAAAAGCATCAGAGACAAGATTAGAGCCCAAGGCTTGACTCCAGAACCAATGTTCATTTCACACAGCCTCTAAATAGAGAACAACAGGTCACTGTAGTAACTCCCCACAACCCCACCAATAACCCGGCAATCAGCCCACCATGGTTCTTGGGATCATAGATTGATATTTGGTAGGAATGTTAATGTGATCTAGTCCAACCTCCCCCTTCCCTTTTCTCAGATGAGGAACTGTGAAGCCCAAAGATTCACATGGCTGGCCAAGGTCCCATACATAGTAAGTGGTATAGGTGGGGATAGTGGGATGTGAAAAAAGAATCTTGGACTCTGTCTCCCATGCTCTTCATACTCTAAGACACTGACTCTTATTGGGTTACGTGGAAAGGGGGACAGGACACTGCCTTTTGGCTAGGAACCTGGGAACAGATGTATCTCTAATGTTTTCCCTCTTGGGGAAAGGGATCAGAGGAAGGGGCTATGAGGTTTCCCTCAGCATGAGTTGACTTGGCAAGGGAAGAGAGCCAGGAAAGGATTGCGTTGCCTGACGACTTCCCATGCATGGCAGAGTCTCCCTATATCAAATGATAGAATACTTGTGGAGTACTTAGTCACACCTGGAACATAACAGGTGTTTAATAAAGAGTCAGAGAAGGATCCACAGGAATTAGAATGGAAAAGAAACTTAGAGATCATCCCGTCAAGGGGTTCTTAATCTGGTACCCTGTAACTTGGAAATTTTAATATTTTGATAATTATATTTCAGCATGATTAGTTTCCTTTGTAAAATTATATATTTTATTTTTTTGCACTTAAAAACATTATTCTGAGAAGGGTTTCACTGAGAATAGGTTTCACTAGATTTGCCCAAGGGGGATATAACCAAAAAAGTGGCCAAAAACCCTTGATCTAGTCCAATGTCTTCATTTTACAGAAGAGGAAACTGAGGCCCACCGAGGTTAAGTGACATGCTAAAGGTCACGCATGTAACCATGACAGTGCCAAGGAATGAAACCCACGTCTTCTGCCTCCAAATCTTTCCACTATCAATTTGCTACCTATAAAGGCTGAACTGATGAGAGAAAGTGAGCCTTTATCAGGTTGCACGCCATGTTGAGGAAGGCAGAGGGGAAAGAGGGGGAGAAAATGTAAAACTCTAAAGCTTATGGAACTGAATGCTGTAAACTAAAAATAAATTAATTAAAATTAAATCAATTAATTAATTAATTTTTAAAATATGTTGGCAAAACTGAGTTTTCCTTGACCTCTGGTCTGGCAGGCACCACGACCCAATGAATCAGCCTTGTTGGTTCTTCTTCCCAAAAGAATAAGCTCTGAGACACAAACAGTTAAGAGAATGAGAAGACAGGTTCCCCGAAAAGCCTATTGATTCATTCAGAACTCAGCTCCGGTCCTCCATCCTGGTAGCTCCAACGTAACTTCTTACATCCTCCTGAGCCTCCCAGACCCCACAGCTCAGGAAGGGTTCATAAAAGACTGGTGCCCTTTTATCTTTGAAGTGATATTTGATGAATGAACTGTCACTGAGAGAGCACCATGCTATGGAGAGCAGAGGGGGGGAAGTACGAGAAGCCCTGCTGGTGCAATGAAAAGACCAGTGAGGGAACTTGAAGCAAAAAAGATGTGAGTTTGACAAAACATGCTGGCAAAATTGAGTTTTCCTTAGCCTCTGATTCAGGAAAATGCAAGGACCCAATGTTTGCTACTGGTCCTTCTTCCCAAGAGTATAGGTTCTAAGGAACAACAGTCTAAGAATAAAAAGACAGTGTCCCTCCTCTGACCTTGGGCAAGTCATTTAACCTCACTGGGCCTTAGTTTCCCCATCTGTAAACTGGTGGCTAACAATATCACGGTACTTCTCTCTCACAGGTTTGTTGTAAGATTCCAAAGAAATAATGTCTGTTAAGCTCACTGTGAATTTTAAAGCGCTGTATAAATTTCAGTTATGACTACCAAATTGAAACAAAGCTAACCAGTGACTGGAAGGGTGCCCATGTTGCTGCCTTACAGGCACTCAGATCAGGGCTGGCATGAAAAAGAAGACCTAATTCTGTTTTATCAGTTTTATTTACTCATGGCCCTCCAGAGTGATCGTAGGCCCTCCCTAAACCTCCAACCCATTTCCCATCCAACTCTTTCAAATCATGCCGAAGAGGGACGTTCTTATTCCCCGAATTGTGAGGGGATGCACAAAGACTAACTTCTCATTCCTGGGAAGGAAGCAATCCTGATTTGGCAGCTTCAATCAGAAAATGTTTCCATGTTGGGGATGGAGGGTGGTGGGTGGAGAGAAGGAGCCTTCATATGGGGTTTAAATGCAGTTAATATTTTTCCCAAAAATAGCCCTCTGTCTTTCCCACATGTAGCATCCTTTCACAAGCCCACCCATCTCCATCCCCCTCCACAGACATCCAGATTCCAATTTTCCTATCAGAGGCAGCTGCATTTTCTTTATCAAGGAAGCACAGACCTATCAACAGAAGGGATCTCAAGATGACATCCTGCCCACTTCCCACCCTTTTGGAAAGCAAAGGCCTGTCCTACTTCTTAGGCAATCCAAACCCAAAGAGATTAAATGATTTACCCAAGGTCACACAGCTCCGTTGGCGATGGAATTAACTGTTCTTTAAACTGGCCTGTTTATAGCTAGATACTAGACCTGCACATTTTAAGCACAGGACTGTAGCTTCACAAGACTTAAAATGAAGAAGACTTCACATAGCTACTAAGCTTCTGAAGGATTTGAACCCAAGGCTTTCTGAGTACAAATCCAGTCACCATTCTACCATGCTTCCTCTAGTCCCACTCTGTCATCCCACAAAGGAAGAAACTGGCAAAAAATTATTTAGACATTAATCTGGATGCCACCAAATGCACAAATTCCACTAGAAGATTTCACTACCTAGCATCCCAATGGCAAACTGTCCCTGGTCCCCCATGATCTTCTTACTTAAAAAGGGCTGAGAGCTATATTTCCCAGAACCCCAATTCAGAGTCTTCCTACACTAAAGGACATGGGCTCATAGCCACCTGCCCTCATTGGCCTATGTACCCACCTGGGGAAGGTCCGGCTCCTCAGCTCTTTGATGAACACTTGGCTCCCATTCTGGACAGGTTTGACATCTGTCGTCTGCCCTGTGTCATGTTTATGCCAATTTCTTTTTTTTTTCACTGGAAAAGAAAAGAAATAGGGTCAGTAATAGGTACATGGCAGAGGATACCACTGCAGCTTCTAGGAGAGCAATCCAAAGCCCCTGACAATCCCCAGGAAGTAACTCCTGGCCCCCTAAGTCCTCTGTGTGCCCCACCTCCCAGCCTCCTGGTTCCCCAAAAGACATATATAGCTGCTCCAACACTCATAGTAAGCAATAATGAGGGTATCTTCTAGCCCATTGGTACCAAACTCAAACAGAAACAGGGGCTGCTCAATCATATAGAAAGATCCCTGCAATGCCATCTATTGATTTAAGAAACCACATACTCACATTAGTTATGCTCTATTGTATTTTTATTTATTTTGTTAACTATTTCCTAATTACATTTCAATCTGGTTCTGGCTATACTTGAAAGTGTTGCTGGGTGTCTGACACCTCTGTTCTAGTCAAACTCTGACATTCTACAGCTGAGGAAACTTGGGACCATGGAGTCCAGGGTCCTAGAGGTAGTACCTCACCAGAAGCGAGATGAGAGCTAGGTCACCTGCCTCCAGAGAGGGTGTTCTTTCAAGCCTCCTGTCCCCCAGCAAGGAATGAAAGGACATTCTGTGGGAATGAGACCACAGAGTCAAGGCCAATACTTCCCATGGGATTTCACTGGAGCATAAGAAACATCCTTTGGTGCTACTTTCTATCTGGAAAACATGATCTATAGAATACATGATGGGCAATGGGTGTTTGTGCAGAAGTTTCCAGGGCCTTTAGGGGTCCTCAAGCAAATGGACTGTTCTGACTCTAAACTCACAGAGTAAAATGAATTTTAAAGAGTCAGAGAGCAGATAGGAGATATCCTTATTAGGCATAGAAAAATGAATTCTCTAAACCCCATATGAAAGCATGGAAATCTTTCATTAGGTCATGACAGTGTAAGCCCTAAATTTCAGATCTGAGAAGTTGGCTGAACATTATTTTGAAAAGTAAGAAAAAAAGTAACTTCCAATAAGGATTTGATCCTGGGATGTGTAGACTGTGAGAGCTAAAGACAACCTTTCCATTCACACACACCCTACTACTAGCCAGGCTTCTATGAAAACATAACCAGCTCACATTTATATAGTCTTCTGCAGTTTGCCAGTTACTTTCTCATGTAAAGCTGTAAGGTGAGGACACTTTAGAAAAATTCAAAATGACTTCCCTTTCTCAGCAAAAATGCTAAACCAGTTCCTAGCGCCATGCTTGACACACAGGAGGTGCTTAATAATTTGTTGATTGACTGACTTATTGATTACAGAACACTAAAGTTCTGAAAAGGATGTCTCCGAGAGCTAGAAATCAGAATAAGGAGTTCGTGGTCCCCAAAGGACTTAAAAAGTTCAAAGAATTACAATAATTAAGCTGAGAGAACAGCAGGCTGAGGGGTGATGTAATAATTGCTTTCAGAATTCTGAGAGTTATTACATAGAAGCTGATAAGCAACTGGATAGGAAAAACAAGAGAAATCCTGGCAGTAAAAACATTAACAGAGAACATGCATCTAATCTCTTTTGAGATAT
Source organism: Potorous gilbertii (assembly GCA_028658325.1). NCBI lineage: Eukaryota > Metazoa > Chordata > Mammalia > Diprotodontia > Potoroidae > Potorous > Potorous gilbertii. The sequence continues at coordinate 57,632,670 of CM053772.1, forward strand.
TCAGAATTAGGAGCAACAATAATCTGAGCTGGTTTCTGTTCAATCCAGCTGGAGGCCCCCTCCTCCCTCACTGTCCCTTGTTCTTGGGGTTCCATCACTCTGCCCTGGCTACTCAGCACACACAGCTACTCAGCCTTCCCAGCTTCTCCCTCCACCACCCTTCAGGGCTCTGTGACAGACCCCCAGAAGGATGGGCCAGGATGGGATGCGAAGACATTAATTATTGGACAAATTCTCTGAACAAAGACTTCCCAGAAGAGGCCCCAAACCAAGTGTGAAGAACACTCAGAAAGTCTCTGGAAAGAACTGGTATTCACAGAATCACAAACAGCTTAGAGTTGGAAGGGACCTCGGTGACCTCAAGCCAACTCTAATCTGAACAAGAATCTCTCCTATGATATCCTCAGGAAGGAGTTATCCAGCTTGCTCTAGCCAGCTATTGCCAGGCTTGGAGTCAGGAAAACCTTACTTCAAATATTGCCTTAGACACAAGTCGCTTTAGCTCGGTCTGCCACATACGTAAAATGGGTTAACAACAGCACCTACCTCTCAGGGTTGTGGTAAAGATAAGACGGGATATTTGCAAAGTGCTGTGGAAATCTTAAAGGACTCTCTAAATGCTAGCTGTATCAGTACTATCATTATTAAAGCCCTGTAGTGAGGAGAAAGGCACCGCTTAGGGCAGCCCATTCCCCTTCTGGATACGTCTAATTAGAAGGTTTCCTTTACACTTAGATGAAAGGTGCCTCTCCAGTTCCCATCCAGTGTTCCTACCTGCATTCGCTCGGCTGTAAGCACAACAAGTTTGAAATTATGGTGTGACTATTCTTTGGGTTCCTAAAATTTGGAGGATGTGCCCACCACACACACACACACACACACACACTCTCTCGCTCTCTCTCTCTCTCTCTCTCTCTCTCTCTCTCTCTGTGTCTTTCTGTCTCTCTCTCTCTCTCTGTTGGACGTCAGCTATTGGGAATGGAACACTCCACCAACATCATATAGGGACATCAATATGTTTGGGAATCACAAACAACTGTCCAGGTTAGAAGAGAAAAGTTTGGCCAGCAAAGATAAAGGTCTCATTATCTCCTATCCGATTTAGGATAACCATTAGAGGATGACACCAGCGGCAGAGGATCGGGTCTCCTCTCCAGGCATACTTGGGTCTGTAACTCAATACACACTGTTGGCTGGCAGTGCAGCTGTTGTTGCGTTTTATGTGGGCCCTGGTCACAGGTGACTCTGGGGCTAGTGGACAACATGAATTAGCTCTACTATAAACTCCCTTAAGGAACCACTTTTAAAAGCAGGATTTATAGGAAATGGGCTCATTATGGAGTCTGCCTTGTTTTCTAAGATATAAAAAAAGCTTAGAGAATTGAGTGATGGAGGAAAATGGAGAGGGGAGGAGGAGCTCACCTCCTGGAACACACAGAAATACAACTCCCTACCTTAATCCTAACATCAGTAATAAAGTAGATATGGAAAGGTGATTTGAAAGATGGCTACTGGTGACGCTACATGGAATTTCTACTTCTGAGGCATACCTTTGCCTCCTCTGACTCAATTATTTCATCTTTTGTAGTGGCCGTTACAGAATCCAAGGATATGTGGTTCCATTCCAGGCATAGTGCAAGAAAACGAAATCTCGACACCTATCATGTCTAGCCAGAGTGCTTCAGAGAGGGCTTCACGTAGAGGGTAGCACTTAAGCTGAGTCTTGAAAGAAGGGGAGGATATCAGCTGATGGGAAGATGAAGGGAACCCATTCCAAACACTGGACATAGCCAATGTAAGTTTGCAGATAGGAGAGGAGAGTAGGTTAGAGGTTGGAGAATAAGACCAGGTGATTTGGTTTGAATGCAGAAAGAATGAAAGTGAATAGTGTGAAATAATTCTGAAAAGAGAGAATGAAGCCAGATTATGTAGAGCCTTGAAGGTCAGGATAAGGTGTTTGTATTTCAAAGGTTAGGTCAGGTCACCATTAAAAGTTTTGGGACAGAGGAATAACATGATGAGACCTGTGTGTTTGAATACTTATAGCAGCCAAAGCATGAAACTGATCAGAAACCTACGTCAGTCAATAATCATTAAGCATTTACCAGGTGCTGACACTGTGCTAAGCTCTGGGAATATGGTTAAAGACAGGCCCTCCCCATGAGGATCTCAAAGTCTAATGAAGGAGACAACAAGCAACAACAATGAACATTTAAGACACAGATAAATTGGAGGATGAGGATCCGGAAAGCCTGCTTGCAGAAAAATGGGATTCTGGCGGGGACTTGAGGGAAGCCAGGAGGTGGAGATGAGGGAAAGATTGGCTTCACTTGGCCATGCATAGCGGTTACACGGATTTTCTTTTGTTCTTGTTCAATACAGGTGGTGGGGAGGGGGCAAGAGAAGAGAAAATGAAAATTGTAAGATTTTTTAAAAAGGAAAATCACATTTTGTCAATATATGAAGGACAGACTGGAAAGGGAAGAGATTTAAAGCAGAGAGAAAAATTAGAAAACTATTCTAAGAGCCCAAGGGAGGTGATAAGCCATTGAAAAGGAAGGATTCAAGAAGTGTGGTATGGGAGGAATGAATAAGACTTGACAGCTGATTGGAGTGTGAGGAAGGTGGAGAATAAAGGATGACATTGACTTTGTGAACCTGATGAACCGGAAGGGTTATGTTGCTTTCAGCAGAAATAGGCAATTATAGAAAAGGAGTGGGTCAGATAGTTAGGGAGAGGGAGAAGGAGGTGTATTTAAGACATGTTGAGCCTACGAGATATGAGATATGTTGATGTCCAAACACTTGGTGAAGTTGGGCTAGAGCTCCAGAGAAAGATTATAGATTTGGGAGTTTTCTGCATAATAATTGATGAGATCTCCAAAAGGCTCAGTGGAGATAGAGAAGTGAAAAGAGGGGTCAAGAGAGAGAACTTGAGTAGCTAGAAGGATGGTGGTACCTTCAACAGAAATTGAGAAACTTGGGGAAAGGGTGGAGGCTTCAGGGGAGATATGTCATTATTTGAAACCACCCATCTATCAATAAGAATTGTCAGACACTGTACAAAGCCCTGAGGCTTCAAAGACAAAGGTGAAACAATCCTTGTTCTCAAGGGAATCACTTCTAATGGGGCAGACAATATGGACGTATATTGATATAGACAATACACAAAAGCAGGTACAAGATAACCTTGGGAGTTGACTTTGATATGGAAATGTCCAATTGGCAGCTGGTAATCCAGGACTGGAATGCTAAAGAGAAACCAAATGTAAGGCTCATCTATGTAGATAAAAACTGAGCTAATTGGGATTGATGAAGTCAGTGAGAGAGTGTCTAAAGATCAAGAAAAGGGCACAGGACAGAGGACTCCAAGATTATGAGCCTGAGTTCTGGTAACAATATAGGTTCATTAAAATGAACAGGGGATTTTGGAGCAAAATGTATTTAGGTTTGAACAAGCCGATCTTCAGGTGATGGGAGGACATCCAGGTGAAGGGATTCAAAAGGTATTAAGAAATATGAGAAAGAGCACAGCTCAGAAGGGAGACTCACTCAATAAGCATTTATTATAGGCTAATAATAAACTAACTAAATAAATAATGAATTAAATGAGCTAAATAAATTAAATAATAAATTCAAGTCTAAGTCGCTACAAGGTGAGAAACAAAACAGTCCTGTCCCTAGCTCCAAAAAGCTTCCATTCTATTAGAAGAAAACAACATGCACACAGATAAGCCCCTATAAAATGTGGACAAATGAATTTGGGAGAGGAGACTAATGACAAGGGGCAGGAGGGGATCAGAAAAGGTGTCCTGTAGGACATTACACAAGCTGAGAATGGAAGCTAGAGATTCTGAAAGACAGAAGTGAGGAGAGAGTACATTCTAGGCATATATAACAGCCTGGGCAAAAGCAGATAGGAGGAGACTGGATGTCATGTGGATGGAACACTGAGTGGGAAAGAGGTAGTCAAATAAAATCCATGGAGGCAGGTTGAAGCCAAACCGTGAACCGCTTTAAATGTCCAAACACGAAGTTAAATTGATACTGGAAGTACTAGAGTCATGGAAGCTTCATGAGCAGATGAGTGACAGGGTCATATGCAAAAATGTAATGTCTGAAGCCACAGGAATGAAGATGTCCACAGCAGATAATACAGAGAGGAGAGAGGAGAACTGAGTCCATGTGTTAAGGGAAGAAGACATGGGAAGTTTGGGGGAAAGAAAAGCAACCAGGGAAAAAGATTGCACAGGAACAGTCAATTTTAGAAGAGACAATGCTGCTTACTGGCAGGGACTCTTTCCTCTTTGTACTTAGCACAATACCTGACACATAGCAGGCGCTTAATAAATTTGTTTGGTGAAAAATAATCCAAACTGAATGCTATGAAATCTAAATGAGCAAGTTCTGGTCAAGGGAGGGATACATTTTCAAAGACACTTCCCTTTCTCCTTTGCTTCTTTGCAGAGGTGGAGGATCATAAGAGTGAAATATTCTATACAGGATCAGATCATTTCGTAACATTGGTTAGTCTGGAAGTTTTTTTTTTTTTTTACTCTTTATTGTAAGTCTCAGAAAGAAGAAGGAGAAATACAGTAGGAAATGTAAGTGATATAAAAACAAAAGATATCAATAAAAATGTATTTTTAGATGAATTAATGAATGTTAGTTGAATTTAATTTAAATGGGGAAGATAACCAGGAAAAGAGAACTGCATGACAGAAATCAAGAGAAGGAAAAATTCAAAAAAGGATGGAGTTAATAGCAGGAAATATTTGAAAAAGGAGGACAAGAAAAACAACAACAACAACAACAACGAATCTGACGTCCAGGAGGTCACTGGCGACTTTGGAGAAAACAGGCTCAGTACAGTGGATCTAGCAGGTGAAGGGCCCAAGAGCCTGGACCTAGGTCCTCTAACTACAAAGCCATACTTCTCTGCACCATTTGCTATCTTTAAGATGTCGACCTTTGCTGCTTTGCATTGGAAGCTAAAACTCGGTTGGTCCAAAATCAGTGTTAATTGAACAGAAACTTTCCATTTTCTGTCCCATTTTGTTGAACAGGTCTGGAAAAAAGACGGTGGGAGGAAGGAGCCTCAATCAATCCAGCACAGTCCAGGCAAGTTGTAGCCCAAGGAGGGATGGACTCAGCCACGAGCTCTCCTCTCCTCAGCCACTTCTCTTTTCTGACTTGTGATAGCAGCCCCTTGGAGGCAGTCCTTTTCAAAAATGGGTATCCTTTCTATATCTGCATGACTCCCAAGGAAGGATGTCTTTTCTGGTTTGCCTGGGAATCTCATAAATGGGGACAGAAAGACCTCGAATACACACCTCTCAAGGTTATGTGAGGAAAGTGCTTTGTAAAGCATGCAGAGTGGTATATAAATGTGAGCAGATGTTGCAGCTCTGGCTGTGGGTGGTGGTGATGTTAGGAGCAGGAGGAGGAGAAGGAAGAAGAGGTCTTTTTTATATATCAGTGTTAAGAGAATCACAGCGGGACACACAGTATCTCTAGTTTATTTTCGTGGAATATTCTTACTAATCACTATCAGCCCATAGCCTTAACTAACCGAAGAAGAGCTGGCTGCGATACCGGCAGGTAGAGAGGAGAGGGGAGGGAAAGAAATGGAGGGGAGAGGAAAGAAGGGGAGGAGAGGGGAGGGGAGTAGAGGGGAAGGGAGGGGAGGGGAGGAAAAATTTGCTTATGTAAAAGAAAATAACCCTGATAAGCTTAGTGACTCTTTTTAAGCATTTAGATTCATCAGAAGCTACTGAAACAGTGATCTAGTCCCTAAAAGACATATTTTCTATATATGTAACAAGGAAGTGTTCTTTCTTTGGACTAATTCATGATCCTAAAATAACAAATCACTTGAGATTTAAAAAGCAGGAAAATATAATTTTTGTAATCTTTGAATAAACCAGAAGAAGGTAACCACTGAGTTAACACATTTTTTTTTTAATTCTATCAATCTGACTGAAAGTCTTGCATTATTTACAAACTCATTTCATATTTATGGGAAAATTCAAGATTTTTTTTCTAAAAATAGTATATATTTCTTGTAATCCAAAGGTAAGCCTATTGCTTTTTAAAAAATTGAGCTTCTTTCTCTTGCTGTGATAGTTATTCTCACTACAAAACCCAGCAAAAATACCTTCCTCTCCTCCTCGATCCCTTTCCTCTGTATCAAAGATCAGACTTAAACAGTTGAGAATTAGGAGCCAACTGACAAGTATCTACTTCTATCAGCTTAGTTAAACATAACCCTATCACAGCTCAGCAATCTGAAGAAGGCATAAAACATCAAAATAAATCACAACTTCAAAATGCGTCATGTCAACTTTCTAAAAATGGAAACTACATCTGAGTTATGGAAAAAAAAGGAATGCCTTGGACCCAGCCCATCCCTGGAAGGGCCCAAGCAGAGGCTGGCTGAGCACCTGTTGGGGATGTTAGAAAGCATTTCCCCCACTGAGCAGGGACTGCTCATAGATGGGCTGCTGTGATCCTTTCCAACTCAGAGGTGCTATATTAAGGTTATCTCAAACATGGCTTCCTATGTAGGTGTTCAGAGGCAAGAACTGTCCATTTCACAGGGATCCATCTCGCAGACCGACAAAGGGGACCAGGAACTTGAAGAGCTCTTCCGTTCCTTCATAGCAGGAAGGCACTATTTATAGCTGGTCTGACTGGCTAGTAATTTAAATGGATGTAAATCAACTTGATTTAAAATTCACCCTAAGGGAAAGTATAAACTGCCTTTAGTCTCCATTGGCTAAGACTTCAGAGGGTGTTCCAGTGTACTGTTCTGCCATAGAAAAACCTTCCCAGATTTGGGACAAAGCAAGAGGACACTAGATTTCATGTTCTAGGAAATGGGTGCATGGAATCAAATATTAAGCCACAGAAAGTTTGGGGGGCGGGGTGGGAAGGCGGGAATGTTGTTGGTTTGTTTTTTTATAAAGAGTAAGAAAGTGGAAAACGCCTTTTTCATTAGGCATCTGGGAAACATAGATCAGAGGAGGCAGGACCCAAAAGTATATTTTAGAAATCCACACACATTGCATAACGCAGGCAATCAGTGTGGGCCTCTCTCCACTAACCTTGCAATTAAATCTTGGCTGTAAAGGAAGGCTGGGAGCTGTACCTATTCATTTTCATACACAATTGATACTGTTTGATAACTTCACTTGTGCAAACACATGTTTGAATAATAGCTGATTAACAAACGATGCAGAACAGTGTCTCCAATCCCTGCAGAGCCCAGGATACAGGAAATGGAGCCCATGGGGCAGAGATCTCCAAATGTGTTCTGGCTGGGACAGCTGGACCCGTGCCCTGGGGCTACTCTTAGGGGCACCTGGATCTGTGGGCACCTGAACTGACTTTAGATCAACCTTCCTTACTCCAGATCTCATCCTAGGGCTGTATTCCTAAAAAGACTGCAGAAAGCAATGAAAATTACCTTTTAGATGCTATTTTAAAAAGCATCGTACTGTGTATGAATCCTTTTAGAAGGCTGGAGATCACTGGGCTAGAATTCGGGTCACCAGGTCTGGGTTTACCAAAGGCACCCAAGCATTGAGATTAAAAAGCAGGCCTCAGGATCAGGTAGACCTGGGTGTAAGGCCCACACCTGACAGAGACTGGCTATAAGACCCTGTGAAAATCACTTAACCTCTTACTGCCTCCAAGTAAGTCTAAGATTCTAAGATGCTTGAGAAGGTGCCAAGCTGCACTGGCAGAGGGGCTTTCCTCCCTTGGGATGCTCTACACCAAGGAAATCACAGACCCAGCTTAAAAAGTCACTGATTCTAAGTCTCCATTTTCATGCCTGTAGAATGGCGATAATAACCCACAAAGCATAGTTCTGAGGTTATTGACAACACCTACAAAACATAATAGCTGGCATTTATCCAGCACCAACTGTGTACTAGCACTGCTCTGAGGGATTTTACAAATGTGATCTCACTTGATCCTCACAAGAGCTGTGGGAGGGTAGGTGTTATTATAGATGAGGAAACTGAGGCATACAGGGTTAATTGACTTGTCTGGGATCCAGTACACTACCTGTGCTTTTATGGCTACAGCCAGCTTTAAGCCTTCAGTCTTACCATCATGTCCTACATTATTCTTTTTTTAAGGGGAAATATCGTAAAAGCTAAAGTACTCAAAGAAATTATGATCTGGAAATGAACCTGTTATAAAGTCCCTGAGGTTTCAAAAGGACCACTATGGGTGAAAAGGACTATGGGTAGCCTGAGGTCATGACCTATGAGTTCAACAAAACCTAGCAGCAGAAAGCAAGGCAAGCAAGCACTCTTCTCATCAAGGCTTCAAAGGCCAGGTTCTAAGGGAGCAAAGGTGTCTCAGAGGCTGGCCTGGGCTAACAATGTCCCTTCTCTGCTCTAACAAGGATGGCGGCCCCTGTCCCCATCATTGAGTGTGCTAAGTAGATGATGCTAGTGGTACAGAGGATGAATCACTGGACCTGCAGGCAGGAAGATCAGAGTTCAAATCCAGCTTCTGACACTTATCAACTGAGTGATACCGGGCAAGTTATTTAACCTCTGTTTGCCTCAGTTTCCTCAATCATGAAATGGGGGTAATAGGAACATCGATTTCCCAGGACTATTATGAGGAACTAATGAGATAATATATGTAAGGTGCTTTTCAAACCTTAAAGCGCTATCTAAATAAATGCTAACTATTATCTGCTCACAGCATGGTGAATTACTTCTATAGCTACTTAGCCAGACAGGCAGTTTATTATTAAGAATCAAACCTATAAGAAAGGATGAACAGGCAGACTTCAGAAAAGCTTGGAAAGACTCATATGAACTGATGCTAAGTGAAGTGAACGGAACCAGGAGAACACCGCACATAGTAACAGCCACAGTATATGATAGAAAATACCTTCCACATGTAGAGAGAGAACCATGGAGTCTGAATGCAGAGTGAAGCAGGCTGTTTCCTTTTTTGGTTTTGTTTTTTGGGGTTTTTTTTTTATTCACATGGTTCTTCCCATTTGTTCTAATTGTTCTATACGATATGAGTAATGTGAAAATATGGTTAACAGGAATGTATAAGAGTCTATATCAGATTGCATGCCATCTTGGGGAAGGGGAGAAAATTTAAAACTTATAGAGGTGAATGCTGAAAACTGAAAATAAATAAACTTTAAAAAAACCATCAAACTTTATAGAAATTGTAGACTGACAATGCTTCAGGGTTAGATGGGACTTTCAGGATCACCTAGCCCCAAAAACTTCATTACAAAATGAAAACTTTATTATAAAATGATTCTTCTCTGTAAAGAGAAGAAAGCTGGGGCACAGAGAGGTCTCCCAGTAAGGAATGGGGCCATGGCTTAAAGCAATGTCTTCTGAATCTAAATCAAGTGAACTTTTCCCTCTGTCCTGCTGACTGAACCCCAAGGGGTACCTTCAAGGTGTTGCTATCATGGCACATGGATTTGGCCTTAAAGAGAGGTCACACTCTCAGGTCTTAATCAGGATAGTTAGGCTAGCCTCCCTTTCACTTTCATATGTAAGAAATAATCTCTGGTAGAAACACTGGAGAGGGGAGAAAAAATCCCCGATCATAATCTATGCAAACTGTAACAGAGACCTTGGAAACCACCTACTAATAGGATCACACTTTAGAGGTAGAAGGGGCACTCAGGGGCCTCTAGTCCAACCATTTTAAAAATGGGGGAAGTAAAGTCATTGTACAGTAATGCCTTGTTTTCATATGGGAAACTGAGACTCTGAAAGAAGAAGAGGTCTTCTAACCAGTAGCAAAACCAGGAATGGAATCCAGGTCTCTTGCCTCAAAGATCACATCTCAAAGGTCACACAGTTTGTAACCCCATATGACCCCTAATCCTAATATTCACCCTGACCTATACATGTCAAAATGTGAGGGGGATAAAAAGCCTGTGCTTTTCTATTTTATGAAAGCCCTCAGCAGGTGAAGAAAGCAAACAAATACAAATTCCCCCTTTCTTCTGTATTCCCAAATCTGTCTCCTGCAGTTCATAATTCCGGATGTCCCCAGTCACCCCACCCAGATTTTCCACCCAAGCTGCTCTCACAGGCAGCAGTTAAGCCTTAGGCAGCCAACCACCTGCTCCACAGGCTGGCCTGGAGGGGCTTTGAGTCACCTCAAAGACATGAAAAAATTGTCAGACTGAACAGTCCAGGCTCAAATTCTTGAAAGGGGGGGGTTAAAAGTTTTTCGGTTTTGTCCCCATGTCTTTTAAAGTCAACCACCGCATTGAGCTTTCTGCATAGGTGCTAATAAGTATCTGCAAAATGGCCCCTTTTAAAATATGGGCAACAATCTTTCCCTGCTTTATCCACTTAAAAGCATAATGAAAGCAATCTGTTAATTAGTTTCACCAAGAGCAGAAACATTCCACACTCTTAAAAGCTCCAAACTAGGGGGTCAGGGTATTAAGGTAATTAAAGAATTCAAAGAACTTCTACCAGTTGGAAAGTCTGAAGATTCCCAGAGTCTATGTGCCAGCCCAGAAAATTTAAAAGCAGGTCACTGAACAGGTGTGAAAGCCTTAAGCCCTGCAGATGAAACCAGAGTCAGATGGTAGACAAGGTGGACAAGGTGGAGGTACATATTATATATTGGAGAGCGCAGTCAACATCACATGTGTAAGAGTGCTGGAACAGTAAGTCTAAGGCAATAAAGCAGTCCAGCTGAGGCAGCTAGGCATAGTGTATCAAGGGCTAGCCTCAGAATTAAAAAGCCTCCTCTCTGACACATGGAAACCTGAACAAGCACTATTTATCAGGTCCCTAGGAAAGAGGCACCCCTAGACCCACCATGATCCTATGAAATAATAGGACAAAGGGTGGGTAAAGAAGGAATAGGCTCCAGACAGACTACGTATACTTACAGGTAGACTTGCCATGAGTTTTTTCGCAGTTTGGACAATGGTATATGTCGATATCTGGTGCCTCCTCCTCTTCCACACCAACACAGCTGCAATAGAGAAAAGCAGACACTGATCACACCTGGTCCTGGACCCAGCACTAACAAGTTGAGGAAGGAAAAGGGGATTGAGAGCTATCTCAGGGCTTTTCCATGATGTCATTCATCTGAGAGAGCAGCTCATCTCTCAGGTGACCAGATCTCTCCATTATCAAAGGGAAGCAGGCACACTTTAGTGGGGAGAGCACAGACCCTGGTATTACAGGACCTGGATTCACATTCTACCTTGGATACTTCCTATCTGTGATCTTGGACAAGTCACTTAATCATCCCTGGGACAGCTCTGTAAAAGGGAGGAACTTCTGAGGATGCTTCCAACTCTAGATCTATGATTTAATCACACACACACTCAACTGACACAGCTCCCCCGCCATGGTGAGGGAGCCCAATGCTGCTTCAGCTTCTTGAAGAAGTAGGTGCCTCCCACCAGATGATGGGGAACTTGAATTACCCACTGCAGAAGACAGGAGAGAGGAAAGGGTTACCAAGATAGCCCACATATCCCAAGCTTTCCCTCCTTTGGTTCCATATGTGGGAAGTAGTCTAGTGAAGAGGCAGAAAGAGTGAAAAGAAGGAAAAGGTGTTTTTACAGTATTCACATCCATAAGGTTATACCTTGTTTCAAAACCCCACAAACCCTGCCCCTATCCTAGGTGCCATAAAGAAACTTTAAATCAACTTATGGTACCCCAAACCACTCAGCGCCATCTCTGGAATGCAATAATTCTCTTTCTCTCTCTCTCTCTCTCTCTCTCTCTCTCTCTCTCTCTCTCTCTCTCTCTCTCACACACACACACACACACACACACACACACACACACAAATATGTACATGCCAAGTACAGGTCATCACCACCAGGGACTCCTGCCACAGCAGTAACTGGTCTTCCTGACTCAAGTCTTTTCCCATTGTAATCTAGCTCAGCTGAGTGAACAAAATAATTTTCCTGAAGTACAGATCTGACCGTATCACTTATTCAATACTGAGTAAACATCAGTGCCTTCTACCACCTCTAAGATCAAACATAACATCCTCTATCTGTCATTCAGACCCCTTCACAATCTGGTCCCTTCCTGTTTTCCCAGTCTTCTCACACATGATCCCTTCTGCACACTCAATGGTCCAGCTATATCAGCCTCCTTGCTGTTTCTCACAAAGGCTATCTATCTCCCAAATTCATGCCTTCTCAGCGGCTGTCCTCCATACCTGGAATGCTTTCCTGTCCTACCTCCATTTTCTGACTTCCATAGCTTCCTTCAGCCCAACTCCACTCTTCTGCAATAGGCTTTGTCCCATTACTGGTACCATAACACCTCCTCACCCAGTGCCTCCAAGATTGTCTCCCATCTATGCTCTATACATCTTATATGTATAGCTATTTACACATCATCTCTCCATTGGAATGTGAGTTCCTTGGGAGCAGGGAACACACTGTTGCTTTTCTTTGTATCCCCAATGTTTGGCACATTGTGAGTGGTTAATAAATTCTTGTTGACTGGAAAGTACAGTCCTGGTAACAGACCAAGGACAACAGAGATGTTCAGAGAGGCTGATCACTTGAGAGATGGCCACCAAGTGATGATTGTTTTTTGGTCACACCCCCTAAATGAACAAAAATACCAGTGGTCCTCAGTCTTCTTCCACAGCAATGGGAGAGGAACATCAGAAAGGGATCAGAGTGTGCTAAGGATCACACAGCTCTTTGAGAGACAACCAACAAGTTGACACACTGCTGGAGGAATTAAACCACATCCATGCCGACAGTTTCATTATAAATGAAAGCAGAGGACAGAAAGAAAGAAAAGGGCTGTACACGGCCCTTCCTGGGAAAGGTGAATCAAAGCCTCATCAGAGTGTGTTTCATCATGGACCCAAAGGTAATAAGAAACATCGTTTGATGGGATGCTTATTCCTATCTCCTTGCAGTGCTCCGGAGGACTGGTAGCAAACAGTCCAAGGTAAAGATAATTGCAGTTTATGTGCTGATACTTATTGCAGGGGATGAAGGAGAAAAATTCTTTGAAGAATTTGACAAAATCTTCCAAACAAAATCAACATATGCCTTCACACTCGGATGCTTCGTTGCTAAACTGAGCACAGGAAGATGATGAAAACAATGTTGGAAAATATGGGAGTTAAGAAAGGAAAGCAACCAAAAGCTTGTAGACTACTCGTAAACCTTACATCTGCACACAATTTAAATACTTTCTTCAAAAATAAAGTGGGAAGATGCCAGACAAGGTCAGCACTAAATGACATAAAGAAAAAATTAAATTGACTATATCCAAGGAGACTGTGTGGTGCATGAGATTTAGAACCAGGGGACCTGGGGACTCAAGTTCCTTCTGCACCATTTAGCATTATCTGTGTTACTTTGATCGAATCATTTAACTTTTCTGGGCCTCAGTTTCCATATTTATAAATGAAGGGATGCTGAAATAAACACTCTAACACTCCATTAAGCTCAAAATCTATAATCTCATTGTGCGGAAGTAATTTCAGCACCAGTTACTGGTGTAGTCAGGTCATAGACTGGTCAGTGCAGAAGTTAAAACAAATAATGAGTTGGAAGAAAGGAGAAAAACGAAGACATAATCTGAGATTAAAGCAGCTCCAACTCCACACATTTAATTAAGTTATTCTATTTCTGTTGAGGATACTACGGTCCTTCCAAAATTCACCTCAGATTCCTCAACTGTTTCCTATCTCCTCATTGGCATGGTCAATCCACTGCCAAGTCACATCAGCACTACCCACACCCATTTCCTCACACCCATCCTCTTTCCTCTGTTCACCCAACTATCACCTTATTGCACTAGCCTCCTGTACTAGTCTGAGTGCTATCCCTATCAGCCTTTCTCATCTCTAATCCATCATCCACAGAGCTGCCAAATAATCATAAGAAATTCCAGTGGCTCCTTATATCCTCCAGAGGGAGGGGGGGAAGAAAGAGACTTCTCTGTTTAACATGTAAAGTCATCCATTATCTAGCTCTGGTCTACCTTTCCAGATTTACTTTACATTACTCCTACGTGTTCCAGACAAAGCCCACTTGACATCCTAAATGTGGCACTGAGTTTCCTATTTTTATGCTTCTACAGATTGTCCCCTTGGCTTGGGATGTTCTAACTTATCCTCACCTCCCAAAATCCATTGCTTCCTTCAAGGCTCATCTGAGTCACTTACGTCGAGTAAAATCAAACAGTGGATCCCAAGCTGGACCTGGAGTCAGGAAGGCCTAAGTTCAAATCTGACCTCAGACACTTGACATCTGCATGAACCTGAGCAACACACTTGACATGTCTGCCTTTACTGTAAAACAAGAATCATAATAGCACCTACCGCTTATCAAATAAGATAATATTTGTAAAGTTAGCTCAGCACAGTGCCTGGCACATAGTAGGGACTTAATAAATGATAGCTCCCTTCCTCCATTACTTCTGCCAGCTAGAATAAGAAACAAAAAGATGCATTGCCTCCCAGCTTTGGACCATTCAGTACCAGAAAAACTACTAAAAAGGAGGAATAAAAAAGACAAGGGCAAAGCACTGTTTGATACATCCAAGGATACAAATGACTGGGGAAAGGATTCTTTTTTCATCAAGAAATATTGGGGAAACTAGAAAGCAATTTGGTGAGAAAATAAGTTTGGAGCAGCACTTTATACCATAAGTCACAGTTAATTCCAAGTAAATAAATTATCTTTATTAAAACTGAAGGGTTGTATCATTTTTTTAAAAAAAAAACTGAAAGTATAAAAGGAAAGTTATACCTTGCACAGCTAAGGTTAGGGAGAAGATTTATACTATTCAAGGGATTCACATCAAAGGATACAAAATTCATAAGATTCAGTACCAAGGGAGAAAAGAGACAAAATAGTCATTTTCAGTTACATAACATTTAAAAGTTTTTGAATAAATAAAATTAATGCAACTAAAAAAGAAATTATGGAGTGTGAGAAAAAATTTTGACATCAAATTCCTCTGATAAAAAGCCTGATATACAAAATTTAGAGAACTGACACAAATTTTAAAGTTAACAGTCGTTCCCCAATAGAGGAGTGATTAAGCAACATGAAGAATTTCCAGAAGAAAGCAAGCTATCAATAACCATATGAAAAAATATTCTGATCATTAATAAGAGAAATGAAAATCAAAGCAACTCTGAAGTTTCCCTTCACACTTATCAATCAAGTTGGAAAAAATGATGAAAGATGTAAATAATGCTGAAGCCATGGAAAGGCAGGAACACTAATTCATGGCTGGAAAAGATATGAATTAGTCCAAGTAATAGAGTATGGACTATATAGAAAATATGCTCAAAAAGTTACAGACCTCTTCTGATCTTTAGATTCACAGATTTACTATGAGGCTTTTCATACAAATGACGGATCAACCAACTGGACTGACCAAACTGAAGTGTGTATGGTGGGGGGTGGGTGGGTGTGTGTGTGTGTCTGTGTGGGTGAGTCTGTGTGGGTGTGTGTTTCCACCACATTATTCCACCATAAGATTAATATGAAGAATTCTAAGACAATGGAAAGGTGCGCAAACTTAGAGCCAAAACAACAATAGATACAGTAACTGCAATCACATTGCAATGCAACAGCTTGAGGATCAATTTCAATCCCCACCCTCGCTTATTTCAATCAGCAGGCTGGAAATAAAACACGCTCCCTTCTTTTTCTGGTAATAAATAACAGAGCACGTTACACATTCTCTGTCAATCACCATTACTACATTAGATGGTTTGGCTTAATTGTTTTGGATATTTTCATCTTGTTTTTCAAATGAGAAGGCAGTCTGAGGAGAGATGTTTATTGAAAAGTGATTATTGTATTGAAAACAAAAAAATATTAAAAAGAAACAGAGGCAAAGAAACTATAGAAAGCTTCACTGAAGGAAATTTCATCCCACACTAGATCTGTCATCTCTTTTCCCATCTCTCCATCAACAAACCGTAAATACGGCTAAAAGTGAAGTAATTCTGCCCCTAAGGAGATTTCAGAAATTCTTCCCCATGGACGAGAGAAGCTGACCAGATGGGTAATCTGCAGGTGGCTTAACCCAACCAAAGTCATGCCCCACCACCCCAAAGTTTAAGAATTAAACCAAAAAATTTTTTTTAATTATCATTTTCAGGGCACTAGCAACAACTTTGAGGATTCCTTTCTATTGGCTATTTTACTTCCTATCATTAGTCACCTCTGAGAATACTCTAGCAGCTTAAAGGGGCTATATGGACCTACAATTAGTTTCTATATAGCAAGGAAACTCAAGAGACAAGCAACCAGTTAGCTCCACAGTGAGAATCAGGCAAAGTACTGCAGAGCGCATGGTCACTAGAGAAGTACAATCTTTATAACAAAGGTCACCAGGACATGGAGGTTTGATCATACCTGCAAGGAGAAACCCAGGGGACCTCCTGGCACCAGATCCAGCTGCATTATAGGCTTATATTGAGTCACTGATGTTTGTCTTAGTTAATAAAGAGCTTCTTGGGAGTCTCTAAAAAGGCTGAGAAAATAGAAACATTCTGTCTCTCAAAGATTATCTAAATCATTCCTATAGAGAAGTTACAATCAAGCAATGGTGGCAATCGGAGAGTTATTTGCAAGGCCAAGTTCTCCCGCTAAACTGATAACCCAGGACAACCTAGGATTACAAAAGAAACCAAAGGTTGGCAATAGATAGATAGATAGGTAGATACAGACAGACAGACAGACAGATGGAGATAGACAGATAGACAGACATGTAATGTTTTTCCTATCCAATCCTTCCAGATCTAATGAAATCTGGCCAAAAAACCTACAGGGTCTTAGGTTAAGAATTCTTGCTGTGTAGAAGATTCTTACTAGCTTTGTAATTTTAGGCAGGTCAGATTCCTTCCTCAATTTCCTCATTTACAAAATGAGGGGGTTGGGCTGGAAGAACAACTCTCTAAAGTTCTTTCCAACACTAAATCCTGTTATTTCTAGGAACCACGAGTCCTAAATTGTGCAGTGTTTTACTTGGCTAGCCTAGATCATCATCATCCCTAAATCAGTTCTAAGTATACTTGCAACCACAACACCTAAACCAGAGCCATAGCACATTCTCTGTAAATGTTTGTTGGCTGCAATACAACTGCGTACTGCATCCCAAGTCGTCGAAGAGTTGCCTCTTTCTTCAGCAGAGAGAAGCTGAGCTCACTGATACATTAGTTATTGATCAAGTCAGGGGAAGGAAACCACTAAGATGAAAGGTTTTCAATTCACCTTCACCTACCACCGGCTGTCTTCTCTTTTAAACTATTTAAAGCCTTTCTGAACTTTCTGCCAAAACATTCCTTTTAGCCTCTGGAATTTTCATTCATTCATTCAATCATTATCTCACTCATTCTACAAATTCTATTTAAGCACATGCTCTTGCTAAGGAAGACCCTCTACCTTTAGCTCTACCACAAGAGGAAAGGAATAAGCATTTACAACAGATCTACTCTATTCTAGGCACTGTGCTAAGCGCTTTACAATTATCTCATCTGATCCTCACAACAAACCTTGGAGGTGGCTTCTGTTGTCATCCTCCTTTTACAGTAGAGGAAACTGGGGCAAATGAGATTAAGTGGCTTGCCCAGGATCACAGAGCAAGGATGTATCTGAGACTAGATCTGAACCCAAGTCAGCCTAACTCTAGGTTCAGCACTCATCTAGCTGATTAAACCAACTAAAGTAATCCTTTCCTTTGATTTGACAATTGTGTGTGTTTGTCCTTCATTGCTGAAGAAGACCATGCCATCAGAGAAATGAAGACATGACTTGTACTTGACTGTTTTTTTGAGTGAGGGAGGGCTGTGTAAGTCACCAGCCTCACTTCTCCTCCAGAGTCATCTGAATCCAGTGACCAGATATTCATCAGGATGACTGGAGATGACCCAGGATGAGGCAATTGGGGCAAATTTGCCCAAGGTCACCCAGCTAGTGAGTGTCAAGTATCTGAGGTGAGATTTGAACTCAGGTCCTCCTGACTCCTGCACTGGTGC
>CM053772.1:57651202-57704254 GCA_028658325.1 Potorous gilbertii
CCAGCCTCACTTCTCCTCCAGAGTCATCTGAATCCAGTGACCAGATATTCATCAGGATGACTGGAGATGACCCAGGATGAGGCAATTGGGGCAAATTTGCCCAAGGTCACCCAGCTAGTGAGTGTCAAGTATCTGAGGTGAGATTTGAACTCAGGTCCTCCTGACTCCTGCACTGGTGCTCTATCCACTGCACCATCTAGCTGCCCCTAAAATACTGGAATGGCTTGCCATTTCCTTCTCTAGCTCATTTTACAGATGAGGAAACTGAGGCAAACAGGATTAAGTGACTTGCCTGGGGTCACAGAGCTAGTAATTATCTGAGGCCAGATTTGAACTCAAGATGAGTCCTCTTGACTCCAGGCCCAGGACTCTATCCACTGTGCAATCTAGCTGCCCTTGATATGACAAATTTACATAGGTATGTTCTCTCTTAGAGCCCTTCACTCCTCTCTTCAAAGTCACAAAGGTGAAGCCATCCCCACTAGGACCAAGTTTGCCTTTCTGATGCTGTTACTGACACTTGTCTTTCTGCTCTCGCCCCAGAAGCTGCTGGGGGCCATACATTTTGGTTCAATGAAGTATAGCTGCCCCACTACACAACTCAGTATTCATCTCTCCAGGGATTCTAATAGGAACTAACAGAGACACTTCAATTCTCAGTCATTACGTAGCAAGGAGGAGCCCTAAAGAAGCAGGTTTTCCAGATAACAGAAGATGATAATGCTTAATGGAAAACTTCCTTAAATACAGAACACACTGCCTGCCTTACAAAAATTCTGGATATAATTAAACTTTTTTTTAAAAAATGTGTTCTTGTTATTACTGGAGATATCCAGATC
Organism: Potorous gilbertii; assembly: GCA_028658325.1. Lineage (NCBI taxonomy): Eukaryota > Metazoa > Chordata > Mammalia > Diprotodontia > Potoroidae > Potorous > Potorous gilbertii. Next base: position 57,652,042 of record CM053772.1, read on the forward strand.
AGACCACATTTCAAATCAGTAACACCCTCACAAAATGTCCCCAGACTGCTGGGTTTTTGTAGTTCTTGTGCCTGCTTTTTTCTCATTTTTCTATCTCTTCCTTTGCCATCAGATTGTCAGTGTCATTTTTTTTTCTACTTTCAGTGTGCCTTCAATACCCCAAGCAATGTAATGCAATTAGGGGCAGGATGTCAGAGAAGATAACATAAGAACTATACGCAAAATGCTAAGCTGATATGTTTGAGATTGGGGGCTGAAGAATCAGAAGATCACAGATTTAGAAATGGGATGTACCTCAGAGGCCATCTAGTCCAAACCCTCTTTACAAATGAGAAACCTCAGGGAGGAAGAGGTTAAATCCCTTGGCCAGGGTCCCACAGGGAATAAATAAATATCCCCCCTTGGATTTGACTACAGAACTTCCAGACTCCAAATTCAGCACCCTGTCCACTGGGAACAAAGTTTCTAGGCTTCAGCATGCTCTGGACCTGACCTCACAAGCAGCTCTTGGAAGTTAGATCACAACACCTCTACACTAAGGTCTAATATTTCCATCTGACCCACAGGCTAGAATTGAATCAATGCATATGTGGGTCTTCTGACCAACGGCATGTCCACAAGGCAATGTGCTGGTTCCAAACCACACTATGATTGTTCAGGAAGAAGCTAGGGGAGGCGTCAGGTGGAGAAGAGTAATGTTAAAGGTCAGGTGTCATCTCTAAGGTACCTTCCAAAGTGGAGAGTCTCTAATTGTCTACCAATGAGATATTCATCCTGAAGAAGAAAAGATATGACGGTGAGATGGGAAGTGGCCAAGGGTGTGGGATGGGATGGGGTAGGAGGAGGTGCTCCCCCTCCACTCCTTCCCCCCACAAACATTCTATGATGCTCCAGAGGGCAAAACTAGACTCAAAGGGTAAAAGTTATCAAAAGGCAGATTCTAATTCAACCTAAAAACTCACTTTGCAAGGAAAGAGGCCATCTCATGAAATGGAGAAGCAAACATCACTCGACATCACACAGGTGGCAGTTTTTTTATATAGGTCTGAGTTCCATAGGTAGGATAGACATGAAATTTTATTAAGGGAGGAAAGGAAAGTAAAGATTTACATATCAAAGAACAGAAAGCAGAAGAGGATTTACATCTTACCAGAAGGCAGATTTCAATTCAACCTATAAACTCACTAAACTAATAAATAGGCTAGTAAAACACCAGGGAAATAGCTGGAATTTGCAGACTAACCATTAACACTAGAGTTCTATCTCATACTGGACATGCTCACCAACAGGCACGTCTCTCACTAACGAGTGCTAAAGGTGGATCTCAGCTATATTCTGCAAACTCTAGCTAGTGATGTGACTTGCTGGCTTAAGGAAATGATGGCATTAAAACTCATAAAGAAAAATCCTCTTATGACATAGGCATTCAAATATTTGTTAAATGAATGAATGATCTACTGGGGACAGCATAGAGCAAATACCCACACTGAATAGGAGATCAAACTAGATGATCTCTAAGGTTCAACCAACTCTTAAGACTCTGCAGTCAAAACAGGGTCATCCTATTATGTGACAGTCGTTTTAATAAGACTCCCATGCTTCCTGAAGTTCTACAAGTTGGTCATTTCTTATGATGCAATAACATTTCAATATATTCAAAGAAATAGAGAAGACTTTTATGAAATGATAGCGTAAAGAAAGTAGAACCAGGAGAACAATGTAGAATTTGGCCACAGTCTTGCAGTCTTACAAAGCCATATTACATACATACAGAAAAGTCAAAATTATGGAGAAAACAAGAACAGTGACAGGGCCAATGTGGGATAGGTTAAAACAATAATCAGTAAAAATCAGAAGCTTACAGAAACATATACAATCATTTACTATCTTTTTGTTTGCTTGTTGATTTTAATATCCTTTATTTCAAATAAAGACTCACTTCCCAAAGCCCACTGGCATAGAATTCTTCTTGATGGACCGTAATGTCCCAAGCCTTGAGGGTAGGGAGGGGTACAGGAAGAGAGAGGAGAGTTCCACTCTCTTTGGATTTTCCTTGAGACACCTCAAGTCTAGATGTTCTGCATGGCTTTGGTCACCTCTGGTTTCCATCTTCAAGAGTAGAGCTACTATGCTCCCAATGGGAGAGGTTCCTTAACTCTATGCTGTCTGGTATTTTTCTCCAATATATACACTTTGCCAGATTTCTATTTTGCTATCAACTTAGATAAATCAGTTTCTTTACTAATTACTATATGTTTATTGTGGAACTGGTATTTGGTGGGAAAGTAGTCAAGCTTTGTATATTTACATTAGGATCCCCCCCATTAAGAGACAGTAATCAGAACCTGATTAGCTAGAACCTAAAAGTCACATCCCTTAGACTTTTATGTCTAGTCCAGATAGATATGTCTAGGCCAGTATCCCCTGTCTCTGAAGAGAGCAGAGCAGCCAAGTCTGTGACCTTAACCTTTTGCCTCCTGGCAGAATTAAAGAGAAGGGTGGGGGAAAGAGGCTGTAGATATATATTTTGCCTCCCACTGAGTCACACACATGTCGGGGGGAAGAGAGGGAAGTCCTTGCTATAATATTTTCTCATATGCTCCTGTTCATGTATTTGAATATGTGTATTTCAAGAGAAGTTAAACTAAATTCACAAATACTTACAAATATGAAAATAAATTCATTTTAAAATTAATCAACTTAATAATTAAAATGACTTTGTTTTTAATACCTGCACAGCTTAACTCTAACAGTTGTTACTAGACTAAATTAAGATAATATAGGTGCCCATTGTTCTTGTGGGGGTTTTTTCTCCCACTTTTTCTTTTTAAAAAATTCTTTGTTATATGGGATAGCTGTCTAAGAGGGAGAGGAGGAGAGATACAGGGAGAAATTTAGACAAAAGAAAAACAAAAGATATCAAAAACTTTGTTTTGTCATCCTGTTAAAGTACTAAATAAATGTTAATTGTTATAAAAGAAATAGTAACAAGAGTATCCCTGACTCCATTACTTTCCTTTACACCCTAAATCTGGGAAGTAGCATTTCAATTAGATCTAGGGCAAAAGTCTTCTTCCCTTCATGCCCACCCAGAATCTCATCCAGACGTCCTCACAAAGGAATCTCAAAGTATCGCTAGGAATCAGTCTCCGAAAGAGCCAAAGAGAGTTGATGGGGAGGTTGTGAGGAGAGAGACACACAGAGTACTGGACAGTGCCTCCCTGGCTTCAACTCCTTCAATTTCAAAAGCAGAAGTGGGCACCTTGTAAAGAGGAAGGAAGCCAATAGCCGTTGGGTCCCTTGGATCAAGGGGGTCCATAGGAGCTGAAGGTTCAGGTATAGGACAGGTAGGGCTCCCTCTCCCTAAAACAAGGCAGTCCTATGTCTAGCTGCTCTGCTTCCATTCTAAATATTGCCCTTCTGTTTCAAGACCACCTTCTATTTAGACTTATCAGTTCCATGAAAGCAAGGGTTGCTAAACAATGTTTTTCTCCCCCACACCCAATACCCGTAATGCTATAGCCTAGTAGGTGCTCTGCAGGATAGGTGCTTAATAAATGTGCAGGGGCATTATATTGCTATCTTATCACCTACTGGGTACTGAATGTCTGCAAAGTTTAAATTGAATTGAACTTAGAAGATAAGTGAGTCTACCATATGCAGAACCAGATTAACAGAGAAAAAAATTCAAAGACCTCTAGTAACAGTAATAAAAACAAACATAAGCCAGTCCCCGAAACATCTGAGCCACCCTGGCCACTCTGGCGGAGAACCCTGTCCATGCAAGCACAGGAAACAGGAAGTGCTGTTCCTCCTGGACAGCTATCAGGGTGACACCAAATGTGGGTCACCGTTATGAACAGCTACATGGGACGATGACAAATCTGGCAAGAGAGCCTTTCATGCTACCACTAACACTATCATTAGGAGTAAAACTTGTCGGTGCAAAGATACTGCAGAGAGGCATTCTTCTCGTGGGCAAGCCACTCCCCCTAAATAGATGTTCGTAACTAAAAAGATTCCATTGTCTTTGTACAGAACACGGCCACTAGTCCTGGGTTGTTATTTTATTAGAATGAGCTGTCTAGTGACAGAGCTGAACAGAAGGGGGAAACTACCCAAATATGGGTCAAGATAATAGGCAGGCAATAGCTAGCCATATAAAAGAGGAACTGGGGGAAGGGAAAGAGGGAGAGACACAATACTCAAGACCCATTTTTGAAAGTAATTGCTCATGCGATAGTTCCTATTATTCCCCCTCCACACAGAGCGGGATCTCAGTTACATGATTCAGTGTGGGCAGTAAGAAAGCAGAGGAAGAGGATTTGTCCATCAACCAAACAGAACTTGCCTCATCTTAAAAAAAAACAAAAACAAAAAACTTCCTCTCTTCCCAATTGTGTTGTTCAATAAACACTTATCAAGCACCTACTAAGCGTACAAAAAAGAGAGCGCTCCTGACCTTAAGGAGCTTACAACCTAATGGATTGTTAAGTGAATAAATGTTTTTTGATTCACTAAGATGAAAAATAATGAGCAGGGAGGTTTGGTGGGAGAAATGCCCTCCTAGGATGGGGGAATTTCCCAACTCTTGGCACCATCAAAAATAGCTCTGAGAGGCTGGGTGAACCACTTGCCTCCTCAGGGCTTCAGTTTTTGCTTTCTGTGAAGTGAGGGGTTTAGTCTAGAAAATCTTTATGGTCCCTATCAGCTCTCATGTGGCACGTTCTACCGTTCTGTTCTATATTTAAGTAGCCTGCGTTCTTCTTTTAATAGTCTTTGTTCTCTGTTCCAAGGTCCCATCCAGTTCTGATATTGTAGGATTCTCCACCTAGACTAAGCACTGGTATACCCAGCTTGTGCTGGATCCAAAGGTGGTTATTTTTTTTTATATATAACATAAGATCATAGTATCTCAGAAATGAAAAGCACCTTAGAAATTATTTCCAACAAACCCTACCTAATTGAAGAATTCCTTTTAAAATACCCCTGAACCAGTGTTAACTCAGTCTCTTAAACTCTTCTATTAACTAGGAACTCACTACCTCACAAGTCACTCATTCCATGGTTGAACAGATTTAATAGAAAATTATTCTCCAGACTTCTATGAACTTCTATGAACTGATCCAGAGGGAGAAGAAGCAAGGGGACGATTTATATCAGAAAGACCAATATGGTAAAAATGAACCATTTGGAAAGACTTAAGAACAACCTGATGATCAACTGTGATTGCAGAGATCTAAACATGATGGTTGGTTTTGGCAATAATATTAAAAGCTCACATTTCAATAGTACTTTAAAGGTTACTACCTCAACATGGCATTCAAAGCCCTTCATAGTCTGTTTCCAACCTACTTTTCCAAGTTTGTTAAATATTACTTCCCTTCATGCACTCTTATTTTCAAAAAAAACTGACCTAATTTGCAGCTCTCCAAATGGTATACAATTTCCCATCTCTGTGCCTTTGTCCAGACTGCTTTGCATGTTTCAAATGCATGACTTCATCCTCTCTGCCTCTTAAAATTCTTAGCTTTTACTCAGGCTGAGATCAGCTACTAGCTCCAAGTATTCTCCAGTTCTCCTTATATTCTCCAGTTCTTAGTGTTCTCTCCTTCCCTAATTTATCTTATATATGCCTGTCATTCCCATAGCAGAATTTAAGCTCCTTGAAGACACTCTCTTTATGTTTTGTTTTTGTACACTCAGTAACTAGCACAGTGCCTTGTACATAATTGATACCACCAAATGCTTGTGGAATCATCGAGTTATATAGATGACAACAACGATGTTTTATCCCATTCCGCAGATAAGAACATTGAACCTCAAAGAAATATACAGTGATTTGTCTAGGGTCATGAAGCTAGCAAACCTTTAAAACAGCATGAAAACTAGGCCTCCTGACTCTAAGATCTGAACATTTCTCCTGCACCATAAAGACAGTAATATTAGCCCAACAGCTATCCCTCTGGCACATCATGGTTTAAAGAGGCTCTTGTGAACTAACCAGGCAACCTAATTACTCTTCGTATCTTTTTTTTAATGGCCATGTATTTTCATTCCAATCTCTTTTTTTAAAACTATAAGAGATTTTTATTGACATTTTTGTTTTTACATTGCCTACACGCCCCTCCCACACACACACACCTTCAGAACCATCTTTTATGACCGAAAAAAATTCAGCAAAACTAATCAACACATTGAAAAATCTAGCCTTATATGAACTATTCAACACCTGTGGCCCACCTCTGCAAAGGAGTGGAAAAGGGGAGGTAAATTCTCAGATCTCTTCCTGAGGACCAAGCTTGTACTTTAGTGAACATTCAGTAAATTAAGGTTGCTGAGGAAAACTTCAGACCCCTGGTTAGTAGGCTGGTAGAAGGAAGGAGCAGAATCTCACCAGCCAAACACAGCAGCAGTCTGAATCCTTTCTCCTTACAGAGACAAACTCTGTGGAAATCCAGATCCTACCCACATGGCATGGAGACAACAAGCCTGACTTGCCACCCAAACTGATCTTGTCTGTTTCACACCTTGTCAGTTTCTTCCAGTCACAACCACCAACCCATCGGGCTTGCCAAATGTTTCTTCACTCTGCTCCTCCTTCAGTCCATGCTTCCCAGATCGTACAGCAGATCAGAGAAATACATTCTTTCTGTATCTGACAGAGGTAGGAAGATGAGCTACAACCAAAGGATTCTGAAACTGCAGGAAATCACCTTTCTGCCCAACCTGTTTGGCACCCGATTTATACCTGAGCATCATTCTCTGAACTCCACTGCAATGGACCTTTCTTTGAGCTGTAGTCATTCTTACGGTATGATGTATTATCTCCTCCACCAAACTGTCAATTCTATCAGGACAGGAACTGTACATTATTCAACTTTGTATCCCCCCGCCCCCAACCCATGCAACTCACATAAAAGCTTTCATTTCTTACTGGTTTTAGGAACCACTCATCCGTCATTGCTCAATACAAGCTTATCCAAGCCTCTGCCCCACTGCCCAATCCCCTCCAATCAATCCTCTTCCTAACACCCAGGTCTATGTTATTTTCCTATTTAAGACTCTTTGGCGGCTCCCAATTAACTCTAGAAGAAGATGCCATCACCTTTTAGTATTTAAAGTTCTTCACAATATGGCTCCAACATGCCTTTTCAGAATGAATATCCATGGTGTCCCCAAAGTCTTAGTGCAGTTCTAAGTTTTAACAGTATTTAAAAGAGGAAGTATATGACTCCTCCTCCCACCTTCATGACCTCCTTATGACAATTCACCTCCCTTCTCCATGACTTTGCAGGGGCTATCTCCCATACCTGGAGTGCCCTCTTCTTCCTCTTTATCTATATCTCTTGGACTCCAAGTTTCATTCGAGACTCAGCTCAAATGCCACCAACTTTAAGTAGCCCTTCCAGACCCCTCTCCCCTCCTCCTAATCATTTTGTATGTATATTGTATATACATATACTCTTGCATCCACTCATTTGGATATATGCAGTATTCGCAGAGCCTAATGGAAGGTCCTTGAGGGCAGGGACTACAAAGGATGTAGAACTACTTAATAAATGCTTATGGGTCAAAGGATCCACAACAGCTCACATCTATATCATATTAAGTTGACAAGTCTTTCCTCACAACCCTGTAAATTAAGTCATACAAAAATTATTGCCCCATTTTACAAATGAGGAAACTGGAGCTCAAAGAATAGTGACTTGCATGTAAGTGTGTCTGACTTGGGAGCCAAAGACAAGTCTCCAGCTGCTTTGAGCTACGCCGCTGACTTTCCAGAAATGTAGGGTGACAGCAAGAATCTTTCAAACTGCTTGAATGCCAGAACTACCTCCTCTAGGGGCCTGCTGTGTGACCCACACTCAAGCCACAGGGTGAGAAGCAGCTGAAATTTTCATGGCTTGCCCGTTCCCCTTCACAACAGCTGTCATGGACTGACTCAAAGGCAAGTATCATCCCCCCAAACACATGGATGGGGGGGCTTGGCCCTAGATTGTTTCTCTTATCCCAAGAGGGAGGCAAGAATGGTGAGAGCGGGCCTAAAGGATCACTTCAAACCTTCAAGTACCACAGCAGCCTATTACCTTCTACCCTGCCCTCAAATCCAAGGATAAGCACCTTTAAGGAACGGCTGCTCTCTACTGACCCAACACAAACTGAACCATTACTCTGAAAGGAGTAGGGGGAGTCAGGGCGGTGAGGGGATATAACCAAAGCCTGCGAAAGTCTATTTTTAGTCAGGGCGTGACTAACCAAGTGAAGCTGAGGGAACAGCTGTTTAGGGATCCTGAATTGTATCTCAGTGACATTAATCATCCGCTATCCTAACTAGAAGGGACCCTGGAGATCACCTAAGTCAATCTCTGCATTTTATACATGAGGATGTTGGGGTTCACTCCTTGCCCAACCCAAGTGAAAGTGATGCTGAGTGGCAGAGCTGGGTTCTGTCACATCATTCTGTCTCTTAGAAATTATCATAATTACTTGAATAAAAAGAAGCAGTTATCAAGCATCTACTATGTGCCAAGCACTATGTTAGGAGTGAGGGAAGTAAATGCAAAGAAAGAAACAATCCCTAACAGCAAGCTTACATAAGTATATACAGCATAAATAGAAAGAGAGTCAATACAAAATAGTTAAATAGGAAGTTGTCTGAAAGAGAAGTCACTAATAATTGGGGTAGGGGAAGAACAGGAAAGGCTGCATCTTGAAGATTTTCTCAAGTTTTAATCTTGGGAGGATAGAGACCAAATCTGTTCTCAGCTCTGCCACTAACTAGTTGGGACAATGGGCATTTCATTTTGTTTCTCTGGACTTCTTTTTAAAAGGAGAAGAATGATCCCACCTTCCCTGGCTCAGAGCTGAAGAAAACACCTAGCAAACTTGATGTACTATTTAAATATAAGTAATTAGTATTGTCCCTTCCTCGATCAATTCCACAAGCCGCTTGGCCAATGGTAAGTGCAAGAGGGAAAAACTGGGAGAAATGAACAGAAATTTCAAGGTAGATTTAAGCTCCATGTAAGGATAAACTTCCAATAAGTCATCCAGAAGCAGAATGGGATGCATCAAGAAGACGAAGAACAGCAAAGGTCACTCATCTGGAATGTTGTAAAGGGGTTTATAATTAAAGCAGATATTGAATTACACAGACCTCCTTCAATGCCTCAACCCTTCCATTCTGGAAGTCTATCTGCTGAGACTCTGAACCATCCTCCTGGTCCCCTAGGCTTGCAACTTAGGTGTCATGCTCAACTCTTCACTATATCTTACCCCCGACATCCAGTCTCTTGCCAAAGCCCACCAATTTCACCTTTGCAACATCTCTCATGTTATGCCCCTTTCTTTCCACTGACACTGTCACCTCTCTGGTGCAGGCCCTCATCACCTCACACCTGGACCGCTGCAATAGACTGCTGGTGGGTCTGTTTGCCTCAAAGGATTTTCCTAAAGCACAGGTCACCCTGTACTCAATAAACTCCAAGTGTGCCCTATCACCTCCAGGATCAAGAACAAAGTCTTCTGTTTAGCACTCAAAGACCTTCATAACCTGCCTCCCACACTGTCTTTCCAATCTTTTTATACATTACCCACCCCTATTGTATTCTCCAATCCAGTGACACTGGCCTCCATGCTGTTCCACATACAAGACACTCCACTTCCTGACTCTGGGCATTTTCACTATTTGTCCCTTCTCATTTCTGCCTCCTGGCTTCCTTGGTTTCCTTCAAATATCAGCTAAAATCCTACCATCTGCAGGAAGCATCTTCCAATCCCTCTTAAGTCTGGTGCCTTCCTCCTATTATTTCCCATTTAATCTTGAATATGGCTGATATGTATATATTTGTTTGCTTATCGCCCCTCCCCTCCTTTAGAATCTAAGTTTCTCAGGGACAGGAACCATCTTCTGCCCTTCTGTGTACCTCCAGTGCTTAACACAAAACTGAGCACAGAGTAGGTACTTAATAAATGCTTACTGACTGATCAGCTGCACAGCAAAGGACACCTGCATTGTTCTGTAAGTGGACAGATATATCCTCAGATTCCAACTACATATTTAGTATCTCATTTTCCACATTTGGATGATTCTGATAAATATCCTCTAAGACACACCTATGTGGCCTTGGACAACTCAATGAACCTTTCTCAGTTTCAGTTTTTTCTCATCTAAAGATAAGGGGGTCAGGTTGGGTGTTCTCCAATGTCTTTTTCCACTCTTGACATTTTATGAACCAGGACCCCACAGTGTGATACAGCTGCTAAAAACAAAAAAATTAAATAAAATAAAATAAAACAAAACCCAAAAAAGCTCACAATCACTTGAGTTGTAGCAACAGAACCACTAAGTTCAAACTGAGAGAAGTGACCGAAGAGCCACACTCCAAACCACTCAGATGACGATCTGAAGCACTGTGGGGAGATCTGTACCACACCTCATGAAGGACATCAGCAAATGAGAGAACATTCTAAGGAGGACAACAAGGACAATGAAAGCTATTAAAACCATCTTATAAAAAAACAGGAGAGAATAGGGATGTTTCGCCTAGAGAAGAGGCTGGGGAAGATGGGATTGTAGCCTGCCAGTATTGGAAGGGGTCCCATGAAAGGGAGGAGTAAGACATTTTTTTCTCTGTGGATTGTAGAACCAGGACAGGGGTGGGGAACCCGCAGCCTCAAGACCACATGTGGTCTTCTAGGTCCTCGGATGCAGCCTTTTGACTCAGTCCAAGTTTTAGAAAACAAATCCCTTTATTAAGGGGATCTCTTCTGTGAAACTTGGATTCAGTCAAAGAAACACTCTTGAGGACCTAGAAGGCCACAGGTATCCTGGTGTATGCAGGTTCCCCACCGTGGAACCAGGACCTAAGGGGTGGAGGTTAAGGGAAATAGATAATAAAATTCCATAGAGGAGAGAAATTTCTAAGTGCTGGAGCTGTCCAACAAAGTCTTGTGATGTAGTCAGTACTCATTACTAGAAATGTTTAAACATTTAAACAGTCAGGGTGGCTGCTGAGGGGGATCCCCTGACTAGAGACGGTTGCATTAGAGAGCCTCTAAAGTCCTTCCCATCTCTGGGATTCTTATGAAAGCAGCCGAGTCTGACAATAACTTCTTCCTCCTCTTTTAATGTTCTGAGTTGACAATAAGTTTATTTTTGACCGAAGAGAGGCTGTCTAAGGCAGGATTTAGTGATTCAGCTAGTGATTGTTTCTCAGTTTGGTGTTGGGGACACTGGGTGGGTTATGCTTCAGATCTTGCTCTCTGGGAGTATCTACACACAGAGGTGCGCATATAGACACACACCTCTGTGTTTCACAGAGACAAAGGAAAAGGGGAAGGAAGGGGGTCAGGAAAAGGTAATTGTGGTGGTTTTTGTGGAATCACCATAGAAAGGTTTTTGCTGAAAACGTTCTTACCAGCCTGCCCTGAAAGTAACAGAGAAAGAAATCTGGTCGTTTTTCCTCCCTTTGCAATCAGACAGAAAGAATCTTGAGGGAGGGGAATCTTTGGGAACCACTGGTTACAGCCTCTACCAAGTGAAGCTTTTTTCCACTGGAGGTAGCTGTCCTGTGTAACGAACCACACAGGGGTGCAGCACTGGAAAGAGCATCGTATCTGGAACTGACGCTTCTATTTACTCGCCCTCTGCAACCTGAAGTCAGTCACTTGCCTTGCATGTAAAATGAGCACTAGGCAATCTCCAAGATCTCTTATTATACCTTTAAAGCCTAAAATCTTATGTTTCTCAGGTTCTAGTTGGGCATCTGGTTCCAATTGATAAAAATGACCCTATCCTGAACCAAGGAATGGGGCCCATTTCCCTTAAGCCGGGGGGGAAAATCTGAAACTCAAGGTTAGAGCTGAGAAGGAAGGGCTAGGGACTCACTACGAGGTGAGATGAGATGCAGATTCTCATTTAAATGTACAGAAAGATCAAAGACTTGGCTAATCTTAGACCTGGGAGGAACCTTAGAACATTATGTTAGGATCTGGAAGAGATCTTAGCAAACATCTAGGCCAAGCCCCTTATTTTATACATGAGGAAAGAAAGGAGAGGGAGAGGAAGAGGGAAACAAGAAAGGAGAGAGAAGAAGGGGATAGAGAAGAGGAGGGACGGGGTGGGGGGGGAAGAAGAAAAGGAAGAAGAGAGAGGACCTGCTTCTGCTAGAAATCACAAAGCAAGTTCATAACAGATTCACTGGAAAGAATTTGGGCTCAAATCTTCTGTGCCCATCAGAATTCCTCCACTCCTACCATCCTCTGCCCCAGTCAAATGACTGGGCTTGACAGAGATGAGAAGAAATCTGAACTGACCTGTTTTCTTCATACCTTCCCCTCCTCTCCCACACCTTCCAGAAAGCCTTCCAAGTGCTGGATGCCCTAGGCAGAATTGGCCTGGCTGAGTCCAGGACAGCATTTCTGTACAATCCCATCTCCAAGGGCACACACCTGGAGGGCTTCTATTACTGATTAATCTCCTAACACTCACTCACTCTCTCTCTCTCTCTCTCTCTCTCTCTCTCTCTCTCTCTCTCTCTCTCTCTCTTTCTCTCTCTCTCTCTCAGTCTCTCTCTCTCTCTCTCTCTCAGTCTCTCTCTCTCTCTCTCCCTCTCACACACACACACACACAGACAAGCACAAGGACACATAATACATACACAGCACACCTCCTCAGGTATTTCCTGCTAACATTCTGGGGGTGATCTTTGCTCCTGGGTGCAAGGTCCCCAGGGGCTCACTGGCATTGGGGCTATGCAATGGAAAAAGCCCTGGGCTTTAAGAGAAGGAACCACAATAAAAGTCCCCAGCTCTGCTACTACTTTTTCTACATAATCTTGGTTAAGTCACTTCCTATTTCCAGGTCTATAAAATAAAGGTTAATGATAACTCTAATACAACCTGGTGTGGGACCCTGGGAAGTTGTTTAACCTCTTTCTACCTCAGTTTCCTCAACCATAAAGTAGCAATAATAACAGTATCCACGTGAAAAAGTTGTAAGGATCAAATGAGATGACATTGGCAAAGTAGGTGCCTGGCATGCAGTAGGCTTGAAAGAATTGCTTTTTCCCTTTCCCTTTCATAAGATTGTGCTGGAGATCAAATGAGAATTTTTATCAAGTGCTACACAAATATCAGCAATTATAATCAAGTCTCCCCTCTACCATCCTGCTCTGCTGATTCATCATGATGCAGAAAAGACTCCAGGTTCTCAAAAGTTTGGCCAGCAAGCACAGCTCCCCCAGGGCCTACCAAGCACAGAGCTGGTGTCAGACCAGGAATTTGACTCCTTGGGTTGGGCCCCACGGGACTAAAGATGTGGGCAGAACTTACAAAGCCCAAGCTAAAGGAGCACTGCCTAGGAACCAGAACCATCCCACAGTGGAATGGGCCACTCTGGGAGGTCAGGGCTTCCTTCTAGACTCAGCTTGAAGCCTGCCTGAGCCTCTCCCGGTCTCCTGACCTGCTGGTCCCTCCCTCTCTCAGGAGACCTTTCCCCTAGTCCATAAATATCTAGAATGTACCTAGTGATTTTCATTTTTGACTCTCTCACTAGAATCTGAGCTCCTTCCGGGTGGAGGTCATGTTTTTGCCTTTCTGTATCCCCTTCACTTAGCCCCATGCCCAGAACACAGAGAGCGTTTAATGAATCCATTCTTGCTAACTGACCAACTCACAAGTTCTCTCTTACTAGAAGTCAAATGAACACTAGTTAATTCTTACCCTTGGTCAGGCATGGGCTGTACCAGGTGGCCATTCAGGTCTCTTCACTATGTATGAGATTGTAGAATTCTGTTTGTGACCCAAGTCCAACAGACTTAGCCAAAGTCAAAAGAAGCTCATCATCTGGATACCCAGAAAGGGATGAATTTTTTAGCAATAGCAAGCCTCCAAGGCCATCTGTTATCATCTCTACCAGTCCCACAAAATCACAGCTCTCTGAAATACTAAAATATCAACAAGTGCATGCCATATGAGAGGTAGGGCGGTGGCATGGTTCATAATCTGGACATGGAGTCTGGAAGACTCTTCCTTAAATACTACCTCTGATACTTCCTAGCTGTGGGACCCGGCAAGTCATTCAAATATTTCAAGCCTCGGCTCCCTCATCTGTAAAATGGGGATAAATGACTAGAGTGTCTAATTCAGGGGGTTGTTGTAAAGTTCAAATAAGATAATGCATGTATGTTTTACAAACTCTGAAGTCCTAAATCAGTCAGTTGTTATTAATAGGTTCACTCTAATGATAAATTTCAGGATTACAAACTAGGTCCCTCCAGCCATCCCTACTAACTGCCTTAGAGAATTTTCACTATCACATTTACAGATCTTTTTTTGGTTTGACTTCACCCCAGGGGGGTAGACCTAAGGATAGGTAGAAGAAATTGCCAAGAGGAAAATTAAGGCTTATACAAGAAATATATAGAGCCTTATCGACAAAGAACTGCTTCCTGCAACAGCGGGTTTCCCCATTCAGTCACAGATAATCACTAACAGGGTGTGTTTTGGAGCAGACGTTCCAGAGGTTAAACCAGGTGAGTGCAGTGGTCAGTCCTACCATGAGCCTTTACCTCTCCCCCAGGCTCCAGTCCTTTATTTCCATTCTCCAGAACACATACACTTGGATGTGCCACCAGCCCCTCAAACTCAGCACATTTTGAACATTTCCCAAAACCGACTTCACTATCCAGCTGTCATTTCAGTTAGTGCTGTAACTGTTCTTACAGACTCAAAGGACGGTAGCCTCAAAGTCTACTGCACTCTTCTTTTATTCACTATGTCTAGAGGTCACCAAATCCCTAGGGGGTTGCAAGCCCCAAACAGATCAGAAGATCACAGGAGTTTAGAACTAGGAGGAATGTAGGTAGTCCAATTCCCTCGTTTTACCCACGAGAAATCTGAAGTCCAAATGATGACCCCGGCCAAATCAAATCCCCTGGCTGGGTCAGTTTCCTTATCTGTAAAGTAAGGGGATTAGCCCTAGATCATTCGGAACATCCCTTCCAATTCTAAAATCTTAGGAGTCTGTGATTCTCAACTTCTAATTAGGCTTCTGTTTCCAACTGTTAGGAATGATCTGATCCTGAACTGAGCAAAGTCACAGCTCTGAGATTCATAGGATTTCAGAACTGGAAGGAAACTCAGGGGCCAGCCAGTCCAATGCATACCTAAAAAAAGAATTCTCCCTGCATAACATCCAATGAGCAGCCATTCAGCATTTACTTGAAAGCCTCTGAAAAGGAACCTGCTACCCCCTGAGCACTCACTGTATTTAGGGACAGCTCTACTTGCTAGGAGGGTAGTTCCTTCATCAGTCTGCTCACCTATAAAAATGAAGATAGTGCCTTGAGTTATATTTCCTTACGTATATGAAGTGGGGATAACATTGAATTTCCTATGTCACAGGGCTGTCATAAGAATCAAAGAAGATAATGTGAAAGACAGATCGCTTATACTTTCTATTTGGAACCAGTTTCCTAAACAAAGGTCATGAGCCTACAGGACAGTGTATCTTAGTCCAACAGCAGGAAATTCAGAGAAACAGATCTTTGCCTGTCACATACTGACTTGGAAAACACAAATTAGCATTATTTATGTTATACTGGATTTTTACTTATTTTGTTAAACATTTCCCATCACATTTTAATCTGGCTCAGGCAGCAAGTCTGAGAGATCTGTGTAGACTGTGTAGACCTTCTACCACAAAGCAGTTGAGGTCCACCTGACTTCTAGACCTGGCAGTTTATGGGAACCACCCCTCTCTACGGTTCATGAATGAGGAAGATGGTTAACCAACTTTTCTTTTAATGATATTCCCATAAATCACAGGAAGAAGATCTTTGGAAAAACCTTTCAGTGACCTCCAAGCTGGTCTGGCTCTTCCATTCCCTTCCTCTTCCCTCTCTTCCTTCCTTCTTTTTGTCTATATCCGAGACACAGAGGTAGACATCTGAACAGTGGCTGAGGGCAGGATGTGATACAGGATCCACCAAGGATCCCAGGCACAAAACTGAGAACAAAATAACCCCTAGTTCCACATTAGCCCAAATCAGTCAGGCTTACCTAAGGCAAAAATTAGTCTTAAATGACACAAGCTCTGATGATTAAGAGATATCTACTTCCTAACTTGTCCGTTTTTCTTTTTCTCTTTCTTTTTTGCACATCAGTCTAAAATGGTAGGATAGGAAAATGGTAGAGAAGTGGAATCAACCATGTCACGCTCAGTATCTGGAATAGTATGAGTATGCTGGCGTAGTTACAATTAGATTGGGGGTGGGAGACAGGAGGTGCAATGAATGTCAAGAACCCTGGATTTGGAGGAAGAGGACCTGAGATTGCTGTGAGTTACTTACCTGCTCTGGCATCAATAAAATGAGAAGGTTGGATCAGATGGTCACTAAGATGTCAAGAGGGACCAAACAACCCTACCAAGCTTTTAGAAGACCATGGCCAGAAAACCTTGTATCCTCAGACACAAGAGACAAAGAGATGGCAATGGTAGGTGAGAAGATGGGAGGGCTGTGTCTAACTCTAACTCTAGCACTAACTTTCTATGACAAGATGACTCTTAACAGGATTCCGTGATATGCAGAGCCTCACATGGTCAAATTAATAAGAAGGGAAGGCAGCTGCATTTGAAGACAGAAGACCTGGATTCAAATCCTACCTTTTCCATTTACTGTCTCTGTATAACTTTGGGCAAGTCCACATCCCTAGTCCTGCTTTTCCTCATCTATAAAATGGACTAGATGATACAGCCTCTGAGTTCCTTTCCAGCTTGAGAGTTACGATCCCACGAGCTAGACAATTTCTCATGTTCCCTCCCAGCTTTAGGTCTCTCAGACTAAGAATTCACATTTCTACATGACCCTAAGATTTATAAAGTTGGTTTTCAACAACTCTATGTAGCTTTGCTCCCACTTCCCAGATGAGGACACTGAAGGGTAATAACTTGTTGATGACCACAGTGCTTAACAAGCAGGACAGGCAAGTCTTACAGACCACAGATCTGGGGGGTGGAAGAGACTTTACAGGTAGTGAGCGTATGTAATTATGGTGAGAAGGAAAGAGCCTTGGCTCCAAGCCTTAAAGACTGTTGCTGCTACTGCTGCTGATTGTTTTGGGGGGACTTCAGGAAATCCAGCTGTTTCTGAAAGAGGAATTGCTTTACGATCCAGAGAAAGGAGCATTAATCTCGGAGTCAAGAGACATGGGCTCAAGATCTCATTCAGCAACTTACCAGCTGGGGGAGGTGAACAGTCCTGTGAAGGGACTTCATTTTCTTCACATGTATATCAAAGGAGCTGAATTAAGGCTCTGAGATCCCCTTTGTACTCCTATTCTATGAGCCCAGAAGAGTTTAGGGAATTAGTTACTGTTATGGAGTGGGGGAGGGAGAGGGCCAGCTATATTTCTTATTGAAATTGTGACAGAAATAACCACCCTGAGTAATCATGAAAGATGACTGTCTCTTTGCAAAATTAATTATTGAAAAAAAGATCAAAGCAGGCTTTTCATGGCCTCTGGAAAATCTTCCCTGCTATGATCAGGGTCCTCTGTCTTATATATGAGATTTGAAACACTATTACTTCTGTATTACTAACAAAATCTACCTGGTCAAATTTGCTCGAACCACTCTTCTAGCTAGTTTGTTTTGAGGTTGTAAAGGAGTACTATCCCACCCCACTTCAAGAATTTTACCGGAGCCCTTCTCCAAAGTCTACAAACTCCCCTCCTCCTCCTCCACCACCACCACTACCATTGGGAGACCTTTCAGAAAACTGGACCAGACCACATTTGTTCCCCAAGCTCCCCACAATGTTTGACATTGAACAGAATGCCAGGCACAGGCAACATTACAAAATTCATCCCTAATGCTATAATGAGGCCGAAAGTCCTGCAGAGTGCCTGCATGATGGATCAACTTTCTCCTGATGACTCTTCACATTCCAAATAACACTATTAGCGAAAATTGTGGTGTTTGAATATTCTCGCTAAGAGATATGGAATTGTTAATAGAAATTCCAGGAAGCTTCAGTCTGAAGCTGCCCCCAGCCAATTACCTTCTGGATATGATGTAAACTGGAGAGAAAGGAGTCTGTACTTTCTGCCAAAGGTTTACCCTTTTTAATGCTGTAATGAGGTCAAGAAGCTTGTCCGGTATTTAGCCCCCTCCACAATCTGGCACCACCCTATCTTTCCATCCCTATCCTGTATACCTCCTTCCCCCACTCTCCAGGCAGCAGTCAAACTAGACTACTAAAGACAAACAAACAACGACAAAAATCATCCTGGGCTTTTCCCTTACCCCGTATTTGCTCTTCTAGAATATTCCCTGGCCATCTTGATCTGTTGGATTCCTTTTTTTAATACCTAAAAGATCCATGAGTACAACTATATCACTATTCCCCTGGGGCCTTTCATCTCCCTGGTTCTTCATTTGGCCTTCATCTTCCCAGGGTGATGTTGAACCCCATTCCCAGATGCAATCTAACTAGAGTGTAGTACAGAAAGGTGGTTGTCTCCCTATCCTGGGCATGGCAGACACTAATTCAGCCTAAGATGGGAGCCTTTTGCTCCCATGTCCATCTTGGAATGAAGCATACAATCTACTAAAGTTCCTCATCTCTTCCAGATGAACTGTAGCCTGGCCACACTTCTTACACTTGGAAAATGGATTTCTGGTATCAAAGTGCAAGACTTGGGTGTATTCCTATGAAATGTCACATTTTCAGATTCATACCCCCTAGGTTTTTTGTTGTTGGTTTGGGTTTTTTTTAGACCACCAACATCTTTTGGGATTCTGGTTCTGTTGCTGAGGATGTAAGCTGCCCCCTCCTCAACATGACTTGCTTCTGAGCTCAGCTCTAGTTCCTCACTTATCTCCCTTTAAGGCTCTGCTCAAGCAAGACCTTTCTTAATCCTATCCCACAACTGTCAGTGCTCTTATGTTGTCAAAGAGGATAGAGTTGCTGGGCCTGGAATCAGGAAGACGAAAATTCAAATCTGGCCTCAGATGCTTACTAGCCACATGACCCTGAGCAAGTGACTACATGTCTGTCTGCCTCAGTTTCTTCCTCTGCAAAGAGGATAATATTAGCAACTTTCTCACAGGGTTATCATGAGGTATTGTGCCCACTCCTAGGCATCTATTTTAAGGAGTTATTATTAAGTCTTTGTGGAGTTAATATAATGAAAAAGGTTATTATTAAAAAGAAAAATCCCACATACATCAAAATATTTACATAAGTACTCTTGGTAGTATCAAAGAACTTGACACAAAAAAGACACCCATCAATCGAACAGCAGCTGAGCTCTGTGCTGCATTAACATAATGCGTTATGACTGCCTGATGACTAGAGCTATTCAGAAGCAGAATGAGTGGCCTGGAGAGTTTCTCCCTTCACCCTTTGGAAAAGTCTCCAAGCAGAGGCCAAGGATCACTTGTGGTCCACATTAGAGGGAGGATTCTCCTTCAGCATGAACGGGCTTACATGAGGCTCTTGAGGTACCTTTCAACTCACAAATTCCCTGACACTGCATCAAAACAAAAAATGAATGTTCCAAATGTAAGGAAATATGAGAAAACGTGTGAACTGATGCAAAGCAAAGCAAGCAGGACCAGAAAAAGGCACACAGTATGAAGGGAGAGAACAGCAGTGAAATTGTCAAAGCTGAACGCTACGTAATTACTCTGGGCAAGCAGGCCCCAGAGAAGCTCCAGGGAAAGGCACGCCCTCCCTTCCTTGCACAAATTGGGGGGACCACAGATGGGGAACACCACTGATGTCTTGGTTAGCTTTAGTAAGCTGTTTTTCTCCTCTCTTCTTTTTCTCTTTGTTAAAAGGGAAAGGGAATGGGACTTATTGTGAAATGTCGGTGATATAAAAACAAAAGCAGAAGGAAAAGAGAAAGAAAAAGAAAAAATGGTGATGGGGAAGAAGGTTGGGGGGAGAAGGGTGCCTACTCCCATCAAGGGTATAAAATGTGGTAGAACAGCCTCGTCCCAGGATAGGAGCCAACCAACCCTGCTCAGAATCCTGCTTCTTACTGACCGCCCCTCCCACCCCCGCAAAGCCTTTCTTTACCTCCTGCCTGCCCAGACCCAGAGCACCTTCCAGTCAGTCCTGGCCCTCCTGCCCCTGAATGACAACTCAACTGGCTATTCTGCCTTGTTTTCAAATGTTCGAATTGGAGCCACCGGCATGTTTCCTAGGCTACAAAATTAACAGACTGGCTAACTGACTAAACAAAGGCTGTGAGGGAAGCTGCATGTTAAGACACACTGTGCTGAGCAATGTGCGGGACAGCTGGAATGGCCCCCATTTGGGCAAGCAGCCCAAGGGCACCGTGAGACCCAGCAGCCCTTAGACACAGAAATGAGGCCCTGTTTTTGCACATTCCACCTTCTCTTTGGTCTGGGACCCAGACAGTAGCACTTGATGTCACAAATACAGTTATAAGGGCCCATCTGTAATGATAAAGAAGACCATCTTCAACAAAAACCAACTCGTTGGCTCTGTTGGTCTGATTATAGAGGGTACCTTGAATTCATCAGACTTGCAGACTTCATCATTGGCCCCAGAACAGGGCCCAAACATTTTCTCCCCAAAAGTTATCACTCTCAGTCACTGTTCACCAAGCCAGAGAAACTCATACTCTAGAGAACTGGCAACCAGATTCAGAGGCCGTGTTGATGCCAATATGGCAGGCCTGTCAGAGCCAAGGAGTCACTAGAGACATCCCCCACTAATCTATATGCCCACTTAAAGTACTTTTTTCCCCCTCCAACTGAATACAGCAAGGAAGCTACGGGAGGGGGCGGGGGAGGCATCACATAAAGTGATGTCTTCACCCTCAGACCAGAAGGGGCAGCATCAGGGCTAACTTTGAAGATATCACAGCAATATAAATGAGGATATCCACATAATATTAATATTACTAGCTTACACTGAAGTAGTACTTTATGGCTTACAAAAACTTTTCTCCACAAGAGCCCAGGAAGGTAGATATTACCAATAATGTTTTAGTGAAACAGAGAGACTCAGAAGATGGGTGAGTTGCTTATGGCCATGAACAACTCCATCACAATAACAAAGAGATCAGACCTAATCTTCAAGGAAAGTTCAATAGCTTTGATGGTGAAAGATGCTCAGACCTGTGATGGTTCCCCTCCCCTCATGAGATTCTAAGAAATAGCTGCAGCAAAAGCAAATCTTGCCATCAATTTCAGCAAAACCCTGGAATAGACCGAGCAAGGTTAAGTCAAAATTTCCCAGTAAATAGGCCATTTTTCTAAAAGTAGTGAATGACATGGTTTTGGAAATGTAGACTGTTTTGAGGGACCCCCTGAAAAAAGGAGGCCCAAGTGGTCACTGAAATCAGCAAAAATGAAATTAACAGAAATATTAAACCTTCCAAATGGCTAAAATGGAATTTTGTAACAATTAACAAGGACAAATTTTCTTTACTTTTAAAAAAATTAAAAACAAAACAATTGGAGATTAAGTAGAGATAACATTAAAATCTCTCATATTTTCAAATTTCCTTTAGCGTTAGTTGAATTTTTAGACTTACTAAAAATGCAATATCAAAGGCAGCTGAAGTCAGAGTCAGCTATGTCCACAGTCAAAATAGGTAGCGATTAAATGATCCTGACTCAGTAGCACTAGGAAAATCATCCCCCATCCCACTCCCAAAGTCTTCTCCATCAGTCCCTTAAGCTAAAATTCCATAATTAGAAATTTATTCCTTTTATTACTGAGTTTCTAGTGGTATCCTCACATGGAAGGAGTAGATATGGAGCTCATTTAACAAAGGACAAGTTGCCGAGACTAAACTGTTCTTGTAATGAAGACCAAGCTCCCTGCTCATGTCACCACTCAGGACTAGGAATGAAGGTAAGTGATTATCTGTTGGTCCTGATAAGACATCTGATCAGACATCAGACAGGATAGGAAAGCACTTCAAAAAAATATAAAGCACCAAAAAATGGGATACAGTAGAAAAAAAATGGCGTTCATAGTTCATTCATTCATTAGCTGCATGACAAGTTACTGTACTCTTTGGGCCTCAGTTTCCTCATCTGTAAAATGAGTAATTTAGACTAGAAGACCTCAGGTTCTTTTCAGCCCTAAATCCTGTGGCTCCATAAGTGTGAGAGATAATTAAATTATTAAGTAACATTCAGCAGGAACACATTCAGGCTGACCATCTAAGTGCTACAGAACAGCTGCAGAATCCAGTTTCTAAAAGGTGTTCTCCCTAAGAACTCCTCAGTATGGAGGTTTCCAAGCCAGTCCTACCATTCAGCCTACACCCTCTTTCCTTTTCTTGACTCTCCAAGAAGTATGTCTTCTCTCCCTCCTTCCTCCTGCATCTGCTCTCACTCCAATTTATACTTCACTGAGATCTCTTCAAAGCAAAATAACAAGTGGCCTGGCCAGCTTTCACAGGACCAAGTCCCCATCCTGCCAACAATTACCCGACTCTCCAAGAATCAGAGCTGGAAGGATCCCCAGAGGTCATCTAATGTACATGTACCAGAACAGGAATCCCTACATTATAGAGTAGTCAATAAACACTGATTAAGCCCCTACTGTGTGCCAAGCACTCTGCTAACTGCTGAAGGTAGGAAAAGAGGCGAAAGACAGACCCTGTCCCTCAAGGAGACTCACAATCTAATGGGAATACAAGAAGCAAACAAATATATGCAAACAGGAAAAATAGAAAATACTTAAAAGAGTAAAGGTAATGGAATTAAGAGGGGTCAGCAGTCACTCACCCTATCAACATTTATTAAGCACCTACTATATGCAGAGAGCACTCAGTTAAGCATAGGAGGAAACAGATACAAAGACCTCACTTACTTCCTTGGCTTCCTTGAGGACTCAGTTCAAATCCTACTTGTTGCAGAAGGTCCTGGTCTTTCCAATCCTACCCACAGCTAATACTTCACCTGAAAGGCTACCTTTCATTTGGATCTTGTATGTACATAACTATTCACACATTCTCCCTCATTAGAAAGTGAGCTCCTGGAGGGCAAAGACTACGTTTCTGTCCTTTTTAATATTCTCTTAGAAAAGTGCCTGGCACATTTGTTGTTGAGTCATTCAGTCATGTCTGACTCTTCATGACCTCATATGGGGTTTTCTTGGCAAAAATACTGGCTTGATTTGCCATTTCCTTCTCTAGTGGATTAAAGCAAAGAGGAGAAGTGACTTGCCCAAGGTCACACATCTAGTGAATATCTGAGGCTGAATTTGAACACAACTTTCTGACTGCAGACATAGCGCCTGCATATCCACTGAGCCATCTAGCTTTCTCGGCCTGGTACACTTTATAAATGTGACTTCTTGTTATGAAATGCTACTGTAATGTGGCAGCAGGAATGACGAGGAAGAGAACATGATACCAATACGGATGCAACAAAACATATGACATGATGAATCCATTCTTTTTTTGTCCAGACCCAAGATTTCATCTGGGCAGGGAATTCCCAGTGAGGAAATTCCCTGCATCAATGCAGATCAGCATAAGCTCTGCAACTTAAGAATCTTGAGAGATGATGAGAAGTAACATGACGTATCCATGGTCACACGGTTAATATGTGTCAGAGAGGACTTCATCCCGGACATCCTGACTCCAGGTCATCCTACCCAGGAGAAGATTGGCTCTATGTACACTGTGTCCTACCACTGCCCAATAAGTGGAGAGCTACAACATAAAGTTCTGGACAAGGACAGCGAGAATGTCATTGCCCACCAAGAAGACCAAGTAAGCTTTCCCTGAAGGGAAGAGGTGGCATTTTATCAAATTCAGAATAGAAAGAAAAAGTGCCTGGACTTATCTTGAAGAAAATGTATACAGGATCAGTACCAACAAGCCAAAGTTCAATGGGGAGGGGTGGGGTTTGGAGGTTGGGAAGGGATGCTATCTGACATAACTAACGTGATGTCAAAAAGACCTGGGCTATGTAAACCTGGGCCAAGTTACTAGCCTTTCTGAGTCTCTCTCCTTTTTCTATAAAAGTCATGCTGACCTACATCTAGGCACTGGCTCCAGATGGCTCCGCAGGAGAAAGTGAGGCTGGTGACTTTGCATAGCCCTCCCTCACTTAAATCCAATTCTCTAGCAAGTCCTGACACCTCCTTCCTGACATTTAGGTCCCAGAGAATGAAGGACAAACAAGAAGAAAAGAAAGGGAGTCAACTAGCCTCCAGCCAAAGCCCCCCTTGAGGCAAAGCTGTGGTAAGTCATTTGTCTTGCGCAATCACTTTCAGTAGCAAGTGACTTCATGCTATCCCTAGCAGCTCAGAGTCCTCAGCTAAATTCAGGGACCAGTCTAGTGGCAAAATTCAAATTCAAAAACATTAAAATTGTTTCCCACTTCTTCCTAACTATGCTCTAATTTAGTTAACTCAGGAGAGAACAACCAAGATCTGAAAGTCACTATGTTATTAAAATGATCTGACTCACCAGTGTAGCCAGTATGAGAAGCTGCTGTATTTTTCCCTTCCTCACTTTCAACAAGAATGTGACTGTTTCATAAGGGAAATAACCTGAAAATCTGTCCTTAGCCACCTGAAATTTAAGCTGTCCAAATCATACCAAGTGACAAGTTATTCTACCATTAAAAACATCTGCTGACTTTAGAACTAGGATAATTCTGGGTTCACAAAGGGTCTTTCCAGCGACAAATCAAACCTGGGAACACCAGCCCAGCACTGAAAACTCTATAATCCACCAACGTTTTAGTAGAAGCAACCACCTGGTACTGTGCCACCATTTTGGTTCCCATTAGAGAGAACCACAGGATTCACCATCTCTCCTGGGATAGCCACAGACAAAAGATCTATTTGGGAAAGCAGAAGGTGGAAAAATTCATCCTCAAATCAAGAGGCTCCTTGTGATCATGTAGATGGAAAGCAAATATCCTTCACCTTGGGAAACAGGAAAACTCATTGCTCTTAGGAAGAGGCAAGGATTAGAAGAATTGCTAATCCTTCTTTACTTTGTACCAGAAATACCAAGCTGTGGTCTTAGCCTTTGTCTATAAATGTACGGAATCAGGGCAAAAGGAGTCTTTGGCAGAAAACTAAACCCAACTACTGTAGCTCTCTAGAAGTCAGATCCTTGGCAGAAATCTGTAAGGAGTAATTCTACATAAAACACCAGGATCAGCCTCATTTCCTTCCAAATCCTCCCTGCCCATTCCTACCTCCTCCCCAACCTTTGCTGCTTTGACTTAAGAGCAAAAAAGCACCAGCCAAGTATCTGAACGTAAGCTTCAGAAAAGATACCGAATTTTTCCTACAAATGCCACCAAGAAGAGGCAGTTCTCACGACAGAACCAGAAAGGCTGTAGAAGCAATAAAAGCTGACAAGAATAACTGCACATTTTGGGGTGCTCAGGCAACAACTTTTCCAAGCATCTTATGAATGAAGACTTCCCAGTTAAGGAGCCAGCTCCAAACCAGGCCTTCAGCATCAGAGGTCCTTGGTTCAAATGCTACTTGGGTGACCTTGGGCATGTCATTTCCCATCTCTGGTCCTCACTTTTTTTACTCTGATAAAATGGCGGGGGTGGAATGAGAAGATCTCTACAGCTCTTTCCAGCCCTCCATCCTATGAGTTTTCTGGAGGCTGCTCACCAGGAAGTAATTGTTAGCCGACTAAACTCGATCAGAAAAAGCTCTGGGAGGAAAGGGTGATTTAACAACTTTCCCTTTAAGCACAACAAAGGCTTCAAGCCCGTGGTAAATCATTACCACCTGGTCTAGCTGAATGAAGCCAGGCAGAGCAAGAGAGTGCAGCCCAAGGGGAAAACCAACAGTAGGGCCAATCAGGATAAAGTTTTCTCCTTTCACCAACCACTGTTATTTCAAGTCTCAGCCTTTTCTGGACCACTCATTCACTGGGGGCCAGCAGGAAGACAAAGGTTCAAGGAACTCCATTTCTACCAGAAATATCCAGGTTTTAGACAAGAATCCTACCTGGAAATTGTCTTCCCCATCTAAAGATGGCAGGTGAGACGAAATCAGGGGAAATCCTGAGCAGCTACATAAAGCACACATCAGGTGCTGCAAGTAACTGAAACTGACCTTCAGTCATTTGGTATGAGGAGGTATGAGGGCAGTTCTTTGTGATGCACTGGAAAAAGCATCCATTATAGAGTTAGAAGGCCTGGCCTGGCAGGTCCAGTTCCTCTTCTCACTAGTCATATGACCTTAGGGAAGTCTATTAACCCCTATGAACCCCAATTTCTTTAACTATAAAATTGTTAATACTGCTTGCAGTGATAACCTCTCAGGGATGTGAGAATCAAACAAAATCACAGAGCATCTAGTAATTATCAGCTATAACTCAGACATCTGATTTGTTACATCTAAATAGCTTACTTACAAAAGAGAAGAGAATAGTTCCTTCATCACAACACCTCTCCTTGTTATTACTAAATATTTGAATGAAATGGGAAAGTAAGGATATCAGAAATCTGTCAGACCCATAAGCCATAGAAAAACTAGAGGTTCAGGGTTGCCTTTTCTGATTGCTTTTAATCATATGTGCTTTGGAAGACCCACAATTTGGGGTGCTAGAACTTGAGGTGTTTAAGAAGGCACCAAAGAAGGATGTCATAAAGTAGATTCCTCCATTGCATAGAGTATTGAGATTGAATTAGATGACCTTGAAGTTCTCTTTCTAACTCTGTGATCTGATGACTCTGTGATTCTATTTTTGTCATTAAAGTTTATATTGTTTTTATTATTTTTAAACCCGTGATTTCAATGGTGTAGGAAACTCCCTCTTTCATGAAGGTCAGCAACTCCTTTATTACTCACAGTAAAAGACAACTGGCTAGACAACGAGAGGATCAGTGACTTGTCTGTGATCACACAAGTGTGTGTGTGTGTGTGTGTGTGTATGTGCGTACACACACGTACAAACAGGAGCATGTGTCCCAAAGACAAAAACTGAACCCAGACGTTCTGTTCACAATATGATGCTCCGCACATCATCATCATCATCATTATCAACATCTTATTATCTATATCTCCTTGCATAGCTTGTCCACTGAGTTGATAGTTCAAACCTTCAGCAGATGTGTGATCTAATTAATGTGGGCACTTGCTCCAATGGGGCAGGTCACAAACCATCCATGTCTTCCTATCTTCTTGTCTTATGTGCTCCTATAAATCTATTGGATATCCATCTGTTATCCATCTCTCTAAGCATATGATCAACCTTCCTCCTTTTCCCATCATATATCTCTTTGATGGTACCGATTTTATGGCTTTTTACATGCGATTCATCAATGGTAATAGGCTACAACCTGTTTAAACCCACCATATATCTCCCCATCCTTTGGATGACCCATAATTTTGGCTCTTTGGGTATTATATTATTTCATGATTCACAGTCACATAGTGGCAGAAAAGTGATGCTACTGATTAATGGGGTTTTTGTTTCAAGGAGAAGCTTAGGGTCATTAAGATTATAACATCAGAGGGGAAGATGATTTGGCATAATAAAGAGAAAACAGGGCTAGTCTGGGTTCCAGGCTAAACTCCATCATTATCTAACTATGTGAAGTTGAGCGAGTCATTTAATCATTAGGAATCTCAGTGCCTTCCCTAATTCTTTCAATTGAAATTGAACTCTACCCCCATCAAATTTCTGATAGCATTGTGGGCCTATTCTTTGCACTCATCTTCCCATTTAAAAGAAGATAAGCTCCTTAGGGGAGGAAGAATTTTATTTTATCTTTGTTTCCATAGTAACATAATGCTTGGCGCATAGTAGGTACTTAAAAATGCTCATTGATTGAAGATCATATAGTCCAACGCCCAAATTTTACAGGTGAAAAAACTGAGGCAAAGTGGTCTATATCAGGATTGTACACTCATCTTATTTTACATCTTAGTTCTTTGAAGACAAAGGATTATATTTTAATTCATCTTCATACCCCCAACATTTGGCAACATGTCTTGCATATAAATGCCTAATATGTGTTTATTGAATTGTATTTCTTGGTATGCGAAGGCATTTCTACATTGTAACATACTCTGAAAAAAATTAAAAAGTACACTACAAAATGCTGCACAGTGAACCAAGCACATCCAGATGTGTGAAGTCAATCTTATCCATCAACAAATGAAAAAAGGATCCTGCAAGTATTGAGATGTCTTTATGAGTGGAAGTGAGGAGAATCCTGAAGACGAGAACACAAGCAGCCCTATCTGGGAGTCTTGGAAAACTTCAGAAGCCATCCTTCTGCTGTGGCTGTTTCAGGCATGCAAACAGCCTTACAAAAGGCTCCCAACCAACATCCTCAGATAGCCTCATACCATAAGTAATGGTGTGCACTACAGCATTCATGGGCTTGACTTGTAAACAATCTGAAGATTATAAAAAATTCAAATAAGCTCTTATTACCAATGAATTGTCTAATCCACTCTTCTGGACCCATTCTAGAATGGTCTAAAGATACGTTAGCCAAGGAGGTTGTGACCACTACACCATTTGTCCAGCAAAGCCACTTTTATGAATGGATAACTGAAACCATACATAGAAGAAGTAAAAAGCTCTGGCTCTTCCTAAATTTATAGGGGGGTGGAGAAATGGGCAAGGAGAGGAAATCATCCACTTGAGATCATAACACATCAACCCTTTACAAAAGCTCTGAAGTAGGAGAGAATAAACACACAGCAGAGCACATAAAGTGCAAACAGGTGCAGTCCCATGGAAGACAGGGAGTGGTGACGTGTCTGTTTACTGACAATCTAAGTACCATGGGAGCTCTTGACTGCTGGAGATCCACATGGTGTAGCAGATCCACATCAGCAATGCATGGTCTCGGCTTGCTTCTCAGGAGGTTGGATGGTCTCCAGACTATCCACTGAAGAGCAAGAGATGTCAGAAGACATGAAGAAGTTACTTACGATGGACAGAAGGAGCAAGGAGAATGAAAAGGAGAAAGTGATGGCATCGGGACCTTGGGCAAAATTTAAAGGGGGAAAGGCAATGCCCTGTGAGAGATCAGTAAAAGCAAATAAACACAATAATAAGCTCTTCACAAAAGAGGTCCCCAAGTCTCCAGAAAAGAAATCAGCATATGTACTTTCCTCTCTTTGTAATGGGGGGGGGGGGGGGAAATGATGAGTGTAGAATATCGTATACACTATCAGACACAGCAAATGTGTTGACTGATTTTGCTGACAGCTGTTTTCCTTTCTCCCACCCACCCCCCTTTTTGTTATAGGAGATGACTTGCCAGGTAGGAGAGGGATATATTCAGAAAAAAAGGTGACACAAAAAGATTTTTAGAAAAAGCATATTACTCCTCTCAGCAGAGTAGTGGGAGATGACAGGTGTCAAATGTTGCTATCTTGTCAGATGTGGTCACTTTGTCAGTTGGTTTTGCTTAATTGTGAGGGGGGGCAGGCGGGGAGGAAGGGAGACCAAGAGACCAGAAAATTGGAGGTGGCATAGAAATATTCTGAAATGTCTATGCATAAAAACAAAAAACACTTTTTTAAAATCAGAAATAGATAAAGCTGGGAACTTTACAGTTTTAAAACATTGGATTGGATTGAGTTAGGCTATCTTTTGGATTCAATTGCCTTGAAGATGCTAAAGCTAAATGCTGAGTGTCACTTATCCCATCAAATTGAATATTTTATCAATGTGTCTTTCAATCATCCCCCTTCGAAAATAAGAGAAATATGAGAGCATGTCATATTTCAACTTTGTATTTTTCTCAGTGCTCTGAAAAGTTAGGTATAGTAGGCATGTTTGTTGAATGAATGAATGAATAGCTACTGGACTTAGAGTCAGAGGACTTGGATTCCCGTTCTGAAGATACTCCGTGAACTCTAAGATAAGATTCATCTCTGTGATTCATTCTTCTCATCTGTAAAATAAAGGGTTTGTGCTGAAGGACTTCAAAGGAGGGAGAAAAGGAAAGAGGGCGAGAGGAAAGAAAGGAAGGAAAGAGGAAGGAGGGAGGGAGGAAGAGAAAGAAAAAGAAAGGAAGAAAGAAAGGAGGGAGGGAGGGAGGCAGGGAAGGAAGGAAGGAAGGAAGGAAGGAAGGAAGGAAGGAAGGAAGGAAGGAAGGAAGGATGGGACCAAGAATCTTGACTCTGCAGAAGAGTTAAGAAAATGCATTCCTTCCTCACACTGAAGAGACAGGGGACTGTGAGTATGGAATGTTGCATGTGTTGTCAGATATAACTAGTGGTTTTGATAGATTTTATTGAACTGGTTTTCTCCCATCTTTCTTTTTAAATATTTGTTATTACAAGCCAAGAGATGGCTTGTAAGATTCAGAAATGAAAGATATCAATAAAAATAAAATTTATTTTAAAACCAGAGTCAGACTATAGGGTCTCTAAGGTCCCTTCTAGTTCATGACCCCGACCCCTTCATGTCCTACTTTTCCCAGAGGTCTCCTTTGGCTCCAAAGCCTCTCTGCAGATCTCACAGCTGGCAGTTTGAATGCACAAAGCACTGGTCCTTGACCAGGGTTGGTGTTTGTGGGTGCACGTGTGTACTGACACAGTTATTTCTCCTTTTTTTTTTTTCCATTCAGAGAAAACCCAGCCTAAGTATGGAGCTATCCAGGTGCAGGAAGCAGCCAGTCATGCATTCATGCAGAGAAAAACAAGGTTACCTGGTGACTGCCTGTGCCACCCAGGCAAAGAAGGTGTCTCTCACCACCAGGAAAATGAATGCTGACTTCCTGGCCCCTTTTAAGACCAAGCAAGTAGGGCCAATCTGCTCACTGAATGGAGCTTTTAAAGTGAATTAGCTTCCTTTCTTTTTCCATTTTCATAGTACTTTATCCTCTAAGTCAAAGGCAGTATTGGCACCTAAAACACCAAGCACTGTGTGATGGTCAGACAGGCAAAGGGCAGGGTGAGCCACAGATGGCTCAGGCAACAACAATTCACGTTGATAGAGTACTAGAAGTTATGCAAAGTATTCACGTGTCTTACTTGAGCAATCACTACCACTATCAGCATTCGTATTTCATTTTTTAGAAGAATTAATTTTTTTAATTAACAAAAATCTATTTCATCTATTTACCATCACCCATCCCCCTATTAAAAGTAAAAAAAAGACAAAATCTTTTCAATAAATATGCATAGTCAAGCAAAAACAAATTCCCACATTAGCCATGTCCAAAAGATATATGCCTTACTCTGCACCAAGAATATGTCACCCTGTGGGTCAAGGTAGGCAGCGTCCTTCATCCTTGGTCTTATGGTATCATCTGAGCCTTTCAGACAGGCTGAGTGAGAATTACGTAGCAATTAGGTGTCAGGACAGAATTTGAATCCAGGCATTTCTGACTCCATCGACTATGCCCCATTATTTTATATCCCACAAGCATCCTAGGCCAGGCCACCAAGCCCCCCAGGCTCTACCATGAAGAGCCAACATGAGAAGCAACATGGCAGCACACTTTCCACCACAATCAAATGGAATGGTGGGGAACCATCACCACTTAAAACTGCAACAATACAAGAGGTTCTCCCTGCAATTAGCTATCATCATTACTTGTGAAGAAAAGGCCTCACCTTCCTGCCTGCTTGAAATTGAAGCCAGAAGATGTTTCGAGCTAACAACGGGAGGTCCAGAAGATGATGGGAGAGGGTTCAAGGGCGGGGACAGAAGTTAAAAAGAAATGTATCTCATGATCCTATCTAGTCATGAGAGCCCTTCTGGGGAGGCAGGCAGGAGGAGAGCATATGGGTATGACAGGAGCCCATCTGTGGCACCCTGCCCACCATCACATTAACATCCTCCCTGACCCTATTTCCTGGTTCCAACCCTAATCCCAAATGCCAGGGCAGCTGCCATGGGTTCTTTTCTTTTCATGCAAACTATCAGCACAATTACTCCTTTTTCAATTTCCTCTCTTTCTCTCATCCCCAACCCACATAAACATGTTCGTCTAGACATTTTTCTACTTTCACTGATGTACAAGGTTGGGTACTCAGCACCCTCTATTCAAATTTACTTTGTACTTATTCTACATATATTTATCTGCATACTTACTTTCTCCCCAATACAACATAAGCTCCTTGAGGCGAGGGATGTTTTGTTTTTATTTTTGCATCTTTGGCACCTAACACAGAGCTTGGCACATCACAGACACTTGCTGATTGACTAATACAAGCAGATCATGTCCAAGGGCATTTAAAGCAGCTCAGTGGTTCATGTTGAGTTCAGTGTTGAGCCTGGAATCAGGAAGAGCTGAGTTCAAATCTACATACTAGCTGTGTGACCCTGGGTAAGTCACTTAACCCTGTTTGCCTCAGTTTCATCAATTGTAAAGTGGGGATGATAAGATCATCTACCTCTCAGAGTTGCTATGCTGATTCAGTAAGATAATATTTACATGGTGAGTGCTAATTAAATGCTTTTTCCCCTTCCATTCAATGGCAGACAACAGAAACCCAGAAGAATGTGGCATTTTTTCCTCAAAACTTCTAAGACATTATAGATAACTGAGTAAAAAGTTTAGCATTATATATCTGAATAAACGCCACTCTGTGGAAGTAACTGAGCAGCACTGAGCCCCTGATGTTACTGCTAAAACCCAACCTGCTGCTCCTATCTCGGTCCTTCCTACTTGTGGTATTTTCATCATCTCCTCAAACTCCAGAACTCAAATTAAACAAGACAGATGGAAGGGAGAGGGATGTAGGGAGTGGATATGTGTGTGTGTGTGCGCTTAAGCACACGTGTATGTATACAAACATGGATCTCTCCACACTTTTACTGTTAGTGATCCAAAACAATGGCATTTTGAACACTGACAGTGGTACCCTAGAATGGAGAAAATGGAA
Source organism: Potorous gilbertii (assembly GCA_028658325.1). Taxonomy (NCBI): domain Eukaryota; kingdom Metazoa; phylum Chordata; class Mammalia; order Diprotodontia; family Potoroidae; genus Potorous; species Potorous gilbertii. The sequence goes on from CM053772.1 coordinate 57,684,903, forward strand.
GTTCCACTATGTGCTGCCCTGCTCAGACCACATCTGAAGGGCTCTGTTCCATTCTGGGCATTATACTGTAAGAGGAAAATGAATGAGCCGATGCATGTGCAAAAGAGGGCAAGGAATCTAGTGAGAGAACCCACCATCGTGACCTTCAAGATCAGGTGAAAGAATGGGGGTGCTTCAGCTTGAAGAAAAGATTCAGGAAGAGATGATGGTCATCTCCCAACAACAGAAGGGTAAGCCGTCAGAGGGATCCCACTGACTCTGCCCTGCCCAGGAGGAGAGGACCAGGACCATAGAAAGGCAAATGTCAGCTCAATAAGACTCATCGATTTTCAAAGACTAGCACTGTCCAAGGACAGAACAGGTTGCCTAGGGATGGGGCTGACTTTCCTTGAATTGGAGGTGTCTGAGTAAAGCCTTAACTGATTTCTTCCTTCCTTCCTTCCTTTCTCCCTCCCTCCCTCCCTTCCTTCCTCCCTTCCTTCCTTTCCTCTCTCTCCCTCCCTCCCTCCTTTCCTTCCTTCCTTCTCATTTCACTCTAGAGCTCTTACATTGGACAACAATAGGTTACTGCCTAAGCACCACTATATGGCTAATTTTGGGCCTTCCAGGCTCAGGATGAATATAAATAGTATCTGTTTCTCTTTTGGCCAGCAGCCCTGAGGATCTTCCCCTCCCAGGTTGATTTTTTTTTTTTTAATTAAAGGGGCCCTTCCTTGACTCACTTCTTAAAGAGGTCTAAGCACTGAATGGGCATTACCTCACTCTAAGTGAGAACCTGAAAAGACCTTAGCCTCAAAGGGCCAGGGTCTCCCATTGCATCCTGGGATATCTCCGGTTGTCCTGATGAATATCAGGCCACTGGACCCAGATGGCTCAGGAGGAGAAAGTGAGATTGGTGACCTTGCACAGCCCTCCCTTCCTCAAATCAAAGTCAACTGCCAGTCCTGTCATCATCTCCTGGGTGTTATGGCCCTCTGAAAATAAAGGACAAACGTAACAACAACTACACACTTAGCCAGGATGATGGAGAAAAGGAGTTCTTGAGATTGGGTGTACAAATGTGTGGTTTGGTTATTTTAATATTTTATAACTATATTTCAATAGTTGGTTCCCTTTGTAATCTTGGGTATTCAATTTTATTCACTTAAAAACATGACTCCGCGAAGAGGTTCAAAGCCCTCACTAGACTCCAAAGGGGTCCATGACCCAAAGAAGATCAAGGACCCTAATGCTGGGGGGATTCCTAGACCTTGGAGGAATTTGGATGAAATGGCCTTTTAGCTTCCTTCCAACTGTGTAGATTAGGCAGGACTCTGTCCATAATTTCATGTATCTATACAAGAACAGGGAAGAAGAAAGAAGAATAAATAGCCCCTACTATGTGCCAGGCACTGTGTTAAGTGCTTTTTACAAATATCTCATTTGATCCTTCCAACAACCTGCAAGGTAGGTGCTATATGCTAATCCCCATTTTATAGTTGAGGCAAACAGAGATTAAAGTGATTTGCTCAGGACCACACAGCTAGTAGGTGTCTGAGGCCAGAATTGAACTTAGTTCTGCTATGCTGCCACTAATTGCTTACTATAGGAACAGTTCAGTGAAATTTGGAGTCAAAGAACCTGGCTTCCAATCTAGTCCGCCACTAAACTTGGAGGAGAAAGAGTGCTTTGTTTGCGATTGGAAGATCTGGTCTGAAATCAAAGTTCAGATGGCAGCCTCCCAAAGTCATTGACTGTGGGTAAGTCTCTTCACCTCTCTGGGTGTCAACTTCCTCATCTGTAAAATGAGGGCCTTGAAAGAGATGACTTCTACAGTGGGTCCCTTTCAGCTCTGAGTCAGTGATTCTACTCACAATATAGAAGATACTATTAAGAAGGGGAAAGGGCAAATAGAGAGACAGAGATAGAGGCAGAGATAGAGATACTGAGCTCTTAAAGGGCAAGGGCTGTCTTTTACCTCCTTTGTATCTCCAGCACTTAACTTAATAGATGTTTATTGGATTCAATTGAACTGAAAGGAGAGAGAGAGAGATAAAGATAGAAAGAGACAGGTACAAAGATATACATATACGTAAAATAGATATATACAGAAAGAGATAAAGACTTAGATACAAATATAAATAAAGATACATAGATGCAGATATAGGGATAGGGATTAGTATAGGTATAGCTATAGATAAGTATCCCACAGACCGGGCTTTCATGAAGCTGACAAATGTAATGGGCGAGTAGACATATACACAAAAGATTAAGCTACGCAAAAAAGAAAGGTAATTCACAGGGGATGGAGAGGTCCCAGCAAGGACTAGGAGAGATGTGAAGAGGAGGAAATCATTTCTATTTGGGGGGAGGGACGGAGAATGGGACTTGAAAAATTAAAGGCCACTAAATATTATCAGGTAATTACTTTAAATAATTCTAATTCTGACCTACCCAAAATGGACTAACCAACTGTTGTAACCTAAAGCTAAAAATGTTTCCAAAAGATCACCAATAATATCACTAAGGGTAAATAGGTGAATTGAAGGTTCTCACCTTACATGCTAGTGGTGCATTTTACACCTTAGTCCCCCCACATGACTTGCAATGGTAGTGGGATCCTTCCACAATGTCCAATCTACCAGGATTACTCAGGATTCAGGAAGAGTGGGAAAAGCTGTCCACTGGCTCAATTTAAATAAGAGTCTGAACTACTCGAGTCTGACATGCAAACTCAAAGGAGCATATGGTCTTAGACATCACTTGCAAATAACCATCCAGGATGCAAAATCTAATCAAGCCAAAAATACAGCACGCACTTTTGTGTGCCCTAGGTAGAATGAAATGGATTTCAGACACTGACCAAAGAAAGTTGGAGGAAGAGAGGGATGAAAGAGAGAAATTTTAAGAAGAAAATAAATTCCCGAGGTCACAAAAATCCAATATACACTTTCAGTAAAAAGTGAGTGCTTCCTGGAAAGTTTTTCCCCCTCTCAGAATCAATGTCATGCTAGAAAGGTCCTTAATTACTATCTGAACTTTTCTTCTCACTTTACAGAAAAAGAAACTGAGGCACAGATTGGGGAGTGATTTGCCAGGGTCCCATGACAAGTCTATGGCAGAGTAAGCCCTAGGTCTTCTAATTGTCATCATAGTATTCTTTCTTTTTTCCTTTCCTTTAAAAAAAAAGGGGGGGGGTGGTGGAAAGAGGAGTGCCTAGCACTCACTCCTTAGGTCTTTATTTAGAAACAGTCATTTAAGACAGAGCACTATGGAGGCATAACACTAATTTATTTCTGCTTAATTCTCACCCCACTCAGTATTTCAAGAGTAAGGACAATGTGGAAATGGCTGTGATCAAAAGTGTTGACATTTATAGATAATCACCTTCACCTATAAGTTCATCACAGAGTAGAACTCTCAGAGTAGATACAAGCTCCTTTTTACATAAAAAGAAACTGAGTTTCAGGGAAGTTAGGTGACTCGCCTGATGTCTAACAAGCATAAGATGCAGAATTTGAACTCAAGTCTTCTAATCATGTGAAGTATGCCCATTGCTTCATACAGCCTTCTTAGTGCCACAATGTTCACTGGCTTGAAACCTTGTCACAACATGCCACCTCCTGGAAAAGCCCTTCGAGATCAACTCCTACATGAATAACAAATCCTTCTACCTTCATCATCAAGGACTGTTGTGTTCGTCCTTTGTTGTTGCCCAAGAAGACCATACCATCAGAAAAATGATCACATGACTTGCACTTGACTTTGCTTTGAGAGAGGGCTGTGTAAAGACAGCAGCCTCATTTCTCCTCTGGAATCATCTGAATCCAGTGACCAGATATTCATCAGGATGACTGGAGATGACCCAGGATGCAATGGGAGACCTTGGCCCATTTAGGCCAAGGTCCATTCCAGTACTCACTTAGGTTAAGGTAACGCCCATTCAATGAATAGGCCTTGACTAAAAATATTTTCTCTCTGTCTCTGTCCCTCTGTCTCTCTCTGTCTGTCTCTGTCTCCGTCTCTCTTTGCTAGCAGGTATCATTATCAGTTTCTCTTCAGATTAAGGTATTGAAGACATCTATTAAAAATCAGGTATCACTTGGTCAGCTTCAGCTACCTAACACTATACCTCGCTAGTTCAGAGTCTTTGACCTTTTAGGATACTCTCCCCACAAGTGAAAATGATTTCCTCCTCTTCACATTTCTCCTGTCACTTACTGGGATGTCCCAGTTCCCCTTTGAATTATGTTATTTTTCTGTATATCATCACCCTTTGTGTATGTCTACTCACCCACTAGATTTATAAGCTCCATGGAAGCAAGCTCTGTGAGCTAATTCACTCACCCTGGTGTTACAATACCATTTCATGGCACCATCCATCATCTGGTTCCTTGGAGCAATGGATCTTTCTGCGGTATGGAATGCCCTTTGGATCAGTAATCACTATTCCCACAAGAGAGAATTTCTGCAGGTATGAATTCCAAAATGAAATCACAAGAGCCAGCTGTGACTTAGAGTGAAGGCATTCTCATGTATGAGACAGTCCCTCAGCCAACAAGAACCTGCATTGCTGGTGCATGCTTCCCATGGCAAAAGGCTGCTGATGGAACCAGGGTAGTCCCGGGAGCCCAAACCTGGGTCATGAGACACAGATATTCACCTTAGAGCCCTGGTTACGAACAGCATGCTTTTTAAAGGACAGAAGGGAAACCTCAGAGCCCACTTAGAAAGAGAGAAGATAGACGCAGTCACAAGATCTGAGCCTGGGGACACAGAAGCATCATGCCCCCTAGGAATGCCATGTGTGCAGGTGATATATCCCAAGAACAGGTTCTTTCAAAAGATTCAGCCCAATGCCTTCAGGTTGCTCCAAAACTGATAAACTCAAGGATAAATGGCAAAGAGCTCAGAAAGTATGTCAAAGATCCAGCCTTCTGTGACCTTGGGACACAAATTCATCACAGCCATAACCTCTGGGCGTTCCCTGTGTTCAAAATCTTGGGCAGTTCAGCACTATGGCCAAGCACACAACATCTCCCCAGAGACACATACAACACAAGGGAATGTCAACAGAGATACCTAGGGAAAGTTGTAGAACAAAAACGCCATACTTCAACAGCCATACCCTCTGACAGGATAAGCACACCTATGTGCTCCTCACCCCACCCCTATCTGTCTCTATCTTTGCCTTTCTCCTGCTCCCACATGCACATGGTGCACATGCTCCTTCCTTTTCTCCCTCCCTCTCTGTCTCAGAAATGTGATGCAGACATTCTCATGCACAGAGAGTAGGAACCACATGTGAACTAGAAAGAGTCCAGTGCTGTACTGTTCTTATGTTAAGAGAACTTTCTTTGGCACTTTTCCATATGAAAACACCCCAGGCTATAAAGACCCACATCCCCCGCTCCCTCAATCCCTTCCTGTGGAGATAGGAGAAATAACTCTGAACATCCACAATGACACTGGCTCTCAATAGCTCTAAAGGATTCAGTGTATAAATTGTGTCCCCAAACCCACCCTGGAGCCAGGAAGCTAGCAAAACAAGAGAACAGGTAGCCCCATTGGGTGAAAGCAAGGTCAAGCATTACTTCATCTGGTGATGAAGGCTAAGAACAATGAAAAGAGATCTTTTCATTGCTGGATGCTAGGAGAAGATCAAAGGACGGATGGCAATGCAACTAAGGATGGATAGAAGGGCAGACTGATGGAAGGAAAGCAGAAACACCAAACGCTTTTTTGGCTATTATTCTCAGGAACAAGGAAGATAATATTCAGACCAGGAAGAAATAGTTAACGAGGGAGTTGAAACACAAAGTGAGGAAATAAGAGAATGCCGAGCTGCCCTCAATGAGTTCATGCCACCAGGCTTGAAAGAGCTACATCTCAGCATCCGGAAAAAGAAAGGGTGGTTATGATTGCTGTCAGTATTCTTTGCGAGAATATTGTCAGTATTCTCTGAAAAACTATAGAGAATGAAAGAAGTATCATACGAGCACAGAATGTAAAATATCACAATTTTCCAAAGAAAAAAGGGGGAAACCAACAAACTATAGGTCAGTGAACTTGATTTTTATTCTTGAAAAACTCTAGATCATATTGAAATACTCAGAGTTCTGTATTTAAAAACAAAGGCAGTGGTCACTAAAAACTATATGGTTTAATCAAGAACAAGGCGCACCACACTAACCTCATTCCCTTTTTTCACAAGGTTAATAGATAAGGGGATGCTGTACACATAGCTTACCTAAATTTCAGCAAGGCAGCTGATAAAGTCTCTCATGTTAGCCTTGGGGATAAAATGGAAAGATGTGCTCTACATGACAGCAGAGTTAGGTGGATTTGGAACTATTTGCATGACTATACCCAAAGAGTCATTAATGGGCCAACTTGGGGATTTCCATTGGTATGGATCAAGTTTTTAGCTTGTTATTTTGAACATCTGTATCAATACTGGATGAATATTAGTTATAGATGAAGCTATAGATGGCATGTTTATCAAATTCATACAACATTGGTAAGATAACTAAAATGCTGGATAATGAAGATATTCATACCATGACAAGTAGATTAAGAAATTCAATGAAAACTGTACTTTGTAACTTCTGGAACTATACCAAAAGTCAAACAGAAGCCCCACACAGAATAGGAAAGAGCAAAAGCTCTTCAGCAAAGTCAGGGTCAGTCAAGGACCTATATTATTTAAAAAAATAAAATAAGCAGGCAGCCTCTCAGCACGGTCAGAGATAGATCAAAACATATATAGCCTTCAGGGATAAAAGTCACAGAGTAGTCAGAAATTCCTGGAGTTCTTTAGAATCTATAGAAGGGTCTTCAAGAAGCCACAGAAAGTAACTACTATACTATGCTCCTACCTAGGACAGTGCAAGGGCGGAAGAACCCAGCAACTTCAAGGTCCCTAGTACTCTAACCTGAGATGACATAAAGGGTTCTAAAGATCTAGTACTCTGAACCTCAAAGAGCCAAGAAGGGCCTAACTCCAAGATGTCGAGATCAACATAGGATAATACAGGTGACCCAGGGCAAGGGCAAGTTGGGATAACCACCCAACATAGAAACACAGAAGGAGAACAAATAACTTAGAAGAGGAAATGGTAAACCTTAGTCTACAACCAAGAACAACTTACCATGTAAAGCTGAATATGATCCTAGAGGGGACAAGGGGGGAGGAACCTTTCATGAAATAGAGTACTGTCAAGCTTTTCCCAAAAAAAGACTAAAGCTGAGTAGGATCTTTGAAATCCAAACACTGGAGCCCAGAGAAACTATTGGAAGGGGCTATAGGATGATATAATTCTAACATTTTAATAAGGGAGAAGAGACAAGTGTACCTTCAGACCTTCGATGTCTTCAAATGGTAGAGGAGTTAAATGAGAAAAATCAAGAACCCGAGTGTTTAAAAAGAGTAAGAGGAGGATAAAAAGAAGAAAATACTCATGTAGAAAAGAGAAAAAAGTGAGTGGAAATTACTATTTCTCATAATCAGGGTACATGAGAAGAGTATATAAACATGGAAAAAGAGGGTAGAGGCGTGAGCATCAGATGAAACTCACTCCCACTTGAAAGCAATAAAGGACAGTTGAAGACAGACAGACAGACAGAGACAGAGACAGAGTTTAGTGTAGCAGCAGATTATAACAGTAAACTCAACATAAAAAGAAATGGGCATAGAGGGTCAACTTAAGAATAACAATACCAGAGAGTAAATTGTCATAAACAAAACAAACATTCTGATCCTGAAATGATTAAAAGTCAAAGAAAGAAAAGCAAAGGACGATGGGTGCCCATCATTTGGGGAATGGCTAGACAGGATGTAATGGAATATTACTGCACCATAAAAACCAAAAAGGCAAGAGACTATTTCAAAGAGCACTGACTAATATGAACTGATGCAAAGTGAAGTCAGCATGACCAGGAGAAACAATTTATACAGGACAAAAACAATGCAAAGAAAAAATTTTGCCACCTGTGGAGTAAAAGAGAGCTCTCCCTCCTCAAACCTCCATCCTCATCTCCCCTCACACCCCCTTGAATCATATTAATTTCAGCATTTTTTTGCCCCCTTTTTTATAATGTAAGCACTTTGAGTAGAGGGATGAGTGTCGATACCAAAGCCAATAAACCAATCAATAAAAATTTATTAAAAACCCTACAATGTATCAGGCATTCTGCTAAATACAGAAAGAGACAAAAGATAGTCCCTGCTCTTAAGTTTACAATCTAATGGGAGTGGGGGACCAACATGCAAGCAAATATATACAAAGCAAGTTATAGATAGGATAAAAAGGAAATAATTAAACAGAGATACGGCACTGGGATTAAGAGGGGTTTGGGAAAGCTTCCTGTAGAAGGTGAGATTTTAGTTGGTACTTAAAAGAAGCCAGGAAGGTCAGTAGTAGGAGAGAAGGGAGAACATTCCAGGCATGGGGGGACAGCCAGGGAGAGCTGAGATACAGAGTGTCTTGTTCATGGAACAGCCAGGAAGCCAGTATCACTGGCTGAGTAAGTTTTAAGAAGGCTGGAAAGGCAGGAGGGGGCTAGATTATGAAGGACTTTGAATAACAAACACTGCATTTTGTATTTGCTCCTGGAGGCAATGGGGAGTCATTTCTTGAGTAGAGGGATGTGATGGTCAAATCTGTGCTTTAGGATGGACTGGCATGGGGAGAGGCTTGAAGCAGCTATTGCAATAAATGGGTGATAAAGGCTTGCGCCAGGGTCGGGGCAATGTCAAAGGAGACAAGGGGGTGTATTCGAAAGATGCTGCAAAGGTGAAACTGACAGACCTTGGCAGCAGCTTGGATATTGGGGGAATGGTATTGAGAGGTAGTGAAGAGTCCAGGACAGCTCTTAAGTTACAAGCCTGGGAGTCTGAGGGAATAGTAGTAACAGAGAAACGGGGAAAGGTGGGGGAGACAAGGGAGAAAGATAATGAGTTCTGTTCCGCATATGGTGAGTTTAGGACTTCTCCTGGGCATCCAGTTCAAGATGTCAGAAAGGCAAGACTGGAAGTCAGCAGAGAGACTGGGGCAGGATACACAGGTGTGCCTTAACAGATCTTCGCTGAACCTAATTACAGCACTCTCTTAAAAATCATTTTAAGGTAGAGGGAAATAATAAGATTTAGTGGAAAGAGGGCTAGATTTAGAAACCTCAGATCTCAGCTCTGTTACTCATGTCCTGTATGATTTGGGCAGGATAGATAAAATGGCCTTAAAGCTTCAAACTCTCACTTTTGCCCCTGCTTCTTCTACTGCCCTAAAAATGACTGAGTCAGGGTAGGGTCAGACTGATTGTTTTAAGACATCTTGCTATCCTCCTGGCAGCTTAGAGAATGACCGGCATCCTAGGATTCTGCCAGCTCTATTATCCAGTCTCCCACATTTCTCCTCCTCCACTGTTACAAACAACCCAGAGCAGTCAGGTGTAGCTCTAAGAGTCAGGAGATCTGGATTTTAGTCTTGACACAGACACTAAGAGATGTCACAAAACACTGTGTGGCCTAGGGTAAGTCATTTTCCCTCCTCTAGATCCTGGGTTTCCTCATTTATAAACCAAGAAGGTTGGGTTAAATGATCTCTAAGGTCCCTTCCAGCCCTACACAAAAGTCTGAAAACTACAGTCCCACCCCCAACCCAAGTATAAAGCTACATCATTCAACTCAACTATCTGTTGGCTAGGGACAAATTTTCTTTCCCATGAATAAAATATCTTCGAGGCAACATGGTATAACAGACTCTTGGCTATGAGCCACTTACTACATGTAAAACCATGAATAAGTGACTTAATCCCTCTGGGTCTGCTCGCTTTCTCCATCTAAAATCCAGGGACTGGACGGGATGACCTCTAGGGTCTCTTCTAGTTCAATCTCCTCATTGTATATCATTTCATTATCCGTGACAAATTGTACCCTTGAATTTTCTCCTAAAGTGCCTCACTTGACAGTCTCTTCCCACCAACCCAATTTCACTGAAATGTAGCCCCTTGACATGGAAAGAATTTAAGACCTCCATGCTAATCCCAGATCAGTCATCAATTCTCCATGTAATCGTGGGATCTCAATTTTTTCTTCTGTGGATTAGATGATCGATAGGGGCCCTCCCAGAACTTGTGGTCTAAGGTTATAAACCCGAAACTTTTCACTTGCCATTTTGCAGGAAAATGATAACACTGACCAGCAAGTGTCAAAAAGGGAGAATTAAACATTTTCCATTTTCCCTCCAACTTAACTAGCCATTAATGGTATCTTAAATCTCAATGAAGTCATTCAATTAGTTCAAAGGTTATCATGAAATCAACAAACAGGAAATGCCCAATGTTAGAGACCTCACTTTAGTTCAATCAATAATGCTATTTTGTAAATGTAGTTCTCTGTTCCAAGAAACTTTAGATGTCAAGTTTTTACTTGTCTTACCCAACAGCAATTTTTTTAATTACCATTCATTGATGGAGTAAATAATGAATGTAGACAATGGAAAACCTATCTGATACTATTAAAAATACTCTGTCATCAGTCACTGACTACCCATCCCACAAAGATATAGATATTTAGATATATACATACATATATGTATATATATATATATATATATATATATATATATATATATATATATGGATACACACACATATACATATACATAGACACAAAAATACACATTTCATTTCTTTTGACCTCCATTTCCTCATCTACAAACTGTTGAGGAAAGGGTGAACTGGAATGGATAATGTCTAAGTTCTCTTGGGAGACTCTATGAACCCTTGAGGGCCAGAAGAGATTCTGCTAGACTTCTTGGGCTGGGAAAGTCCTTTTCTCATTAGATTTCCAAGAATCTGTCAGAGAGAGAGAGAGCGACAAAGACAGAGACAGAGAGAAATATATGCACATATATAAAGTCTGTCATACAGATATAGATACATATAGATATACATATATGCATACATTGTACATATATAGAGTCTATCATATAGAGACACCCATAAAGACACATATACAAATATAGTCTGTCTTATATAGAGACATACACACATATAGAGTCTATCATATAGATAGATATAGACAAAGACACACATACATACATACACACATATATATATATATATATATATATATGAATGACCAACTCTTGGAAACCAAATGTAAATGAGGAAACTGAGGCTTTTTCAAATGGCTAATGCCATCTCACACAGGTGGTTAAGTAGCAGACCTGGGATTCAGACCTAAGTCCTGGCATGCCACATGTTCTTGTGAGTATCTGCCCAGTGGTCCACATGCAGGGAATCCTGATGTGGCATCCAGAATTCTGCCCTTTGGCCTGACCTTGACTTTTCGATTATGTCAACTAATGAAACATGGGAAACAATTCTTCCTTTGACTTTGGAGCAAGAAAAGACTCACACTCAATTCACAGGTGAAGAAACAGAGACCCAGGCAGGGGAAAGGACTTGGCTAAGTCCCAACAGATGAACCAGCACAAGGGTTCAAAGCCAGGTCTTCCAGCACCAAATCTAGCCCTCTTTCCACTACACTATACTTTTTGGCAACAAAACAGATCTAACGTGGGAATGCTTAATTATTAAGACATATGAGACTTAGAAAAAGATAATTTTTACACTAATTTGATGATTAAAAAAATATTAATTAGCATTTTGGAAAGTGCTTACATGTCATCTTGTTTGATAATCACAATAACCCTGTGAAATAGGTGCCATATTATTATTCCTGTTTAACAGATGAGAAATTAAGGCACAAAGAGTATGAACGCCTTGTCTGGGGTAAGGAAGCCTCTGAAGCTGGATGTGAACTCGGGTCATATTCCTGCATTCTAATTCCACAGCTGCACTGCCTTCCTAGAAGGAGAATTAATGTAGGAAGACTTTAAGGAGAAGATGGATCTTGAGCCCCATCAATAACTCATATTTATACAACGCTTGGAAGTCTACAAATTATCTTTACTGCTGAGGTAAGTAGTACTGATATTGTTGTCTTCAAAATCAGAACCATGCAAAAGTGGAACACGCTTCCTTGCAGGCTATGAGTCCTCTACACCTGACACACTCAAGCAGAGTCCAAGTGATGTCATGGAGGAAATTCTCTTCTGGTATACATTGGACCAGAGAGCTGCTCAGGTCCCTTGCCCCTCTGGAATTCTGTCATACCCATCTTATAAATAAGGAAACTGAGGCTTTGAGTAGTTAAATGACCTGCCCAAAGTTACTCAGCCAGTAAATTTTAGAGTCATTTCTATTCACTGCACTATTTAGTCTCTGTTGGAAAGCAGATGAATGAAAAGCAACTAAAAAGGGGGAGTAGGGGTGAGGAAAAGACAGGTTTGGGGCAGGGGAAGAGTGCGCAGGAAGGTAAAAAACCAATGTGTCATGTGCTCAATCAGGGCAGAGAATTCGCCTCATTCCCCCTAATGGGTTGGTGACTCGCTGGGATCTCAGTAAAGAAAGAAGGAGTGACCATTCTAACTGCAGCCCCTCACTTCCTCTGTGAAAGTCATTATCAGATGTTTTAGAAGGAAGGAGAGTCTCTTAAGTGATGCCTGTAGACTTGAAGGTGATAGTGTAATAAACGCTTCCCCATCCGCTTTCAGATATCTTTAGGCTAGTTATTTATACCTGGAGTGGGGGCCACACGTCCCTGACAAAAGCCCACAAAAATAGAAGCTCATTTTATCTGCAGTCAAAAAGGCTTTTTTGAACTTGACCTTTCTCCCCCCAGCCCCACTCACGGAGGGAAACGCTTCTGACTTTTAGCACCAAGAGGCTGAGTAACCACAAACAAGGCAGGGCTCACCAACTGTCACTATTGATTAGATCTTCATCTGACTTACTCTCTCCTCCTCAAGAACACACCCCTTCAAAAGGCCTTGCTGAGAATACTTCCTGGCATAGCACTGGCTGTCAGACCTTGACAACTGGCAATAATCACTTGGGTAAAAGTGAGTGGGAAATCTCCTTCTCAGAGTTCAGAGCCCCTCACCTGGCACAGGAAGAAAAATTTTGCCCTTTTCTCAACTCTGGATGAATGGGCCACCCTGAAGGTTTTATTTCTGGTATCATCACCTGCTAGCCACTATCCACAAGTATCTATTAAGGGCCTACTGTATGCTAGGCAGTGCGCTATGCTACAAGAAATTCAATATACATTACAAATATGAGAAATGAAATCATTTCAACTCTTGAAGAGTCAAAAGCTCTACAAGAAAGGAAGAATTAAATGGAGTGGAAAAGGAAAAAAGGAGTTTTTGGAGGGGAGTTTCTTCAGCAAATAAAGCCTGCTGCCCTAGTGGCCTGAAGCAGACTGAGGTCTCTCCTCTTTGCTGAGAACCAGTTGTACCCCAAAAAGCTGGCCTGTCCCCTGGCTGGGGTCCAGGGTTTGTAGATCATAAATTCCAAGGTGGAAGGGATGCTGGAGGTCATCTAATCCAACCCTCTCATTTTTTATGGATGAGCAAACACTAGGAGTGAAGTGTCTTTTCCAGCATGTTGGAGAAAGTGGCCCAGCTAGGCTTCAAATCCAGCTCCTCTGACTCCAGATGCAGGCAGATATTTCCATGATGAGCCTTTGCTTCCTCAATCTTTTCAGGGTCGGTTTCCTACTTCCCCACCCCCCAGGACAGGGGGCCCACCCCATCTGGGCCTAATGGAAGGAAAAGTATTTGAAAACCAGAAAAGGCAAATAAACCTGGGAAATCACCATCCTGAAGGATCCTTAACATTACTATTTGGTATTTGCTCACACTGTACAAATGTAAAATTCTAAAAAAGTTGTCCTGAATGCTAAGTTAAGGCAAACAATATGGAGAACAAGAACTAACTTTATTTAAATTCCTCCTATTACTTCACTGTCAGGAAACCTCAATTCAAATCTCAGCCCTGCTCCAAGCCACCTATCTCAAGCACTGGGCAAATCACTTAACTCCTCTGGGTTTCAGTTTATACCTGTGTAAAATGAGGTGCTTGAATTAGGTGGCCACTAAGGACCCTTCCAGCTCCAAATCTATCATCCCAAGCCAGGGTTAAGTATCCAGGACTCATCTGCAAGACCCTGGAAAGCTCTGGAAATTCCTTGAGCAGCAAGCATGCTTCCCCAAATGCCTCCCATCACTAAATGCCAAGGGAAGCAAGGCTCTGGCTTCTTTGCCACCAAAGAAAGTATGCAAACTCCTTAGCTCCTCATTGAAAGCCCGTCACAACCCACTTCTTATCTAGATTTCCACCATGTTTCACACTAGTACTCTTCATGCATACCCTCTATTCAAGCTAAGCTGGCTCATTTTTTATTTCATTTATCCTTTGCTGTCCTGCCTTCTTTGGTCTCCATGCTATCCCCCATGTTTAAAATGAAGTCTCCATGATGCTTCCACTTCCATTCATTGAAATCCTTTCCACTGCTTTTAAGACTCATCTCAAATTCAACATGAAATCTTCCCTGATTTCCCTCCAACTAAAAGTAATCTCTCCCTCTTCAAAATGTTTCAGGGTATCTTGTATGAACCTCTTCTGCATATTAATTTTTTCACTCAAATTGTAGTTACTGACATAATGTATAATATATCTCATCTCCCCTACTAAATTATAAGCTCCAGGAAGACAGAGGTTGATTTATCTCTGTATCCTAGGTGCCTAGCACCATGTTCTTCACATAATATATGCTTGATAACTTTGTTATATTGTGTTGAACTGCCAACTGCTGCCTCCATCATGTTACAAAAAGACTGCCATCTCAACCTGAGGCATCCTGACAGAGTTGGGAGAGAGCAGGCCTCAGAGACAGGAAGAGCTGGGTTCAAGTTCCACTTGACAGAACCCAAGAAAAACAATGATGTGATCATAATATACGGATGAGGCCAAGTGATCCCTGGCTACCAAAGACACATGGTGAAGGGGAGAAAGTTCTGGACGTGGAGCCAGGAAGACTTAGATTCAAATGTTACCTCTGATACGTACTGCCTCTGTAACATGGGCAAATGATTTAACATCTCTGAGCCTCAGTCTCTGCATCTATGAAATGGGAGATGACATCTGTATTATCTCTTTCACACTGTTCTTGTGAGGCTCAAATAAAATCTTATGTATAAAATACCTTAAGAATTTTAAAACACAACGTAAGTGTCATTTAGGTGCCCTCCCATTAATGCAAAAGCTTTCAGTTTTGCTGAGTACTTTGTAAAACATTACAGAGATAGCCCCCAACACATCAGATGGCAAATCTACGGGAGATCATGGATAAGAGCCATGTTAGATGGGTTGTAATGTCCATCACTAGAGGCAATGCCCACATCTATCAGATGAGAGCTCCATTTAAGTATTCAACTTGAAATATCAATTGTTATCTGCACAGGGAAGCGCCAGGAAAGTTGTGTGGGAGTCAATGAGCTTACCCTAGAAATAGCCCAGCCAATCATCCCTTCCTACTTACCGCAGAGACAACGTTTCCTGCCAGGAGAGGTCTAAGAGTCATCTATTTCATTTGTTCGACACATTGAGTAGGGTTGTATAGTGGGCTTGTAAGCATCCATATTTGTTGCAAGGATCCTTGAAAGCAGCTGAGTGCTGAAGGTCAGTAGTGTCAGTGGCAGACAAAGAATGATCTGGCCTGTTACACTGAGACCATGAGAATACCCTTCCTTGAGTTGGAGATATAGCCCTAAAACTATCAGCACCAGACAGACTTCCTGGGTCATTCAGAGTGAGGAGGAGGCAAAGATAAAGGCCTGCCAACTCAGTTTAGCTTAGGCTACTTCCCACACAAAGAATGCTGTTTCATAGAAGATGCCCCACGGGTAGCATCAGCTCTGAAGATTAACATAGTGTATACGTATAATAAAACCAGGAATTTTCGTTTCTGTAATGTTTTGTCGTTACAAGGTCTTCTATCATGTATCTTACTTATTTGTGAGCTAAACAAGGCAGATATTAGTTACTAATGTTATTTCCATCTATAGTATTACTATCTCATCCTTGTCTATTACTTGAAAAAATACTCTCCTCAAATAAGGAAACAAAGTTAAATGACTTGACCAAGGTCCCCTTGCTAGTAAGCCAAGTATAACTAGTTTGTGGCTAAATATTAAATTGCACTGATAACTGCAAAAAAAGAAGGGGCAAATCCATGACTCAAGGTTCTATTATAGCTCTATTGTGAAAGTTCACTATCTTCGAGCTAAAGTAAAACTTTGTGCCTTCAGTGCAAGTGTCAGTACGTGAAAGGGTGACTAATTCTGGGAAACATAAGACCTTTAAATTCAAGCAGACTCATAAAAGTAAATATCAGATGAAAGACCTGGAAATGGTCTGCCTACAGCAGAGGTTCTCAAAATGTGGTCCACTGACCTTTGAGACCCTTTAAGAGAGTTCCTGAGATCAAAACTGCTTTTATAAAGAAAGTAAGGTGTTGCATGCTTGTTAAAATACTCTTCCCTTTTCCAACTACCTATCTGCGAGGCCAGACTTTCTTCCCATAGTTCAAGCAAAACATTATCATAACAGATTGAATAAAGAAGTAGATAACAATCCAGCGGTCTTCTATCAAAAGGAACTAAAGACGATTTGGAAAAAATATGTAAAATGATTCCACTTCTCAAGAAATTATTTTACTTTGGAAAATATAAATATTTTCATTAAAATATGCCATTAATGTTAACATGAAATAGCTTATTCATATTATTTTTAAATGAATTAATATTTTTAAATTTTAGTACTTTTAATCTCAAATATTGTAAATATCCATACTCCACATGAACCAAAGCTCTGTGGGGTCCCTTTTAAGATTGTAAAGGGATATAGACAAGAAAAAGAATGACTACCCTAAAGGGCAAAAAAAGAGTAGCGATAAAGGGGGAGGGGGACAGGATGGCCGCTTTCATGTATTTAAAGCAACATCCTGTGGAAGTGGGATTAAACTTGATGTCCATCCCTCATGCCCCAAGACCAAGCCAGGAGCAATGGGTGGGAGTGGCAAAGGCAGAAATAGGGCATGATAGAAGGAAAAATTTTAATGATTAGTCTGTCTTATTTTTATTTTCAGTTACAAATAAATTCTCTCCCTTCCACTAGTTCCTCCACTGAACCATTAAGATGGCAAGAAATACCATAACCTTAATGATTAGTCTTGCTCCCAAAATAAAATGAGGACTGCCTCCAAATAGAGAGGCTTCCCCTTTTGGAAGTGGAAGCATCGAATCAGGAATTGGTTGCCCACTTGTTCAGGTATATGCAGGGGTATAACAGTGAGGCTAGGGGTGGGAGCTGGGGGTGAAAATATGGAAGCACACATATTTAAGTTTAATCTGAATTATTAACACTTTAAGTCTAGACAATCAACAAAACAATAAATCAAGCCTTGATTTGTAGCACTGTATTTCTAAGATGTGCATGCTCAAAATGACAATTTAACAACTGCAAGCCGGTTAGAACTGGCTCCAGCATGCCCTGGGTACATGTTAAACTCATTACCCTGCTGCTTTGCTAGAAAACTAAGACTGGTAAAACTTTCAATCTTAAAAATAATTATTATTCATTAAGAAAGGAAGCATAACATACTGTTGCAGAAGCATAACATTAAGTTGCAGAAGTGTAACATATACAGTTACAACATTTAACTATACTGATAAATAGAGCTTCCTCATTTATAAATTTCTTATGGTAATGAAATCACAGGTCCCATAGTAAATGAGAGACTATTGAATGAACAAGTCTACAGTTACTCTTTGTATCTTAGAAATGTAGAATGTGGGCTAGGATATATATACACACATATATATATACATACACACACACATATATTCTCTCCTCCTCCTCCACTTACTCCTCTCTCCTCTCCTATGTGCTGACAATCCTTTTTCAGTCTCCTTTGCTGGTTCATCTTCCATATATGCCCTTAATTATGTGTGTACCTCAAGGCTCTTTACTCTCTCCTCTTTCTCTCTTTGTGACTTCATCAATTCCTGTGGATTTAATTATTGTCTCTATGTCAATCACTCCCCACTTCACATAGCCAGATCTAGTTTTTCTCCTGAGCTCCAGTCCCACATCAGTGTCCATTTTTGGAGCCCTTGGCCTAAAGCCCCTGGGGGAATTGAGCCAATGATCTGGGTCTCAGCTCTGAGTGGTGGCCCTGGAGTTAGGAAGAGTGCTGACTGGCATGGTGTAGCTGGTGGAGGTTCTGGAAAGGGAATTCTACTTGTAGATCATGGACAGAAAAGCTTTGGTAGCTCCCATACCAGAGTGCAGGCCAAGAGAGGAGTAAACTCCTCTTCCTTGATTGGGCCACCTTGGAGGAACTGAGAACTTACAGGTCCTCAGAGTATACTCCCCTCTTGACAAATGACTCAACAGTCAAGTAACTGGCTGGGAAAATGACCAAAAAGGGGGAAAAAAATAAGACTATAGGAGGTTACTTTCTTGGTAACAGGTATTTTATTCCATCCTTTCAGATGAGGAAGAACAATTCTTACCATCAGAGGAAGACATGAAAGTCAAAGCTTCAGCATCCCAAACCTCCAAAATAAATATGCAATGGGCTCAGGCCATAGAAGGGCTCAAAAAGGATTTTGTAAATCAAGTAAAAGAGGAGGAGGAAAAATTGGGAAGAGAAATGAGAGCCATGCAAGAAAATAATAAAAACAAGTCAATAGCTTGCTAAGGGAGACCCCAAAAGATGCTGAAGAAAATAACACCTTTAAAAATAGGCTACAATTGGCAAAAGAGGTCCAAAAAGCCAATGAGGAGAAGAATGCTTTAAAAAGTAGAATTAGCCAAACAGAAAAGGAGGTTCAAAAGCTCACTGAAGAAAATAGTTCTTTCAAAATTATAATGGAGCAGATGGAAGCTAATGACTTTATGAGAAACCAAGAAATCACAAAACAAAACCAAAAGAATGAAAAAAAAGAAGGTAATGTGAAATATCTCATTGGAAAAACAACTGACTCAGAAAATAGATCCAGGAGAGACAATTTAAAAATTATGGGACTACCTGAAAGTCATGATCAAAAAAAGAGCCTAGACATCATCTTTCATGAAATTATCAAGGAAAACTGCCCTGATATTCTAGAATCAGAGGGCAAAATAAATATTGAAAGAATCCCTCTAGCATCTCCTGAAAGAGACCCAAAAAGAGAAATTCCTAGGAATATTGTAGCCAAATTCCAGAGTTCCCAGGTCAAGGAGAAAATATTGCAAGCAGCTAGAAAGAAACAATTCCAGTATTGTGGAAATACAATCAGGATAACACAAGATCTAGCAGCTTCTACATTAAGGGATCGAAGGGCATGGAATAGGATATTCCAGAAGTCAAAGGAACTAGGTCTAAAACCAAGAATCACCTACCCAGCAAAACT
>CM053772.1:57704354-57777745 GCA_028658325.1 Potorous gilbertii
AGAAAATATGACTTTCAAACACAAGAAACAAGAGAAGCATGAAAAGGTAAACAGGAAAGAGAAATCATAAGGGACTTACTAAAGTTGAACCGTTTACATCCCTACATGGAAAGATAATATTTGTAGATCTTGAAACTTTTCTCAGTATTTGGGTAGTTGGAGGGATCATACACATACACACACACACACACATATTGACAAAGAGCACAGGGTGAGTTGAATAAGAAGGAATGATATCTAAAAAAATTAAGTTAAGGGATGAGAGAGGAATATATTGGGAGGAGAAAGGCAGAAATGGAATGAGGCAAATTTTCTCTCATAAAAGAGGCAAGAAAAAGCTTTTCAATGGAGGGGAAAGGGGGGGAAGTGAGAGGGGAAAAGTGAAGCTTACTCTCATCACATTTGGCTGAAGGAAGGAATAACATGCACGCTCAATTTGGTATGAAAATCTATCTTACACTACAGCAAAGTAGGGGGATGATGGAAGGGAGGGCAAATGGGAAGAGGAAGCAATTAGAAGTAGAAGTAAACACTGTTGGGGAGGGACAAGGTCAAAAGAGAAAATAGAATAAATGGGGGGCAGAATAGGATAGAGGGAAATATAGTTAGTCTTACACAACATGACTATTATGGAAGTCATTTGCACATATATAGCCTATATTGAATTGCTTGCCTTCTCAGTGGTGATGGGTGGGGAAGGAAGAAGGGAGAGAAGTTGGAACTAAATGCTTTAGGAACAAATGTTGAGAATTGTTTTTGCATACAACTGGGAAATAAGAAATACAAGTAGTGGGGTATAGAAATTTATCTTGCCCTACAAGAAAAGAGAGAAGATAAGGGAAGGGAGAGGTGTGATAGAAGAAAGGGCAGATTGGGGGAAGGGGTAATCAGAATGCAAGATGTTTTGGGGTGGGGGGAAGGGAGAGACAGGGAGAAAATCTGGAACTCAAAATTTTGTGGAAATGAATGTTGAAAACTAAAAATAAATAAATAAACATTAAAAAAAAATGTCTGACCAATTAAAAAAAAACATCTTCTGGGCTTGAAGTCATTCACCCCATATTTAATTGCCTAATCTTGTCTTTTTTATATTAATATCTCTCATATTTTTCCTCTTATCTTCAAACCTTTTACCTAAACTATTATAACAGCCTCCTAATGCGTTTCCTTGCCTCAAATCTCTCTGGACGCCAACTGTCTTCCACACAACTGCCAAAGTTGTTTCCCTAAAACACAGGTCTGAACTCAAAAGACTTCACCAGTTCCCTATTACCTCAAAGATAAAAATATGAATTCCTCTGCTTAGTACTCAGAGTTCTCCACAACCTCCTTTGTCCTCCCTCTAAGGTCTTATCACATATCCCTCTCCTTCATATACATTATAGTTCAGCCAAAATGGCCTGCTCAATGTCCCTCATATCTGCATTCAGTTTGCTGTCTCCTGATCTTTGCACTGGCCATTCCCAAGGCCTGGAATGTATTCCTATTGGAGGAATTCTAAGAGTCCCTTGCTCTCTTCAGTTCTAAGCACACACACCACCTTCTACAAGAAGCCTCTCTACCCCACTTCCAAATTATGTTGTATCTGTTCCATATATAGCTATATCCGTGCACTTATTCTCTCTCAGCTAAACTCTAAGCTCTTCAAAGGTACAGACGTTTCTACTTTGGTCTTTGTATATCCAGTACCTATCATAGTATCTGGCACAGAAAAGATGCTAAATGCTAGCTGATTAATGGCTGACTAATCAATTCCCAATGTAGAACCTAAGCCTGGAGAGAATGGAATACTGAGATCTGGAAGTTGAAAATGGGAATGCATAAAAGATACAATTCTGGAGAAGGGAAAAAAGCACTGGATGGCAGCTAGTGAGCCCACATGAATCTTCTCTGGAACCCCAGTTTTTCCTACCTATTTACATAGACCTCGTATTTCCAGTAAAATATGTAAAATGATGCAAGAGGCTTTTTTTTTTTGGAAAATAGCTATCTTCATAAAAAATATGCTATTTGTTAACATGTAGCAGTTTGTTGTTTTTTTAATAGATTTGGTGCAGCATAGGTTTGGAACAGTCATGCCAATAATATATGGGACATGTCCACCAGGACATTGGAACCAGAAATAAAATAAAAGAGGATACAAACACAAACTTCTCTGCCAGCTTAATACAACCAAGACAAGACTGGAACCAAAGCAGTGCGAAGGGAATGCCAGTGGAACAAGCACTCTTTGCACGTGCTTGCTGGCTGGGATTTTTTTATCATAAAAATTAAAACTGGAAGCAATGTTAGAAATCAACACATCCAGGAGCCTTTAATTTTTTTGTGTCATGAACCTCTCTGGGAGTCTAGGGGAGCATGTAGACCCTTTCTGAGCATAATGTTTTTAAGTGCACAAAATAAAAGAGCATAGGATTACCAAACAAACCAACTTTATTGAAATATCCCACATACATACACACACACACACACACACACACACAATTCCCAGACCCTCATAGTTTGTGAATCCCAGATTAAGAACTCCTGATGCTGTCCTTAATGCTAAAAAAGAAAGAAGATGAGACCCAGAGAAGGAGCTGCCCATGTACAGTCAAGATTTGATCAGAGTCTAGGGACAGAATGCTGGGCTCCTGACACCTAGTCACAACACTGGTTCCCTCTGGGACCAGTGGACAACACAATTATATCGGTCTGAGAGCAACAGCCCCTGATGAATTCAGAATTAGAAGTACTGAGTGTCCTGGTTACCTTTAATCCATAGAATAACCAAACCAAATTTGGAACAGAAAGGGGTGAATTTCAACCCTGATTCTGCAGCCTTCTGCCTGTGAGACCCTGAGGAATATCTGCTGTCTAGGCCTCGGGGTTCTCATCAGTAAAATAAAAGGACTAGACTAGCTTATTTTCAAGGTCCTTCCCGATTCCTGATTCCAAGGGCCTGGAAGCTTCCTTCAAAGTTCAGCTCAAGCAACACCTCCCACATGAGGCCTTTTCTAATCCCTACCCCCAAAATTCTAGTCTATATATGGGTTGGAATACGTTGAATTTCTACCTCTGTGAAGTTGTTCCCCAAGTAAGCCCTTTGAGGGCAAGAACTATTCAATTTTTGTTTTTGTCTCCCCAGCGTCCAGCCCGTCCCAGTCCCTCTGCTGTTACAGTTTAATAAATATGGAGCTTTATACAGAAACTTATTTTGCCCTACAGGAAAATAGAGAGGAAGGGGATAGGAGAAAGGCAGGGAAGAGAAGGGAGGGCAGACTGGAGGAAGGGGTGGATGGGGTACATGCTGTCCTGGGGTGGAGGTGGGGAGAGATGGGGAGAAAATTTTGAATTCAAATTCTTGTGTAAGTGAAAGTTGAGAACTGAAAAATAAATTCTATATTAAAAAATAAATGTCGAGCTTATCAAATGAATGAAAGAATTCAGGTAAGGGTTCTCCTGTAACAAGGAGTCACAAAGTGTGTTTACATTAGATCTCATTTTCCTATTGAAATTAGATTTTTTGGGGGGACGCTGGATCTTTATTCCCTACTAAATCCCATCATACACAATACCGTCCTTCCTCCCTCCAATAAGCAAACGCTGGATTGTGTAAGAAGCAGCCCACATGTCAAAGAAGCCTATAATGAATCCATTTCTGAATGTGAAGAATTGGCATGAAACACAAATGTTCCCTCCTACCTTGTCTGTCCTCAAAGCTGGATTTCTGAAGAGCAGGTTTCCTTAGAGCATAATCTGCCCGGCCTGGGGGTCAGGGCACCAGGACGTAAGAAGCCAATTCTGGAAGTCTACAGAAACTTGTACTTATGTTTGCAGAGGGTAGGAGGGTTTTTATAGCTTATCTAAGAGCAAAGGAGTGGAGGGTAAAAGTGATCTTGCAGTCCAGTGTGGATAAGGGGACACAGCTGACCAGCGACCACAAGTGAAAGTAGGGACCATTCATTCCAGCTTGATGCCTTACCGTCTCTCATTCAGCACATGGGAAGTCAATAACGACCAAAAATAGGCCTAGACAAGTCAGCTGCCCAGGCCTTGTCCAGATACAGCAGTTGGTGCTGTAGGCCAGCAAGCTATGGGAAAGTCCCTTGTGCTATTTGCTCTTGCTGCCTTGAATAGATTTCCTGCTTAGGGTTCAGACACACTTTTGTAGGATTTTTAGGGGATATTCACACCAACAACACTCTCAGATCACAAACAAGAAAAAGCTAGAAGCTCACTATCATTGAACTGGTCAAAAGAGGGATGAAATACACACACTATACACACACACACACAACACACAGAAATACATTTCAATCAACAGGGAAATAGGAGGAATTAGAGGAAGGGTAGATTAAGGGAAAGATAAATTCTAAGCATGTACAAAACTATTTACAGCTCTCTTTTTGAGGTGACAAGGAATGAGAATTGAAGGGAAGGAAGAAAACAAGAATTTACCACAGTACTTAGCACAACAATATGCCAAGTCCTTTACAATCTCTCATTTGATCCTCCAACAACCCTATGAGATTGGTGCTATAACTATCCTCATTTAATGGCCAAGGAAACTAAGGCAGACTGAGGTTGTGATTTGCTCAGGGCTACACACCTAATGAAGTCCAGCTAGGTGGCGCAGTGGGTACAGCACCAGGCTGGGAGTCAGGAAAACTCTTCTTCCTGAGTTCAAATCCAACCTGAGACATTTATTAGCCTTGCGAGCCTGGGGAAGTCACTTATTCCTGTTTGCCACGGCTTCCTCATCTGTTTAAAACACAGACGCGCACGCACGCACACACACACACACAGAGCTGAGAAGGAAATGGCAAACCACTCCAGTATCTCTGCCAAGGAAATCTCAAATGGGGTCACAAAGAATGAGCTGCAACGTTTTTGAAACAACCAAAAAAAAAACACGTAGCTAAGTGTCTGGGGCCAAATTTGAACTTGGGACTTCCTGACTCCAGGCCCAGTGCTCTAAACACTGTATCCACTCTCCTGAGATTTCATAAGACTCTGAGATTATACAGCTAATAGGGGCCCCAGAAGCCAGGGAGCCCCAACCCTTCATTTTTCAAGTGCAAACTGAAGCCCAAGATTAACTGTTGACCAAGGTCACAAAGTTCAAGATCGCCAAGAGGAGAGATCTGAAGCCAAGTTCGCCATCCTCGAGCTAGTGCAGGTTCAGGTTTTATGGTCCACTCTCTACACATGAGGAAAGTGTAGCCCAGCAAAACTGAACACGGGGCCTTGCCCACAGCCAGTGCATAATGTTCGTGCACTTAGTAAGTGACCCAACCTAGACCACAGAGTCCCAACAGAAAACGTCTCTCACTCCGGATGGTGATGCTTTTGCACAGACACAACACTAACCTACACGAAAAGTAAAGGACTATAGAGGATGCAGCCTGCGCTGTGGCCATGCCATCAGGAGTAGCGGTGCGCCCTTCTGAAGGATGGACCTAGGTGACCTCTGAGGTTCCTTCTACATCTCAATTTCTGATCTTTATCCCCCCACCTTGGAAAACCATGGAAGAATGGAATTTGGATCCTAATGTCAGATGGTGTGAATGAAGGACTTGAGCCAACTGGCAAATCTACACCTGTATCTAAAGCCCACTGTCATCGCCCCAGCCTGGCAGGGGAATCCCGATGGCGACACATCTGATGGGATGGCACAGGACTAGACAACCACATGTCCAAAGACAGCCCAATTTTAAAAACACTGCCCTACGACCCTCATAAATCATCCAGATGACCCAGAAATTCCAATGTTTTGGGCAAATTAGATCAGCAAACCTTATTGTAAAAAACATTCAACCTACTCCAGTAATACCTAATGTGTGTAGAATGCCAAGCTAGGTGCCAAGAGAAATGCGAAGTTTAGATAACAATCGGTCTCAGCTCCCATGAAACTTACGTGCTAATGTCTTTTTTTCTTTTTAAGACAGGTATATAATAACACTATAAAGTTTGCAAAGTTCTTTACATCATCTCATTTGAGTCTCAGTGAGCTCCAGTGAGGTCAGGGATGTGAGTATTCTAAGCTTCATGTTACAGATGAGGAAACGGAGATTCAGAGAGGGGATTTAGGATCATGGGATCATATATCCAGAGCAGGAGAGGACCTCAGAAGCCATCTAGAACAGCCTCTGGCTTTAGACAAGAGATAAAGAAGGCCTGAGAAAGTCAACAACTTGCCCAAGGTTACCCAAGTAGAAAACGTCGGAGGTAGGATTTGAATCCAGGCCCTCTCACTCCAGAGTTGGTGCACTTTCCACCATCCCAAGCTCTCTCCCACGTCACAAAGTAAGAGTCAGCAACAAGATTCAAACTCAGAGCCTACTGATCCCATCCCCACAGCCCCCTCCCTGCCTATCTCTCTAGTTCTCTCCAGCTAAATCACTATATGACAAACACATTAGAGCATTAAAAAATACCATACCACCTGTGAGGGAAAGCATCATTTACAAAAAAGACCTGGAAAGACTTACATGAATTGATGCTGAGTGAAAGGAACAGAACCAGAAGAACTTTGTACACAGCAACAACCACAGTGTGCAAGGAGTTTTTCTGGTAGACTTAGTCCCTTCACAGCAATGCAAGGGACTTAAAAAATTCCCAGTGGACTCTGAGGCAAAATGCCTTCCACATTCAGAGAAAGAACTATGGAACTGTATCACAGAATGAAGCAGAATATTTTTTATTGTGTTATGTTCTGTTTTGGTTTGGTCTTTCTCATGGTTTCTCCCATTCATTTTAATTTTTCTATGCAATATGACTAAGGTGAAAAAGTATTTAATAAGAATGTATGTGTAGAACCCATATAAGATTGCATGCTGGGTTGGGGAGGGAGAAAATCTAAGACTTATGGAAGTGATTGTAGAAAACTGAAATCAAATAAATCAATAAAAAAAGATATTTGCCACAAAAGACTGAAAGTCACAAAAGATAGAGAATCAGAGGATGAAGAAACATCCTGATTACTCAAAAACTCCAAATATCTCGTGTGCCAATGCACATGGCTGTCCATGAGTATGTATGCAGGACCTAGCAAATGTAGTGAAAGTCTGCCCAGAGTCAGTGGCCAGGCACAGACATCAACTGAAACCCATCATTTCTCAAGTCCTCCATCTGCGCTGTGTGCTAACATGAAAGCCTGCACAATCACAGTAGCAAAACAAAACTGATTGTCCACGTGTCTCAATTACTAGTTTAAAAGACAGAGTCAGTCCCTGGGCACAGGAATAGGAGCTGCACAGATTTTATTTGGGCTGGCATCACATAAAACAATTCAGCCCTCCCTCCCAAACACATCTTTCTTCTGGGCTCCCTACACCCGCATCCTTCTAAACATCCAAGTTGGGCCCAGGGAACCATCCCCCCGCCCCACCCAATTATAGGTTCAGTCCTCTCCCCAGCTCTGGAACCAATTCCACGTCTGGAGCTGGGGAAGCCCACCAGCAGCTTCCCAGCTCAGCACTGTGTTCTTCTGTTGCTATGTCTCTGACCTTGGTACCCCAATTTCTTAGTAACTGGGTTCATGCCCTCTTCTCCTGTGACTGGAATGTCCCAAGGATCTGTCCTTGGCCCTGTTATGGAGAACATTTGTATCATTAACTTGACATCAACACTGATGGCAAGCCTAGGACATGTGCGGATGACATCTCACATCTCACACACCTTCCTCCAAGGTTCAGCCCAGGTATCAGCTCCTCCCTGAAACTCGTACTGACCCTGCCAGTTGCCAACAGCCATCCTCTCCTCCAATCACTGTCAGTATAGAAGGTCAGCTCTTTGAGAGGAGGGGCTGTTTCATTTTGGCCTTTGAATCCCCAGTGCTCAGCACAGTCTCTGGCATAGAGAAGACCCATAATAAATGCTTGGTGATTGACTAATGGAAATGTAGGTCTGCATGTGCAGGCTGCCTCCCATCTCCCCTCCCTCTCTCCCCCACAAATTTAAGAGCTGTTTTTTGGTCTCTCAATTCCCAAAGTCAAGCAGGACACAGAAGGTACTTAGTACTTAATCAATAGATACAAAGCTAGCAGGGATGATAAACATGCTAGATATCAGAGTTGGGTTCTTCAGTCAAATCTCCTAACATATCATTTCCTAAACCTTACAACAGGTTCAAAAAAAAAAAAAACAACTACTAGATGAGGGAGGTGGGGCCAAAGGAACAGTCCAGCTACACAGGACCTGGGAGTTTTAGGGTAAGTCAATGATCTGGGTGATATGGCTTTCAAAAACATTCAGGCTGCACTAAGAGAAGAAGGGGGCCAGGACTGAGAGGTGATGGTCCCTCAGTCCCCTGTCCTGGTCAGACCACAGCAAGAGTACTGCATTCAGTCCTGGACACATTTTAAAAAGACTATGCTAAGATTCCTCAAGACAGTCAATGCCTGGCAAATAATAAAGACTTAATAGATGCTTGTTGACAAACAGGATGATGAAAGGCCTTGATGGAGATCATCCCACACAAGGGTAGGCTGACAGAAATGAAGATGTTTAGCCTGAAAAGAGAAGAAAGTAAGGTGATAACAGTCTTCAAGCATCAGAAGATCAGTCATGTGAAAGAGGTTATTAGGTTGGTTCTGCTTGGACCCTGAGGGCAGAACCAGGTAAAAGCTTCAGAAAGATAGATTTAGACTCAATGGAAGGGGAAAATGCCTAAGAATCAGAATGATGAAAGTATGATGGGCTCATTCAGAAGTAGCAGAAGTGCTCCTTCACTGGGAGTTTTCCAGGCCACTTGGAGCAGTTACATCAAAGGGACTCTTAGTCAAGTATAGGTAAGGCTAAGGAGCCTGAAATTTCTGTGATACCAACCTATCTCAGTCCCCAGATTTGCTGCCTGAGCCTTACTTTCCCACAATACCTGATACCAGATCTCCTCAGCACTGAGAACCTGCTAAACCACAGTCTACTTTCTACCTGGATCTCTTCTGATCACCTGTCCTTTAAATAGCTGGAAAGATCCTTTGCATGCTGGACTCAGACTGGGCAGTAGTTAGCAGCCCTCATGCTCCACCCATATTTACCCCTCCTTAACTTCTACACCAGTGTCAGATTTACATTCAAACACCTGCCATTTTTTAGACATCAGTCCATCCTCCGGCTTTGCTCCCCATTTTTGATACTCAGCCTTCATGACCCTTGCCTGAATTCTGGATCCCAGTCACACCTGGCCTGGTGTATCCTAATCAGGTCTTTCCTTGTTTCTACAGGGGAGTAGGGCTCTCTGCCCCACAATATTTATTGGTATCTACTTAGCATGTGTTCATTATATCTCCTCATGATATGAACCTCCTTGGGGAGAGGACATTCTGTTTTGGGCTTTATATTTCCAGTACCTTATGCAGGGCCTGGCACTTAGGAAAAACCACCTGCTAAGGTGCAATGGCTATAATTACAAAATCTGTAAGTCTGTGAGACTCCACTGGTCCTACTATCTTAGGATCTCCAGAAGATCCAATGTAACCCTCTATAATTTCTGCACATCCAGTAGCACCCCAGGCTTTGGCAATAAGGAGCTCAGAATCAGAAGCAATCAGTGATAGGCCAGGGACCTCAGTAATACAAAAGAGACAATTTGTCTACAAGACATGTAAATGGCAGTTGTCTTTTTAAAATCTACAAGCTCCCAGTCCCTCTACAAGAACCAACCAAACCTTGGCTAATTGTGGACAGTTTGAAAAAACAAACCCTCCAGGGTGTAAAATGTAAGAGGCCTGGTGGGGGGTGGGGAATGGGGGAGAGAGTGAAGCAAGCAAGCATGCTCCATCCTAGATGCGATTTTGTGGTAGAGAGGTAAGTAATGAGAAAAGTTCTGGTTTTGAAGTTTAAGTCTGGGCTGTGGGATCTTAGGAAAGTTACACAGCTTCTCTGAACCTCAACTGCCTCCATCTGAAAAATGATGGTAACATCTGTACCAACACCTCACGGGGTTACCATAAGAAAAGGTTTATAAACCATAAAAGAACTATATAATGTTATCTTTAAACCAAAGTGGAGAAGCTGACCAGGGAGAGTGGGAATCTGGACTGAGCTTGAGTCACCTGTAAATTCAAATGAGCAAAAACCTAGACTTACTGCCTCCACTTCGGAAACAGGCAAACAGAGTCTGAGACCAGGTACAGCACACCGACTCCGCTTGGGTCTCTTCAATTCTCTCTCTCTCTCTGTCTGTCTCTCTCTGTCTCTCTCCCTCCCTCCTCCCATTTTCCAGGAAACACTACAGGTGCAGACATGGAAGTGGACTCTGCCCTCCTCAGACTTCGATGAAGGTGCTCTGTTCCATTCTAGGTACCATGGATAGTAACTGTTAAGCTATAAGAAATGATGAAAAGGACAGTTTCAAAAACCCTAAGAACGCTTGTACAAAATGAAGTGAGACGAACAGAACAAGTCATACAACAGCCACCATATTGTAAAGACAAAAAACTGTGAAAGACTTGGGCATTCTGACCAACACCATGACCAGCCATGAGTCCAGAGGATACATGATGAAACAGTCTGTCCACCTTCTAACTGAGAGGCAAAGGACTCACGGTGTAGATTGAGACATTTTTTTTGGACATGGCCAATGTAGGAATTTGTTCTGCTTGATTATACATTTTTATAGTGGGGATTTGATTTTTTTTTTTATCTCCTAATATGGGCAATAGGAGGTGGGGGTAGAGAGAAGGTGGATCTTTGAAAATGAAATAAAAATGTTTAAAAAAGAACTTTCACTCAGGCAACTTATAACTACATTTCAAGTAAGAATCTAAAATAATAACTCAGATGGATCTGTAATTTCATCAGTGTGGGCATGGTCATTAATAAGAGAGATCACCAAGCATCCATCCCTGCCCATCCTGGGCAGAACCAAACAACCCAAATCAGCCTGTTTGCCTTTGGAAAACTTAAAGTTCATTTAATGAACCAAAATCTCTCTTTGAACCCAAGGCCGATCTTTTTGAAATAAAAACTGACAATAGCATTTACGTAACACTTTGAGCTCAGTTTATAGTAACAATAACTGGGGGAGGGAGGTGCTAGCATTGTTTTCATTTCACAGGTGAGTAAATGGAGGCAGACAGGAGTGAAATTACTTGCCCAGGATAACACAACTGGCAAGCGATCTCAGGATGGATTTGAACATAGGTTTTCCTAACTCCAGGTCCTATGTACTCTATCCACTGGACCACCTACCTGCCTCAGGATGCTGAAGAGATCCCACGGGGAATTTGGGAAAGGGGTGACACAAAGGTAATTAATTGTGATCAATAAAAGGCTGAATTTGGTTTAAAAAAGGAAAAGAACATTCAAAAGCCGGGAAGTATCCTGAGAAGAGTAACCCAGGATGGGGAAGAGCCCTGAGTCCATGTCACATGAGGACTGGTTAGAAGTGTAACCTAGACAAGGGACCCAAAGAGGTCATGAGAGTGACCTTCAAGCATCTGATATATAGAGCAGGGATTAGATTTACTGTTTGGCCTCAAAGGGCAGAATGAGAGAGAGCCATGGAAGTGGAGAAGAGATCATTTAGGTCTGGGGGCACTTAGAGCTGTCCAAAAGTGGCAGGAGCTTTATCCAGAGTGGTGAGATCATCTTCCTCAAAGAGCTCCAAGCCAACACTGCCCAACCACTAATCAGGGAGTTAACCCAGTCCTCCTAAACCTTCCTGCCTTACTTTGACATACACTCCCCATTAAACCTGTCTGCTTCTTGTTCATGTATACCTTTTTACATGTTGTTTCCCCGTTAGACTATGAGATCACGGAGACCAGGAGTTGTTTCTTGCCTTTCTTTGTATCTCCATCTAATCAATGCTAGTTGAATTGCTTTTGGGTAGGGGTAGGGCTTGATGGGAGTTGAGTTCCCTTCCAAGTACTGTAATTATGTAAAAAGTTTACTTTCTGTCCCCTCTACAAGCCTCTGGTCACTTTCCTTGCATGCCCTAACTTTCTTCTATAGTTTTATTCCGTAGGAAGTCACAACCAATCCCCTCCAAGAGGCAGTTCTTCTACTAGTGAGCAAGAAACACAGACCAGTACAAAAAGTAGGCCTTACACATTATAGAAAGCAGCTGTAACATTTGAGCAGTGATTGTATGGGAGAAATACGAGATTTGAATGAAGACTCTGTGACTTAAAGTTTCTTCTTTTCCCTACAACATTCAGCCTAAAGAGGTAAGTCCAAAGCAAGGAGCCTGGCCTTGTATAGTCTGATGAAAAGAGGATTGCAATATACATGTTCTCCAGCTAAATGGGTCACTCACTTACTTCTGACCTTAGGCAAGGCTCTTTACCATTATGAACCTTGGTTTGCTATGTATAAATGAAGGAGATAAGTAGATGTTTGAATTTCCCTCCAGCTCTAAATACTTCTGCCCCACTGTCACATTTTTTCGTTTATTTTTTGTCCAGACTTAAAATGGAGTGGGGAACTCCTAGTGTAAAAACTCCCTCCACCAATGCAGATAAGCCTTTCTTTAGTAATTGATACTCTTATGAAAGCTGTCTAGAGACCTAAAAGGTTAATGGAACTGGGTTATATACTTAGGTGCGGTAGGAGGAGTGTTAACACTTATATAACACCTACTGTGTGCTGGGTATTGTACTATATTAAGCCTATTTCAAATGTTAACTCATTTGGTACAGCAATCCTGAGAGGTAAAATCCCCATTTTACCATCAAGGAAACTGAGGCAAACAGAAGTTATATAATTTGTCTGAAGTCACACAGCTAGTAAGTGTCTGAAGCCAGATTTGAACCCAGGTCTTCCTAAGTGAAGACCCAGAGCTCTACCCATTGCATCACCTAACCTCCTGATACATAACATTTGTAATAGAACTTGAACTCAGACCAGTCTTACCTCTTCTATCATACATGTAGGAGTAAAATGGTTTAAAGCAGGGTTCTTAACCTTTTCTATGTCAAGGATCTGTTTAGCAACCTAACTAACCCTACAGAACTCTTCTAAGACTAATGTGTTTTTCTTTTATTTCATAACTGAAAGAAAAGCTAAATTTCAGTTAGAGGATAGTGAAAATAAAATTTTTTCCCCCATCTAAGTTTATGGCCCTTAAAATCTATCCATTAACCTGAGATTAAGAAATTCCTGGTCTATAGGTTAGAGGGGCTGAAGGGGACATGAGGTACTGATGGTCATAGGAAAAACACTCTTAAATGCCTAGTTTCCATTGGCTTTAATACTGGATTCTGGAAATAGCATTGCATTAAATTATAAATGGCTCAAGGGGCAGGTAATGAAATCTCATGACATCAACATATCGTTTCAAGTCAGAAAATAAGGACCCTAACCTCTCATTAACTATGCCCTCTTGGAGCAAATGAGAAACACTGCCATATTTCCAAGTCCTCTTTGAGATCGGAACAGGGCAATACACCCACACCCAGGGCATTTGGTTAGGTGGCAGTATTAGATAACTTGAGTAGAATGAAAAATAAATCACTGAGGTCAAGAACCGATTTTCCAATTTGTCTTTGTATACCCAGTGACCCGCCCAGTGCTTTATTGAATAAGTGCCTTGTGGTTTGAATTGGATTGAATATGAACTCATTGAGAAAAAATTACTGTCTTAATCATTTATCATTTTTATTTGCCCTGAACCTAGTGCAATGTTCTGCATATAGTAGGTACTCAATAAACGTTAGAATTAGGCATTTAATTAATTAACTAATTAATTACCTCTTCCAACTCCAAAAAAGCACATCTGACATCCCAAGGGATAGGTCTTCTACAAGCCATGGATCAGAAATAAAAATCTTTTTGGAAAATCACAGGGGAGGGAAGGCTTATTTGTTTATTAGGATTAGTTAAAACAACATGGACCTTCTAAATTCCTGGCACATTCATTTCTCCTTTTTTTGCTTCCCTAATCCAAACACGGCAAAGAAAATCAAATGTGATCACTGTTTAGGGTCTACATTCAGCCCACCAATCTTAACTTACTTGGAAATATTGTTAATGCCTTTGGGGACTTCTTATTGCCTTTGCCGGCTTCCTGAACTCCTTTTCCCTTGAGCAAGAACGTAAAGACCTAAATGTCTATAAAAAAGAGAAGGTGCTTCAACTTCCAGAGAAATATTTTCAAGTAACAAGACAGACAACATCACAACTGCCATGTGCAATCACAGGCAACGGAATCACGTGTCCCTGCAATTCCCCAGCGTAAGGGTGTTGGTCCCTGTGGTGTTAAAATGTGCTTTTGCTCCCACTTTTTCATATGTCTAACGTATGGACCCTCGCCACCCTCACCTTATGGGGAAGATTTCCATTGGCAAAAGTGTTATGAAAACAGAAAACAGGCTACATTTTGAAATAGTAATTAAACATCACAATAAATGCAATGCATGATTCCAACCATTCAAAGCGTAGAACCTCACTCAGTCTTGATTCTTTCTGTTGATGTTAATGTTAATATGTTCTACAAACATGATAAAACACACACGCAGGATTTCTGCTGTTACTGTTTGTTTTAGACATAAGGTCATCTCATCTATCTTTTAAGCCTATGATTGCTTAGATAGTCAAAGGGCAAAGTTACTCGCACAGTAACTTGCAAAGTTACTGAGATTAATAAAAATCACAGGAGGAAAGCTCTTTCAACAAGGATACCACATTTACAAAGTTATGAAGTTATCACAGGGAAAGCTATGAAGTGTATCATATCTCTGGCCACTTTTCATACATTCTCATAAATCTTAGAATATAGAATTAAAAGTGAATTTTGTTTCATGCGAAAAACCATATAGCTACATGCAAAAAGCTCCAAGTCTGGCTGTTCCTTTGAACAAACACGGTCACCCACCTGCAATCAATAAGTTCAGAATCTTGCCCTAATGTCTCATTCATTCCCAAGCACAAGTGCTGTATTTTCCAATGGACCTAAGTCAAGGGACTTGAGATAGCTACAGCTCTGGGTGCCAAACATGTACACCTTGAATCCCAATCTTTAGTTCAAAAAGGTGGTTCATACCACCTGTCACCAGTCTGAATGGCTCCACAGGATGAAAGGCAGCTACAACAACCCTATTAAGAATATTTGAAAAGCATGAACTTCACAAAGCTCAGAAAGGGAGGGGGAGCCTGGAAAACAGTATGGATAACTACAACAATGCAAAGAGAAAGAAAAGTAACAAAAACAGAAACTAAATAACTAATCTCACCTCGATGATGACCTATATCCTCTCATGAGGAGATTCCCCTCATGGGGACACTGGGCGGGGATGGGGGGACTATGGATGTGGGAAATTGCATATACTATTAGATTAGACTGATATATTAATTTTGCAAAAATGCTTTCTTCCCCCTGCCCTCCTTTTTTATTCTTTGTTATAAGGAGTGGCTTCTTTGGGTGGCACACGCAGGGGGACATTTTGGGATATGAATGTGATATAAAAACAAGAGATACCCATTTTAAAATTTTAATGAATAATAAAAAATTACCTGGAAAGGATTACAGGAAGTGTATCTAATACTAAACCTGAACACAAAAGAAAGTGGCAAAACACTCTTAAATGGTACAAAACTAGAAATTTCAAATGTCCAATCTGACTTTACCTCTTAAGTTATGGGATCAGGGAAAGCTAGCCATTGGACTTGGACTGGTGTATAAGTAGTTAAAATCCACACACATTCCATGGATCCCCTCTGGCCAGATGTTACGGCCTCTCCAATACAGCTATGAAATTGAAGGCACCATCTGGGGAAGAGAATTTGAATTTACCTTTTCTAAGCCCTCTCTCAATTCAGGTAAGAATTATTTAAATGGTCATTACCAGACTTAGAAGGCAAGAGATTGCATTATTTCCTGACTGCTTCATCTTACAAAAGATTTGGGACAAAATGTCCCCACCAACTTCAGTCATTTATTTGATGAATACTTACTAAGCATCTGCTGCATATAAGACACTGTCCCCGGTGATAAGAATATAAAGATAAAACACAGACCCTGCTCTAATCAGAGGAAAGGCACACATGGTACAGTAGTAAACATGTTGAATCTGGTACAGAGGAATCTGGTTTGAATCCTGACCGCTAATACCACCTGGGTGAGGGTAGACAAGCCATTTCAATTCTCCAGACCTCAGCTTCCTCATTTATACAATGAGAGAGTTGGACAGGATGGCATCCAAGACCCTTTTCAAAGTCCAACAGAACAGCCATTGAATGTGAATCAAAGGGAAGATATGAGGGTACTTTAGCACACCAAGACCAAGGTTTTGCAGCTCAATGACCTAATTCTTGGTGTTTGCTCTACCTGGAATGCCCACTGCCCTGTTTTCTTACCTGCCCAAATCCTACCCATCCTTCAAAGTCAGCTCCCCTTAAGAAATCCTTCCCCTCACCACTTCACTGGCTATGCTCATCTGTCTCTTCTCTGAACGTTCAATACTCAAAAGTCAGTAACATTGGGGCACACTTGATTATGGACTATCTCCTTGACTTAGCAGATGATCTCTAAAAGCTACTGTGGATAAAAATGCTACAACCCTACACCCAGGTGGGATGAACCTCACTTGGTTTGTCCTGACAACCAGTACATACACAATCCACCAACAGGCATAGATAGCAGAAGTGTGTCCTCCTCTGACACATTCTTCAAGAAGCTAAATCACCCACATGCCAAGATGAGGCACCACAGGAGAATTTTAATGTCTTTTGTTACTATCTATTTCATATAAGGCATCGTAATTTAGAGGAAGTTCTTTGCCATGATCTTCTCATGTCTCTCCCACATCACAGTCAATCCCCTCCCTCACCCTCCTAGAAGAGAATGGATGTACAATGAAAATATGCTGGTATAGAGGTCCATTAATGAGATATGGCAGATGTACAGTGGTCTATCTTCAGGATGGCTTTGTGGAACAATGTGATTTAATTAAATTCACCAAGAATATATGAAACATTAATGTTTGATATACAGTGAGCTCTGCAATGCCCAGTTGGAGTGCCCAAGTATTGTATGTGTAGTCACTTCCACTTGATCCCGCAGCAACCCGCACACCAGCCACACACCCCACAACTCCTACCCATCACCCTGAGTGACAGATTGTGGAACATGTCAGAAGAGATGCAGCAGGATTCCATGAATCTGCCACTGAGACCCAGGAGACATTGTAGAACCTAAGAAGCACTGAGCAGCCTGAACCAAGGAGTAGGACAAGAAGTACAATCAAGCCTGATGCTTCATGGTAAAGAAGAACTTCAGAAGGCAGGCCAGTCATCAGCACTTCCTCTTCTACCAGGGCCAAGCTGCATTGTTCTGCACAAGCACACTAATGATTCAGCCATACATCCAATAACAGGAACACAGCCTAAATTCCAAATACTACAAACTGCCTTCTTCTTTCTGGCCACGGGAACGTTACGCCTTTGTTAGTTTGTTTTTGCTCATTCTCTGTACTAGTTTGTTGTAGTTATAAAACAATTAGCCAAAAGCTTCCATCGGTATTTATTTCCTAGTACTGCTCTGCTTTCTTCTCTCCCCTACCAAATCTTTTTCAAAAGCCCTCATTCTTCTTTTGCAAATAAATCTGTTGGATGTGTGTGTGTGTGTGTGTTCCTATATATTTGTAACATGAAAATCATTGTGCTAAGCACTCTGGGTACAAGGGCAAAAACTAAATGGTCTCTGCTCTCAAGAGTCTTACATACTATTGATGAATATGAAGAAAAGATTTTCTACAGGGTAATCATGCATACAATCTCTTTGTACCGAAGAGATCCAAAAACAGAAGACAGAAAACCCTTTGGGCCTCATCATCAACTACCCTGAGGGTATTAACACCCAGGGGCATTCACCCTTTATTAAATCTCCCTCTCTCTCAAAGCATCCAATCACTTGCCTTCTGTACCTCTGAGGAAGACACATAATATCAACTTCCCAGGGCCATGACTCCATAGGATCAGAGATGTTGAACTGGAAGGGATATATGAGATCACTAAATCCAGCCCTCTTGGTTTACAGAAGAGGAAAGAGAGCCATTTGTTGGAGGTCACACAGGACCATGCCAAGCAGAGCCTATGCTCTCTCTGCCACAAAGTCATTCTTCAATCCACCACTTATCTCTATTTCATCTCTTCCATTCGAGAAATGATTTTCCTCACTCTATAAGCCCAGATGTTCCACAAGTTGTCTGAAATAAGGCTTCATAATCAAAACACTCAGTCCACAGAAACATCTACTGAAACTCCAAACTCTTGTGCTTTGATCTGGGAAATATCACTATATATCAAGAAGACTGACAGTTCTGTTAGAACTTTCATCTCAAAGCCTTGCACCACCTTTCATAAAAGGGTTTAGGACGAGCACTGCCAGCAAGAACATGTAACAAGAAAGAGCAAATTAATCACTGGTCTCAACTTCTTAATAAAGTACTTTCTGCGGGCCAGTTGAGGTTATGGGCTCCACCTCTTCATCAGGGTAGTTGGGTTGGGCTCCATTTCTCAATTTAGTTCCCTTACCTCCAAAGAAAAGCCCTGCAGAAGTTCACCTACCAACAGAGTGGTAGCTTTTCAGGATTCAGGGAAGCTCCCATATGAGTTGCTCAGCAGCTTCGCCCACTGAAATCAGGGACATGGTTAGGGATAAACACTTTG
Source organism: Potorous gilbertii (assembly GCA_028658325.1). Lineage (NCBI taxonomy): Eukaryota > Metazoa > Chordata > Mammalia > Diprotodontia > Potoroidae > Potorous > Potorous gilbertii. The sequence goes on from CM053772.1 coordinate 57,722,952, forward strand.
AATAAGGGAATGCTAGAGACTTTCCCATAGAATGCAAAGTCTCTGCCCTCTCAGACACTCACTGTGTCTCTGGAGATACTAGTCCTGAGCTAGCTTCTCAGTGTCCTGTTCAAGGCCACAAAGACAGTAAGAAATTATTGGCGGGTCGGCCCCTGAGCAACGGGAACCTGATCCAGAGCACTCCGTATCTGACAATTACAAAAAGCCCATCTAAGACTGTGCATGAGCCTTCCTCTCCTCTTTCTGAGGCAATCTCAGCACATACAATGTTGTAACGATCCTTGGTGTTTACAGAGAACCTCTTACACAAAATCATAAAAGGCCAAGACAGATAGTCTGGTGAAGGGGCAAAAACGCTGGAGAGGTCAAAAGACTTGGCTTCAAATACTGCCTCTTTCTACCTGCATGCCATTGAAGGGAAGTCCTTTAGCCATTTAGACTCTCTGGACCTCAGTTTCCTGCTCTGCAGAATAAGACGAGCTTTAACTTCACTTCTATCTCTAAATCTCTGACCTCTACACATGCAAAAAAAAAGTTTGTTTTTATCCTATGGCATCCCTGTGGTTTCTAATTTATCTAAATGTATATATCCTTTTCAACATAATATATTTCCCCTGTCTTTTTCTAAGATTTGTCTGCTCTTAAGTTCATCTTGGAACCCAGACAGAGGCATGACAAAGGAAAAATTAGACAGCTCTCCCCTTATGCAAACAAATTCCATCCTATGAGAAAGGAATCATCTTTTAGACACTAGTGCAGTAGCAACAACCCAAGGGATTTCAATCTCACCAATAGAGCACAAATATACAATCTGGCGAACACTTTAGGGCTCAGAGTCTGTAAGGAAATGGTCTTCAGTCAATCCCCCTGAAAGACACAAAGGCTCATGGGACCAATTAAAACAATTCATATTTTGGTAGCACTTTTAGACTGACGAAGGAATTTGTTTTTCATAACAACAACCCTTACAGGTTACAGGTTACAGATAAGCAGGGCCAGTATTATTGGCCCCATTTCACAGATAATAAAAAGAATGATGTCAAAATCTGTAAATGTCATCGAATTGGAGGAGGAAACCAAGGCGCTAAGGAATTGTGGTATACCTCAGTCATCCAGTGGGTCTCCAGACCCCAACTCCAGCAGGAGGGAGTTCCTGTTGTTATAATTTGGTTTCTCACTTTTCTGCCAAAATGGCAGTTAGATTTAAGGATGCTTTCCATCTGGAGAAACTCAGAAAGGTGTAAAACCTCAAGATTTACAACTCCAGTAGTTGAAATTAAAAAATACAAAGGTTTCTGGAGAGGTTTTCTTAGTTTTTTTTTTTACTTTTAGAAAGGCAACAAATGGTGTCCAACTTTTCTTCAGGTCTTCAATTAGCCCTGGGAGGCTGGGGGATGAGGGGCTCTAGATTCTTCAGTAAGAGTCTGACCCATTTTCACTGACAGCCTCTGATCTGGAACTTTAATCAAGATATAAAATAGAACAAGAATGAAATAGATAAATTAGTTACAAGATTAGCCCCTTGCTCACTAAACAATCATTCCCTAACAAACTCTGATTTTTCCCTTTTGACTCCTAGAACCACAGGATTTCTAAGCAGGGAACTGCTGAGGCTGGTGGTGGCCAAGAAGAATCTCTTTTGTGGCATCACTGACAGGTGGTCCAATAGCTCCCACTGGAGAACCTCCACCCACCAGAAACTCACCACCTCTTGTGACAGCTGGGTCCATTTTGGATCAGCTCTATTTATCAGGGCCTTACCTCAAACCAAAATCTTCCTCTCCACCATCTTTCTCTGATGTGTAGAGCTTCCAAGTCCTGAAAAGCCCCTGGACTCATCAATATCATTCATTCATTAGTTTGGATATCAAGCGTTGATAGTTCCTCGCACCAATATCTGCCCGCTAGAATTTTTCTCCTGAAATTCATCAGCCTCCCCAATCTGAAGGGAGAGAGGTAGCCTCAAGCTCCCTTTTACCTACAACCTATCTTGATTTTTTCTTTCCTAGATCAGAAATAGAGAAGACAGAAACACTAATTCTCTTCCCTCTATCTGCATGCAGTTTGAATTCAACCAAAAAAGGTCTTCTATTCAGGAAGTTACTTTAGGAAATAAATCACTAAATCACTCAGTTACTTCTACCCCCCAATCCTTCATCAATACTCTAACGGCACTGAATCATTTCAGTTTAAGTGCTTCAGCCTAACCACAGTCTGCTCTGCTCTGGATCAAGCTGTTTCTTAAAGGCATGGAACCTTTGGGAGGCTTAACATGAACACCAAGGTCAACAGAACAGTTTTTAAACAAGTCAAACAGGGATTAGTGATTTCCTTGCAATACCATTAGTTTAATGGGAGGGGAAAAAGAAAAATTCCAATCTAATAAACAATGAAGTCTTAAAGAAGGAAAAAGAAAACACCCAAAATCCAAAGCACCCAACGCAACTCGAAATCACAATCCTCATGGAAAAGTGAAATTGATTTCATCAGACTCAAAGAACTGTTTAAGGACTACAGTAGCCTGATGGTGGAAGAGGCTGCCTTAGGAAAGAGGTTGAAGTCTGAATCAGGTTGACCATGGGGACAGAGCTAAGAGCTAAGGGGAAAGGTGAAGGCTGCCAGAGGAGGAGATTTGGATTTATTATAAGAAAACTTGCTGGAAATGAGAGCTAACTTTGAATGAAAATAGGCTGGCTCAGAAGGTAAGGATTTCTCCATCTGGACTCTGGCAGTCTTCAAAGAAAGGCTTGTTGAATGAATAAGTGAAAAAGCATTTGTTAAGTATTTCCTATTGTCAAGCACCATGCTAAGCCCTCAGAATATAAATACAACAATAAAAATAGTCCCTACCCTCAAAGAGCTTACATTTAAATGAAGGAAAAGATACACATACGGGAATAATGGCCCACCTTGCAGAAGGGACTCAGGCTTCAGGTAAGGGTATGGAGGACTTAGAATCAAGAAGACCAGGATTAATAGCTCCCTACTTCAGACTTACTGTGTGACCCTAAGCAAGTCACTTACCCTTTATGTTGCCTCAATTTTCCTCATCTGTAAAATGAGAAGGTTGGACTCAATGATCTCTAAGGTCCTCTCCAGCTCTAAATCTGTTGCTTAGAAATGTCTTAGAACTGAAAGTTGAAGGCAAAAAAAAAGCATAACACTGTTACTACATTGGAGCAGATTACAAAACAGGCAACACAGTTGATGTTGGAAAGGAAATTTCAAATGTTGTATAACACTGAAAATGTTCAGGTGCTGGGTCCAAGATTGTGGTCTGGGTTTCTGCCAAGCAGATCCCTCCTGCAAAACAGCAGCGAGGCCTGATTTCTGACTCTTCAGCTACTTCACTGTTCCTTTTTCATCGTTTGAAAAAAAGATCTTCCTGTGTTCTGAATTCTCCCACTGAATGAACAAATGACCTCATGTGTTTATCAGTCTGTGCAATGGAATGTATCTCAACCCAAGAACACCTTCAGTTCTCAGAAATCGGTGAAGACACGCATCCAAAGAAAAGGAAACAGAGAAACAGCTCATAATGAGAGCTTAGAGAGGGGGTCAGTTGGGCCACGGGCCTCCATGAAGAAGTTGGGCAAGAAGTGGTGGCATTTAAAGCAAGGCTGGATGAGCAAAGGGAGTGTCTGAGGATCCCAAATGAAAGAGCATTTCTTACAGGCAGGGAGCAGGTGATTACTGTGAAATAAGCCAAGGTTAGACAGAGTCTAGAGTGTGCAATCAACCCAGGGGATGTTGGCAAGCTATTAATACTGAATGAGTGAGTGGGCTGGGGGGGCAAGACAGAAAGACATGAAATCCACATGTTCTGGCCCAGATCAAAGTGGTGAGATCAAGCAAGGCATGAGCGAAGGAATTGGTAGCCCAGACAAAGGAAGAAGGAAACTCTCTCACAATCTCCATATAGCACTAGTGAAGAGTCAAGCTCCCAGGACAGGGGCTCGATGACTACCCACAGTCTTACTCTGGAGCAGTTTTTCTAGTGTAGGCAGATGAGAATTGGTAGGCATGTGATTCCCTTCAGAGCTGGCCAAAATCTTCAAAGTACAAGTAATTTCACCTGTCAATGGGTATCTCCCAGAGAATCTCCACAGTTGTAATAATATTCTTCTCCAACCAAGGGATTTCCTCTGACATCTTTTGAGGCTTGAATATGCCAGAATAGGCCCAATGAAGATGCATATCTTGACTGGGGAGGTGGGAGGGGAAGGGGAGAGGGATATGGAGAGAAAGGAATACTCTCATAAACACATACACTGGGTAACCCCAGCCAAGCCTCAACCTTGGCTCAGTTTCCTCATCAGCAAAAATGGAGTAACAGCATAACTTCTCTCTCTCAAGGCTGCTGTGAAGATAAAAGGAGATAATGTTTGTAAAGTGTGAAATACAGATCCTAGCTACAGTGGCTTAGCCCCACCTGGGCCTAGGCCAGGACTGGGAGATATCTATGTAGACAGGAGCCTTCAGGGCATACATGTCATCAAATGTCAATGACTTCAATAAACAAAGAGGTAATAGTATTTCTTGGATAAGACACACCATAATGGACTTGTACGTCAGAGACAGGGTGTCAAAGCTTGTCATGGTGACTGCTATGACTCACATGAAGGTTGTAGCCATCACTAATCTGGATTTGCTTAGGGGTTTTTTGGTGGTGGTGGTTTGTTTCTATGTCTTATCCCAACATCCAGAAGTTCAAATGCAGTCAGACAATAATGTACAATTTGCAAATCTCTTCAAGTCCTACAACTGTCCCTCTCCACTCACTTGTCCTCTTTGGGGAGGAACAAAGACTGATAGTAGCCTGTTTTATGAAAGTTTTATTGCACTTGCAAAATACACTTAGGCACATTTACAGATCAGTATTAAGCTTTATAAAAATTAAACATTAAAACCAAACTGCCCTTCTCAAAACAAACAAATGAGGTACACAGTATGCTACAGTACCCAGGACTTTTATGCTCCTGTTTTTTCCTCTTCTTTAAATCAGTTCAGCCATCTGCAAAGAGTATTCCACTGGTTAGCTTTTACCAAGTAGGAAGGCATACCTTACACACCCAGAAGGATTATGAAGTGACTTATTTTGGAGTTTGCTAGGAAGCTGGCCAGGACTGGGATGGCCAGGCCTTGGCCTCTGGAGTGCCAAGGTTCATCTGCTCATGAATGAAATGCAATCCCTGTGATAAGGCATGGGGAAGTCCCTCACAGTCCAGTGCTCCCCAGGCTGAACTGAACTCAGTGGGTGGTTCATTTCAAACTGAAATCATCAAGGGCAAGCTTCATCCTCCCTGATCAGCAGCTAGTGAGGATCTTCAGCCCTATCAGAGGTAAGATGGCAAAATGGTAAAAGATCCCGACTCAGAAGTAAGTTTCCGTAGAATATGAATACTGGTCTTGATTCTAAGCCAACCACATCTACCCTTCTCCAAATTTTTGCCTGAGGCCAGAGTCCCTTCTACAAAGTCCCTGTTCCCTGTTTCATCCTTCCCTGGCCACTCTTCATTGTGTCTTTTTCCTCATTTAAACAAAAGCTCCTTGAGGGTAGAAAATTTGTGAGAAATCTATAAATCCAAGTTATCACATCACACACATCACACACACTCACACACATACACACACTCACACACACACACACACACACACACATACACACACACACACACACACACACACACTCTCCCTCACTGAATCTAAGGAAAAATAGGAAAGAAACAGGAATCTACCAATCGACAAGCATTTATTAAGCACCCAGATACTGTTCTAGGTATTGTTGATACAACAGAAAAAGCAGAAACATTCTGTGCTCTCCTTCTAAAGTCCCTATAAGCAGAGAGGATGCCCCTATTGTCATACTGAAGAGGAAAAAAGATAAAAGCCCCCACATCCTTCCCACATTCCTTGGCTTTTTAAACTTGTACTCATGAGATAATGAATTTTGAAATGCACTGCACCCCTAAAGTGCTACCTAAATAAATCTAAGTTTTTCTTACTATTACTAAAACTATTGTTATCAGGCACTGGATATAAGTGCTACCCTTTTCAACAGAAGAGAAATGGAAATCTGATGTTTACCTAAAAGATTCCCAGCCATGAGAGTCCAGACATTGTCTATCAATCATTCAATGAATCAATCCATTCTCTCCTGGGTGCCTCTCAAATGTCCATGTCAGCCTATCCAGTCCAGCACTAGCCTCTGCTGTGGGGGAGATAAGAGAAGGCTAATCAGTCCTGTCTCTAGCTTAAGAGCAGAGAAGCCTTGCCTGCAGGAATAAAGTCTTATTTAATTTCAATTCAGCCAAGCACTAGTAACCAACATCATCATGAGGGGGAGGATATTAAATGATCTATTAAAAAGATAATCTGGTTTAAACTGTCAGAGAAATGTACAATGGGGAACAAGTTGGGTGGGGTTCATTCTTGATAGAAGGGTGGCTTTGTGACTTTATTTCTTTTTTCTCCTGTACAAGGGAGTGTAGCAGCCAAGATAGCTTTGGAGATCTCAGGGTGTCCAGAAGGATGCTGGTCAGGAGCTGGTTCTACTCAGGCAAATATGTGTGTGTGTGTGTGTGTGTGTGTGTGTGTGTGTGTGTGTGTGTGTGTGTAACGGTAGTGGAGAAACGGCAGAGAATCATACTTCAATGTTGGCTGTACATAGCAGACAAGACACTGCTGGAAGTCAAAGACTATATTTACTTACTGTTTGCTTGTCATTTCAACACAAGTCTAAAGAATCATCCAAACCTAGGCAAATCTGCATTCATCCTAGATAAACTAGGAACCCAATAATTCTAAGAGCAGAAGCCAGAAGGGATAAAAGCAACCAAGGGATGGGTCGCTCTGCCAGGCCTCCCCAAGCTTCCCTGCCTACCCCTGCAAGCTTCCCTGCCCCCCCAGCTGTTGACCCTATTCACAACAAGTGGGTTATTCCAACCTTACATCCCAATATTACAGGGATGAGGAAGGAATTCGATGAATATCTTTAAAATCTTGTTTAATGTGCTATTTAAATTTTACTGAAATCTCTTCTAGAAAGTGACATACTTCCTTTTTCTTGGAAGAGAAGTGACAGACCATGGGGGCAGGAATAGATTATGTTCAAGCTGCAGATGCTGTGAGATAGTTACCTGGCAAGCTACTTTCGCTTCGCATTTTTATTTTGTTATAAAAGAGAGGTCACGGCGAGGGGTTGGGGGGAGAATTAGTGGGAAATGGCCCATATTAAAAACAAAAAACATCAACAAAACTTTCAAAATGGTTTATTCTAGAAGAGACATTGACCCTTTTCGTTATAAACTGATGTTTCTGTAACTCTAACCTTTGTGTCAGAGGCAGATCGTTGAAGTTGCTCCGGGGTGGCTCCGGGGATCATTCAATGGTCCCTCTTGATGGGAGGGAGCAGTTGTGAAATTTGGAGTAAATTAAATGACTTGAGAAACTTCTGACTGCAAAAGACAGTCACACGGTTTCACATAGACAAACACAAAAATGATATGACTTCTTTGTTTCTTTGCAGTGGATGGAGCGACAGGAAAGATCAGAGCTGGCTGCTAAGGAGGCAAGGTAATCTTTCTATTTCTTCTGCTGACTGAGATAGAAAGAGAATGGAAAGTTAACTCTTGAGAGAGATGAGCAATGATTACTTATTAAAAATAATCAGAATATTGGCTGGAAAACACAAGTAGCAGCTCTAAGGAAAATTCTGAACGCCAAGGAGACAAATGAATCAAGTGGGAGAAACAAGAAATTTGTCCCTTTGATGGGTAGGTGACAAAGGAAAACTACGAAGAATCAAAAAAGGCCTGTCCTAATGAGAAAGACACTCAATGCTTTAAAAGCATTTAGCGAATCCTACGGTACTTTGTATTTCGCTTGTTAACTTTATGTTTAGCTCTTTTAGTCAGTTACATTTTGGTGGCTGCAGATGTTTTGCAAGGAAGAGCTAACCTCTCTCCCTGTCACCATTCCTGCTGCGGACAGGGATGAAGCAGGCTCCCGAGCATTTAGCACCTTGCAGCAGGCTCCAGGTCTTCATGGAGACCAGGTAACCATGTGAGCATGATCAACTTCTTGAAGACTCAGCCTGCAAACTTAACCACATAAAATGACTATGATTTCACAAATGCAAAGACAAAATGCTGATTATCTTCAGCAAGAGCAGCTCAAAACTAAATCAAATAGATTATAAAACAAATGGTTATCTTTCGTGTTGCCCAGACAGTGGAAGGCCAGTCCTGATAAGCAGTTCCACTAGGCAACAAAAGACACAATGGTAGGAATAAGTGAAAGTACCTTACATTCACCCATACTTAACCTGATGGAGCATCATCTCAGGTCAAAGATTATAACTGGGGAAATGGCAGAATAGGGGCCATATAACCTTTTACCTCATCCACCAACCCTGAAGGCTCCACATCAATGGATATCTCTAAGCATCAGTCTTTACTGAAAAGAAGAGAAGTCATCTTTCTAAGGCAGTTCTTAACCTGGAGTCCATGAATTTTGTTTTTAAAAAATTATTTTAACAACTGTACTTCAACTTAAATGGTTTGTAATTTTGATGCATTTATTTTATACATTTAACAATATGATTCTGAGATAGGGTCCTTAGGTTTCACCAGAGAAAGGGAACCATGATTTAAAAAAAAAAAAAAGGAAGAAACCTCTGTTCTAAGGAAACATACCACCCACCAAAGTCCAAATTCCACTGGGAAGAGCTCCCTATGACCTCATTTGTATAGAATCTGGAATTTCCAGTTAGATGCCATAGGTTCTAGTCCCAGATCTATCACTTGCTTGCTGGGTGATCTTGGGCAAATCCCTTAACTTCTGAGACTCAATTTTTTTATCGATTAAATTAAAAAGAATGAACATGAAGTGAAGGATTATATCCGCTCTGCCTCTTTTACAAAGCTGTTACGATGTCTCCATTATTACTTTCTTCTCCACCAGATTACATATACATACAAGGAAAGACCAAGAGAAAAAAAACAAGCTTCCCAAGTCCTGGAGCACTTGGCCATGACTGCATGGCCTGCTTAGCCCCCTGACTTGGGAGAAGCACCAAGGCAACCCCTCCCCCAGTGCACCTCCAGGACAGCCTGCCTTCTTATAGGTCTCCCAAAACAAAGAGGGAGACTCAAGGGACCTGAAGCTTCTGGAAATGCTGCCCAATGTTTGGACACCCCAAAAGCTTTCTCTAGACAGACTTCATAGAACAAGGTGTTCGGATTTATCCAAGCTATGGCAGGTCCAGCTGTCAGGTGAAGAGGACCCAAGTAAAAATCTTCCAGGATTCCATTTCAGAATTCTCCACAAAGGAACCACTGCCCTGAGAAGCAGATGCTTATAATGAACCCTAATGAGTTGACCCAAGAGGATGTTAGCTTTTAAAAAGAAAAACAAAAACAGTCCTTCTCCAGAAAGTTAAATGAAACCATTTTTCTTTTCTTTGCTTCCTTCCATCCTTCACTTGCAGGGTGATTTTTGGGTTAAGGAAAGCAGGATATTCAGAGATGAAGACCAAGAGCTAAAGATAAGAAATGGCCAGTCTACACGCTACACATAATGGTAAGGCACCTAGAAGAAGGCTCCCAGGACATTGGGAAATCCCCAAGAATTTAGAGGAGAATTCAGAGAAGAGCCACCCAGGTCATAATGGGTTGTGATCAGCACCATTGGTGGGAGTATCTGAATTGTGAAAAGGCCACAAAGCCACTGAATTTTAAGTACTGACAAGCTGGATCATGTCTGCAAGAGAGACACCAGATGACCAGAAGGTGAGAATATGTCATACAAAGATTATTAAAAGCAATTGGGGAGGTTTCGTCTAAATAAGAGAAAAATTCATGGGGGGCATTATAACTGTCTTCAAATTCTTACAGAGCTTCCACGTGTTAGAGGGAGTCAATTTCAGTTAAATTCAACAAATATTTTTAAGTGTCTACTATGTGAAAGACATTGTACCAGAGATACAACTGAAAAAAGTCCCTGACCTCAAGATTACCTTCAAATGGAAGGAAACCATTCATAAGTAGATACAAGGCATAGATACAAAGTAATTTCAAGAGAGAGAAAACAAGCAACAAGTAGAAAGATCAGGGAAGACATAACATAGAAGGCAGCGTCCCCGCTGTGCTTTAAAGAGACTAAAGACAGTTTAGTCCCTATTAGTAGGAGTAATAAATTCCATTAAGTGGTCGAATTATTCGAATTCCTGCTGCATATTTCCACTGGCCAGGACCCAATTGCCATATTTTACATAATTATAACTTAGAATAGTATAACCACTTTATGGGATTCATTATTCACACTAATTGAGACGTAACTATTAACGAGATAGAAGCGATTATATCCTAAACACGAGGACCATTGATGCAAAGTCATGGAGGCAGCTAACAGAACGACACACGTGGGATGGCTAGCAAAAAAAATTTGATTGGAAAGAAGAGTGGAGGGGAGTAACACGAAATAAGAGAGAAACGAATGTGGAAGTCGTGTTTTGGAGGAAGAAGCTGAGCATTTATTCTGTCCTAGAAGCAATATGAAACCACTGATGATTTTTGAGTAGGGGAGTGATATGGTCAGGCATCTATGTTACCAATATCAACTTGGCAGCTATTTGGAAGACAGACTGTTAAGAGAAGGCAATGGAAACAGGAAGTCCAATTAGGAGAATAGCAGAATAGTTCAGGACAGAAGTGAGGCTACATTCATGGGTAGAAAGGGAGAGAGGCGAGATCTTTGTCTTTCTGAACCCTAGGAGGAATGACTAGAAGGGATAGGTAAAAGTTTGCAAAGAGATATTTACACTTGGTTTAAGGAAAGAACTCCCAACAATTGAAGCTATCTAAAATATAAAACGGACTGCTTCAGGAGGTAACATATTCCCTAACAATCCTCAAGCAAGGACTAGAACATTACTTGTTAGGACTAAAGGAGATTCTTTGTGACAGAGCACTTGGCCTAAATGGCCACAAGGTTGCCTTCCAGCTCTGTGACTCTGTAAAGAATACTTCAGAACAGTCTCTTCCCCTTTCACTGGCATCTTCTCAAGGACAGGGATGCTCCAGAATATGGCTACTAGGCACAGCTGGGGAAGCTAGGTGGTGCAGTGGATAGAGCACCAGTATAGGAGTCAGGAGGACCTGAGTTCAAATCTCACCTCAGACACTTGACACTCACTAGCTGTGTGACCTTGGGCAAGTCACTTAACTCCAACTGCCTCATCCTGATGAATATCTGGTCACTGGGTTCAGATGGCTCTGGAGGAGAAGTGAGGCTGGTGACCTGCACAGCCCTTCCTCACGCAAAGCACAGTCAAGTGCAAGTCATATCATTATTTCTCTGATGGCATGGTCTTCTTTGGCAATGAAGGACGAACACACCAGGCACACCCAATGTAACAATGATCTCATCAGAGGAGGGTCAGGTCTACACAGAGCCAGGAGGCAAAATGTGGCCCCCTATTAATAACATAAATGAACTGCTGAAACTGGGTTAATAAAATGAAGTTGACTTTTTAAAATAACAACTGACATTAATATAGTCTTAAAAATCTGCAAAGTACCTTAACTACACTATTTCATTTGAGTCTCACAAAACAACTGTGAAGGAGTTGCTACAGCAATTACTACCATCATTTTACAGATTAAAAAAAAAATTGAGGCACAGAAAGGTTAGGTACTGGGGCACTACATATAAAAGATAGAGATATCCTCCACTTAGTGGAATTCTGGGTCCATAAGTGTAGCATGCATGAAACCTTGAATGCTTAAAGACATCTCAGACCCATTGTTGTTCAATCTCCAATGGTTGATTACCATTTCCCTTTAACACTTTGGGCTACCATCTTTCAATAGACTCATAGTCAGTTGGCGTGATAGAATCTCTTTGGGGAATCAACCACATAAATCCTTCTACTAAATAAAATGGCCAATAGCCATTCATCACTGATTTACAGTATCAGGAAAGAGCTATTAATCTGCCTATCCTTTTTTCTCACGGTCACACAATTATTAAAATGTCAGAGTTGGGATTTGAACCTAGACCTTCTTGAACCTACGTTCATCACTCTTTTCACTAAGCCATGCTACCTAAACCATCTTAGGAAATTCAGATGTACAACTGACACAGCCAGATATCTTTGGATATGCAATGGATGAATATGTTCTCAACAACAAAAATCTGTACATACATATATACATACCCACATACAGAGAAAGAGAGATACATATAAACCCATACTCATAAAAAATGTATATAAATCCATGATCCTGTAGATCATGGCTCAGATCCTCAAGCTGTGGAATTACATGGACAGAATTTAACCCCAGGGAACATGTATAGAAAAACAGTCACTGTTACCAGTATCTCATTTTTTTCACCTTTTTTGATAGAGTCCAGATAGAAATGGTCTTGGAACAAGTTCCTACCCTGCATTATTCTTTTCTGTTTAATGTACTACAGGCTTTGCCCAGGTGGTTAAAATAACTGCTTTTCTAGTTAAATAAAGGTACACGGATGTAAGTTTACCCACTGTAGGCTCATTGGAAGTTTTCTAAGTACAACTCCAATATTGGATGAGACTTCAGATATGATTGGCACATGTAGAATTTTGATCTCCTCTTACAGATTTCTATGTTTTGAAAGATTTTTGTTCCATGTAGCTTGGAGATTATTCTATTTGGATGGCTCACTGTGATGTCCAGGCATTATAGGAAAATGTGAAATTATCCAGTGTAATATAGTGTCTGCATTCTCTCATATATTTTGAGTTCTGTATTTGTAGTATGGGGATTTATCACCTATCAGTCCACGGGAAACAGCAAGCTTCTCACATATAAAATTCTAACCACCAGGTCATGTCTGGCTAGACGCACAACTGGTCCTGTTTGCAGCCTGCAGTGATGTGTTGCAAGGTTTTTGCCATTTCCCTACATAATCTATACTGACCACTAAATCCCATCTCTTTAAGGAAAACCTTTCTTCAGTTGCTGGTGGTATTAACTTAGCCCTGAACTGATACTACAGACTCCTGTTAACTCCACAAACAAATCTCCATCATTCAGCTATTTGTTTGATGTCTCTCTGTCCATCTTGTTAGAAGCAGTAGCAGTAGATGTAGTAAGATGAGTAGGAGGAAGAATAGTGCTGCTGCTTGTGGTGGTAGGATACTAGTAGTAACAGTGGTGGTATTAGTAGTAATAGCAGTGGTAGTAGTAATAGCACTGGTGGTAGTAACACCAGTAGTAGTAGTAGCGGCAGCAGTAGCAGTAGTAGTAATAGTATACTGCTTCACTATGTCATTTCACAAAATCTTAATACAAGAGTCTCCCTTTCCAAAAAGAAACCAATATTGTCTGGATTGTCAAAATGGTTTTGTGATGCTTGAAATGAACTGGAAATGAACAATCTTGTGATGTTTGCTGGGGTTTTGCAATAGAGGATCTTTAGTCAAAAGCTAATCCTGAAAAGTCTGGGTGATATCGTTGTTACATCTGGCAAGAATTGGCCATGTCTATGGTCAGAACACTAACCCAAGGTCCTGTTTCACACCATCAATCTTTTCAATCCTGGGCATAAAGAGGTCTTTCTCAGGAGGCCCAGCTGGATTGTCTGTCAGAACTCAGAAAGTGGCTCCATCCCCATTAAGAGAACTTGCAGGGCACATTTCCCAGGAGTGGAAGGTTAGTACTTCTGTGAGGTCTGTGGGAAAACCAGCACTCCATTAGGTAAGGTTATGCTATAGAATTTAAATTCCTTTACTATACTTTTGTTAGAGACTAAAACAACCCTTAAACAATAACACAACAGACTCTTATATTTTGAACTTTTATATTCCTTTCTGTAAGGTAAACTGAATTCACACTCACACACACACACACACACAGATTTCACTTTTAAAACAAGAAGATGTAATTCAGTTAAACAACTGATTTTCCTTTTTTTAATATAGTATCAAATAACAAGTATACCTGCATATTCTATATTAATAGTCAGAGCTATCCCAACAATGGAATGAATGCTGAGGGCATTAATGAGCTCTCTATCACTGGAAGTCTTCAAGCACAGAGATTGGACAACCACCTGACATGATGCCATAGGGGGAAAAAATTCTATGCTTTGGGAAAAAAACTAGACCAAATAATCTCTGTGGCCCTTTTTATTTCTCAGATTCCATAATTTTTTATAGACATTATTTTATGGGACTAATACATGTCTGCCCTCTAAAGAGCTTAAGAAATGGCATTAGTCTGAGTATTTCCAAAAGGCAATAAGGTTGAGGAAAAAACCTGAATTCTGAAAAATAAACATTCTGGTAAAGGTGGAAGACAAGAGCAATCAATCCTAACTTGTTTGCCAAATTTCAGATCTGCTTAATGAGGAGGGTCCAGAGCCACAAGGGTAGCTACCACCACTCCTATGACATTTGCTGGGACTCACCGTGGGTGTTCTGGCCACCCACAAAGCGGAGCAGTAGAAGCAAATGGAAGTTTGGTCATTCTTGATCCTCTCCAGTGAGGTGTTGCCAACTTGTTCTATTTCTTAAATTTCTTCTGATTTATGAGGGCAGTGAGGGCATTCTTGCTCCCCTGCATTTTTATGTGGTGCTTTGTTTACACATTACCCCCTTAAGGCATTGGGAGCATTTCACTGGGAAGTGATTCAGGAAATCACTTGCTAGAAATGAGAACTCAGCAAGGAAAGTCTTTCTTGTTCCACAAAGAGGGAAGGTCCAACTCCCTTCCACTAAAGTCCTACTCAAAAAGGCCACCTCTTCCAGGAAGTCTTCCCTAAACCATCTTCCCCAAGTGGGTAATGACCTACCCCCCTCAGATTTTACACACTCATTAAGGAATGTTCTTTATTAAAACTGTGTTGAAGCCTTATCCCTCTACTAGGTCCACTTCCCCTAAAGAGTAAGGATCATGGCTTATCAAAACTCATTTTATGTAAACCCTATCCCCCCAGGATCTAGAATAGAACTCTGCAAACAAGAGAGGTTTAATAAATATTTGTTGCACATACTATATTATACATTAGGGCTCATGGGAAAAAAGAGCCAGGTTACACACTCCACATTTCTAAAAAACGTAAGTACTGTTTGAAAGGTCAACGTGTCCTTTGGAGTAAGAATGTAAGTAAATAGCCCTCAGGCTTCACCTCACAGAAAGCAGATTATCTGGCAAAGATGACCAAAGATGAGAACAGTGAATGTTAGAGGGGCCAGAGAAGGCCAGGCACCCTAATTCACTGCTAGTGAAGCTGTGAAATAAATTCACAGTTATGCAAATGGGAGAGCTAAGATGTTCATACCCTCTGATCAAGGGATTCCACTGTTAGGCATATCCCCAAGGAAGCCACTGACAAAAATACACACCCCAATTTTTATAACCGTGATGGTAGAGAACTAGAACAAGAGAGATGCCCAGCAATTGAGAAATGGTTACACAAATCTGGATACGTGAATGTAACGGAATAGTACTGTGTTCTAAGCAACGATGACTATGACAAATACAAAAAAAGCATAGACTTACGTGAAGTAAAGAAAACCTGGAAACAAATGTCCATAATGACTGTATCAATGTAAGTGAAAAGTACATTAGAGAATGAATTGTGAAAAAACCCAAAGAACAAGTCTGGCTTCCAATAAAAGATAACAGAAGAAACATTCCTCGTCTCCTCCGCTCTTACGTAGAGCTAAAGGGAGCCCTGGGAGGTTCGGCTTATTTTTTTCCTCTCCTCCCTCTTTTTATCCTTATTTTTAAAATTCATTTTAAGGAACGACTCTCTGGGAAGAGGAAAGAAGGGGTCAAACAGGGAAATCTAGGTTATGTAAAAACAATATATATATAAATAGAATCTATTTTTAAAAGAGTGGAAGGAAAATATTATTAGTTTGTCTAAGCTCAGTTTCCTTCACTGTAAAATGAAAGAACAGAGGGCCATTAAGGTCTTTGTTAGCACCAACGTTCTATAGTTCTGTGATTCTAACTTAAGAGCTTGTTAGGAGGGATGTGTTTGGAACCCTCGGCTGAAGTTAGAATGGAAAGTACTTGGGAGAAGGGGCAGTTTTAATCCTTAGATGTGTATCCTCTCAGTCTAACATAGTACCTGATGTTTGCTGAATGACTAACTGAGGCTCCGAGAGCAGGTGTGAGAATATTCACCCAAGTCAGGTCCTGAAATCATGCCCTGCAAGTCTATCTCTGAACCAAAGGGTGAAAAGCAAACAGACAAGTGTTAATCCAAGTCCTCTGGAAAAGAGTCAAAGCTCCCCCATGCCAGTCTACGTTTGTTTAGCTCAGTCCCTCCCTGGTAACTGGAAACCTTTCAGTGGAGGGGAAGAACTCTGAGCAGGAGGACAGGTAAAATCTTTAATAATCACTGCATCTCCTGGTTAGATCACCACCTAAGGGTAAGCACCTGGAGCCAAGGACCTGATTCTTTACCCAGCTCAGTGACTGTGTGAGCTCTGGCAAGCCTAGGAACCCTCTAGGCCTTAGACTCTTCATGTGGGAGCTCATCAGAGATACTATTGTCCAGGGGCCTAGGCATAGATGGGGTTCAGCAGCACCTAGTTCTTCATGACAAAGATCCAGACACTGTCCATGGGAGCCTTGTCATTTTCAGCCTAGGTATCAAGATAAGCAATGACTGAGGAAGGACACAGTACCTTAGGGAAAGAGATGTACATTTAGTCATAAACCGGAGAAGTCACACTTCAAGATTACAAGGCACTGTCCTCACAACAACCCTACATGGTAGGTTGTGCAAAGTACCATCATTCCTGTTTGACAGATGGGGAAACCGATACACAGAGAAGTTAAATGCTTTGCCCACTGTTATATATTGGAGCCAAAACTTGAACCCAGGTGACAGCTGACTACAAATTCACTGCTCTTTCCAGTATGTGCTCCTAGACTCACCCCATGAACCTGCCTTTTCATTCCAAAATGTTCCAGTAGATCACAGTTAAAACAATCTCAGTAAGAAAGGCCATGCCTTATGGCTAAAAACAGTGTAACCTTGAAGAAATGATGATGGTCTTGGAATAAGACATCCTATTTTAGAGCTGCCATGTGTCCATGGGCAAGTCACTTACCCTCTCAATGCCCCCAGAATGCAGAGCACAGGCTGACTTGAGAGATAATGGAGAGGCAGCTGGTGGCACAGTGCTGGGTACAGTGCCACTGACACAGACTTTTACTAGATCTGTGATCCTGGGCAAGTTACTGCACCTGTTTGCCTCAGTTTCTTCATCTGTAAAATGGAGGTAAACAATACAGCATTGCTGGGAGAACCAAATGAGATAATATTTGGGGGGGGGGAATGCTTAGCAGAGTGCCTGGCATACAGTAGGCACTATATAAATGCTTATTCCCTTCCTCAATATTGTGGAGTCACAATGACCGATTTAGCCATTGTCTGAATGAAGGATGAGACGAAGGAACGACATAGAGAATGAAAACAGAGTAATGCCAAGGTTTTAAACCTGTAACTGAGAGGCTAGCCACACCACCAAGAGAAGTGAGGAAAATCTGATGTAGGGCAAAGTTTTGAGGAAAGGATGGCTAATCTTTTATAAATGCTAAGTTAGCTTTATAATATTTCCAGTCTTTGTATCATCTGGTAGCCCTGCTCTGACAGTCAGATCCAAAGGGTTCTCTTTCCCTTATGCCACTTTCTGGACCTTTCTGGTATTTGGTGCCAAGCATGTATGGAGAGGAGGAAAAAGAGGAGTGCTAAAGATCTATAGCTGGAAGGGATTTTAGAGGGCATCTAGTTCAATTCCCTTATTTTACACTTAGGGAAATTGAGGCCCAATGAGGTGAGGTAATTTGCCTTAGATTGCAGAGGTAGAAAGCAGAAATGGGACTTAAATTTATTTCCTGAGACTCCCAGTTCTACCTTCTATCTGCGCTGCATGGTAGTGTGCTATTTCAAAGCACTAAGATAAATATTTGATTTGCTACAATAACCCCAGGACTCCAATCGCTCCATTGGAAAATAGACATGCTCCATCCTCTCTCACCTGTAGGCACACAGAGAGACACACAAAGATACACACCCCAAAATGTGTCTGGAGACCTAGAAATTCTTGAGCCAAGGGGTCCAGGGAGGCCACTACCTTCAGGGCTCTGAAAACTGAGCCTTGGACAGGGCAGAGGCACTAGTGTCCAAGTTATGCCTGAATTTACTCATTCTCTCTTGGTTCTTGTACCTTGCTAAGTGTCCAAGCAAGAAATTGCCCGGTTCCCTACTGCTTGGCTCCGGAGCCCCTAGAGCCCCTAATCTTATTTCTGCCACTCCAAATAAGCCCTTAAAAAAAGGTGGTGGAAGTAAGATGTGGGGAGGTCTAGAAACATTTACTGTGACCCAGGGAACAGGACTGTAATTCAAGGGACAAAGTTACAGTTATAAAGACCTTAAAAGTTGCAGAGTTTACTACCTCCTAGTTGAAACTAGTGCTAAACCTGTGTAACTGTCTTCTATGGCTGGTTCTACTACTATAAGAATGAAATAGCTGTCTTCTCCCTGCCCCCCCAGGTTTGAAACCTGGGTTTAGAACATATGCCCCTGGGGGGTGGGGCAGGGGCTGACCAGAGTGATCTAATGAGAAAAGTGTTGGTCCTGGAGAAAGAGGTGTCACACATGCAGTCGGAGGCCTTAGGCAGCCCACGGCGCAAATGTACCTGGGAAACAATTAGCAAAACAAATTAAGGCGCAATAAAACACAGATAATATTACATTTTAAAGCTAAGTCAAAATACGGCCCCCAGGGGTCCTTATGGCCCCCATTTCTATGTGGGTTTGACATCACTGTGGTAGAAGGCTGCAGGGCAAGTTCAGGCTCTACCATTACTGGCTGTTTGATGAGGAAAATCACTAGCCCTCTCTGCCTGTCAGTCTCCTCATCTGTAAAATGGGGACAGAAGTCATTGCAATACCTGCCTTACACATGGGCTTTGTAAATCACTAGAAATAGAAAGGAATGAGCTACTATTTTCCACCCAGCCCCGACAGCGCTCATTCCTCTAAGTCCTGGCTCTCATGAGAGGGATCTCAGCCTTTGAATTGGGCTCAAAAGCTCAGTTTCACAAATACAAAGTGGGGGTAGGCCTGAACAGATAGCAACTTGTCAGGAAAAGACCTGGGAGCTTTAACGGACAAGTTCGAGCTGAGTCAATAGCATGACAGAGCAGGAAAAAAAACTCAATCTAACATGATCTTAGACTGTTCGTCTTGCTACACTGCACTCGATAGCCCCCTTCTCCCGTACTGTATTCCCCTCTGTGCCCCAGAGGTTATCAATGACACTGGTAAGCCAGAGAAGTCCAGAGAAGGACAAGTGGGACCGGAATGGCTTTTATGAGGGATTGTTGAAAGAACTGGGTCTACTTAACGCAGAGAATAGAAAACTCAGAAGGCACACAGCAATTCTCTCCAAAGCATCTACGAAGCTCCCTTGTACAAGAGGAATCCAACTTGTTTTCCTTGGCCTCAAAAAGTAAAAGACATAGAGAGGCAAGGTTAGCTTTAATAGAAGAAAAAAGAATGTCCTAATAATTAGTTATTCAAAAATGAAAGACTCCACCTCAGGAGACAGTGGGTTCTAGCTCATAAAAGGTCTCCAAGCAAAGACAGGATGACAATTTGTCAGGAAGTGGTAGAAGCTACGTCTGGTTGAATGCTGATTGAACTCGGCCTCCCAGGACACTTCCCACTCAGAGATGCTGCAAAGCTTAGGTACCCCCGATTTTGCCTTTTTGATTCAGGACACACTACTCTCCTAGCCTCTTTACCCTCTTGGGGGATAGTTTAGTTATCAGAACTGGTAGGATTTTCTACTTGGGCCCCAAGGCGACTTCTACAGTTTCAATCCAACTAAAAGCTTCACTGGTAGGTGCCTCTGCTACTCATGAGATTCCCCTATGTTTCCTAGACTCAAGAAATCCAAATACTACTTCTACTGCCAATTTTATCCTTGACTCAAAAAAGAAAACTACCTTGTGCATTCAGCATCAAGGCAGGCCCTACTGTTTTCTGCCACCTGGACCCTAGGTCTCATAAGCAACTCTACAGTTAAGGGAGTAGTCATCATTTTTTCCCCTACTACCATGTGATCTGTCTAGGGCTTAAGAGAACTCTACATATTCATGCTTGAAGTTCATTCAATCCATAATTAAAAAAAAAAGTTTAATGACACACAAAAAAATGACACTGCCTCTATTTCCTTACCCATCCATTTATTCAAATCCAACAATAAAGAGCTTGGTACAGTGTCTGGAGCAGAGTAGATGTGCTTAATAAATGCTTATTGTCTTCCTTTCCCTGGCTTGTCCTCCATCACTCTATCACACTGCTCTACACAACTGGACCATAGGCTTCCTGACCATCATACCCTGTGCCCCCTTCTCAGGCCCCATCCTCTCTGGATGGTCGCTGCTGACCAGCCCATGCTCCTTGATCTTTGATATTCTCTCTTTCTAAGGCTTTAAAGACACCACATTCTTATCGCTCACTCTCTCTTTGAAATTTCCTTTTTGAGGCAGCTGGTGGCAGAGCAGATACAGCATGAGACCTGGAGTTCAAATCCAGCCTCAGGCACTGGACTCAGATGGCTCCAAAGGATAAAATGAGGCTGGTGACTTTGTGCAGCTCTACCACACTTAAATACAATTCACTTGCATGTCATAGCACCCCCTCCCTGATGTCATGGGTCTCTTTACTCAGCTATAAAATGGGAATAGTACCTCCCTCTCAGGTTTGTTGTGAAGATAAAATGAGATAATATTTGTTTAAAAAAACAACTTACCATAATGGTATTATATAAATGCTTATTTCCCCCCTCGTCCTCTTCCTTTTCTTGACATGTCAGTATTCGCTCTTGTCCTTCTCCTCTCCAATCTCTCTGTACTCTCTGTAGGCAATTTCAGTTAATTCTTTAGCTTCATATATTACTCACCTCTAACTAAATGCCTCCCAAATATATATCTCCAACCCAAACTCTTGTCTGACTTAATGTGCCACATTTCCAACTACCTATTAGTCATCACCAGGATAATACACTGGTATCTCAAAAACACTATGTCCAAAATCGAACACCTTCTTCTTCTATGTTTTATTCCCAAAATGACCTTCTCTTGACTTTTCTATTTCTGATAATGACACTGCTACAGAATTAGAAAAAATGACAGTTCTCCCACATCTTCTCTGCTCATCTCACACACCAGGAGAAAGACTCTCCTCTGGTTTATCCTTGGGCCCTCAATCTTAATTCCTTCTCCTGTCAACCAGTGAGGATTAGGCAAAGTAGACACCAGGGTGGTGAGGAACTTTCGAAATTTTACTTTTTAATTAAAATGCACATATTTTAGTGGCCCCAAAATTTAGCCTATGAAGAGCCAAAATAGTCATTTTGTGAAAAATCAAGTGACATAAACAGTAACACTACACAGACAAAAATTTCCAATCTTGCCCAAGACGCACAAATGCCTTAGCCCAGTTTTGTATCTGACCCTGACTTTTCTCTCAGTCAGTCAACTCTGCCTACACCATTCAGCGCAAAAGCAAAAAATTTAGAGTCCTGGCTCATGTTTCCCTATGGATGTTCACTAAGCACAAAGAGAGCTTCCATCTATCCCCCCAAGCTGTGAATTATACAGTCTGCCTACTCAGAACTTTGGGGTATTTTAAAGAAGCATCCCATTACACCGGACAATGTATCATCCCTAGATCTGGAATGTTCTTCCCAACTCCTTCCAACTGCTAAACATCATCTCTTCTTTGAGACCTATATTCATCCCTCTGCCTTCAACATTCCCCCTTTAAACTAACAAAGCACTTTGTTTTATACCGCTCAGGGTGTTCCAAGAGGACTCACACCTCTTGTGTGAAGGCTTACCAAGTCATTTTCAAGGCTACTCATCCACCTCTGATGCCCACCTGTCACTCGACTCTCACCTATGGCTCTAAAAATCTGAAGCATTCCCAGCAGTCACATCCTGATAAACCATCTTGGCAGACAGGCTAAACCAGGATGAGGGTAATCAATGGGGCTCAAACGTATTGGTGAAGTAGGGGGATGTATGCCTCAACCATGTAAAGACTTCCCCCAGTGAAAGGGACAGATGAGGACAATTTCTTTCAATAGCCACAAAGGCATCTAAAGCACAGACTGTAGAGTGCTTACAGCTTGGTCAGATATTGAAAAGACCAAGGTCATCCTGGGTCATTCCCAGTCATCTTGATTTTTGTCTGGACTTCGGATGACTCTGGAACAGAGAATGAGGCTACCACTTTGTGTAACTCTACCTCACTTAAATCTAATTCACATGCAAGTCAAGACATCACAAAGACAAACACCAAAGCATTCACCATAATCTGTGTTACAATTATGTGTTTTTGTGTTTTTTTCCTTTCCTGGATTGTAAATTGCATGAGACTATATAGACTACATTCTCTCAAGGAAGACAACACAATACAATGAAAGAACTCTGGTTCAAGGGTCTGAGATCCAAGGTTCAGAATCTACCTCTGATGCTTACTAACTGAGGAATCATGGGAAAATCACTTAACGTTGTTAGGCCTCTCAGTTACGTAAAATAAAAGGGTTAATATCCAATTCCTGAGGATTGATGATGAGGCATACTTCTACCCATCTCCTGACAGACTGGTCATTGGCTCAGAGTGCATATGTTTCTTGGATATGGCCAATGAAGGAAAGTGTTTTGATTGAATATGCATTGTATGTTACAAGGATGTTGTTTTACTCCCACCACCACCACCCATGGGAAGGTATAAGAAAAAAATAAAGTTTTTGTTAATTAAACAATATAAAATAAAGGGAATGGACTAGATTGGTCTCCAAGGTCCTTTTCAACTATGAACCTGTGATCTATGACCTAAAAGGTTTGGTTTAGATTTTTCATGATTTGTTTTCTTTTTGGTTCCTCTAAAGCCTAGCAGAGTGCCATGCACACAGCAGAGATGAATGTTTACTGAATGAACACAAAAACTTATACTGAAAGTGAAATACAAATGACTCCCACTGTCAGAGGCTTTGGCCATCACTCCACAGGTGAGTCTGAAAATAGGAGGCTTGAAATGTTTGGAATGCTCTACCCTGTTTGGTTTCTCCTACCTTAGACTTACCCTCAAGGAAGAGGTATGTCACTGTGCCTAAGCAGGCTGCCATTGTCAGACTCTTGGCCAATGTCATAAGGAGTTAAGGTAAGGATGGGGCAAGATGATAGTCAGACAGACTCAGCCTTTCATCATGAAGGAGCAGAGAGGAAGGCACCATAGTTCTGAATCTGAGTAATTAATGGTCAGAGCAGAGACCAGAGAGGCCATAGCAGAAGTTGGTCAAAGAGCTGCTCCAGGAACTTTGCTGCCTTTTAGGGCACAGCATCTCAGGCCTTCTTGTTCAGTTCTATCCCACCTGACTAACTCCTCAGCATTCAAAGGAACTAAGTTACCATACAATCAGTTATTTTCTGGTAGAGGAAAGCTCTCTTCAAATGGATGGAACACTCATCACTGCTCTGAGGAGCAGCTCTGATCACAGGGACCCTCATAGATGGTCCCGGTTTCCTAGGGCCTCCTATTGGTGGGGAAATCAGAAAGCCATTTGATTATTTCATGGCTAAAAGCTCATGGCTTCATTGAGAAGATGCAAGGGCACTCATATCAAGAAGGTAGAACCTAGTACCACAGGATATGAAGTGGAGGTCTCAACTTCAGTGCCTCTGCCAAGTGAGTCTACCAGGAAATCTATCCAGAGTGGGCATTCTTTCTACCACATGCAGAGAAAGATGATGAACAGCACTTGCTTTTATTTTGCTGCAGTGGGAAAAGTACTAAACTTTGAGTAAGTCCTGGGTTTAAATCCCACCACTGTAACGAGGTCTGAATTTCCTCATTTGGAAAATGAGGATAAAAAGTGTGTGTATATGTGTGTGTGTGTGTGTGTGTGTGTGTGTGTGTGTGTGTGTATAAATATATATATATATAGATATACATATATACATGTATATACATACACATACACACACACACACACACACACACACACACACACACACATATATGTATGTATAGTGCTTAAGCCAGGTAGGGGATTGGGACTGAAGGTAGGATTCAGATCTGCAAGCTCATGCCTGGACCAGATTAAAATGTAGTTGGGAAATGTTTAAAAAAAGAAAAAAAAATTATATAACACAGATAATGTTAGCTTGAAGTTTTCTAATACAACATACAGTCCTGAATTTAACATCACTGGACTAGAGCACTGAGAGTTTAAATGACCTGCCCAGGGTCAGACATCCAGCATGTGTCAGGGGCAGGACTTGAATCCAGATCTCTCTGGCTCCTAGGTCAGCTCTCAAGTCACTACTAACATAGCGCCAGATGACACTATCAACTGTGAATTACTGGCATCATCTTTCAAGGTCTGGGGTGGTTTTCCATAGACTTCAGATTAGTAAGGAACGGACTAAAAAACAGTCCAAGGGCTTGCCAGCTAAATACAGCAATATATTCTGTATTCCCAAGAACTTTAAAATTAGTCACTAAACCTCATATAAAGTTGTTTTTTTTTAAGAATCTCTGACTCCATGGTGTAAATATATTTATATATCCGTGCTCCATGGGTGTGTGGGGGGGGGGGGCGGGTTTGTTTTAGGAATTCTCTGCTCCATCACTTAAGAGGTAAAATCTTTTTTACAGATTGAAAAATGCTGGTTTCTCCATTTCTTTGGACAAAGATACTTCATTCTCATGCTCCCAGGTCAAATCCAATCACTGAATGGGATTAGGAATGTCTTTCTCCATGGAAAAACCTGGTGTTTCCAGGGATCAGCTTAGGCCACCAGCTGTGTGCTCTGCTCGGGCATCAAGCCCAAAGAGACTCAGCAAGGCCTACAAATCTGGAAATCACAGAAGAGCCATTTCCCTCCAAAAGGCCATCCCACAGGAGGAAGCTACCAAACCACCCTTCCCTTCTTACCAAGATATCTGACCATATTGGTCAGCCTTTACACCAGAGGTAGAAGATCCTGGTTCACTTAAGGATCACTGAAAGGAGTTGGTGGGGGGGGGCGTGGACGGTCAAAATCTAGCAAGTCTTGTAAGTGAAAAAGCAACGGTTTGGGGTATTATGTTTAATTTAGAGAAAATGTTCCACTCATCTGTTTTTTAAATTAAGGAAGACAGGGAACATAAAAGTCTATTCAGCAAGTATAAGAAATAATTAAAACAGACTTCAGTTCATTTGTTGTTGCTCAGGCATTTCGGTCTGTATCCAACTCTTCATGACCCCATTTGAGTCATTTATTGGCACAGATACTAGGGTGATTTGTCATTTCCTTCTCCAGCTCATTTTACAGGTGAGGAAACTGAGGCAAATAAGATTCATCGGCTTGCCCAGGGTCACACAGCTAGAAAGTGTCTGAGATCAGATTTGAACTCAGGGAGATGAGTCTTCCTGATTCCAGGCCAGCACTCCATCCACAGAACCACCTAGCTGCCCAGTTCTATGGTATGGTCAGGTAATTGAGGCAGAGAGAGGAGAAGGAAAGCATACGGATAAAGACAGAGTAAGCATTCAGAAAGCCTGAAAGACACAAAAATGGAGGGAGGGAAATAAAGTGGGAAGAGAAGACAAGAATTAGATAGAGACAAAATGAGCCACACGGAGGCTACCATGTGCACAGAGAAAGACAAAGCACCGAAGACAAACAAAAGACAAAACGACGACACAAAGACAAGGTGATGCCACTGTCCTCAAAGACTCAAACCTGACACCTCTTATTTGCTGTGTGACCAGCAAAGGGAGTCACTTCAGTTCTCTTTAATTATAACCAGAGGGTAATAATGCGTTTTTTATACTTCTTACAGGGGGGAGGGGGTTGTGAGAATCAAATGAGACAATGAATGTGAAAGTTCCTTCTATAAAGTAAACACACAATCTAGACAAACTCAAGAACGACTCAAAGTGTATCACAGACAGAAAGATAAGGATGTATACAGGTATGCAGAAATCCTCCTTATATGCAAAATCATGCAATAAATACCTTATTACCAGGGAAATGGGGTAAGGGTACAACACTCAAAAACTCCCTCTGTGACACATAAGAAAAAGAAAAGGAACCTAATAAAATGGTGGCACAGTTTGCACATTTTAAATGGTTAAGAAATCCATAAAAGCCACAATAAATAGTGGCAGCATCCTGACCTCTGACGGCTACTCCGTCGGTGACTGAAACTACATGACAAATATGGCTTGTTGACCTGAACAAGGCCTGCAGTTTGCTGGTGGAAGTGGGCGTCAGAAGGTCTACAGCTTGTGAGTTATTGTAAAGTGATACCGTTTTCTGTGTTTCTATTGAGCAAAATCACACATGAGCAAACACGAAATTCATGTTATGTTCAGATTGTTCCCTAATGTATCAATTGCATGAGAACAAATTCACATTTTTAAAACAAGTACTAGAATAGAACAGACTGTATACATATTTAGAAAGAAAACAGACCTTCATGGTGACAGATGCTCTCCTTGGGCCTTTTAGGATCACAGGTTTAGGAAGGATCATTAGAGGTCATCCAACTCCAGCCCTTTCATTTTACAGATGAGGGAAATGAGCACCAGAGAGGTTAAGTGACTAGCCCATAGCCACCAAGTCAGAATGTGCAACAGAGTCAGGACTGAAGCCAGCTCATCTCATTCCAGATCTAAACACTTTTCACTAATGTATACATACATTAGCATACATTATGTATATATGTGTGTATGTATATATATATATATATATATATTATATAAGTAATGTAATGTACACATATAGTATATAGTAATGTAATGTATACATTAGGCCTCTTAGGGGACTGATGCAAAGGATTTTGTTAAGCTATGTTCTGTTTTCACAACTATAGGCACAAATAGGAGTGCTGTCTCTTAGTACCTCTCCCATAGGCTGGAAGCTGGCCCATAGATAATAGGTTCCCCTCTCTTGCTCTAGGCCTTCAACATCACTAACTCTAAAAACTAATAAATGAAATTTTTATTAGCAGTCTGAAGTGTTTAAGCCCACCTAAAAAACACCCATAAATTTTTTTTAAATGATATAAATTATTTCCTAAGAGGGATCCCAAGTCTAGAATGTATATGCCTTCTCAAAAACACAGTTTTCCTGGAACAAGGACCGCTCTTCCTCAGGGTTCTTAGGATGCAGCATGTATCAGAATCCTCCTTAGACTGTCAGAGGATAGGAGAGAAGGACTTTCCAGTAGTGTCAGAACAAACGTTTGCACTATTCAGGCCATTCTAATTACACAAGACTTTTCTATGCATTTCCTACTCGGAAGTGGAAACATTTGCAGCAATGTTTGCTGCCCTAAACAGTCACAAAATAAAAGTTTGCTACAACTGAAAGGTTACAAATATTTCCACACTAGACAGTCTCTGGTCAGACAAAATTTTAATGGAAGTAAATATTTCAGCTGGGAGGATATGTACTCAAATCACATAGTTTTACCAGAAAGAACAAAGGGAAGAAGGAAGAAAGGAGGGAGGGAGGGAGGGAGGAAGGAAAGGAGGAAGGAAGGAGGGAGGGAAGGAGGAACAGAGGGAGGGAAGGAGGGAGGGAAGGAGGGACGGAAGGAGGGAGGGAGGAGGGAGGGAGGGTTATGGTTAGGGAGGAAGGGAGGGAGAAAGGAAGGGAGGGAGGGAGGAAGGAAGGGAAGAAGGAAGGAAGGAAGGAAGGAAGGAAGGAAGGAAGGAAGGAAGGAAGGAAGGAAGGGAGGGAGGGAGAAAGGAAGGAAGGAAGGAAGAAAGGAAAAAAGAATTATCATTTGGAAAGGATTGGAGTTGAAGTTCATTTTATCATTTTGGGTCCTGGTCTGCAAGTCTCCCCTGCTTCACTATCCTCAAGGTCTGGTCAAAATTCTTCATTTTAAAGAAGTTGCAGCTAAGTCCTAATCAGCCCCCACATTCAGTTTGCCTATTCTAGATTGCTTCACATCTGATTTTATTTCAATTTTTCAGGAGTTTAAGGTTCTATGAATTTTATAAGGTCTTTTGGAACAGCCAGGTTTGGCTACATTTTCTACGTTTTTCCTTCAGCAATTCCTAATTAATTGCCCCCCATTTTAAATACACATTAGTGTGTTTAGTTTTAGTCTAGTTCTATGACACTGTCATTCTGAAACATAATTATGTATTAGTCAATATGACTTGTTGAATTTATTTATTCAACAAATATTTTTTACTCTTTTGCAATACACAAGTCATTACGCTAGGGGATCAGAAGAAAAAAAATGAAGCATGACTAGTCCTCAAGGAGCTTATATACTCCTAAGGTCTGAGAGGGTGCAACTATGTCAGGCACACAGGAAAGTACAAGGCAAGGTATGATAAAGGCAGAGGACATCTACAGAGTGCTGGAAGGAAATCTGAGCAGGTAGATAGTCTTTCATCCTTGTAGAGAAAGGGCCATCTCAACTGATCCCTTCAGGAATTAGGAATTTTGGGGGGGGATGGGGGGGCGCTAAACCTTGTGCATGGCACCTGTGGAGAAGGACCTCAGTCCAGACATAGAGGATAATCTTTGCCAAATGCATGGAGGTAGAAGTTGGCATGATTAGCCAAGGAACACGCCCACAACCAACTGAAGTCAAAAGGGAGTAACATAAGGAAGAAAGGATGGAAAAGAAGGGTCATGACTTTCTGTGGAGTTTTAAATGCTAGACCAAGGAGTATTTTATATGTATGTATTTTATAATGTAGACAAAGGGAAGCCTTCTGAAGGTACCAGCCCATCAAATGTGCCCAGCATCACTGTGGGGGAAACAAAGGCACTGTTTCCTAATAAAAGAAGCTGGAAATTCAGCTAGAGAGACACTATTAATCAACACGGCATAATTAAAGAGAGGTGAAGGGGTGCTCATAGCAGAAGGAAACAATCTAGCCTGAAGTCATGTGAGAAGGCTTTCTACATGAGGTGAGGACTTTGGCTGGGCCTTGAATGATGCACTAGGTAAACGGGAAGAGAGTTGGAGAAGGTGGGAACCGTACAGCATTTGATTCTTAGGAATTCACAGCATGTCATCACCTTCCTATTTTTAAATATTTTATGATTTTAGCGATTACTCCACTAAATATATTTTGATATTCCACCATCAAACATTGATTACAGCACCAAATAAAACTTGACCAATAAGAGCAACAGCAGGGGTGGAGACATGGATGCCTGGCTTTATTATCTTTATTTCACAGAGACAACAAAAGCAAAAATGCTAACGATAATGCTTTCACCACCACCACTCCACGCTAGGTGGTGCAGTGGACAGTTACCTGATCTGGAGTCAGTGGGACTCTCACACTTACTACCTCTGTGATCCTGGGCAAGTCACTTAACCTTTTCTCTGCTCAGTTTCCTCAACTATCAAATGGAGATAACAGAATGTACCTCAGAGGGTTCCTATAAGGATGAGATAATATGTGTAAAGTACAATGCCTGGCATATAGTAGGCGCACACTCCAATCTTCAAGATGTGCTCAAACACAACCATCCATATGAAGCCCTCCCTGAGCCCCTCAATTTGGTAGCAGCCCCCTTCTCAGACTACCTCACACAACTATTTTCTACTTATTTGTATTTATTCTCTTTTCTGTTTCTAGGGATATATCTCCTTGCCTCCTTCATTAGAATGGAAGCTCTCTGTACGTAGGAATTTGTTCATTCTTATTTGTATCCCAACCCCAGCACAATATCTGGCATGAAGTAGGTGGTTAATAATTGTTTCTGGACTGACTTCTCTCACCTCCTGCCTTCCACACAGGTTAGCAGGGGTCTGGAACCTGCGGCCTCAAGGTCACATGTAGCCTTCTAGGTCCTCAGGTGTGGCCTTTTGACTGAGTCCAAGTTTACAGAACAAATCCTTTTATTAAGGTGATTTATTCTGTGGTTTGGATTCAGTCAAAGGGCCACACTTGAGGACCTAGAGGACCACATATGGCCTCGAGGCTACAGGTTCCCCACCCCTGGTAGCCCCTCAAGTGTAGGAATGCATTCTCCTTCACCTCTGCCTTACTTCCTGCCAAGACCCCCTCCTCCACAAGGCCTTTAATGATCCCACCCTCCACACAGGTTTGTACTCTGGGCCTGCAGAAGTTATTTTGTGTGGCTTTGTATAGCCTGACACTAGAACATCAGTGCCTTGAAGGTAGAGCACTTTGGAGGAGAGGGCCTTTGTATCCAAAGCCTAACACAGTGCCTTAGGAGCTTAATTTTTTTTAATTGAACTGAATATAAAGTGAGAGTCCCAAGTTATTGCTTTAAGTCCTTGAACCAAACTAACCATTAGAACCTTCTAAAAGGGAGAGGCATTTAGAGGCAAAGAAACAGGGCACAACATAGTCACTGGCAGTCAGACTCTAAATGACAAACCTATTCAGAACCCACACCTCTAACAACAACGCATAGCAATTACCTAAGACAGGAGCACCTGGTAGAGAAACAAAGTTTAGATAAAGCAAGAGGTCCCTTCAGTCAATCAATAAGCATTTATTAAGCACTAACTATATGCCAAGTACAGTGCAGACCATGGAGAGGCAAAGACAAAAACCAGTCAGTCCAGTCCTCCTGAACTCATGTTCTCCTGGGGAAGGCAACATTCACCACATACAAAGCACATAAAACAGATACACAATTAACTTAAAGAAAGCACTAGTGGCTGAGGAGATTAGGAAAAACCCCAAAACAAACAGGGTGCTTGACATGAGCTTAGAAGGAAACCGGGAGAGGAAGAGGGGGGAAGGGGAGGGCCCTTGGGGCATGGGCAACAGTCAGTGTGAAGCAGGAGCCATGCTCTGTGAGAGGAGTGAGAGCATTTAGGCTGATCAGACTGAATAGTGGGAGCAGGCTAGGGAGGCAGGAAGGGACCTGCTGGTGAAAAGCTTGGAATGCCAAGGGCTGTTTGTATTTGATCCTGGAG
Source organism: Potorous gilbertii (assembly GCA_028658325.1). Lineage (NCBI taxonomy): Eukaryota > Metazoa > Chordata > Mammalia > Diprotodontia > Potoroidae > Potorous > Potorous gilbertii. The sequence continues at coordinate 57,753,966 of CM053772.1, forward strand.
GCAAGAAGCAACCACCAGGCTTTATCCAGTACTGGGAAGACATGGTCAGATCAGCAGTTTAGGAAAATCATTTTGGGAGTCGTTTGGAAGATGTATTTGGGTGGGGAGAGATGTTGAGAAGGAGGCAGATTAGGAGGCCATGGCAATGGCTTATCATCTAGGAGGTGGTTAAGGCTATCCTTACAAGCTCAGCTAGGGCATCTAGGTGGTGAAGTGGACAGTTCGCAAAGGCCTGGAATCAGATTCATCTTCCTGAGTTCAAATATGGCCTCAGACACTGACTAGTTATGTGACTTAACTCCATCTATCTCAGTTTCCTCATCTGTAAAATGAGCTGCAGAAGGAAATGGCAAAGCACTCCAGTATCTCTGCCAAGAAAACCCCAAATGGGGTCATGAAGAGTTGGACACAACAACAGATGGCTATAATACACAATATTACGTAAGTAAATTAGAAATTAATAATTATTATAATAAATATTAAAATTAGAAATATTAAAAAATAAGAACTATATGAGATCTGAGGGGGAAAGCTCTACCAAAGAGAGTGTTAGGGAAAATTTCACTTACATGAGTTAGATTTTTAAAAATGGGTAGGAATTCAGCAGCTCTAGATGTAACCCTCTAGATGTAATCAGATGGGCCTCTTCAACACCAGGGGAGGCAGTATGGTACAGAGGAAAAGACTTAGACTTGGGTGTCAGAATGATCTGGGTTCAAGTCCTGACTAACATTTATTAGCCAACACAATACAGTAACTTAAGCTCTCTGAAAGCCTCAGTTTCCTCACTTGTGTGTGTGTTTGTCCTTTGTTGCCAAAGACGACCATGCCATCAGAGAAATAATGACATGACTTACACTTGACTTTGTTTTGAGTGAGGGAGGGCTGTGCAGGTCACCAGCCACACTTCTTCTCCAGAGCCATCTGAATTCAGTGACCAGATATTCATCAGGATGACTAGAGATGACCCAGGATGAGGCAGTTGGGGTTAAGTGACTTGCCCAAGGTCACACAGCTAGTGAGTGTCAAGTGTCTGAGGTAAGATTTGAACTCAGGTCCTCCTGACTCCTGCACTGGTGCTCTATCCACTGCACCACCTCGCTGCCCCTCCTCACTTGTAACTGAATAATAATAACACTTAAACTACCTGTCTCAAAGAATTATTGTGAATAAAGTGTTCTGTAACTGTGAGCAAGAAGAAAAGAAGAGTTACTGATTTCCTCCTTGCAGGCTTTGGGAAAGAAGGAAGGAAAAAAGGAAGGAAAGAAGGGAGGAAGGAGGGAGGGAGGGAGAAAGGAAAAGAAGGAAAGAAAGGAAGAAAATTCTATGCAAAATCCTGGTTTTCCAAAGTCATTTAATTACCTTATAACTCCTGTCACTCAAAGGTCAGTCTGTAATGGTACTGGTCTCTCTCTGTTCCTCTGGCAGCGATATAATGAATGACCAGGCTCATAATGGTTTTACTGGAATGCCATGTCGGCTCAGTGGTGATGCAGCTGTTACAACACACCTTCATATGTGGCCTAAGCAACCTGTGGTTATGTAGTACAGACCCATCCCCATGGAAGACCACATTCCAATCTATCTTATGAATATACAGACCATACAGGATCTGACTGGTGATCAGAATACAGAAGAACTACAGAGATCTAGTTCAACTCCTTTTTACAGATGAGGAAACTGAGGCCCAGAGAAGTTATTTGCCCAAGTCAAATCTTGTGCTCATTTCTACTGTATCAGGCTTCTCCAAATACAAATAAAGAAGGTTTTCTGACTCCTCCCCCCTTTCCACAAGATTTTCCTCCCTCTTCTTTAAAGCAAGTGAAATTATGAGTCTGGGGCTCCACTGCCTCAGGATAGAAGCCTTGGAACCTCTAGTCAAGAAGTAACCCTCATCTGGGACAGAACTCCAGTTAAGCCCACTTTTTGAGGAAAAAAAAAGGAGAGAGGTGAGCCAAAGAGGCCCCTAGAAGGATCCATCCTTGAACTCAGGGCAGAATCTCTGGTTCTTCCATCAGAATGAATTTCAAGAAATAAATATAGATTAAATATTTGACATGTTCCTAGAATACTGAGATTTAGCCCAAAAAAGAAAAAATGTCCTTTAATGGTTACTAGCACCCCCACAAATTTCTGAACCCAAATCTGATCAATCTCTATTTGGAGGATGTAGAAGGAATAACCCCTTTCTATAACCAGGTGAAGATCTAAAGTTATAGAAAAAAGAAAAGCAAAATCTCCCTGGTCTGTTTTTCCTGTCCCGTTTACCTTCTCTTCCCCAATTTGTCTTTAAACACAGTAAACCTATCCCCACTTCTCCACCTACTAAAATGATTTCCTTTTTCAAAGCAGGGCTCCTACACAAGGCTCCCTGATAACCTGGCTTCAGTGTTCCTCATTCAATTTAATTCACCCCCACCACTCAAAAAAAAGCATTGAGAGCTACTATGTGCTCATGGCAGCTGCTAAAGATCCAAAGAAAGGAAGGAACTAGTCTCTACCCTCAGGAAACTAACATTTCTACTTGCAGCACATATCACCTGTATACAAATACATATTTTAAAAAACAAGAGGCACTAGGGGTCAAGGAAGAGATCAAAAGGCTCTAGGAATATCTGACCCAGCTTTCGTGTGAAAAAAAGGACGGAGTTCTCTGTAGAATCAAGGGAGATGGGAAGTTGTTCGGGGGCACATGGAAGCTTGCTGTCAGGAAAAACCCCGACCATCACAAATATCCCAAAGTGGCTCTCTTTGGAGACATCAGAGGGAATGCCCAGCACTGAAAATCTTTAAGGAAAAGTTGGATGACCACTTTTTATAGCTGGAGGTGAGATTCCTGTATAGTGACAGGGTTGGACTCAACAGGACCTCAGGGACTTGTCCAACTTGGCTCATCTCTGATTCTGTCAACGGTATTTCCCCTCCCCCAATCATTACTTGGGTCAGTGTTTCCCTTTGCTCCTAAGCACTTATCACATCCTAACTTGGGTGCTGTTCATATGTGAACAGATCTCACTCTCGCCCCTACCATTCATGTCTAAGCTCCTTTAGGAAGGAAACCATGTCTTTTTTTTTTCAATCTTTCTATCTCTGCCCTCTGGCATGGGGCCTGTCCATAGTAGGCACTGAAGTTTGTTGAACTGGGATATACCAATGTCATTCAGAATACAAAACACGACCATCTCCAGCTTCTCAATCTAGCTCTGGGTGGCAAACAGGAAACCTTGGCCTTCCTAAATGTACCTGAGTAACCAGAATCTTTCAATATGCAACAAAACATTATTTCATAGTTTTTTCCTTAGCAAAGAGGCCAGGTATTTTTAGGTATCTTGTAAAGAAGGGGGGGGGGGGCAGCTAGGTGGTGCAGTGTCAGGAGGACCTGAGTTCAAATCTCACCTCAGATACTTGACACTCACTAGCTGTGTGACCTTGGGTAAGTCACTTAACCCCAACTGCCTCATCCTGGGTCATCTCCAGTCATCCTGAGGAATATCTGGTCACTGGATTCAGATGGCTCTGGAGAAGAAGTGAGGTTGGTGACCTGCACAGAACCTCCCTCACTCAAAACAAAGTCAAGTGCAAACAACAACAAAGAAGAGCCTGCCCTGAGAGTCAGGGGATATGGGTTCTAATGATGGCTCTACCCCAAACTGCTTGATTTATGGTGGGATCTTACATTACTTGGGACTTTCCTGGGCCTTGGTTTCCCTGCCTGTAAAATTGGATCATTTCTAAGGTCCCTTCCATCTCTGTCGATCTAGATCCCTCTAGGTGATTTCTTTTCTGAGCTGCACCAAACTCTATCCTTGGACGCATCTCCCAGCTGGGTCTGAGTAAGACAACAGGAGAATTTGGAGGGAATAAGAAAGAAGTCAAAAATGTCCCCAAAAGGAGAAGTTGAAATTGTTCCCACAGGCTTTAGAGACTGTCCCTGCTTCTTAAAAAACACTAGCTCCCAGGCAGAGGCTCAAGGCTGGGGGAGGGGGGTGGCGGGGCGGAGGGAGACAGAAGGGGAGTCCATCCTCTTTTAGAACACCCCCGTGCTGAGGATGAGTTTAGGTCCTTGGGCAGGAAGCCAGCGCGCCAGCTCTCCTCTGCCCTCCCCTCCTCCTCTCACCCCCACTCCCAGCACTTCCCACTGGCAAAATGAGATGCAACCAGAACCAGTTGGGGCGGTTTGGGCATCGAGGCTGTCACCTCCTCCCCCCTCCTCCTGTTACTGACACTGGCTCCTCTCCTAAGAAGGAGGCCAGGATTTGGAAAGGGGGGCATAAATTGGAGGGGCCGGAGCAGGTACGGGGAGAAACGGCACACCTACACGGCCAGGCTAGACCTGGGTTGCCAAATTCCCAAAACAGGAGCTCCAGCAGCCCTCCTTAAGCCTCCATACCAAGGTAGAAAACCCAAAGGGAACTTCCAAACCCAAGCACCACTCCTTCCCAGGCACAGCAGCAGGGTGGGGGAAGCAACTCGAATGACAACACAACCTTACAAACCGAAAGAAGCCTCCAGCACCCGGCAAGTCCCCGTCCAACCCCAACACCCCCACCCCATCCGCAACATTCCCCTCAAAACCTAAGAAAATCATAGCCCTGGCAAACCCAGACACAGACAGGGATTCACTCGGACGCCTCATCTCCGTTAAGGGAGGCGAAGAGCGAGGTCGGGGAAAGGGTTTGGGTGTTGATTCTTTCTGTCGCGAGTACAGTGGGCCCGAATGGTGCGGTAAAAGGCTGGACAGAGGAGGGAGGAGGGAGGAGGGCGGCGGGGAACGCGGCTCATTCCCAGCAGGGGCACACGACATGGGCGCCCACTTCAAGCCCTGCTCGCCCCTCTCCTCTCCACTCCACACGCGGGTCTGCCCCCTGTCTGTCCCTCCCCACCTTCCCTCCCTCCCTCCCTCCCACCTCTCCCCGCCCTATCCTCGCCAGCGCTGGGAGCCCGCCACTCTGTCCTCCCTAGGGACTCTGCCCTGGGCCGGACTCGGCTCCCGCCTCTCCCAAGCCCCCGGCCCGATTGGGCCCCCAGCCCTGGGGTGATCACTGTCCCGCGCGGGGAAAGTTAAGGCAACTTCATAGGGGGAGGAGACGGGAGGGAAAGCGGGAAGGAAGCTCAGGCCCTGGGCCTCCCTCCTTGCCACCTTCCTGGCCTCGGCTCCTTCCCTGCCCCTGGCCCTGGCCTCCAGGGGGCAATCCCCCATCCCTAGCTGTCAGTGGCACGAGGATCCGACTAGCCCCAGACCCGGGGTGGGGGAGGAGAGAGAAGAAGGGGCTCGGAGTCCCAGGCCCAGCAAACCCCCCGAACTTTCCCCGCGGGGCGCCCGGCGAGCAGGGTCCTCCCGGAAGGCTTCTTGGGCAGTCCAAAGCGGCTAGCCGGCCGCGCTGGGGCAGGCGAGCCGCGCGGCGGCCGGGAGCGGTGGGCCGGAGCGGGCCGGAGCGGAGCTCCGTGCCCGGCGCGGAGCGGGGCAGCCGCGCTGTTGCCGCCGCCGCTGCCCGCCCGCCTGCCCGCTGCCCCCCCAGGCTTTGTGCGCGGCCTGCCCTCCCTCTGTCTCCCTCCCGGGAGCCGGCCCGGCAGCTGTCTCCCGGCCAGGGTGGCTCGCCCGGAGCGCGGCGGGCGGGCAGGGCCGAGGACAGCCAGCCTCGCAGCCGCCCTCACCCCCCGGCCCTGGCACAAAGGGGAGCCCCGCCCGGGGCCCCCAGCGTCAGCAGCAACTGCCGCCGACCCTCTGGTCCTCTCTGCCGCCAAAAACCCACCAGCCCAGGCGCAGGGGCCAAGGCCGGAGGCTGGGGACAGCCTAGCGACTAACTCCTCCTCTCTCCCCGGGAAGGAAGGGCCTGCGGCGGCCACCGAGGAAAGGGGGGAAACACTGCTCCGGAGCGAGCGCCACACCAGGCGAATTCCGGATTTATTTATTTTTATCCTGGGCACGGGGGCGGCGGGAGCAGGGGGCCCGGGCTCGGGCGGGATCCGGGGCTCCGGAGCGGGGAAGGGAGACAGCCCGGGGACAGACAATACATGGAGCTGGCAAATCCGTCATCCCCCGCCGGGGCTCGGGGGAGCGAAGCCGCGGCAAGGCTGGGCGAGGGGAGGCGAGAAGAGCCCTCAGGCGGGGAGGAGGCGGAGGAGGAGGAGGGTGGGCGCCCCTCGCCGCGCGCCCCGCGCCCCTGCGCCCGCGCCGACCCCGCAGCCTCGGCCCGCCGTCCCTAGCCTCCCGAGGCCCGGCCGGGCTGGGCGCGCTTACCTGCCGTGGAACCAGTCCTTACAGGCGTCGCACTCGATCATGAAGCGGGTAACGTCGTAGGGCAGCCGGCAGATGCAATAGACAGGCACCGTCGCCATGTTAGCTGCCGCTGTTCCTGCCGCCGCCGCTCCTCGCTCCTCCGACAGCCGCCGCCGCTAGTCCTCCTTCTCCTCCTTCTCCGCCTCCTTCTCCTCCGCCTCCCGCGCCGGCTCCCGTTGGCGAAAACCACAGCCCCAGTGTCCAGGCAGCGGCGGGCCAGGGGCCGGGGCCGGGGCCGGGGCTGCCCCCGCTGCTGCAGCCGCCGCTGCCGCCGGTCAGGCCGGCTGCTCCTGCCGCCGCCGCCGCCGCTTCTCCTCCTCCTCCTTCTCCTCCTCCTCCTCCTTCCCCTCCTACTCCTCCTCTTCGCCTCTGAAAGGGGGGAGGGCAAAGGGAAAAAATCCACAAACAGGCTCCCCCCTCCCGAGCACACGCCAGCCCCCGGCGGCAGCGGAGGGGGCTGTGTCTATACAATGCGAGGAGGATCCGAGGGAATCGATCTGTGCGGCGGCTTCCGCGAGGAGTCCATGCCCAGATTTTGTCAAATTGCCGCGGCCGGAGCCCTCCCCCCGAGCCCGCGCGGGCACCAGGGGGTGGGGGTGGGGGGGAGCGTGGGGTCCGGGCTGCGGGAGGGCTGGCGGCGTGTGGGGACACAAAAGGAAAAATGGATCTGCAGCGCGCGGGCAGAGGTGGGCGGCTGGGCTGCAAAGTTTTCCCGGCCCGGCTGCCGCGGCCGGAGGTGCAGACAGGGGCCCTGGCGACGCGGCGCGGTGCAGGGCCGGCGCCTGCGGTCAGTCCGCTCGGCTTCCGCGGAGCGCGGCTGTCACGCCGAGAGTGAGCCGGAGGGCGGGCGGGCGGAGGAGCGAGGAAAGGAAGGAGCGGAGCCTGGAGCCCTAGCCTCCCAACCCCACCGAAGGGAGCCCCCTTCGGCCGCCGCCGCTCAGCTCCTTACGTCAGCTTGCAACATTGTAGCGTTTCCTCTGTAGAGGCTGGACGCGCCGGCTCCTGGAGTGGGGGGAGGCAGATGGAAACTCCCATGGGGAGACCCCTTCCACAGCCCCTCGCAACCCCTTCGGGAGGACCCGGTAAGGATCAGGTCCTGCGGGGCCCCGGCTGCCTTTGGCTATCTCTGGCTGGGTCGGCCAGCCTTCCTCTCCTTCCTTCCCCACCTCTGTTTTCGGAACTGGAGCTGCTCCTCTCCCTACCAAAAGGGAGGTGGGGGAGGGAGAGAGAAAGGGAGAGAGAGGAAAAGAGGGAAGAAGGCAGGGAGCGATTGAGTGGCGGGAAGCTAAGAAACCCAGGCGGGCGGCAGCCCCGGAGTAACGCGGGAGAGGAGCGACAGACCCCCGAACCGAAGGAAGAGAGCCAGTTCTGTGGAAGACAGAAAAGTACTTCGTCCCAACTTTTTTTTTAATGGGCTGACTTTCCTACCAGGCAGCGGAGAGTGAGCAGTTAGGGAAATTCCTCCTCTTCATCCATAGCTTGACCTTTCCCCCTCCCCGCCCCCCATCATCCCCCCCCACCTCTTCCCCTTGCAGAGATTTTCTTTTCCTTTTAGATTCTACTAAAACTTTCTTTCTAGCTCTACTCCCTATTCCCGACAAACCTCAACATAACAACTCCCACCCCAACCTAATAGATGGAGATGAGAAAAGGCAATTCTTAAGGACCTGGAAGGAGTGCCCCGGCGCAGTCCTTACACAAGGGCCCCAGACAGCATCTGACATCTCAACTGCATGACACCGGGATTTCAGTGGATCAGCAAGCATCTACTCAATGTGCCAGGCAACGTGTAAGACGCTGGGGATACAAAGAAACTAGCAGAAGAGTCTCTGCCCTGGAGAAGCTCACGGATTAACGGAAGGCAACATATATAAATCAGAACATTACGAAATAAATACTGAATGGGATGACCCAGGATCAACGCCTGATTCCATCACTTACTAATTGTGTGAGAGAGAAATCACCTAACTACTCCGGGCTTCAATTTCCTCATTCACAAATGAAGAGGCTGGACTAAACCGCCTCAAAGGCCCCGCCTAAGTCTTTAACAATCCACAGGTCTATAAACTGGGGTCTATTCAAAAGCTCAGTCTCTATCTGCCTAGGACCCTCATCACCTCTCAGAATACTGGACTTCCAGGCTCAAGTAATATGCCATCCTCCACCAAGTCTTCCAGGATTTCCCCTCTCCTTCCTTCCAGAGAGTTCCCTCCCTTGTCTAATTACCTTCTATTTACTTATCTGGGTAAGTGTAGAATACAGCCTCCCTCAGAGAAGGGATCATAGTGGTTTTTATCACTGTATCACCAAAGAAGACCTAGCCTAGCTCTATGCCTTCTATTTAGCGGGCCTTGTTTGCTGTGATTATGGTCAATTTATCCCAAAATCATTGAATGAGTACCTACTATGGGCATGGTCCTCTGTGAAAGATGACATAACTAAGACCTGATCCCCTCCTTAGGAAACTCATTATCTATTCAATTCAACATACTTAAGAAGAGCTGGACCCAAAGAGCTTCAGACAAGCAGTTATTCACCCTGAACCTCAGGCCATTAAATAGGGAACAATAAAGCCCCTCAAAGGGCACTGTAACCTAAAGGCATCTCTCTTCGTCCTGGTGCCTCTCTCTTAAAAGGATTCCCTAATGGCACTTTTTTTCTCTTATTTGCAGAGGTGGGAGACTATAAGTGGGGAGTGCTGCAGATAACTTTTTCTGTGTATTAAATTATTTTTTTATTGAATAATTTTTTTCTCTTTTTCTTTATTATAAAATGGCTGTCTGGGAGGAAGTGAGGAAGGAATACATTGGGAAATGTAGGTGATGTAAAAATATATAAATCAATAAATTTTTTAAAAAATATAAGTAAAATAACAGCAACAAAAGATTCGCTATAATCTGAGGGAGGTTCCATGGTACCTTGGAAAGATGGAAGGATTTCAAGTTGGAATACCTGGAGTTGAAATCCTACCTTTGCTGCTTTTTGCCATTTGTGACTTTGTCACAAAATCTCATCACCTTTCTGAACCTCAGTTTCCTCATCTGAATAATGAGGAGATTGGAATCTCTAAGGTCTCTGCCAGCTCTAAATCTGGAAACCTATGAAGTGAAGGTGGATAGAATCAAGAAGATCTGCTTTGGATATTTACTAAGCGACCCTGGATAAGTCATTTAAGCTCTCAGAGCCTCAGTTTCCTCTCCAGTAAAAATGAAGAGGATGAAGCAGCTGAACCCTAGAATGCCTCTAAATTCCTTTCTATATCTTTATCTATAATCCTATCTAGCTTTCAGTCCATTAGCTTGGATCACACTTCTTTCTATAAGTTCTGCTACTAACAACAATGCTTATTTTTGTTTTCACAGTAGCTCACTAGATTGTCACAACAGATCTTATGAAACTATTCTCCCCATTTTACAGAAAAGGAGATAGTTTCAGAGTGACTCAAAATGAATGCAATGACTTGTCCAAGGTGACACAGTAAGTAAACCCAGAGCTTCTGACTTCAAGTCAAGGTCGTGAGAAATCTCACTACACCAAATTCCCTTTTCACCAGAGGTTGGAAGGTTAAAAGATACACAAATTAATGTCCTCATGTAAATTGTGTTCATCCTTCATTGCTGAAGAAGACCATGCCATCAGACAAATGATGACATGACTTGCACTTGACTTTATTTTGAATGAGGGAGGTCTGTGCAGGTCACCAGCTTCACTTCTCCTCCAGAGCCATCTGAATCCAGTGACCAGATATGCATCAGGATGACTGGAGATGACCCAGGATGCAATGGGAGAACGTGGGCCCTTTAGGCCAAGGTCTTTGCAGGTACTCACCTAGGGTGAGGTAACGACCATTCATGGAATAGGCCTGTTTAAGAAGTAGCCAGGGCATGGCCCCTTCAATGAGGCAAAGAAAAAGAAAGGCATCAGGTTGGGTGGGAAACAGTAACAATAGTTCATCATGTAAATAAAAATAAAGGGCAGAGAAAAGAAGTCCTCTGATGGCAACATTGTTTCAGTTGTATGGTTACTTCTGGAGGCTGTGGACTTAGCACAGTTTAGTGCTGGACTCAGGAGGCACAGAAAAACCCAGGTTCCAAATGAAGAACTGCTGCACACTAAAACCACTGACCCTGGGCAAGTAGCTTCCCTTTAATGAGCCTCAGTTTCCGTTCCTGTAAAATGAGAAGTGGGCAAGAATAAAGGATCTCTATGATTCCTTCCAGCTCTAATTCTGTAACCCTAAATCTCAGTGTTTGGAAATACTGGCGCTGCTGAGTTTCCTTTAGAAGATCAGTGAATCAGACTGGAAGATGGAAGGTGGAAGATCATTAACTCCACAACCATCAATGGAGATCTAGAGAAAGGGAGTCATTTGCCCAAGGTCACAAAACCGGTAAGGGTCAAACCTAGAATTTGAACACAGGTCCACAACTCCAAATTTAGCCCCTTTTCACAACAATGTGGAAAGAGGAGTCAGGAGGATTTCAGTCCTAGGCCTATAACTAGCTCACAGAGCGCAGGTGGAGGAGCTGACCTTCCTAGTCAGTCATTTTCAGACATGTCTGTCTCTAATTGATCCCATTTGGGGTTTTCTTGGAACAGATACTGGAATGGTTTGCTATTTCTTCTCCATATCATTTTTATAAATGAGGAAACTGAGGCAAACAGGGTTAAATAACTTGCCTAGGGTCACTCAGCTAGTCAATATCTGAGACCAGAACCCAGAAGATGAGTGAGTCTTCTTGACTCCAGGCCTAGCACTCTCTTCCCACCCAGGACCAGTGGCTGCGAAGTTCAGTGAAAGCTGATCAGTGCTCAGCAACCCTCAGGTTGGGAGACTCTCTGAAGGAATTAAGAGACTTGAGCAGCTATTTACCCCTACCACAAGCCAATGTGCTTCCATGGTTGCTTTCAAATCTCAGTCTTATCAAAATGAAGGCCCAGTAGGAAAAAGATGTTGAGGAAATGAGTGCTGGTTGTTCTGGGAAGGGAGCAGCGTAGATGGACAAGGATGGATATTCCATGCTTGAAGTTCAGGGAGGTAGGTATAGGAAGCTGCTCTCAAAAGAGCATAAAATTTGGAGACAGGAAATCCAGGTTTGAATCTCTTAGTGTATTTGTGATCTTAATAATAATAGCCCCTGAAGATTTCATATATTATCTAATTTATCTTCATAACAATCCCGGGAAGGAGGTACTAATTATTTTTCCCATTTTACAAATGAAGAAACTGAGGCAGAGAAATTGAACAACTTGCCTAAGGTCATAAAGTGTAGTAAGTCTCTGAGGCTAGATTTGAACTCAGCACTTTTTAGTTCCAAGGCCAAGAGCTCTATTCACTGCACCCTCTGGCCAACTTGGGCAGATCCTTTGGCTTCTCTGGGACTCAGGTTTTGCAACAAGGAGGAACTGCACTAGAATGATGGGTGGGGAATCTTTGGCCTCGAGGTGACATATAGCCTTCCAGGTCCTCAGGGGCAGCCTTTTAACTGAGTCCAAGTTTTACAGAATAAATCCTTATATTAAAAGGGGATTTGTTCTGGGAGGTTTGGATTCAGTCAAAGGGCCACACTTGAGGACCTAGAAGGCCACATGTGGCCTCGAGGCCGCAGGTTCCCCACCCCTGGGCTAGATGCTCTCTAAATTCTCCTCTAAATTCTCTTCTGGCTCTAAATTCTGTGATCCTGTGATCCTTATCTAAAGCTCTCACCAATCCCACAAAAGAACCAGCCTAACTTTGGCAAAGTCGGAGTCAAGATGGTGATTTTTTTCAAAGATTGAGAAGATACGAATGCAGTAAACTTTCCCCTTGCTCTCCAAAATGTCACTTCCACTAAAATCTCTATATTGTCTGGGGGCAAGCCACTGATGGGGCCCCAGTATAGAAAGATTCTCTGGGAATTGCAGTGATTAAGTCACAATGCCTGGATTAAGAATCAATTAGCTCACAGGGTAAGGAAACCTTTGTCTAGGACTTGAACTTACTGGGAGAAGACTTTTGATTATGTTAAGCTCCATAAGTATTTCTTAAGTGAATTTACAGACTGCCTAATTCTGGGGATGTTTCTAATATTATAAAGACAAAAGCAAAACATCCCCTGCCTTCAGACATCTTACATTCTGCCGTAGGGGAGAGGAAGGGAAAACAAGTGAGGCTATGCAAAAGATAAAAAAACAAATGCAAAGTAATTTGAGAAGGAAAAACATTTAATAATTGGGTTAATCAGGAAAGAGGAGCTTTTGAAAGGAACTGAGGCGGGGTGGGGAACCTGCAGCCTCGAGGCCACACGTGGCCCTCTAAATCCTCAAGTGTGGCCCTTTGAATCTAAGCTATGAACTAAGGGTTCTAACAGATCCAAATAAGGAGGAAAGGAGCATGAAGACGAGTACAGTACTCTGTGCTGGTGGATCTGTTTAGCCAGAACAGAGTGGGCATGAGGAAGAGTAATGTGTAATTAGCTAAGAAATAGAAGTTGGATCTGAGTTAATTTAATTTAATTTTCTTCCACCTAACACTAATAAGACTGGTTAATATGATTTTGAAAAGGAAAATGACAAATGTTGGAGGGGAAATGGAAAAACATGGACACAAAAGCACACTATTGGTGGAGTTGTGAACTGAACCAGCCATTCTGGAGAACAATTTAGAGCTATGCCCATAGGGCTATAAAACGGAGCATACCTTTTGTCCCAGCAATATCACTACTAGATCCATATCCCAAACATTTGTTCACAGTAATAGCAATGTTGTACAATAATCAAATTGTGAATGACTTAGCTCTTCTCAGCGATACAATCTAAGACAATCTGAAGGATTTATGATGGAAAACACTATTCACCTTCAGAGAAAGAACAGATGGAGGCTGAATGCAGATGGAAGCATACCTTTTTAACTTTCCTGTTCTTGGAATTGGGGGTGGGAGGTCAGGTTCTGTGTGTGTTTGGGGGTTTCATTTGGTTTTTTAAAATATGTTTTTGTTTGTTGTTACTGTTGTTGAGTCATGTTCAACTCTATGTGACCCCTTTTCAGGTTTTCTTGACAAAGATACTGAAGTGGTTTGCCATTTCCTTCTCCAGATGATTTTACAAATGCAGACATAAAGGCAAATGAGGTTAAGTGACTTGCCCCAAGTCACACAGGTAATAAGTGTCTGAGGCAAGATTTGAACTCAGAAAAATGAGTCTTTCTGATTCCAACTTCAGCTTTCTATCCAATGCACCACCTAGCTGCCCATTTGTAACATGGTTAATATGGAAATACGTTTTGCATAACTGAATATGTATAATCTATATCAAATTGCTTGCCTTCTCAAGGAGGGGAAGGGGAGGAAGAGAATTTGGAAATCAAAATTTTTTTCAAATGGTAAAATTGTTTTTACATGTGATTTAGAAAAAAAACAAATTTAAATAAATAAAAAGAAATTTAAAAAGAAATATAAGTTGGAACCTGATATTGACAGGCTTTAAATGCTAAGCAGAGAAATTTGTATTTTATCCATTCAATCAATCAACATACATTTACTAAGTAGCTATGTGCCAGTCACTGAGCAAGGCTCTGAAGGAACATGCCCATCCCCCCAAAAAAGTCCCTGTCCTAATGGAGCTTATATAAGGGGAAGACATAAACGTACAAAGGTATATACAAGGTACATACAAGATAAACTTAGAGGAAAGTCCTTTGGAAGAAAGAGGCATTTGTTAAGAGACTTGAAGGAAATCAAGAGTCAGAGGGAAGGAGGAAAAGCATTACAGACATGTGCAAAGGCAAAGAGAATCGTGGCGTCAGAAAGACCTGAGTTCAAATCTTGCCTCAGATTCTTACTAGCCAGGTGACCTAGGGCTAGTTACCCTCTGAGCCTCAGTTTCCTCATCTGTAAAATGGTGAATTAATAACAGTACCTTCCTCATGAGGTTGTTTTGAAGATCAAATGGAATAGCATAGGCACAGCACTTAAAGTGCTATGACATATTTTTAGCTGTTATAATTATGACTATACATCAGTTAAGTGCTTGAGATAAAAAAAATACAAGAAAGCAAAGGGAGCAGGGAGGCAGGAACAGCCACAGGGGTGGCTAGTCAGTTTATATTAAGGCCCAGGGTAGGCCTCTAGGAGGCCTAGAACCCAGCAAAACAAGGCAAAAGGGGACCTATCAGAGCCAAGGAATTCAGGGCACAGAATTCATTAGAAGGTGATCTTCCAAGGAAAGTAGGTAACTGGATAAAGAGATGTAAACTGCCCAGCCCACCGATTTGTGGCTGGAAAGTATAAACCTTACAAACCTTGAAGTATATGTCTATACATACACACAGACCACTTTAGTATATATAGACATATGTGTATATAATAACAATACTAGCTAGCACTTATACAGTACCTACTGTGTGCCAGACACTGTACTGTAAGCTTGACAAACACTGTCTCAATGGATCCACATAACAACGCCTGGGGTAGGAGCTATTGTTATTTGCATTTTGCAGGTAAGGCAAAGAGTGTCTTGCTCAAGGTTATAAAGCTATAAAGTGTCTGAGGTCAAATTTGAACTCAGGTCATTCCACTCCAGCCCCAGCTTTTCAGCCACTGTACCATCTAGTTTGCATATTTTATACATATGTATATATGCATACACATTTTAATATGTATGTATGCATTCGTATATGTGTATTTGTAATATCTTGTTACAGTAATCATCCCATTTTAATCTAGGGATAGTGTAATGGTCCACTTGGCTCTCTTCTGTTTTAGAGTATTTTTTTTCTTAATGTTAATTCTTTTTTTAATTTAATTTTCTTCCACCTAACAGAAATGTATTTTTTTTCCTCCATCACATTGAAAAGGAAGAAAAAGCAGAAAAATCCTTACAACCAATTTGCATAATCAAGTAAAACAAATTCTCATACTGGCCATGTCCAAAATATACGTGTTTTATTCTATACCCCGAGGCCCTCACCTTTCAGTGGAAAGGTGAATAGCATGTTTTATCTATCGCTGGTCCTCTGGAATTGAAATTGGTCATTGTATTAATTAGGATTCTTTAGTCTTTCCAAGTTGTCTTCGACAATGTCATTGCTATCGTATACATTATTCTCTTGGTTATAATCACTTTACTTGGCATCAGTCCATTCAAGTTTTCCTAGATTTCTCTGAAACCATACCTATCATCTTATCTTATAACATAAGGGGTGGGGGGAGGGAGTGCATAGGTAGGGAAGTTGGAGGGAAAGTGCCTTTTTGGGGAGCTTCGGCTCCAAGATGGCTATGGAGTCTTGCCCTCCTCAATTCCTTTTTCTTCTCAGTCCTCTCCTTTGCCTCTCAGGAGTGTGCTGGAATGCCTTGCTTGCCTCAGACCTGGTGGTGCCAGGGCCAACAATCGTTTCTTGGAGCTCCCCACCAAGAGGTACATTGCCTAGACCCAAAGTCTGGTCTGAAGCCTGGAAAGCTCCACAGAGTAGTGATTAGATCATATCCTTGTCAGAATCACACACGGTCTCCTGAAAGTTTACAACTCCTGGCCCAAGCGAGCCTGAGAGCCTTGAAGAACACAGCACTCAGTACCCACAGAATGTAGCAGCAGTATACCAGATAAGGCTGGGTGAGACCATTCAGGACCATAATGCTCCTGGCAGAAAGGTACAGAGCATGGCCCTAATATAAAACCCCAATCTTAAAAGTAAAGTTGGAAGAAAAAGAAGAAGAGAAAGAAGAAGAAGATGAAGAAGAAGGAGGAGGAGAAGGAAAAGGAGGAGGAGAAGGAGAAGAAGAAATCATTATTAAATGTTGAGAAGAGAATAACTCGAAAACACCTACAAGGAAAGTCCACCTCCCCCCAAAAAACAAAAACAAAAACAAAAAACCCAAACAAGCGGACCACAAAATCAACTGGAATTCCTAAAAGAAATTAAGAAATAGATTTTTTAAAGGGTTTGAAAATATTATAAATGAAATGAGAGTACTAGAAGAAAAGAATTAGAAAAGAAATGTGAGATGACTTCACAGGAATAATGGATATTACATTTCTTGCCTTCAAATGCCATAAATAAATATTTTTTAAAAGAAGAAATAAGAGTCATGGAGGAAGGACCTGAAAAGAGAACAGCATAACATGAAAGTTGCACAACCTTATCAAAGCACAGAATCCTTGAAAATTAGAACGGAACAAAAAAGAATTAATGACTGCATGAGATGATAAATATCAATACAAGTAAAAAAAGTTTTTTAAATGAAAAAAAATTGAGATATCTCGTGCCAAAAACAAGTGATCTAGAAAACAGATCAAAGAAAGATTATTCAAGAATCATTGGACTCCTGGAAAGTCAAGACCAACAGAAGGAGCCTAGATATTATCTGTTAAGAAATTGTGAAAGAAAACTACCAAGGCATGTTAGAATAAGATGGCAAAATGAAAGGCTGAAAGAATCTACCAGTCATCTCCTGAAAGAAATTAAAACTCCCAGGAATTACTGTAGCCAAAATGCAGAGCATTGAAGTCCAAGAAAAAATACAGCAAGAAGCCAAAGCCAAATGAAAAAAAAAAAAGAATGCAAGTGCCAAGGAGCAACAGTCAGAGTAACACAAGACTTAGCAGTCACCACAATGAAGAAATAGAGAGCTTAGAATGAGGAGTTTCAAAAGTCAATAGGTCCGGGCTTTCAAGCAAGAATAACTTACCCAGAAAACCTAAGTTAAATTCTCTAGGGAGAAAATAGATTTTTAATGAAATAGAAGACTTCCATGCATGCCTGATGCAAAGACCGGAACTTAGAAACAACATTGTCAAGAGAAGTGTAAAAATTTAATACAAATGAGCAAGCAGAAAGGATTTTGCAAGGATGGGCAGCTAGGTGTCCTAAAGGATAGAGTTCGAGGCCTGGAGTCAGTAAGATTCCTCTATCTGAGTTCAAATCCAGCATCAGACCCTAACTTATTAACTGTGTGATCCTGGGAAAGTTACTTAACCCTGTTTGCCTTGGTTTCTTCACCAAAAATGGAAAAGGAAATGGCAAACTGCTCCAATATCTTTGTCAAGAAAACCCCAGATGGGGTCATGAAGAGTCAGACATGACTGGAAAGGGACTCAACAATAAAAAAGTGATAATCTAGAGGTGAGAAGGTGGGGAAATGAAGCAAGGGTCCTTGTGGAACTCTGACACTAGAAGATATGGAGGGAATCAAATAATACAGAAGGCTTGGGAATGATTTTATTATGTTCTGATGATTTTAATGGAGGGGGGAAATGATGCAGAAGGAGGAGACATAGAGGAGAAGAACTTGTTATC
The DNA here is from genome assembly GCA_028658325.1 of Potorous gilbertii. Taxonomy (NCBI): domain Eukaryota; kingdom Metazoa; phylum Chordata; class Mammalia; order Diprotodontia; family Potoroidae; genus Potorous; species Potorous gilbertii. Next base: position 57,771,518 of record CM053772.1, read on the forward strand.
TCACCTAATCAAAGTATGAAAGTAGAATAGTAATAAAGTAGAATAATAATAAGGAAATTATAAGGAATAAAAATAAGGAAAGATGGGTGGAGCAAGTACTGCTGGAACCTCACTTTCACCCAAGGTGATCAAAAACAGGTAAAACAAACACATATAAAGAGTTTGGTATGGATATACATTCAACTCAACAGAGAAACAAGAAAGAACAGGAAGAAGGAAAAAGGACAATAAGAGAAGAAGTAAATTTGGGGAGAAAAATGTCATAAAATACGCCTTAAGATCAGAGTGAAGGGGAGAGCAGGATAATGAAGAAGAGCTTAAAAAGAGACAGACAGGATGAGAATCTATGACTGGGGTCTGGATGAAGGGAAGAAAAGAGGGTGGAGGGAGCAAAAGATGATTCCACAGAGCATAGGTAGTGAACACACTCATATCCCACAACACTCTTCTTTGTAAAGAGGAGGCAGGGAGCAAAAAGGCAAAAAAAAAAAAAAAAGAAAGAAAAAAGAAAAAAGCAGAATAGGATGGAAGGAAATAAGCAACTAGCAATCATAACGGTAACAGCGATTAATTCATCCATAAAAAGGAAGAAGCCTAGCAGAATGGATTAGAAAGCAGATTCCAACAATTTGTTGTTTTCAAGAAACACATATGAAACATACACAAAGTTAAATAAGAGACTGGAGCAAAATCTGTTATGCTTCAGTTGAACTCAATAAAGCAAGGGTGGCAAGGCAACATCAAAAAAAAAAAAGAAAAAGATTTGATTAAAAGAGATAAAGAGGGAAACTACATTTTGCTAAAGGGTAACGACAGTTAATTAATTTCAACAGTTTGCATATATGAACTGAATGGCATAGCATCTAAATACTTAAAGGAAAAGCTAAATGAGTTACAGTGAGAAATAAATAAAAATTGTCAGACACTCCCAATGTAACCCCTTTCAAAGTTAGAAAAATCTACCAACATAAATGATATGGAACCTAAACAGAATTTTAGAAAACTTAGATAGACAGATCACAGGCAATTATTAAATAGAAATAGAAAGGAGTATACACAGTTGTCATCCATTTATGGCCCCTTTGCAATAATTAACCATATCTTGGGGCATAAAAACATCACAAATGAATACAGAAAAGCAGAAATATAAAACACATTCTTTATGAAATAAAAATATTCACTAAAGGACTATCAGAGAAATGATTATTCATCTGGAGACTCAATAACTTGATGCTAAATCATTTGTGGATCAAAGAACAAATTACAGAAATAATAGGTAATTTTATTAAGCAAAATAACAATATGATACAACATATAAAACTGTTTAGGGGAAAATTTGTATTGCTAAACACTGGCATGAACAAAAAAAAAGAAAGAACAAATCCATTAATTGGGCAACAAGAAGAAAAACCCTAGAAAAAATTTAATGTAAAAAACCATTTGAATTCCGTCATAAAATCTTGAAAATTATAGAGAAAAATAATAAAATTTATAATTTTTTGAAATAATAAATAAGAATAGAAGCTTTTTTAAAAATTCAGAAGCCACTAGATAATTTGATAGGGAAAAAAAGAAGAAAACTAAATTGGCAACACCAAAACAAAATTTTGAATGAAGAGTTCATGACAAAATAAGAGACTGAAAGACTCATGAAAGAGATAAAGGACAATTCTGATTAAATAAAAGAAATAACGGATATTGTTAGAACCTACTTTGGTACAAATATATAGCAATAAAAATAACAGCTTAAATAAAATGGATTGATATTTGCAAAAAATATAAAATATGCAGATTAACAAAATAATAAATAGGGAATTTAAATCATTTTATCTCAAAAAAAGAAATTTAATAAGTCATAGAGAAAATACCAAAGGAAAAAATCTGGGATCCTGATAGATTTACAAATGAATTCTGTCAAATATTCAAATAACAATTTCAACATTATACAAACTGTTTTGCCAAACCAGCAAAAGGGGGGATTCTACCAGATTCTTTCTATGATACAAATATGGGCTTGATATATAAACCAGGAAGGATCAAAACAAAAAGAAAATTATGAACCAAAATTCCTAATAAACATTGATACAAAAAATTTTTGATAAAATAAAAGCAAAAAGGCAACAATGGCATATAACAAAGTTTACACACCATGCACATATTGATTTTATGCCGGGAATGCAGAATTGGTTCAGTATTAGAGGAATAATTAATGTAACCATGTCAGTATTGTTGTCGTTGTTTGTACTGAGTTCTTGAAGAAGACCAGGACATCAGGGAGGTGACACTTGTGAATTGGATTTAAGTGAGAGAGGGCTTCACTTTCTCCTCCAGAGCCGTCCGGGTCCAGTGGCCAGACAGAGATCAGGAGACATGGCCCTGGATGCAGTGGCAGACCTTGGCCTTTTTTAAGGTCTCAGTTTAACTGAGGCATGTCAATAACAAGAACAAAGAAAACTTGATTATGGCAATAGATACAGAAAAGGCTTTTGACAAAATACAACATCCGTCTATGTTTAAAAAACAACTAAGAAACAGCAAATTGACAAAAACTACAAAAGCTAGAAAGAGTCAATATGGAAGGGGTTGTAGGAAGATAACCACATCGGTACATCACTGATGTTGTTGTGAATCAATACAATCATTCTGGAAAGCAATTTGGAATTAAGAAAATGAAGTGACTAAAACATCTTCACACTTTGATCCAGGAATTCCAATACCAAGCTTCCACCTCAAAGAGGTTATTTTTAAGAAGAAAGTCCCCATATACAACAAAATATTTATAGCAGCACCAATTGCGATAGAATTGGAAACAAAATAGATGACCATTAACTGGAGATGAGCTCAACAAAGTGTGGTTATATAAATGTAATGGAATGCTATTGTACTGTAAGAAGTGAAACATATGATTAATACAGAGAAAAATTTAATGCAGAGTGAAGTAACCAGAGTCAAGAAAATACCATATACAAGTATTATAATACTATAAAAGGAACAAACATACACAAAACAGTCCATAGAGAATGTTGCAAAATTACAAAAAGGAGAGTTGTGAGAAGATTCCCCTATCCCTCTTCTTTGCAGAGATGGGAAGTCCATGGGAATGGTACACTACATGTATTTTCTATCTATTGATCTGTTTGATTTTTTTCCTTTTTCTGTTTTTTTTCTTTAAAAATATTTGATATATGGAGTGGCTCTCTAAAATAGGGAAGGGAAGGGATATGAGGAGAAACTTTGATGACATAAAAAAAGATCAATAAAAATTTTTTTAATGATTTTAAAAATGTTTTAAAATGTTTCATTGGAGAACAAAGGAATAACTGAATCTATGTTTAATATGTTGTTAGAATTTCTAAAACCAAGAGTTAGCTTTATATATAATAAGAATAAACTAGAGTCCTTCCTAATAATATAAGGGGTTTAGTAATGAAGACTTTTGATTGATGACTATTTGATATAATGCCAATTACAGCATTAGACAAGAAAAATAAATTGAGGGAATAAATATAGGGAAAGAAGAAACAAAAGTATAACTTTTTACAGATGATATGGTGAGAACCTGGAGAATGCTTGTCAACTGAAATGCAATTAAAATAACTTCAGCAAAGTTGCAAGATATAAAATAAATCCATATCAATTATCAGAGTATCCATACACTATCAACGAAATCTAAAAGGAAGACATAGAAAGAAAAATTCCATTTAAAATAATGATAGTCTAAAATACTTGGCCATCTATTTACAAAGATACACACATGAAATATATGAATACAACTATGAAACATTCTTTACAGAAACAGACAAACCCAAATAAGTGGAGAAATTTTAATTGTTCATCAGTAGGCAGAGCCAATATAAGTAAAATGACTAAACTACCTAAATTCATACTTATTCAGTGCTATTCCAATCAGATTGCTAAAACGTTATTTTGTAGAACTAGAAAAAAATAATAATGAAATCTATTTGGAGGAATAAAATGTCATAGATCTCAAAGGAAAAAAGAGGGAAGATAGGAGGTCTAGTGTAGCACCAATGTGATATTTACAATGCCTACGGCGCCATAATTCTTAATTTTAAAATATAACAGACTCTCCATATGGAAGACAGAACCAAAACATTTAAACACCAGAAAGCCAAATCCATCACAGTAACAAAGAAATCTACACACAATAACAATGCAGGGGATACCACCATCCCTCAAGCTTTCCCCCTACTAGGGCCTTCTCACAAATGAACACTCACAGCTTACTGCCTGCTTCCTCTCTCTCTCTCAGCTCTAACTGCTGTATCTAACTTCCTCTCAGTTCTGCTCCACCCTTCCTGTCCCACCTGTTTGGCAAGCTTTTCCCACCACAGACTCATGTGACTCAGGTTCCCATGTGACTCAAGTCTATGGGTCTATTACTGTATGGGAAAGATCTTCCCATTATGCAAAAAAGAGATTAATAATACACTTAGCAGTAACAGATCATAAACTATACTATAAATAAATATCATAAAAAAAACTTAGAACTAATTTAAAAATAGAGAGATTAGTCATTAGGTACACAATCTACAGAAGTAAACACTGCAATCTCATGTTTCATAAACTCAAAGACCCTGACTATTGGAGTAATGACTCTCTTTAGCAAAAAATACTGGGAAAATTGTATGGGTCTGGCAGAAATTAGGCTTAGACCAATACCTCACACCAAATACCAGATAAATTGCAAGTGAATAGATGACCTACAAGTAAAAAGTCACATCATAAACAAGTTAGAGGAACAACAACAAAATACCTTTCAAATCTATAGATGGGCAAGAGCTCATGACAACATAAGAGACTGAAAGGCTTTCATAGAGATGATGGACAATTCTGATTAAATAAAATTAAAAATTTTTGCATGAATAAAACAATGTAGCTAAGATTAAAAAGGAAAGTTAACTGGAGAGGAAGGTATTTAAAATACATTTCAGTGAGAAAGGTCTCATTTACAAGATATATAAGAAATTAATTCAAATGTATAAGAATAAGAAGTATTCTGTAATTGATAAATAGTCTAAAGATATGAACAGGAAATTCTCAAGAGAATTCATTCAGGATATCTATAGCAATATTTTTTAAATGTTCCAAATAACTAATAATTAGAAAAAACACAACTGTGAGGTTCATCTCATACTCATCAGATTGGCAAAGTTCACAAACACAGAAAATAACAACTGTTCAAAGGATTATGGGAAAAGAGACACATCAATGCTCTTTGTAGAGCTGTAAATAGTCGGGTCAATCTGAAACACAATCTGGAATCATACCCCAAAAGATACTAAAGTAGGCTTACCTTTTGTCCGAGCAATATCACCTCTGGGGCCCTACACATCCAAAGAGAAACAAGCAAGAGGAAAGTTACTAAATACACAAAAATATTTATAATAGGGTTTTTTTGTTGTTGTTGTGACAAAGAACTGGCAACTAAGGGGATGCCCCATCAGTTGGGGAACAGCTGAACAAAGTATGTTATACAAGTGTGATGGGATAATTATCCAGTAGGAAATGAAGAAGAAACGTGGGAGAAATCTGGGAGTACATGTATGGACTGAGACACAGTTGAAGTGAGTAGAACCAGGAGACTAATTTATACAACAACAGCAAGATGGTAAAGACAACTTTGAGACTTAAGAACACTGACGAGTGCAATTACCAATTACAATTCCAGAGAACCTTTGATGAAGAATGCTACCCACCTCCCGATCAAGAGCTGATAAAGAAAATTAAACATACATTTTTGGATATGGCCAGGGTGGTAATTTGTTTTGCTTCAGTATGCATTTTTGTTACATGAGTTTTCTTGGAGAGAAGAGGTCAAGAGGTCGGTGGTGAGGGAGAAGAAAAATGTTTGTTAATTGAAATAAAATTTTTAATCTTTAAGGCATAGGTTCCCAAAGTGGGCAATGCCACCCCCTGGGGGCACTAGAATAATCCAGGGGAAAGGTAGTAGCTTTGGATGTAATAGGAGGCATTGAATAAAAATAAGGGAGCATTAGAAGCATAAGGAAAGAAGTAAAAGAAAATTTTGAAAAGCATTTATAGATGTTTTACTCATTGTGTAACAGAGTTAAAGTCATAGCAATTACATTATTTTCCAAATAAAAACAAAATGCAAGTTATACCTGATCAGTGGTCAAGTCCACTGACAAGTCTTAACAAGCAGGTGTTGGCAGGCAAGAGTGTGGCACATTTTTGGGAAGTCCA
>CM053772.1:57778245-57806368 GCA_028658325.1 Potorous gilbertii
TGAGTGAAATGAGCAAAACCAGGAGAACATTTACACAGTAATAGCCACAGTGCACTTTTCTGACAGACTTAGTCTTAGGCTTAGCCCTTCACAGCAATGCAAGGACCTAAAACATTCCCAAAAGACTCTTGGGGCAAAATGTCATCCACATCCAAAGAAAGAATTATGGAATCAGAATACAGAATGAAGCAAACTATTTTCTCTTGTGTTTTTGTTTGGTTTGGTTTTTCTCATGGTTTCTTCCATTCATTTTAATTCTTCTATGTAACATGACTAAAGTGAAAATGTGTTTAATAAGAATGTATGTGTAGAACCTACATAAGACTGCATGCCATCTCGGAGAGGGAAGAGAGAGGTAGGGGAAGAAAACTTAAGACTTATGGAAGTGATTGTTGAAAACTGAAAACAAATAAATTAAATTTTAAAAAAATTATTTACCAAAGCACATTTCAGTTATCCTTCGATCAAACATTCCTTCAGTGTATCTGTAGATATTTCTCATAAATATTTCAAAGAGATGAAAAATTAGAAATACACACAAATTTCTATGATAGCCTCATGTTTGCCTTGGGAGAGGGAAATGGAGTAAGCATGGCAATGCTATTATCCACAAATTTTTTCCAATTTTTTGATATCTTCAAATACCCTCAGTGCTTTCAAAATTATGTCATCTCCAGCATAGATTTTCTCTGTTCATATCTGGTCTGTTCCAGCTGTTTTTCCTGTTCCCATGGTCTTTAATGCTGTTTCTATCCTCATATAGCACGTTACAGAGCTGAGGTATTAGAATACAAAGGTAAAGGTTTTAGTCTTGTTAATGATGAAAAATTTGTTATAGAAATGCTGACAAATCTGTTCCATTTTTTGTCTCTTTGTTGCCCTCCTACTGGTTTCATCTAAAAATGTTCTCAGGATGAGATCTCTGACTTTTAACAGACTCATTTTCCTATCTACTTGTCTGTGCTGCTTTGTTAAGTGATATGGCTCACACTTTCCCATAATCCTACTCTTTAGTGTTTTACAAATGAGTTTCATATTCTAAATAAGTGCTGTTGCTCTTGGCTGTCATGTCATTCTACTTGAGAGATCCAGTATTTGCCAGCTGAGGTTGCTTTTTTGGGGGGGGGTGTCTTTGGGGATCTTTTTCTTATAACTTTAAATAACTTTTTGTAGAAAATGGTGATGAGTAGAATCAATGTCTTTTTTTTGCATCCTTTTCACTCTCTGGGGGAACAATACTCAACTCTGCAAAAGAGATAGTATTTCACCATGGCACAGAAATCTCACCATGTGGGAACCCCCTTTACAAATACAGATAGCAATAATTCTATGACTAAATGTATAAATATTATATACATTATATTATATGCAATATATCTACATAGATACATAATATACATAAACAAACTCAAGGTTAAGAATCCCTGCTCTACAGAACTAGAAGAATAATTTATACCATAATATCAACATCGTAATTATGAACAATTTTGAAAGACTTAAGAACTCAGATCAACACAATGATCAGTTGAGATCCCAGAGGACAGATGATGAAAAATGTTATATACTTCATGGACTGATACACGGAATGAGACACACAGATTTGGATGTGGCCAATTTAGGAGTTTGCTTTGCTTGACTACATTTATTTATTAAGAGGGGTTTTTTTTCTTTTTTTTCCCCTGTTGGGGGAGGAAAGAGGGAGAAAGGAAAAATAAACTTTTAATCATTGAAAAAAATTTAATTTAAAAACAAAATTATAAAGCATCACTGAGCTTAATTAGCAAAACAATCTCATATTGGCTAAGAAATTGAGTGATGGATCAATGGAATAGGTTAGGTACAAATAACATTATAGTAAATGATCATAGTAGTCTAATATAAGATAAACCAAAGATACAAGCTTTTGGATCAAAAACTCATTGTTTAAAAAAAAAATTTTAGGGAAACTGGCAGAAACTAGGTATAGACCCACATCTCACATCACACACTAAGATAAGGTCAAAATGGGTACATGACTTACATATAAAGAGTTATGCCATAAGCAAATTAAGAGAGCATGGAATAATTTATCTGTCAGATATATGGATAAGGGAAGAATTTAGGACCCAACAAGAGATAGAAATATTACAAGATGTAACATAGATCATTTTGGTTAGATAAAATTAAAAATTTTTTACACAAACAAAACCAATGCAACCAAAATTATAAGGAAAGCAGAAAACTGGGGGAAATTTTTAGCAATAAGTATCTCTGATAAAGGCCTCATTTCTCAACTATATAGGGAATTAAGTCTAATTTATAAAAATACAAATCTTTTCCCCAACTGATACATGGTCAAATGATACGAACAGGCAGTTTTCAGAAAATGAAATTAATCTATAGTCATATGAAAACAAACTCTAAATCACCCCTCATTAGAGAAATACAAATTAAAACAACTTTGGAGTACTACCTCACACCTGTCATATTGGTGAATATGACAAAAAATGAAAATGTTGGATGCTGGAGGGATGTGGGAAAACTGGTACTCTAATGCATTGTTGATGGAGTTGTGAACTGATCCAACCATTCTAGAGAACAATTTGAAACTATAAAGAGTTATAAAACTGCACATACCTTTGATCCAGCAATACTATTTCTAAGTGTAAATCCGAACGACATTCAAAAAAAAGGAGGAAAGAACCTATTTGCTAAAAAAAAATATCTATAGCTGCTCTTTCGGTGGTGACCAAAAATTGGATATTGAGGGGATGCCCATCAATTGGGATATGGCTAAACAAATTGTGGTATATGACTGTAATGGAATATTATTGCACTATAAAAAATGACAAGCAGGATGATTTCAGAAAAACTTGGACAGACTTACATAAACTGATGCACAGTGAAGTGAACAAAACCAGGAAACTATTCTACCTAGCAGTAGCAATATTGTTTGATGAACTGTGAATGGTTTAGCTCTTCTCAGTAATACAATAATCCAAGACAATCTCAAAGGATTAATGATGAAGCATACTATCCACTCTCAGGGAAAGAACTGATATTATTTGAATACAGATTGAAACATGCTATGTTTCACTTTTTTCCCTCATTTTTTTTCTTTTATTCAAGTCTTCTTGTACAAAATGGCTAATAAGGAAATGTTTTACATAACTGCACATGTATAACATATATCTGATTGTTTACCATCTTAGGGAGGGGGAAGGAAGGGAAGGAAGAAGGGACAGAATTTGGAACTTAAAACTTTAAATAAAAATGTTTTTTAAAAAATTTGAAAAGGCCTAAAAAAAATCCCTAATCTATACCTTGTTTAAAAATAGAAAGTTGGAAATATTATAATTGCATCTTGTTCTCATCTTTATCTTTTCTTCTAATTTTACGTTAGTTTTTACTTTAGCTCTAATGAGTTGATATTCCACCTGACTACCAGAGCTGCAACTAGAGCAAGGTCACTAGGGCTTTGCTCTGGGAACTGCCATTCCAGGAAGTCTGCTTGCTCCCTGATACAGGTCCTTCATCCAGTATAGCAGAAGGAAAGCACAATCATGTTTCTAGCAGGTCAGTTCTAGGATTAGGACTACACAAGTAGAATCTGCTTGAAATATACAACTTTTTCAAACTATGTATGTTCTCATGCAAAGAGACAGCAGAGCCTCCTCACAGACCAGGAACAAGAAGAAAATAGGAAGGTGGGATTCTGTTAATTCAGATAATTTCACAGATATAGGGTCTGTCAGGAGTCTTGCTTCCCTGTGGAAGGAATGTAATTTTATGGACACAGAGGGAGGGTACTTCAAAGGTCCTAGTCCTCAAAAGATAGGGACAGGGCTGCTCTGGAGTAAGGAAAGTGCTTACCTAGACAAAGAATTTCTTTCTGGGCAGCCCCACCCCTTAGTACTTCCATCCTCAGGACAAAGGAAAACTTCAGTGAACTAGTCTTTCAGATGCCAAGCATCAGGCTGCTCTCTGGCAAGGGGTATGATTCTTCTGCACATAATATTCAATTTATGGAGAGGCGTAATGCGGCCCCCACATAGACAAAGGTGAGCAATGGGCTAAAAATCTGTCCCTCAGTTTGATCCTCTAATCTTCCTATCCTGAAAATGAATTTGCTCAGGTTCAAAAATTCGTAGATATGGCCCTGCTAACTGTACACAGAAAACTGACTCGTAAATGACTACCCCATCAGGAACCAATGATTTCTGTCTGTTAAAATCATTGTTCCATTTTTGGGATACTTTCTTCTTTGTCACATCTAGTACATTTCAGCTCTGTTCTTTATGAAAATATTTATGAGGTCTGGAAAATGCTTTAATTTGTTCTCTCAGGATAACTTTCCATTTAATAGGATCTTTCTTTTTTGTCTTTTGAATTTATTCTAAGTAAACATCCTAAATACTTAAGTGGACCATAATTCAAGAAATAAAACACAAATCAACACATTGGCCACACCTGAGGATCTACATCTTCTTGCTCTTATTGGCATACTGAGATGCTGATGCTTGTTGATGATTATTCAATTCACAATAAAATTCAAAAAGGAATGAACCTGAGAAAGAATAGTCAAATATATAGGAGAATCAGTAGAGAGCAGGGATATTTAAGTCCAAGATCCAAGATTTGGATCTGGAAAGGAACACAGAAGCCACAGATTAAAACCTTATCATTCTATAGATGAGGAAACTGAGACGTAGAGATATCAAGTGACTTGACCAGAACATACAACTAGTAAATGTTGAGGCAGGATTGCAACCCAAGTGTTGCTGAAAAAGTCCATTATCTATTCATTGTTCCACCTTCCCTCAAAGATTAGAGCAACAAAAAGGACTGGTCAACTCTGTCAAATTCTGCAGAGGGGCGAGTCAAAAAGGATGCAGACCAAAGAAAGGGAGTCAGATTGAATAATGAATAATGAAGAGTAAAGTTTTGGATGAGTGATGTGGTTGGAAGCCAGACTGGAAGGGCTTGATAACTGAGTTAAGTGAGTAATGAACTAGTAGAAACAATCAGGACAGATCGATTTTTCTGGGGGTTAGTCTATGAAAAGGAAGGAAAGACAGAGAGTGATAGCTTGAAAGGCAATGTCCAGCAATGACTTTAAGGAGGAGAGACAACTGGCAATGTCTGTAGGCCACAGAAAGAGTCAACAGATAAAGAGAGATTGAAGACAAGGATTTCCAGTAAGATGATGGTGTAAATATCAAACTTCCTCTGTCTTCTTAGGGTCAAGAATTCACCAAGTAGAGTAAGTAGAGAAAGATATAAAGAGAAGGTTGGAAAGAGCTACTACAAGAAAAACTAGGCATTAAAAGATAGAAAAAAGACTAACCACAAAAGAAAAGTGAACAATCAGAAAAGATCTAACACAGGGAACAAAATTACTATAGAACGAAAGAAATTGACTCCAAAACTCCTAACAAGAGAAAGCGGTAAAGCAACAAACACAAAGGTTCTTAAGCTGGGATAGATTTTAAGGGATCCATAAACTTAGAGGGGGAAAAAATTTTCTCTTTCTTTCAATCTAATTGACTTTCTTTGTAAAACTGTGTTTAATTTTCTTCACTTTAAAATATTATTCTGAGAAAAGGTCCAAAAGCTTCACCAAAATGCCAAAGGGATCACACACACACACAAAAAAAAATAAAGAACCACAGAATTAATGGAATACTCTCCAAAATTATAATCAATTACAAGAATCAGCAAAATGTTTCAGAAGAGCAAGAAAAGAATTAAGAGAAACACTGAGAACAAAGATGAAAGAGGAGAAATTAGAACTTTGAAAAAAGATATTAAAGATGTACTAGAATGCTAATAAATTAACCCAAAGTTTAATTCACTAGGAAATGCTATAGTCAATCTTTAGAGCTACAACATCAGATAACAAATATTGCAGGTATCTATGAGAAAGTATTTTATAATTGGTCCAAATGACTCAAGAATAATCTTTCATAAGAAATGAAAAGAATATCTGGAATAAGATAATGCAAAAAAAAGCATATGAGATGTTTGTACACCCAAAGAACACATCCTATTAAGCTAAATTTAATTATTCATGGGGGAAAAAAGAGTTTCAACAAAAAATGGAGATCTGGGGTTTTTTTCTTGAAAGAAACTAGATGTGAATAGTAGTATATATGGTACACAAACTGATTAAACAAAAGAAACCCAAGAAAGGTAAACAAGTACACAAGACATATAAGAAAGGTAAACAAGTAAACTAGTGAGATTACACCATGACATCATTACTTTCATGTTTCTAAAGTTAAACAAACTTAATTTTTTAAAAAAAATGCACAAGTTACATTAACACCAAATGAAAAGAAATAAAGAGAATTACCAAAAACAACATATATCATTTTATGGCAGCAAAATTGGGAATTTAAAGGAAATTAACAACAAAAAATGTAGAATATTAAAATTTACAAAGTAATGGTGGAAAGAGAAAATTCAAAAAAATAAAATAACTACTAGGTGGGAAAAACATAATTTAATGTATTGGCAAGAGAATTATTCTATAAAATGTTTAAAGAGCAATTAGTAACTATGCTACAAAAAATTTCTCAATAATTAGAGAAAAGAAGTACTCCACCAACTGCTTTTTATGAGGCAAATATTATGATGATACACAAACCAAGGAGTGATAAAGTAAAGAGAGTTGTAAACCAACATTAGAAACGAATATTGATCTACTTTTAAAATAAAAAATTTTAGAAAGTGGACCATAGCAATAGTCTAAAAATGAATTTATTTTGACCATACTGGATTTTATATCAGAGATGAACGGATTTTCCAATATGAGGAAAACAATTAGAACCATTTATAAAATAAACAATAAAAACCATATTATTACTTCAATAGATATAGAAAAGTCTTTGATAAAACACAGAACTTATTTATGTTAAAGAATTACAAGCATAAAAGGGCCTTTTATAATCACAAACACATATCTAAAACCAAGAGCTACTATCCTATTCAGTGTAGAAATACTGGAATTTTCTCCAGAAACTGTTATTTTCTAGAACACCAGAAGTGCTAAGACAAAAGAAACTAATCAAAACATTTAGCAAAAAAAAAATCGGAAAATATACCTATTTGCAGACAATTATGGTTTACTTAGAAAACCCCAGATAGTCAGTGAAGAAATTGAGACAATTAATGCTCCAATACTAAAATGTATTTGTTACTTAGTTCACATGAATGAACTTTTTTCACAATGGAGGTCACAATCCATCCAAACCTATTCATCCTGTGCAACTCTTGTACTTGTCCTTTAATAAATCTACTACAAAAGGATATTGGGACATGTTGGGTGGCCTTGATCTAATTTTCTGGACATTACAGAAATGTCAATGGAATATTTGAGCTATTTATTTACAATTCTTTCCTCTGGTCACACGACTGGCTTGTCTCTTTTTCCAGTCATACATTTCTCTGATGACAGCACTTCTGTGCAATTTCTCATTTTAAATATGTTGCAGTCTGGTTACACCTACCAAGTTCCTTTTCATTACCCTTTGGGGGGTGATGATGATGATAGCTAACATTTATATAGCACTTTAAGGTTTGCAAAGTACTTTACAAATAATATCTCATTTTATCATTACAACAGCCCTGGGAAGTAGATGCTATTACTGTCCCCATTTAACATGAGGAAACTGAGGCATACAGAAATCAAACAGCTGGTTCTAGAGGCTAGATTTGAACTCAGGTCTTCCTGCCTCCAGGTCCAGCATTCTATCCACTGTACTCTCTAGCTGCCTCAACTTCTGTTTCTCAGAAGAATAGAGAGATAGAGCGATTTGCAGTGGGAACATGTTTGTTTGGCAGACCCATCTCTCTCTCTCCTCCTTTTGTCTTCTATTTCCTTTCCTGAGCACAGGTCAGTGACTAGCATTCCTGAGAAATGGACATGTCTAACCTTGATGACTCTCTTATGAGTCAAGAATTTTAGTGTTTGGCATTCAGACATCAGCTGAACAGAGGGAGATGGTCTTGAAGGAGAAAGTGCTCATTGCCTTCAGGGCTAAAAAAAATCCAAAGCTGTGCTCTGCCTGTTCTAGAGATCTAGATTTCATGAGCTGCTGAGATAAGAGAAGTAGGATGAGCATCATAGGCTATTTGGTATATTTTAATGTGAATATCTGCTAATATGTGTCTGTGAATCTTTGCATCCTAAAATTTTTTGTGGTAGAAAAAATAAATAGCTGTCCTACTCCTCAAATCCATATTGCACATTGAATCTTGCACAAGGAATTTTGCTACCCACATTTTCTTGGACATGAGTCATACCCAAGCAAACCTAAGATTTCTCTGGTATTTAAACTTCTGGTAGAGCTAGAGAGATAAATACTGCTACATCCTCTCCTTCCCTTCCCCTGCCCCCATTTAGGATCAGATCATCATAGGCTGGGCTCCAAATGAGCCCAGAATAGAGTCCTTGACCATATTAGAATCCCCTGGGCTTCAGGAAATATATTGACGGATATATTCTATGGATTGCTCATCCAACTACATATCATGGTTAAACAATAATTATTCTTCATTCATTTGGTTTCTCTTGTTTAGATACTTAGTCCAAACTTTTTGAATAATTATGGATCTCATTTAAGAGGGTAGTTCTGCAGAGTTCCAGGGCTTGTTGCAATTAACCTATCATCCATAAACAGAAGTATTTAGAGGATTAGGACTCTGCAGCAGTCATTATCCAAGACAACAGTAAACACTAAGGGCAAGTGTACATCTCACTGTTGTCTGCCTCACTTGATATCAATAACCAGGACATCAAATAAAGTCATCACTCTTGTTCCATGTCTCAAGGAATCCCATGATTTTGATGTAGTCATAGGAGACATGTTGGAGGAGAACCTTGTAAAATAATGTTTTATTTTACCATATCAAATACCTTTCTGTGCTCATCAAACAATAAGTTCAATAGGACCTTGTATTCTGTAGACCTATCAGTTAACAGTGTGACTGTCAAAGTCTATCTGTTCCCTTCTCAAATGAGGCAATAATTATAAAGCACTTGGCATAGTGCGTAGCACACATTAGGTGCTTAATAAATGCTTATTCCCTTCCTGTCCTTCTTTACCTTCTTTAAGGATGCCCTTGATGCATGTGTAGATACATGTATTGTTATTGTTTAGTCATTTTCAGTCGTGTCTAACTATGACTCCATTTGGAATTTTCTTGGCAATGATATTGGAATGATTTGTTATTTCCTTCTCTAGCTTATTTTACAGATGAGAAAACTAAGGCAGATAGAGTTAAAGGATTTGCCCAGGATTACACAGGTAGTACGTACCTGAGACCAGATCTGAACTCAGAAAGATGAATCTTCCTGACTCCAGGCCCAGCATTTTATCTGTTGCAACACCTAGCTGCCCCTAAGATGAATGTATAAAATGTTTTAATTGTGTGGTAGTTACTGACATGGTCTTAATCACTTTTTTGGTGTAATAGTAAGGGCTTAGATTTTTCCGCCCAAGTCTTCTGCATTTTTCTCCTTTCCAAATAATTTAAAAATGCTGAGATAAGAGAAACAGGATGAGTGTAATGAGTATCACAGGATATTTGGTATATTTTATGTGAATATTTGCTAACTTTTTCTATCTTTGTTTTCTTTAGTGCCACTTCCCTTTCCTTATACACACTAGGACTATGATGTTGAAGTCCAAATGTGATGATTCTATTATCTTTGATGGCAAAGAAGTTTGTTATTAAAATTCTTGCAAATATTTTTTAATTTCTTTCTTTCCCTTCTTCCAGTTCATCCTTCAATGCCTTCTCTCCTCTCCTGTTTTCAGCATCATTGATCTTCCTCCTCGCACCTGCCGAGAACCTCCTAGTGCAGCACTTACCCAAACTAACAATCTCCCCAGTGCTTAAACCAGACTTCTTTTTTAAAAAGTTTCATTTTTCTTTTTTTCTTCAACATCAGTCTGATTTCCCACTCACAGTGTGTCCCCCCAATAGAACTCCTCCTTGTAACAAATGTATATAGCCAAACAAATCAATACATTGGACATGTCATTCCATACCTCTAGTGTACCACCCTTCTTCCTAAATCCAGGGGGCATGTTTCGCCATGAGTCTTACGAAGACTACAGTAGCTACTACATTGATCAGAGTTTTAACATCTTACAATATTGTTTTCCTTTGTTTTAGTCATTGTATAATTTGTTTTCTTGGTTCCACTTATTTCACTTGGTATCTGTTCTTTCCATGGTTGCGTGAATTCTTCATATTCATCATATTGAAGGGACAATGATAATTCCATTACATTCCTATGCCACAGGTTGTTCAGTCATTCTCCAAATGACAGGCCTTCCCTTTTTTCCAGTTTTTTCCTACTCCACAGAGTTTGGCCAAACTTTTACCATCTTCTTTGCTCTTTAAAACCCACCAATCCAGTTCTACTCAGCCTCATAAATTCATTCACACTAAGGTGCAAATAGCTGATTGCTAGTACCTCCTTAATTTGTTGCCCTTTGGAAACAGCTTGGTTTTGTGTTTTCTGTTTGAAAGGGGGTACTTGGAAAGGAAAAGCCAGCCCTAAGAATAACTCCCTAGTGATAGAATTTCATGACCTGTTACAGCTGGTGGTAGAAGGAATTACTGGGGGAGAAAGGGGAAAGGGCAGAGAACTGCTTTGTTGATTTCATACCCAATCACTGTCTAGAGTGATGGATGTAAAACTAATGAGGCAGCACCCTCCCCTAGCCGGTCAGCTGTCACCTCCCTCCAGGGAGACCCACACATCATGCCAGGAGACCTGTAACAATGGATGTTAGATAATTAGTACTCATGGCTACAGGGGGGTAAGCTAAGCCCCAATTCACTAAATTCAGTAGCCTCTTCTCTACTCTCAATTTCTCTGCAGCATCCTTAGTGGCTGACCCCTTTCTTTCCCCAATATTCCCCCCTTCCTTGTTTTCCTTAAACACTAGACTATCTTGGCTCTGCCTTCCATTTAAGATCAAGGCAGGAACCAATGCTTTTCCAGTAGGGTCAGAAGCAGCATTAAGAAAGAACAGGGATGAATTAAAGTCTAGGCACAGATCTGACTCTCAGTGGTTCCGCAGCCAGATGGGAACCAAGGCTCAACTAAATCTCAATAGTAAGGCTTATCTGACTTTGCCTTCTTTTTGAAGTCACAGAAAGCCAGACAGTTAAAGCCCCAACGATCTGTGTAAGAGTTCAACTGCTTCAGCTCTCTTATTCCCTTAACTCCACTCCTGCATCTCCATCTCTCTATTGGACATCTACACGTGGATGCCCTCCCTGCACTTCAAACTCAACATGTATAAAACTTAACTTGTCATTTTTCCTCTTCCATCCTCCAAACTCATTCTTCCTCATCATTACTCTATTTTGCTTTATTATCAGTCTGCCAGTCAACTAGTATTAAGTGTTCACTATGTACTAGGCTCTGTGTTAAGCATTGGGATATGAAGAAAAGGAAAAACATGGTCCCTGCCTTCAAGGAGCTTACTATGGTAAGATGGTGGCATAGAATAGGTAAGTGGCATCTGCTGTAAAGGAGAGACAGAATTTTTAGTCTTAGAGTGGTCAAAATACAACGAGTTGTCATATCTCATGCATGCTTTTTCAAGCTGGCAACTTCAGTCATCTCCAACTATCTCCTCTGCCCTAAATTACCCCATCTCCACATCAACATACATCTCATTGGTGTCCTACTCCTAAATGTTCTTCATCATTTTCATCCACCTTTACCTTTTTTCACTTCAACTCTCACCATCCTAGTTCACATCTCTTCCTGAACTACTACAGTACTTTTCTAACTGATCTCTCCCTTCAGTTTCCTTCCCACCTCTTTCCTGCTGCAACTGCCCCCACCTTTCCAAGCCATCCTGCACACATGGCTAGTTTAGTTTCCCTAAAACACTTTCTATCATGTCACTTCCCTGTTTAAAAACCTTTCCTGGTTCTCCATGGCCTGCTGAATACTCTCCAAACACAATGTAAAAGTGAGTTGCCCTTCAATAGAGGAATTCAACACAGGTTGGATGATCACTGATTGGGTATGTTATAGAATAGATTCTTTTTCAAAAACTAAATGGCTACTGATGTTCCTTCCAAATGTAAGTTCTGTGGATGTTTTGCAACATACATTTATTAAGCACCTACAGTTTGTGAAACACTGTGCAAGACACAATGTTTAAGTAAGACATTGCCTTTGCACCCATGGAACTTATGGTCCTATGGAAAGGCAAATCTTAGGAACGGGTTTCCTTCTTGAGAACCCCAGAAAGCTTCCGCAGCTCTCCTACTCAGTAATGTGAAATGTCAGTCAGCTGGTGAATAAGATCTCATTAGTAACTAGCAGGGATGTTGATTAGTTAAAGGAGAACTTTAACTAATGCTGGGACACTTAATATTTTGTTGATGGTAGGAATATAGGACACAGTTTATCAAACCATTTCAGTCTTGCTCTCAAGTTGATTTACATGGCAATCAGAGGCATGATGGGGTTGAAAGGAGCCCCTTCACCATACAGCCAGGCAGTGTCTTTGTAGTTTTGCTAAATGGAGTCCTTTGTATGATTTGAGGGGGACCCAGGCTCATGACTCAATAATGTAGTTAGAATTAAAAGAATCATTAGACTTTAACTCAGATAAGAACATAAACTGAGGTATACCAAGTAGCAGAAGTTTAAAAGACAGACTTCAAACTATCTAAAAATATCTAAGCTAACTGGATAGGTGTTACTGGGATTGACGTAACAAAAGGGCTAAATGTTCCCCTAAGGCTCTCAAACTGAAGATCTGGGAGGTTTCTCTGTATACTTTATAGGAAGAGGTCACAGAATAGAAGACCAGAGTACCATGGCCAAAAAGCAGATATATCTATCTGAGAGCAGTGTGTCAGAGAGAACTAAGCAGCAAAGGACCCTGATTCACTGGAGAAAGTATCTTAACTAATGACATGACTCAACAGCACAGGAGGCAATAGTGGCTTCAAATGAGCCCCAAAGAAACTTCTGGGTCATGTGGGCAACAAAATGATGGACTAGATATTTTTTCTTATCCTTACAATGCCTCAAACCTCTCCAAAAAAGAAATTATGCACAAAAGATAAAACAACATCAGCTATTTCCATAGTCTAGAACACCCAGAATCCAAAAGAAAGCTAAAAAAAAACAAAACAAAACCCAGAAACTGACACTGACTCTGAGCTCACTTGGCTCCACTCCTTCACTTCTCACACTACTGGCAATAAGGACATACTAGGAGACCCAAAACATGATGTGGATTTACACTAATGCCTAACCTGCACCCTGTTCCTGCCCCCCACCTCTTTCCAGTGCCATAGAGACCTTGGCTCAAGGTTGTGGAAGTTTGCTCAGGTCTCACCAGCTTTCTTGACCACAGCCCTTAAAGAGCCAAAAACCTGCTAAGGGCTGCAATCCAGAAGCACCAGTGCTTCAAAGCTCTGAACTTCTGGTGCCAGGTCAGAGAACTAAGGAGCAGGGAGAGTGAAACAGATCATCAGGAGAGGGAATAGCATAGAGGAGCTATGCAGCATTCCACTAAACATGAGGGAAAAAGCACATCATTCAACTGAGGTGAGTTTCTGAACACTCAAAAGTCATTTGGGGCACAGACCTAGGCTGGTGAACCATAAATAGCTCAGAATGGGAGAAGGCTAAGGTGTTTTGAGATCTAACCCCTAAGGAAACCAGAATCATCAGGGAGGGAGTGAAGAAGTGAGTAATAAGGGAAATAAAAAGGGGGGGAGGACAACTGAAATTACCAAAGACTTCAGAAAGAAGAAATCTCAAAGAACTTGAATGTAAACAGATATGTTGATGGGAAAACCAGAAACAACAGAAGGAAATATGGCCTCCAGATCTAGTAAATGAATTCAGGCATATATGAATATATAATGCAAAATGAAGGAAAATGATCCAACATTCAAGACAGAGGACTTTGTGCTATTTGAAGAGAACGTGGAACCACAACACACTGTTCCTAAGTGATTTAAAAGAGAGATGAGAATTATGAGAGCAGAATTTTCTGTCCTACACAGCAAAAATAATAAGCAACCATCAATAAGCATTTATTAAACACCTACTATGTGCCAGACACTATGCTATGCTCTAGGGATACAAAAAGATGCAAAAGACAGTTCCTTCCTATAAGGATCTTATAATCTAATGAAGGAAATAACATGAAAACAAGAATATACAAAATAAGCTACATATAGGATAAAAAGGAAATAATTAACAGAGTGGGACACTGTAGATTAAAATTATATCTTCTTCTGGTCCCCCTGACAATCCCTCCCACTTCCAATTACAATAGAAAGTAAATTTATAAGTAGCTATATAAAGTAACACTAGCAGGAAGGAAGACTGCAAAGGGAGAACCTAGAAGTAACTTACAGACTGTCTCATAGATCAAAGGAGAACAATAGTTACTTGCAAACTGTATCACAAATTAACTAAAATTACATCCTGAGACTATAAACTAAATTAGGGGAGTCCAGCTATGCCTTGCTGGTTCTGCTATCTGCCCATGATCTATAAGCCTCAGGTAAGCTCCAGATACCTGCAGTAAGACTAGCAGAATACTAAATGTTCCTGATAACTTTGAGATGATGTGAATATGTTAATGAACTAACCCTAAGCTGGGATGGATAATAGTCTGCCCCCCACAAAAATCCTATAAAAATGATACCCCAAACTCCTGCCTTCTGAGGACTTTTCCATCTGCCAAGTGCTCCCCAATCCAAACCATGAAGTAAACAAGCTTTTCTTCCTCCCCTTTCTCTTTCCCTTGCTGCCTGCCTTCCTTCCCCAACCCCTCCCTGGTCTCATGCCAAATGCTTCTGTATTATGCACTATCCCCTACTACATACACAGTTTGTACTTTCTGTGCCATTTGCCCCGGTACCCTCTGTGCCTTATTAAAGTGTTATTGAAGCATTACTGCCCACTACCATTGTGGCCTTTCCTGGCAAGTAAACAAAGAACCAGAAGCGCCTGCCCCCATTTAATATTTCCATAAGTTAATGAACAATTTGCACTGGAATTAAGAGGGGTTGGGAAGGCTTCCTCTAAAAGGTAGGATTTTAGTTGGAACTTAAAGGAAGCCAGAGAAGCCAGTAGTTGGTGCAGAGGAGGAAGAATGTTCCAGATAGGACGGACAGCTAGAGAAAATGTCCAGAGCAGGGAAATGGATTGTCTTGTTCACAGAATGGCCAGGGGACAGTGTCACTGGAACCAAGAGTACCTGTTAGGGAGTAAGGTATAAAAAGACTGGAAAGGTAGATAGGAGCTAGATAATGAGGGCTTTGAATACCAAAGAGCATTATGTAATTGATCAGAATAGAAAAATATGAATCTGCAATGGCAAGTCTCATCAAAGAAACAAAAGAGAACAATAAATTGGGCATGCACATATACAGAAGTGAAGGACAATCTAGAAGAGAAACAAAAATACCCAAGAACATTAAAAGAAAATATGCTCATTATGTAACACATAGAGATCTTAAAGATGAGATACACAGAAACCTAAGGATCACGTCTCCCTAACGAACAAAACAGGACAAAAAATTTGACACCATAATGAAGGAAATAATAGAAGAGATGTCCAGAATTTCTGAACACAGAAAATGAAATTTCAGATGAAAGGATTAATGGATCGCTTCCAGAAAAAACCTAAGGTTGAAAACTCCATAACACATAGTTGTTAAACTCAACAATTCAATTCAGAAAGAAGTTCTGCAAGCATTAGAAGGACTAATATAAAGGAAAGACTATTTCAAAGAAAGTAGAAAAAGGAGAGGAACTGGAATAATGTGTTCTAGAACTAAGGATGTAGCCCAAGATGACCTATCATACAAATCTGAGCTTAATCATACAGGACAAAAGATGGACTTCAAAAATAAAGAAGTGTGTAAAACATTTTTAGAAGGAAAATCATAAATGAAGAGATTATTTGCTTCTTGAACACTTCAAACAACAACAACACAGGAGGACTGAATAAATGCAGATAGCAACAGCCACAGGGTTATGACGGAAAGATCAGTAATGAATTGTTTCAAAATATACACAAGGAGAAAGGAGTGAAACTGAAAATCTGGTGGAGATAACAGCGAAGAGGTGGACAGGGGATGTATGGACAAAACAGATAGACAATAATCTGCCTCCAGACAAATGCTTTTTTTTTTTTCAGAACTACATTATAACAAGGGTACATGGAAAGGTGGGGAGGGGAGTAGGGGGATAGAGAGGAATAAGTGATATACTGGGGTCAAATCACAGGCTAGCCATGAAGGGAAGGTGTGCACAAGTGAAAGACTGAAAAGGTGGGGGAGACCTTACTTTGAGGTAGGGAAGGGTTCCACTAATTAATGTTCCTATGGGTGAAGGATCTTATACTGGATGAGGTCTGGGGGATTTGGTACCCAAAAAGTGTACTTCTTCTGGGGAGGAGAGAGCTGGTAACGCTGGGGACAACTGACAGCTGAGATTTCCAGGTAAAGGTCAGCAAAAAAGCATATAAATCAGTGGGGGTGAGGGAAGTGCTCTACCATGGGGCAATGTCCTCTCTTGATACCTGCAATAACTGGCATTGTTCTGGGAGCGAGGCACAAGGAAAAGGGGATATCTTGGAAGCTTGGATTGTCGACAGATTATAGAGAGAGACGAGATTATTTTAAGGGTCACGAATGAGACAATGAGGAACCAGAGTAAACAGAAAAGATGGATGATGAAGAAAGGGAGAGAAATTTTATTTGGAAAGGGGTACAAAAATTAAATGATCAAATTAAGAGACCAATGACTAGGACAGGCTGAAAGAGAGAAGAGGAAGGGGAAATCTACTTGAATAACAGAGGAAAAAAGAGAGGGAAAAATATATTAACTCCTTAAACACGGGAGAGAAGAATTAATAAATCAAACTTTAAAGCAGTTACAAATCGGGGGTTCTGAAGGAACATAATAGGGTGTTTTTTGCAGAAGGGGGAAATCATTATGTGAGGAAAAAACAATTTTAGAGACGGATAGAAGATAATATAAACCTAACTTTTATAACTTGAAATGTGAAAGAATCCCACAAAATGAAAAAGAGTGACTGACTGGATAAGAAAACAAAACCCTACAATCTGCTGCTTACAACACATTTGAAAAACAAAGATTTTCCCCAAATAAAACTGAGGGCATGGGAAAAATTTAACAGTCATCAAGTGAATTCAAAAAAGCATGACTTGTCATCATACTATCAGATAAAGCAAAAACAAAAGTTTAAAAAATAAAAAGGGATAAACAAGGAAACTCTGTTATACTGAAAAGAATCATAGATTTAAAAGCAATACTAGTAGTAAATGTACATGCTCCAAAAGCTCTGGCATCCAAATTCATAAAGAAAACATTACCTGAACTTCAAGAACGTATAGACAGTAACACAATAGTGACAGGGACTTCAACATCGTTCTGTTAGTTTTGGATAAGTCAGAAAGAAATATAAACAAAAAGGAAAATGTGAAATTGAAGAAATTTCTAGAGAACCTAGAGTGAAAAAGATCTATGGTGGTTTCCAAATGAGACAGCAAAAGAATATATATGTTTCTCTGTATCCGATGGAACTGTTACAAAAACGGACTATGTACTACAGCATAGAGATATTGCCAACAAATGGAAAAAAGCAGAAATAGTCAATATGTCATTTACATCAGATTCTAAACTCCTTGAGGATAGACACTATCTTTTGCCTCCTTTTGTGA
Source organism: Potorous gilbertii (assembly GCA_028658325.1). Lineage (NCBI taxonomy): Eukaryota > Metazoa > Chordata > Mammalia > Diprotodontia > Potoroidae > Potorous > Potorous gilbertii. The sequence continues at coordinate 57,795,994 of CM053772.1, forward strand.
CCCCAGTACTAAGCATAACACCTGGCACACAATTAATAAATGTTTATTGATTATTATAGACCATAATGTGATAAGAATAAAAATTGACTCAAGGAACATAAATAAAAGAAACATATCCAAATAGAGACATGACAATGAAATACTGAGTGGATCAACGAATAGATCATAGAAACAACGATTACGTAAAAGAAAATGATAATCATGAAACCGTATACCAAAATTTCTGGATGCAACTTCAGTGGTTCTCAGGCAGAAAATCATATCTGTACAAGCACACATAACAAAAGAAAAAAGAAAAGATTAGTGAACTGGATATGATTTTTAAAAAATTAGAAAAATCAATAAACAAATCTAAAATAAGCACAAAGAGAGTAGATATTAAAATTAGAAGGGAAATAGGTTGGAAATAAAAAACATGGAAATGATAAATCAAACTAAAAGTGAGTTCTTGGAAAAACCCAATCAAATTGATAAATCCTTAGCTTATTTGATTAAAAAGATAATCAATAAAATAGGCAATCAATAAAAAGGTAATTAAAAAGGTAATCAATAAAATAGCAAATGAACTAAGTGAAATCACAGCAAACCAGAAGAAATAAAAAGAATTAGAAACTAATGTGCAGTTACTATTTGCTAATAAAACTGAAAACACAAAAAAATAGAGAAATGCCTTCAAAATACAAAATATCAAAACCATCAATCAGAAGGCCAGACAGAGATCCTAAATAACTCAGTCACAGGAAAGGAAGTAGATTTAGCTGTAAAGGAATTATCAAAGAAAAAAACTCTTGGAAAGGAGAATTCTATCAAACTTTTAAAGATCAGTTAACACCCATACTTAGAAATTTAGAATGAAATCTCAGAAATTTAGAATGAATGCACCCTACCAGAATTCTTTTATGAGACAAATATAGTTCTAATACTTAACACAGGGAAAGATAAAGTACAGAAAGAAAACTACAGGTCAATATTATTAATGAATTGATTCCAATATTGACTCAAACATTTTAAACAAAATCTATCAAAAATCTATCAGACTACAGAGATTTATCCAAGAAATATTAATTATGATTAAGTGAGATTTATACTAGGGATGCAAGCTGATATTAGGAAACCGATCAACATAATTAATCCTATTAAAAAACCAAAACCTCCAAAATGATACGATGATCTCAATAGATGTAGAAAAGGCTTCTGACAAAGCACAACACTTGTATAATGCTTAGGAAAAAACTAAACATACAAAATACAGGCACAGAGAGACCTTTTTTAATATTAAAAAAAGCATCTATCTAAAACAAAAAAGCAAACATCATATGCACAGATACTCTAGAACCTTTGCCAGTAAATAAAAGGAATAAATCAAGGATGCCAATCCTAGCAATAGCAATACGATAAGAGGCAGGAATTAAAGGCATAAATATAAGAAGAGGAGAAAAACTATCTCTATTTGCTAAAGACATGATGGTTTACTTGGAACACTCTGGGGAATCAGCAAAGATCCTGAGACAATTATTAGCTTTGGTAGATTTTTAGGCTACAAAATAAATCCTCAAAAATCAATAACATTTCAATATAATAATTAAAAAACACAATAAACAATAATAGAAAGGGAAATTCCATTTTAAATAACTACAAAATGCATAAAATAACTGGGGCTCAACCTCCCAAAACACAAAAAGGACTTTTATAGATTCAATTAAAAAGTATTGCTTAAAGAAATAAAGTACAGACTTGAACTTCCAGGAGCCAAGATGGCAGAATGATTGATAATTGCTGTCTTCCTCCCCTTCTTGAATTTGAAGAGCCCAGAGAATATTTCCCCAGAAAAAATTCTGGAACAATGGGATAAGGCGAAGGGGAATACAGTCTTTTAGCCCGTGAGGCTAGGAAAATCGTTATGGAGGGTCCCTCTTGCTGTGGCTGATGGGGACCAGTGCAGGAGCAGAGCTATCCCAGACAACCCCACCTCAGCAAACTGTGAAGAGATCCTGAGTCCCAGGGTGGTGGAGCCCACAACTGCCAACACCAGGACCCCAAGCATGCCTCAACACCCCAGAGGAATCAGGAAGACACTAGTGCAGAAAGGTTCACCAACCACTTGCCTATGCTGTAGCTCAGCAGAGGAGACCTCCTGTGGCCAGACCATCCCTCCCCCACACTTAATGCAGCTAGCTCCAGGGTAACTCCAGGGAAACACAGAAAGGTTTCACCAGGCCTCTGCTTTCAAACACCAACCAGCTCAGCACCAGGTAAGCTGCAGCATTTTAGCATCTAGCTGAAAGAACCAGAGGCCACAACATACAAAGCCTCAAGTTCAAGGCACAAGAACTGTGGGACAGAGTTCCCTGTACCCCAGAAGCAGAGATTTACTTTTAAAAGTCAGGAAAAGGGTGATCATGAGTAAGAAGCAAAGCAGAAAAGACCATAGACTCTTTCCATGAGGACAAGGACCAAAATACAAATACCAAAGAGGTAAGCATTGAGACTGCATTCCTATCTGAAACTTCAGAAGGGAATATGAACTGGCCTCAAGTCTAAAGAACATTCTTGGAAGAGATCAAAAAGGATTTTAAAAGCCAAATTAAAGAAATACATGAAAAACTGGCCAATGATTTAAAAAAATATGAAAAAAGAATTCACTGAAGAGAACAGCTCCTTTTAAAGGAAAATTAGACAAATAGAAAAGGAAGCACAAAACCTAATTAGGAAAATTGGACAAATGGAAAAGGAAGTACAAAAACTAACTGGAGAAAATAACTCCTTAAAAGGAACCACTGACAGATGGAAAAGGAGATGCAAAAGTTAAATGAAGAAAACAATTTGATAAAAATTAGAATCAGGCAAATAGAAGCTAATGACTCTATGAGACATGAAGAATCAGTCAAACAGATTGGAAAAACAACTGACCTGGAAAATAGATCCAGGAAAGAAAACACTAAGAATTATTGGTCTACCAAAAAGATATGATGAAAAAAAGAGCCTGGACAATATGTTCCAAGAAATCATCAAGGAAAACTGCCCAGAAGTCCTAGATCCAGAGGGCAAAAGAATCATCGAAAGAATCCACTGTTCAACTCCTGAAAGGGATCCCAAACTAAAAACACCAAGGAATATCATTGCCAAATTCCAGAACTATCAAGTGAAGGAGAAAATAATACAGGCAGCCAGAAAGAAACAATTCAAATACCGAGGAGCTACAGTCAGGATCACACAGGACCTGGTAGCTTTTACATTAAAAGACAGAAGGAATTGGAATATGATATTTCATAAAGCAAAGGAGCTGGAACTACAACGAAGGATCAATTACCTAGCAAAGTTGAGCATAATATTTCAGGCAAGGAGATGGACATTCAATGAAATAGGGGATTTCCAGACCTTCCTGATGAAAAGATCAGAGCTCAATAGAAAATCTGATCTTCAAACACAGGCCTCAAGAGAGGCATAAAAAGGTAAACAGAGAAAAAAAAACTTGTTATTCAATATGGGCAAACTATTTATATCCCTATAAGAGAAGATGGGACTTGTTAATCTTGAGAGTTATATATTTATTATTATATATAAAAGGGATATACATAGATAGAGGGAACAGGTATAAGGTAAATGATATGATGATAAAAATGTGATGTAAGGGTGCCAAGGAATTGTAACAGGACATGTGAAAAGATGGAGGCAAAAAAGGAAAATGCCCAAAAATATATTACAGTAGAAGGAAAGAGGGGAAGGAGATGAGCATTGCTTGAGATTTACTCTCATCTGATTTGGTTAAAGGGGGGAACAACAAACTCAGTAAAGTATAGAAATATGACTAGTTCTATAGGCAGTAAGAGAGGAAGGGGAAAAGAAAAAGGAGGGAAGGCTAAAAGGTAGAGAAGAAGTAGTAAGGGAAAAGGGGAGTAAAAGGAAGAAGGGTTGAAAGAAGGGAGGGAAGATTAGGGAGATGGTGATCAAAAATTAAAACATTACTGGGGAGGGGAAGGGAGAAGGGAGAACTAAAAGCATAAATGTAGGGAAAGACACAGAAATCATAACTATGAATGTGAATGGAATGAACTCTCCCATAAAATGGAGACGGATAGCAGAATGGATTTAAAACCATAATCCAACAATATATTATTTACAAGAAATACATCTGAGATGGCAGCATACACACAGGGTAAAGGTAAAAGGTTGGAGCAGAATATATTGTGCTTCAGCTCATGTAAAAAAAGTAGGGGTAGGAATCCTAATCTCGGACAAAGCAAAACCAGAAATAAATCTAAGCAAAAGAGATAAGGAAGGAAACATCCTGCTAAAAGGCACCACAGAAAACAAAGCAATTTTATTAGTAAATATATATGCTCCAAGTGGTACAGTATCCAAATTCTTAGAGGAGAAGCTAAGTGAGTTACAGGAAGAAATAGACAGCAAAAGTATACTAGTGGGGCACCTCAATCTCCCCCTCTCTGCACTTGATAAATCTAACCTCAAAATAAACAAGAAAGAAGTTAAAGAGGTGAATAAAACTCTGGATAAGGTAGATATGATAGATCTCTGGAGATAACTGAATGAGGAGAGAAAGAGAATATACCTTTTTCTCAGAGGTACATGGCACATATACAAAAACTGACCATATATTAGGCCATAAAAACCTCACAATCCAGTGCAGAAAGATAGAGATAGTCAACACATCCTTCTCAGATCATAATGCCATAAAAATTATATGGAATCAAAGGTCATGGATAGTTAAACCAAAAATTAATTGGAAACTAAATAAGATAATCCTAAAGAAAGAGTGGGTTAAACAACAAATTATAGAAACAATCACCAACTTCATTCAAGAGAATGACAATAATGAGACAACCTACCAAATCTTATGGGATACTGAAAAAGCAATTCTTAGGGGAAGTGTTTAAATACTTACGTGAATAAAATAGAGAAAGAGGAGATCAATGAATTGGCCATGCAGCTGAAAAAGCTAGAAAAAGAACAAATTGAAAATCCCCAGGTAAATACCAAATTAGAATACTGAAAACCAAAGGAAAGATTAATAAAATTGAAATTAAGAAAACTACTGAACTAATAAATAAAACTAACAGCGGTGTTATGAAAAAAACAATAAAATTTGTAAACCTTTGGTCGATTAGATTAAAACAAAGAAAGCAGAAAACCAAATTATCACTATCAAAAATGAAAAGGGTGAACTAAACTCCAATGAGAAGGAAATTAAAACAATAATTAGAAAGCACTTTGCCCAACTGTAGGCCCATAAATCTGATGAGATGAATGATTATTTTTTAAAAAATATATAAATTGCCTGGATTAACAGAAGAAGCTGAATATTTAAATAACTCCATCTCAGAAAAAGAAATTGAACAAGCCATCAATGAACTCCCTAGGAAAAATTCTCCAGAGCCAGAGGAATTTACAAATGAATTCTATCAAATACTTAAAGAACAGTTAATTCCAATTCTATATAGACTTTTTGAGAAAACTGAGGAAGAATATTCTTTTTATGATACAAATATGGTTCTGATACCTAAACCAGGAAAAGCCAAAACAGAGAAAGAAAATTATAGACCAATTTCTCTGATGAACATAGATGCAAAAATTTTAAACAAGATATTAGCAAAAAGAATACAGTAACTAACCATGAGAACAATACATTATGATTAGGTAGGATTTATACCAGCAATGCAGGGCTTGTTCAACATTAGGAAAACTATTAGCATTACTGATCATCTCAACAACAAAACTAACAGAGACCACATGATGATCTCAAGAGATTCAGAAAAAGCTTCTGACAAAATACAACACCCATTCCTATTGAAAACACTGGAGAGCATAGGAATAAATGGAACTTTCCATAAAATAACAAGCAGTATCTACCTAAAACCATCAGCAAGCATTATACACAATAGGGATAAGATAAATGTATTTCCAATAAGATCAGGGGTGAAACAAGGATGTCCATTATCACCACTGTTATTCAATATGGTACTAGAAATGTTAGCTGTAGCAATAAGAGAAGAAAAAGAAATTGAAGGAATTAAAATAGAAAAGAAGAAACTAAGTTATCCTTGCAGAAGATATGATGATATACTTAGAGAATCCCAGAGAATCAAGTAAAAAACTGCTTGAAATAAACAACTTTGGCAAAGTTGCAAGTTACAAAATAAACCCACATATATCATCTGAATATCTATGTATTATGAACAAAGTCCAACAGCAAGAGATAGAGAAATCCCATTTAAAGTTACAATAGACACTATGAAATATTTGGGAGTCTACCTGCCAAAACAAACCCAGAGACTATATAAACACAATTACAAAACACTTTTTGCACAAATAAAGTCAGATTTCCAGTAAGTGGAAAAAGATCAGCTGCTGGTGGGTAGGCCGAGCCAATAAAATAAAAATGACAATTCCAACCTAAATTAATTTACTTATTAGTGCTATAACAATCAAACTACCAGATAATTATTTTCTGGAGCTAGAAAGAATAATATCAAAATTCATCTGGGAAAACAAAAGGTCAAGAATATCAAAGGAACTAATGAAAAGAAATGCTAGGGGAGGTGGTATAGCCCTACCAGATCTCAAATTGTATTATAAAGCAGCAATCATCAAAACCACTCGATACGGGCTAAGAAATGGAGGGGTAGACCAGTGGAATAGGTTAGGTACTCAAGACACAGTAATCAGTGAATTAAGTAATCTATACTCGGTTTGATAAATCCAAGGACCTCAGCTTCTGGGATAGGAACTCCTATCCCAGAGAGAAAAATTTGAGAAAAATTGCTGGGAAAACTGGATAACAGTGTGGCAAAAACTGGGCATAGACCAATGCCTGACACCATACACAAGAATAAAGTCCAAATGGATACATGATCAAGGCATAAGGATTGCTACTATAAGCAAATTAGGGGAGCAAGGAATAGTGTATTTGTCAGATTTATGGAAAATGGAGAAATTTTTGACCAAACAAGAGATAGAGAACATTATGAAGTGCAAAATGGATAATTTTGATTACATTAAATTGAAAAGTTTTTGCACAAACAAACCCAATGCAACCAAGATTAGGAGGGAAGCAGAAAACTGGGAAAGAATTTTTGCAACTAATATCTGTGATAAAGGTCTCATTTCTAAAATATATAGTGAACTGAGTCAAATGCACAAGAATACAAGTAATTCCCCAAATGATATGAACTGGTAATTTTCAGAGGAAGAAATTAAAGCTGTCTATAGTCATGTGAAAAAATGCTCTAAATCACTATTGATTAGAGATGCAAATCAAAACAACTCTGAGATATGACATCATACCTATCAGATTGACTAACATGACAAAACAGGAAGATGATAAATGTTGGAAAAGATGTGGGAGAGTTGGAACACTTATTCATTGTTGGTGGAGCTGTGAGCTGAGCAATTTGGAACTATGACCAAACGGCTATAAAAATGTGCATACCCTTTGATCCAGCAATATCACTTTTAGGACTGTTTCCCAAAGAGATAATAAAAATGGGAAAAGGATCCACATATACAAAAATATTTATAGCAGTTCTCTTTGTGGGGGCCACAAACTGGAAATCAAGGGCATGTCCATCAACTGGGGAAGGGCTGACCATGTTGTGGTATATGAATGTAATGGAATACTCTTGTGCTATAAGAAATGATGAACCAAAGACTTCAGGGAGGCCTGGAAAGACTTGTATGAACTGATGCTGAGTGAAAGGAGCAGAACCAGGAGAACTTTATACACATCAACAACCACAGTGTTCGAAGAATTTTTCTGGTAGACTTTGTACTTCATTGCAATTCAAGGACTTAAAAAATTCCCAATGGACTCTTGAGACCAAACGTCTTCCACATCCACAGAAAGAACTATGGAATTAGATCTCAGAAAGAAGCAGACCATTTTCTTTTGCATTATGTTGTGTTTTGTTTTATGGTTTCTCTCATTCATTTTAATTCTTCTATGCAACATGACTAAGATGAAAATGTATTTAATAGGAAGGTATGTGTAGAACCTATTGCACACCATTTCAGCGGAGTGGGGAAGAAGGGAGGAAGGAGAGGGAGAGGGGGAAAAAATATCTAAGATACATGGAAGTGACTGTAGAACACTGACAACAAATAAAATAATTTAATAATTAAAAAAATAAAAAAAATTTAAAAAAGGAATAAAGTACAACCTAAATAGCTGAAGGAATATTTGATGCTTACAGACCACTGATAAACATTTAATGTTCATCAAATTACCAAGGGGATATTTTAAAGAGCTTGAATAACAAAATTCATTTGGAAAAACAAAACATCTAGAACATCAAGAGAAATTATGAAAAGAAGGATGGACAAAGGAGGAATAACACTTTCAGACCTCCAACTATATTAGAAAAGAAGAAGTCATCAAAACCATCTGGTATTGGTTAAAGAATAGAGAGAGAGAGAGAGAGAGAGAGAGCGAGAGAGCGAGAGAGAGAGAGAGAGAGATCAATGGAACAGACAACAAGGGAGATTCAGAAACAATAAACCTCAATAACCCAGTATTTGATAAAGTGGGAAGCATAAGTTACCTAGGGAAAAACTCCTTATTTGATTAAAAACTTCTGGGAAAACTGGAAAACAGACACCCAAATCAGGCATAGACCAACACCTTATATCACATGCCATAATAACTTGTAAATTATTGGATATGTGACTTTAATATTAAAATTCATACTGCAAAAAAAAAAAAACAGAAGAGAAGCAGATCGTGTACCTTTCACAGCTATGGTGAGTAAGAGATGTAATCGTAGCCAAACAAGAAATAAAGACAATTACAAAAGATGAAAGAACTGATTACTTGAAACTGAAAGCTCTACCCAAACCAATTTAATGCGTCTCCAGGATAATAAAGGAAGTAACTGAATGGGCAAGAATCTTTGTATCAAATTTCTCTGATAAGGGTTTGGTATCCAAGATATATAAATTGTGTCACATGTACATATGTACACCCACTAATAGCCATTTCTCCAATAGTCAAAGAATATGAGCAAAGATTTCTCAAAAGAATTGTAAAATATTTAATAACCACAGGGGAAAAAGCTCCAAACCACTAATAATCAAAACAATTCTGAGGTTTTATCTTATATCCTGAAAATTGGCAAAAAATGTCAAAATAATGGTAAGTCAAGGCTGAAGGTGTTGTGGGAAGATAGGCACACTAATACATTGTTGGTGGAGCTGTGAAGTGGTGTAACCATTTTGGAAAGCAATTTGGAATGATGTAGGTAAAGTAATTAAAAAGTTCACACACTATTCTTCCTCTTGTTCTGAGCAGCTCGATGAGTAGATAAATCAGCAAATTTTGCTATTACTAATTAACAAGATGTGATTTCCATCTAAGGGAGAGAAGCAATGTTTATCACACATCATCCATCATCAGAGAGTTCATTTCTGTGTTTCAGCCCCAAGAAAGTCATCAGTAAGGAAAAGGTCCTCACATACTCCAAAACATTTGTAGCAGCATTTTTTTGTGTGCTAGGTAAGAATTGGAAACAAGAGATTGTGATCATTTTAGAAATGGCTGAACAAACCGTAGTACATAAATGCAAGGGAATACTACAGTGTAAATAAATGATGTGTGTAATGAATCCAAAGAAGCAGGGTAAAGATTTGTATGAATTGATGCAGAATGAATGAGTAAAAAAAACTACACAATAATCACCAACAGTGGAAATGGAAGGATAACATAAATCAAAAGCAAATGAAACAAGGACGTTCCTAACCTACCCACTCGTGGAAGCGAAGGTCCCATTTCGGGACTTCTTCATGTATGGGTCAGTTGCACCGACTTTTGTTTTTCCTCCCTAAAAAATACCATTTGTCATCCGGGATGGCTACAGGGAGAGGGAGGGGAAGGGACACATGGGATACTAGGAGGATGTAACAAAGTATCAGTAAGAATGTATTTTAAGAGAAACAAATGGGCCCCACCACCCATCCTCCCTGGACATCCATGTGCCTTCTCCAATTAGAGGAATGAGTGGTGGCCTGGTGGAAATGGACCACTGTGTATAGGTGGAAACTTTTTTTTTGGCCATTTAACATGCGGCTTAATTGAATGTATACTCCTAGGAATCAACCAGCAACTGCACAACGTATTAGCGATAGCTGGGGTCCGAGTGTTCGCAGACACGCGCGGAGGCCAAGCACACGGTCACCGGGCACACTCATGAAGGATGACCATTCTGTTGGAGCGGACGACGTCCAAGGGGCCCCCAACCCTGGGGGCAGTTCGGAAGAAGCTGGGGTGCCCCCGTTAGGGTAGCGCGTGGGGCCTCAGGGCTTTCCGTCATCATTTACCCTATGCCTTCTGCACCAAGTTAGTCAGAAGGCCACGCCGTGCCCCAAA
>CM053772.1:57806868-57869072 GCA_028658325.1 Potorous gilbertii
CACGTTGTGGGTGGGGCCACGTTGTGGGTGGGGCCTCCGAGCCGCGCCCGCCCAAAGGGGCCGAGGGGCCGTGGCTGTGCTTGCGTGTGGGGGCTGGGGCGCGGCACGTTTCGGGGCGCTCTCCTCTTCTCCCGGCCGCCCCCTCCGCTGCCCCGGCACGTGACGGCGCTTCCTTCACTTCTGAGTCCTCCTAGATCTCTCCCCTCCACCCCCGGCCGCGGGTTTCCCCGCCGGCCCTAGCCCGGCTCTCTTCCGCGCGGTCGGCGGCCCCCAGCACCCACCCACGAGCCAGGGCCCCGGAGACGCGGGAGGGAGGCCCCCGCCGTGCGCCTGCTGGGCCGTCGCTGCCCTCCGCCTCTCCCCTCACTCAGGTGCCCCGATGCTGCGGGCGTGGTGCTCCGGCCGGGCTACACCTGGGGAAACCCTGGGCTTCAGATGCGAGAGTGGTTCATCCGGGTTGATAACCCAGACTTTACCGAGGGACGGACAAAGTCTTGGCGATGCAGCTCCCCCCTCCATCGCCCCCAGCCCCCGCTGGCCTCCTCGCTGCTCCTCCTCCTACTCTTTCTCCCTGGTCCCCAAAGTTCTGTCAGGTTCTTTCCCCCTCCTCTCTCTACGTCCAGCGTTCCTAATCTGGAGTTTGTGAACTTTTAAAAATAATATTTGCATAACTACAATTTAGTATAACTAATTTCCTTTGAAATCTTTTGCATTTTGTTTTCCGCACTTGAAAATGTGGCGTACCAAGGTCCAGGGTGCCCAGGTCGGTGCTGACAACGATCTGCGGAGGGCGGCCCTGGCCAGCTCCCAGGACTGGACGGTCATCTCAGCCCCAGGGCCGTCATCGTCAGTGCCTGCCGGGCATCTCCGGTGACGGTGGCACGGGGCCCGCGGGGCCCTCCTCTGCCCTCCCACGGCTGCCCCCGTGGTCAGGCACGCGGCCCCTGAGCCCCTCTCCGGCGGCCTCGAGCGCAGACAAGCTCCACTGAGCGTTCAGCGCTGGCCCACCTCGGCAGTACTTCTGATCCCAGCGGTCATCATGTCACTAGTATGTTCCCGGCAGCGAGCTCAGCGCTTCCCATTTAAGGCTCACCACACTCAACAGGGAAGCAGTACCATTATCATCGCCGTTTTACAAAAGAGGAAGCCGACTAGCCCAGGGTCACACGGCTGGGGTCGGAGGCCTCCGTGGAGCTCTGGTCTTTCTGCCTCCGTGCTCTACGGCGCTCCCTACCGGCCCACGATCTGACCGAACAAGTTCCTCACCCCCACCCCCTACTTGTGGCCAATCGGACACGTGTCCGGAATGTCCTCCCTAGTTATCGCTCCTAAGGGTTCTGTCCCACTAAGATCCACCCAAGCGCTGACACGGGACCAAGTGAGCAGCCAGGACAACTACGGTAACACCGTGTAAAGACAAACCTTGAAAGAATTACGGATGCTGACGGCTCGATGACCTGCTCTGGGTCCAAGTGATGGATCCCACCACGGGTTGGGGAAGTCACGCCCAATGTGGAAATTACCGTGTATTTATTACAAGGGGACGGGGAAGGTGGAAGGGCCAGAAAACAGATTTTTGCTCATTGAAAAAATATTAATTTTTAAGAACACAAAAGATACTGCATGAAGACATTCCAGATTTCCTCAACCACTAGTGGCCTCCCAAACGACTTTATCTACATTTGTATCGATTCACCTTACGTTTATACTGTATGTATTTTTCTCTGCATTTGTCTCCTCTACTGGAATATAAGCTCCTAGTGAGTAGAGATTGCTTCATTACATTTGTATCCTTAGCATCATCCCTGGCACACAGAGGCCAAGGAATAGGTATTGACTGATTGACACTTGTTGATTCAAAAGTTAAGTGATTTTCTCAAGTCTCACAGCCTGTATATTATAGGCAAGAGTTGAACAGACCTTCCTAATTCCAAGGCTAATTCTCTAAGCAATGCAAAGAGCACTGGACCTGAAGTCAGGAAGGTATGAATTGAAATCCTGCCTCAGACAAGGTAGCTGTATGACCTTGGGCCAGTCGCTTAACTTCTAATTAACTCCATTTCCCCGAACTGTAAAATGGCAATAATGACAGCATCTACCTCTCAAGGTTGTTTTGAGGATCAAATGAGAAAATATATCCAAAACAGTGTCTGTCGATAGGCTCTATATAAATGCTTATCTCCTCCCCCTTCCCTGTCTTCATCCAACAAACCAGGCCTTTTCTGAGGATTCTAAAGCATCATCAAATTGCCAGAGGCCCTATACTGGGTCATGGCTGTAAGTCACTAGCTGAGATGTGTATGTATATAATAAGCATAACTAACCTTTACATGGTGTTGTAAGGTTTGCAAAGTGCTCACAATCATTGCAACAATTCTTCGAGGTCGGTAAACCACTACCTCCCTGAGGAAACTGAAACCCAGAAAGAAAATGACATTCACCGTAACATGGTGATGAGTGCATGAGCCCACACTGAGACATGGGAAAGTCAAAGACAGTTTCTGTTTTGGTTCTTACAACACATCTCTTTAGTTGTGCTTTGTGGTCTTTGCAGGAAGCCATGTGCTATGACTAGAATCACAGGACCTGGGTTTGAATCCTGTCTCTTATGTGATCTTAAGCAAAGCAAGTTTCTTAGCCTCCTTGGGCCTCAGTTTTCTCATATGTAAAATGAGAGGGTTGAAGTCTGTGTCCTCTCAGGTCCCTTTCAGTTCACCATCTATGAGTCTAATATGTCAGAGCCTGTGAGGGCTTTCTGAGAAGATCAGTAGGGCAAGTGGGGTTGGTAGGACAATTACGTTTTCTGCTAAAAGGGTCTAGTTTCTTCCCCGCTAATTGGGCATTGTCTTCCTAGCCTGGCAGTTTTCTGCTGCCCATACTCCCTATTGCACTGCCTCATCAGGCCCATTCTCCATTCCAAACATGCTTTCAGCCTTCCCCTACCCCCCATATCATCTCCCTGTCTGTCCTTTCTTGCCTTCTAAGAGGTTTTCTTAGGGAAAACAACTAACAAATTTATAAACTAATCCCTGTTAATGTGCAAATAGATTAAAGCTGTGCAATAGCTATTAACATTTACAAATTTTAACTAGGGCCCACTATTCAGAAGAATGTCTCAAAGGGTGGGAATTTGCAGCAATTAAGAGATAGGGGGAGAAGGGAGGCCCTTTGGCCCAGATGGGATCTAAGAAGTATCCCTCAAGCCTTTCTGGACACATGGCTGGACTTGCTCTGGGTGGAAATGGCAAAAGTGCTGGTGGTTGAGTTAGGTTTATTTAGAGCTAAACTCTTATCCACCATTCTCCCCTAGGCTCAATAAGCCAGAGCTCTAGGCAACCGGTTAATTAGCAACGGTTAAAAGCACAGCTAAGACCCCCTACAATGCCACTCAACTTAGCCTCAAATCCTTTTGAGATAAGCACACCACTGGCTCTTGTCCATCCATGCGGGGAAGTTTGACCCTATAATTCTACCCTAGAAATTTTCCATGTTCAAAAACTTGATATGAGTACAGATGAAGATACACATGAAAGTGGTGTGCAATAATGAGAAAAAGCAATGAATTTGGCATCAGAGAATTTGAGGATCCAATTCTGCTACTTACTGTGTAAGAGAGTCCAGGCCTGATTTTCCTACCCTATAAAATCAAGGGGCTGGACTCAGTCTAAATCCTGTGATCCTTTTAACACAGGGCAAAAGGATAAGCATCCAAGACTGCAGGAGTAATAAAAATGACATTCCTTACTTTTGAGGAAGGATTGTCCCAAAGCACAGAGGCAGAGTATATTTAAAAGCCTTTTCCATTTTTCTTGTTGTGAGCATAAGAGCAACATGGTATAAGTGAAAAGAATCTTGTTTTGGGAGTCAGAGGACCTGGATTTGAATTCCCCATCTGTTACTTCTGTGTTGTGTCATCCTGGGTAAATTATTTAACTTCCTTGGGCCTCAGTTTCCACAATCTGTAAAATGATGCCAAAAGTTCCTTGCAGCTTTGATTTTCTCTTATTACCTGATTGTTTCACATAAGCCTTTAAGCTTCAGGCTCAAAGCACACAAAGCCTCTCCTTTGGGAAAAGTTCCTCTCTCCATTCATTTTGGGATCATTTAACAGCTCATTAGCAGTCAAAAGAAGCTCCCACCCCCTAGTTATCCCCTACTTGAGAAGAAGGCTGAAGGCCATAAAAAGTCATAGAATCCACTGACAGTCACACAAAACAGATCTTTAAAGAAAAATAACTTAAGATTTATTGCCTCACATCAATAGCCTCTCCAGTCTTCACAAAAAGCCAGAGCAGCATATAATACCATCCCTTCTCTTGAAGGGAAAGTCAAGCCTTGGCCATGTTCAAGGTGGTTCTGTCACTCAGGAGGTTTATAGGGAAGAAAGGGAAAGGAGGGGGAGGAAGACACTACAATCAATTCCACATCTGATTCAGTTTTCAGATTAGGTAGGACCATTTGCCTTTCCTGCTGGGAGAACACATATCACAGAACAAATGAGATCTATAGGTTTAGAGTTGGAAAAGCCATCAGGTCTAGCCTCTTCATTTTACAGATAAGGAAACATGCCTAAAGAGATTAAGTGACTTGTCCAAAATTATACAGGTAGTATCCGAATTTAAACCCAGTTTCTCTGGCTTCAAATCCAGCATTCTTTCCACTGTTCCTCACTAAAAGGTTCCTCGCTAGTCTAACAAATCTTTGAGGAGGAATGCCCTTTAAAAACATCTCTGACAACTGGTCATCCTCTAGCCTGAGGAAATTGAGGGGATAAGGACTCCAGCTCGTGACTTAATTCTGGACACTTTCTTTTCAATTATGAGTTTGTGCCAACTTCCATCCTGTGAGAAAACTTTATATTCAGTTGTACTGTTTGAAGCTAGCCCTGAATGGCTGAGAAGCTGGACACCTCTACCTGCTGCTTTGAGACCCTTAATGAAGGACTGTCTTTATGCAGACCAGAAACTCAGTCAGATCAGAAGACTGAGGCATGGAGTTTTCTCACAATTGTACATCTGTCTTATCTGAAAACTGGTCCCACACTGATCGGTTATTGTTTCCATAATCCTTTGATTGTTTACGGATACTTGGTGAGAGTGAGACACCTCTTTTTCTGATTTCAGGGTCTTTTATTAGTCTGTTCTCCCCTTCCCAACTGGGAAAGTCCCTAATCTTTCCTCCAATTAAAAATCAGATTACTTATTGTATCCTGATTGTTTTCTTTTAATTTATTGGTTTTATTTGATTAATTGTCTTTAATGTATAAAAATCTGTTTCCTCCTGTATTCAGGGTCCAGTGCCAAAGATGAGGAAAGCTTCTGGTCCAGGTTTTTTGGGTAATTGACTTTGCTTGATAAATTAAATTCATAAGCTCAAACCTTTGTTTCGTCAGTCATTCCATTTTTCACAACCCTCTCCTGCAAGATCTGGTTTGGGGCACTGAGCAATTTTTCAGTCCTCAGAACTTTTATTGGAGAGAAAGAACAATGGCCGGTTGACATTCAAATAAGTCAGGGTTGACTACATATATTTTTGTAATTGTTGGATGGAGGAGGAGACAAATTACTGATTAACAAAGGTTTTTAGATTATCAGTGGATATCAATAATTCCTGTTTTTTTCTTCTTGACCGTGTATGTGAAATTCTCCACCCTCTGTCCCTACCTGCCCCACTACTGAAAGAAAGGAGGAATTTGTGATGATCTCTTCTCCAGGCCAACACTGCTCATCATTCATTAGGTTATTCTGGTCATCCATATACATTGTTCTTCTGCTTTTGCTTCTTTACTCTTCATCAATTTAATCTTTCCACATTAAAAAAAAATTTCACACCTGTAATTTCTTAGCACCTAATAATATTGCATTGCATTTGTATTGCCAGCATTTGTTCGACTTTTCACCAGTGGGCACCTACAAAATTTTCAGCACTTTGGAATAATGCAAAACAACATTTTGATGTTTCTTTCAAACCCCAGAATACCACACCCATAAGTATTCAAATGAGATTAACCTAATAGTCTACACACAAAACCCCAAAGGATGAAGAATGCCTATTATCTAGTGCAGGGATCCTTTCTGTAAAGGGTCAAGGAGGAAATACTTTATATTTTTAGTCCAAGATATAAAATCTAGGATATTACGTATCTATTTATAAAAGAGAGAAAACAAATTTCCACAAAATTTTATTGATGAAATTCAAAATATAATAATAGAGTACCATTTTTTATAATATAGGTCTACTAATGAGAAGAATGGAATTCTTTTTCAGGGAAATCACCTTTCACTTAATTGGGATTCAAAGTTAGTGTTCCTTATTATCAAAATCAATTGCAAATGTTCATCTGATACATCTGATCTCTGATGAAATTTTATGTATTTAATCTTTGAAAATGTCTTTTCACAGAGACAGATACTGCAAAATACTAAGAGCAGTACATGAGTATGTGATTTTAATTGAGTACATTCATCACTTAAAGACATTTATAGAATTCAGTTAGATTCTTCTCAATATTTGCCTTTTAGTATGTTATTACCTGTTGTATATTAATCACTCTAACTGAAAGTTAGATGGGAGCTCAGTTAAATGGATTTTGAAATATGGATATTTCAAAATCTGAAAAAGGCTATTGGAATTGTAGTTAGGTCAAAAAATATCTCTGCTTTAAATTTGTGTGGGAATGGAGATCTTGAACCTTATTTTAGTTTGTGACAGCACAGTAAGTGTATAAGAGTATGATATCACTTGTAACTGAAACAATGTTAGTTGCTGAATTAACTTTGCCTCAGTATGCATTTTGCATAAAAGTCCTCTTCATCAAGAAACATTATCAAATCAACAAAAGTAAATGTCCAAAGCCATTCAATATTCAATAATAGTAGTTGAGGGTGGTTCTTCTTGTTCAGAAATATTTCAATCTTGGCCTCAAGCTCAGAAAATCATAATAAAACTTTTTTTCCTCTTTTTCTTTTGATGCACTGGTAATAAAAAATAAAATAAAACATCACAGTATGGGAACATGAGTGACACTCTAAAACACTGTTGAGTTATATGGCAGCACTAATCATTTTGTAGTACACTAAGCCACAGTAGGCAAAGAGGAGGGTACCATTCACTGTTTCAGATGCAATTACTCACCTCGCTGTAGCATGAAAGAAGTCACAGAATATATCAATGAATGAGTGTAGTTGTTTTCCAATAAAATTTTGTGAACACTAACATTTAAAGTTAATGTTTTTATGTGTCATGATATATTCTTTTAATTTTTTAAACATTAAAAATGTAAAAAATTCTTAGTTTCTGGGTGGTACAAAAACAAGCAGTAGGCTGACATTGGTCCATGGGTTATAGTGTGCCAACCCCTGATTTAAAATATGACATTCAGGTCGATAGGCAACCCACTAAATTAATTCATTAGCATATAGACCTCAGACAGTCACTGAAGAAGGATACAGCTGCAGGGGGAGAAGACAAGGAGCTATGCTACACTTTTTAAATATTCTAATGCCCTCAAGCTTTACCCCAACACAAAAAGAGTAATATTCTTCTAGTGATGCTACACGGCTGCAGATCTTTTTTTTGTATGCCATATTCTCTGAAAATCAAAACCGTGGATGGACCAAAGAGATGCACACTGTGTGTGAGTAAGCTGTAGCATATTGCCCATGATACCTTGCATGCAAGAAGTAGCATAACAGTTGTCATCCAGTCAATGTGTGGTCAGAAAAAGAGGTAAGTGACACATGACAGGAGGGAGAGACAATGGACTAACAATGTCAACATCACACTGGTGCCTAGGAAATATATCAAGCACAGTGCCTGTTACATAAAAAAAGACCATAAACTGTTTGCTGACTGAGCACTGAGGAAGGCTTCTAGCTAGCTCTCTTATGAAGGATTTATGGGAAGGTATGGATGTTGCAATTTGTGCCACTGGAAGGAGTACCCACGTCAATGAGACCAGACTCAATGAAGTATAGCAGTATAAATACATTTTGTCACTTTAAAGGAGGGAAGATGAGATTCCCCCTGTCACCTGATGTTACCATCAAATGTAATCAGACATGATGAAGTATTCATGTGTAAACCAAAAAAAGGGGGCATCTGAACAAAGGATTAAAACTTTGATCCTAAAAATCTGGTGATTCAAACAGCAAATCACAGAAACAATGAATAATTTCATCAAAGAAAATAAAAAAATGAAACATACCAAAATTTTTAGAATGTAGCCAAAGCAGTCCTCAGGAGAAAATCTGAATCTCTAAACACTTTTATCCAAAAGAGAAAGAACAGATCAATGAACAATAACAGTGACAAAATCATCCCCACTCCCAGACTAAATATAAAAATAGAAATTCTGAAAATGGAAGAAGATAAAAAACAAAATTGAAAACAAAAAAAAATTCATTGCTTTGATAAATAAAATTAGGAAGTGCTTTTAAAAAAAGAAATAATTAGTTAAAATGATTTTAAAAGTAAAATCTACTTTCTAATATCAAAAATGAAAAAATAATTTACAATAAATGAAGAAATAAATCAGAAACTGTTCTGTCCAAGTCTTATAATAAGGTGAATGAAGTTACAAAAACTATAAAATACCTACATTAACAGCATATGAAATTGAAAATTTAAATAACTCAATATCAGAAAAAAGAAACTGATCTTTCAAAGAAAATTTAACCTTCTCCCCAGGACCAGATGGACTTACAAGTGAATTCTATCAAATACTGATTAAACAATTAATTCCAATATCACATAAATTGTTTGAAAAAGTAGAAAAAGGGTTTCTAGTAAATTTATTCTATGAAGCAAACATGGCATGATTCTCAAAACCGGAGAGACACAAAGTAGAGAGAGAAAACTATATACTATTATCACTAATGGATACTGACACAAATTTTTAAATAAAATATTAGCAAGGAGGCCACATCAACATATCAAAAACATTGCATATTATGACCAAGTTTATTTTATATCTGGAATACAGGGCTGGTTAACTTTAGTAAACCTAAACATACTAGTCTATATTATGAATAAAAATAGTAAAAAAAATTCTATCAATAGATTCAAAAAAAGTTTTTGGCAAAATACAATATCTCTTTTATTATGTTTTAAAAAAGCCCCAACTATAGTAAAAGCATTAAATATGATAAATAGTATCTGTCTAAAATCAGCAGCCCACATTATCTACAATGAAGAAATGCTAGAATTTCCAATAAGATTAGGAGTAAAAATAATGAAATATCCTGTACTATAAGAAATGATGAATGTGATGAATAACATTCATGGAAAGATCTACATGAACTGATGCAAACTGAAGTAAACACAGCAAAGAAAACAGCATACACAATGACTACAACAATGGAAACGGAAATAACCATCCAAACAGAAAAATCCAAAGTGAGTATTCCATAATTATAAAGAACAAACTATGGTAGGTGCTGGGAATACGAAGAAAATGTTCCCTTGAGGCAGACAGGTGGTACAATGAAGACTGACAGACCTGGAGTTAGAATGACCTGAGGTCACATCCTGTCTCAGGCATCTCCTAGCTGTGTGATTCTGAGGAAGGGACATAACTGCTGCCTGCCTCAGTATTCTCCTCTGTAACATGGGGGTAACAATAGCACTGATCTCTCACAGCTGTGGAGAACAAATGAGATAAGAATTGTAAAGTGTTTTGCAAACTTGAGCGTGCTCCATAAATGAGCTCACATTCTAAGGAGGAAGCCAATGGACAAATAACTCCAAACATATAAGATTTGTACAGTGCAAATGGAAGGTAGCCTCAGAGGAAAGGCACTAGCAGTTGGGGCAACAGGGAAGGGTTTTCTGTAGAAAGTGGGATTTGAGCTGAGTGTTGAAGGAAGCCAGGAAACATGGGAGACAGCTGATGAACGGGAATACAGTCAGGAATTGGAGTGTTACATGAGAACTACTCCTGTGAACTAGATCACAGAATGCCTGAAGGGAGGTAAATTCTAAGAAGATGAGAAAGGTAAAGAAGGGGCCAAGTTGTGAAGGGCTTTAAATACAGAACAGAGGAGTTTCTATTCCCTACTCTAGGGGGCCACTGGAGCTTATTAAATATGGAGGTGCCATGGTCAGATCTGTGCATAAGGGAAATCACTTTGCCAGCTGAGCAGAAGACTGATTGGAACAGGAAGGAACTTGAAGCAGGGACCACCAGGAAGCTTACTTTAACAGTCCAGGTGTGAGGTGATGAGGGCCTCTACCAAAGTGACCACTGTGCCAGAAGAAAAGTGACGCTGTTAAGGTAGAAATGAAAAGGCTCAGCCACAGACTGTATACATGGATTGAGTGTGAGACATGAGTCAAGGATGGCATTGAGGTTGTGGGTCCGGGTGCCTGGGAGGATAGTGGTGCCCTGGACAGTAGTAATAAAAAGAGGGAAAAGTCTGGGAGAAACATATTGCGCTTAGGATGCCAACTGTTGAATTACTTAATCAAGAACATAACGGGACATTCTTGTACCATGGACAGTTTCTGCAAAACTGAGGAGACCTGTATGGTATGAGCACCATGAGGAGAACAATTACATGCGACATTATAGAGGAAAACAACGTGGAGAGACTTCAGAGCTCTGGCCAATGCAACAAGAAGTCACGATTCCGGAGACCAAAAGATGAAGCATGCGGCCACTTCCCTGCAGAGCTCAGATAACCCAGACCAGAATGAGACACATTTGGGGCATAGTCAACGAGGGAATTTGCTTTGCTTCTCTGTATGTTTCTTATGAAGATTTTAAAAGAAATGGGTTTTTTTTTGTTTGTTTCTTTAGCTAGGGGAAAGAATGTGAGAGGCAGAGGGAACAAATGCTTATTGATAAGAAAACACAAAATCATTTGTTTCCTTTGAGTGTCTGCTTTGGAGTTGTTAAGGGAGTTATTTCCTCCTTCCAGGATGGATTTTTTAGGCCTCCATCTACACTAATTTTTTGCACTGCTCAGTGTTTTCTTTGATTTATCCATCTCTTCAGCTTTGATTCCTGAAATGGGGCTCTGTGCAAGAGCCAGGCTCCACCCCCTGTTGTGTTTTTGTTTGGAACAATCATGCTGGGTCACATGGGTTCCCTGAACTGACTTCTCCATCCTTGCATATGACCCCCCTGGATGCTTGAGGTTTAGAATGCCGGATCATCAAGACCATCTGTGAGTTAAACACAGGGACTTTTTGTTTATCCTGGGGCTTTCTTGGGAGGTTCTCCACCATTTTTGCCTCCCAAAAGAGAGGTTTGAAGGCTACACTCATATGATCTCTGGTCCACCATGGTCTGGCTGAGAGGCTACCACCTTATTTGGTGCTCTGGAGCTGGCTTTGCTGATGACCCCTTTTCTTATGGTTGAAGAGCTTCGGTCTAGCTTTTTGTGTAGTTCTAGGGGAATGAAAAAGTCACTTGCTGTATGTAGTTTCTCACTGTATGATTTGAATTTCAAGTTCTGCCTGGAAGAGGTATGTGGGAGCTGAGCAATCAGCCTCCGTTCAGACTGACATGCTGGCCAGAAGTTCAGCAATTTAAGCATTGCGAAACACTTGTCATACTTATTCAAGCCTCACAACAAATGCTATGAAAGAGATAGTACACATCCATTTTACCAGTGAGGTAACGGAGATTTACTTGTCTGTGGTCATACAAGTAGAAAGTGCCAGAGGCAGGATCTGAATCCCAGGTCTTCCTAACCCCAAGTCCATTATTGCATCCCTTATGCCTTCAGCAATACTACTTGTTAGACTCCTTTTGACATTATAGTTTATCTCCACATGAATCACCAGGAGTAAACAATTACACCAAAAGTGATCTGAGATCTGTGCATCTCCATTATTGTTGGAACACAAAAAATTGCTTCTTTCCCCCAACAACAGAACCTATAGAACTGGATAGGTATAGCTGCCTATGCATATGCCTACTGGACTTTGATCCAAGTGTTCAATGGTCTTCCTCCCCTCCTTTATCACATCTTTGTCTCTAAAACTCTGGTGTAGGTTAGGATTCTTTTTTGATTTTTCAAATTTTTTTTTTCTTTTTTGTTCTCTCCTGGAAGCACTTAAACACTTTCAAAGAACTTTGCATTCTTACTGGTAACTTGGAGAGTAGAGAGGCAATCTTCTAGCCCCTTAAACTTCTTCTCTAATAGGAAAATTAATCTGCACTTTATTTTCCCTGTAGATTTCTTTGGTTGGACTAGGATGTGATAACTGGGTCACCTCCTCCAGTTCAGGAAACCATCTTGGCAGGTAGTTTCATAATATATTTCAAGATCTGGTCATATCAAGCCCTCTTCATCTTTATTAGTACTTTTAGAGTTTACTTAGATTTTCCTCCATATGAATTTTGTCATTGGTTTATCTTTTATAAAGGTAAACATTTATAAAGTGTCTGCTTGGTAATTTAGTTGGCATAGCACTAAATCTGCAAAACAATTTGGATAGTGTCACTATTTTTATTAAATGTGTGTGGCTCAGCCATGAACAATGAATATATGTTCAACTATTAAAGTCTTCCTTTATTTCTGTGAAAAAATTAGTTGTATTATATAAGTTGTGTCTTGTGGGTGTGTCTTGGTAGGTTAATTTTCAAAAAATGCATGGACTTCATTTTAAAAGAATTTTTTCCTCATCTTTACTAACACTTAGAGAAATGTTGTTAATTTTTGTATATTTATTTTGTATCCTGCTAACTTCCTAAGCTAATATTTTGATTAATTTTTGTTTATTCTCTAGGATTTTCTGAATAATCATATCATTATAAATTTGCTACCTTTTCTCTATGATAATACTCTTTTTTATTTTCTACATCTTAAATTTCTAGTACTATGTAAAAAATAGTAGAGACAGTGGACATTCTTATTTCATCCCAATCTTCCTGGGAGAGTTTTCATAGTTTCTTGATCACAACAACTGTCTTTGGGTAAACGTTTAAGCTAATTTTAAGGAAAGGTCTTCTTATTCCTATTTATGACCTTTATTGTTTATAAAAAACAAATGAGAGCTGTGTTTTACTGAAGGCTTATTCTGCATCTGCTGAAAAGCTCATATAATTTTTTCTTACTATTAATATAATCAGTTATGTTCATGGTCACTACAATGTTAAACCATGAGGACATTCCTACTATAACTGTTTTAACTTAGTCATAATGAACAATTTTTGGATGTGTTGCTGTAGTATCTTTGTTAATATTTTATTCAAAATTTTGTATCAATATTCATCTCTAATTTCTTTTCTCTGCCTTACTCATCATTAGTTTATGTATAAGGGCCATATTTGTCTCAAAGAAGGAGTTTGTAAAGGAATTCTTTCTCTATTTTTGAGAACAATTTATATAGTGGAAGGATTATTTTGTTCTTTAAGTATTTGAAAGAATTCGCTTGTAAATACATGCGTATCTGGAGTTTTTTTCCTTTGGGCCTTAATTTATATGCCTTGTGCAATTTTGCTTTCTGAGATTTTTTTTTAGGTTCTTCATTTCCAGTTTTTTAAATCTTGGGATTTTTAAAATTTCTAAATATTCACCCATTTCATTTAAGTGTTTGGTATGTTGGACACGTAACTAGATATAATAGTTTCTGTTATGCCAATATTGTTCTTCATTTAAAAAATTCATTGGGGATGTTTTCATTTTTGATGTTAGAAATCTGCTTTCCTCTTCTCGCTCCCCGATCCTCTTTGTCCTCCCTCTTCATGTCTCCCCCCTTCTCTTTTTCTATTCTCATCTCTCTTCTCTTGCTCTCTCAATTGGTTTTCAGAATGTTTCCTTTTTTTCGTTTGGGTGTGATCAAATCACTGAATTTGTTGGCTATTTGATTATAAAAAATCTTCCAAGTGAATTTCCTTCTAAACTGCTTTAGCCACATCTCATAAAGTTTTGTATGTTGTCTATTATTATTCCCTAATAAATTATGCATTGCTTCTATGATTTCTATTCTCCATTTTAGTCTGCATCATTTGCTCATATTTTTCTGATTACATTTTTTTTTGCTCTGTTTTGGTCTGAACAGAATATTTAATTTTTTAAAACTCTGCATTTCATATCCTTTGACCTAGAAATACTGCTACTAGGTCTGTATCTAAAAAGAGACAAAAAACAAAAAGGAAAAGGGCCTATATGTACGAAACTATTTGGGCAGCTCTTTTCTAGGGGCAAAGAATTGAAAATTGAGGGGATGCCCATCAATTGGGGAATGGCTAAACAAGTTGTGCTATGGGATTATGATGGAATGCTATTGTACTAGAAAAATTGATGAGCAGGATCCTCTCAGAAAAATCTGAAAAGACTAGTATAGGCTGATGTGAAGTGAAATGTACTGGGTACAAAGTAACAGCAATATTGTAAGATGATCAGCTGTGAATGACTTAGCTGTTCTCAGCAGTACAATGATCCAAGACAGCTCTGAAGGGCTTAGAATCAAAAATGCTATCCATCCCCAGAGAAAGAACTGATGGTGTCTGAATTGAAGCAAGCTGTTTTACTTTCTTTGTTTTTCTTGAGTTTTTTTTCCTATGTTTTCTTTCACAACATGACTATTATGGATATGTTTTTCATGACTACACAAGCATAACCTATATCAAATTGCTTGTCTTCTCAATGAGGGGGTTTGGGGAAGAAAAAGGGAGAGAATTTGGAACTCAACGTTTTAAAACAAATGTCAAAAATTGTTTTTCCATGTAACTGGGGAAAAACAAACTACTAAATGAATTTTAAAAACTTTCTGTATTTGTGAGTTCTTTATGCTTTAATACATGAATGTTTTTAGATATGCCATGTCATGCTGAAAACAAGGGTACTTAATAATCATCATAAGTATATTTGATTTAATCTTTTCGAATATCTGTTGATTCACAACTACCTTTGATTATGAGATTATAAATGAAATATTAAACATTAACCAAACTAAATGTGCTTTGCAAGTATTTTCACTTAGATAAAATAATTTTAAGACATAAAATGTTGGAACAACTTAGTCACTTTCTATGATTCTCCAGTAGCATTGCTTAGAAGCAGCTCGATGAAGCCACAGTGAACAGAGCACTGGGCCTAAAATCAGGAAGACTTGAGTTCAAATACAGCTTCAGACATTACATGACCCTGGGTGAGACATTTAACCTGCCTGCCTCAGTTTCCTCAACCATAAAAGGGGGTAATATTAACACCTCTCTCCCAGGGTTATTGTGAGGATCAAATAATATCTTTATAAAGCATCTTGCACAGTGCCATAGTATTAAGTGTAAAATAAATGCTTGTTTCCTTCATCCATTTACTCCTATTTATTTTTCCCTTTATTTGTTTACTGTTAGTATTTCTTCTGTTCCCCTGCCCCCGATTTTCATTATTTCATATAATTCTTTCACATTTTTTCTATCCCTCAAACTTGCTAATCTTATTTGCATTATAAAATTCTGCTACATATGGGTCCTTTATAAATTTAACAATTCCCTACTATTGGACATTCTGCTATATAACATAAATTTTGGTATATTATCTCACTACCAATATTTTCTAATAAGTTAATTTATTGTTTCAGTGATTCCTTCCAGTATTTTTAAATTACAAATAATCTTGCTACTAAAGTTTCTGAACTTTTCTTATCGACAATATTGTCAAGGATTATTCCCAATAGTGGGAATATATAGGTTATAGGGTCAAATTATAGGGTCAAAAAGTATGATTTAAAAAAATTTTTTTTTACTATGTATAGTCAGATTGCTTTCCAAGGAAACCTCTATTAGTTTGTAGTTATTCCAGCAATGGATAAGTGTATTTTACAATCTTGTCAATTTTGTTTTTATCACTTTTAGCTATCTTTCACAATTTAGAGGCTGTGAGATGATTTAATTTAGTCTTGTTTTATTTGGCAACTCTTTAATTATTAGTGAGGTTAAAACATTTTTCAACTAATTTTAACAATTTGTGTTTCCTCTTTTATAACTATTTGTTCATATTCTTGACTATTTAATTTTTAACTGCTGGGACTTATTTTTGTAATTTAAAATTTTTATGTCCTTAATTTAAAAAAAATTCTGCATTTAAACACCAAAAGGAAATAAAAATCCCATATACACAGTAGAACAGGAAAAAAAATAACTATGAATCTGTTACATGTAGTTTGCTTTTTAAAAAATATATATTTAAAAATTTTTACTTTTAAAGCTATTGTGCTAGTCTGTATTTTCTACTGAACTTTTCTGTGTATTTTCTTTTAAAATGCTTGAATAATTCTCTTTTCTTTTTTCTTTGACATTATCACTCTCTCCTGCCTCCCCAATTCTACTCTACAATTTAAAAAGAGAAATAAGAGCTTTGTAACAAATACACATGTGAACAAAAAATCAATCTGCCCAATGATTATGTCTGAAAATCTACGTATGTGAGACCCACCTTCAAAAAGAAAGGTGCCCAAGAGTGCAGACTTGAGCAAAAAACAATAAATTTAGACAAGGGTAATATAGGAATTTGTTTTGCTCAACTCCACATATTTGTAACAGTTTTTGTTTTTCTTGTTTTCTTAATAGATGGGAAGGAGTATCTGTAAGGGAAAGAATTCAGAACTAAAAACAAAATTGAATTTTAAAAAGAAAAAGAAAATACACATACTCTTTTGCATTTTAATCTATCCTTCTGTCGGACAGTGAGTAGCTTGCTGCATCATTGGTATCGAGTTCTGGCTGGCCATGTCACTGACTGGAGTTCTGCCTTCTTATTGAGTTGCTTTTCTTTATTATGTTTTTATTGTATAAATTGTTCTGATTCTGCTCACTTTGACTTGGCACCAGTTCATTGTCTTCCAAGCTTTTTCCAAAATTATCCCCTTTGTCATTATTTTATGGCACAACAGTATTCCATTATACTCCTATCACAAAATTTATTCAAGCCATTTTTCAGTTTGATGGACATACTCTTGTTTCTAGTTCTTTACTACAACAAAAAGTTTCTAAGTATCATTTATTATAGCAAAATAGAATTCCATTACATACCTGTACCATAAATTGTTTAGCCATTTCCCAATCGATGGACTTTCTTGTTGGTTTCTAATTTTTTGCTGCTACAATAAAGAGTGGCTACAAATATTTTTTAAAAAAACATATTCCTTATTCTTTTTATATGATCTCTGTGGGGTATAAGCCTAGTAGTGGTATAGCTTAAGTTGGCACTTTTAGTCATTTTTTTGGATATAGTTTCAAACTGCTTTCCAGAACGGCCAATCCAATTCATATCTCCAGCCACAGTGCATTAGAGTGCCTATCCTTCTACTGCTGCTCCAACCACTGTCATCTTCCTTTTTGTGCAATTTTTTGCCAATGTGATGGGTATGATGTGGAAGCTTAGAATTGTTTTAATTAACTTGTGTGTAATTATTCATGATTTAGAGTACGTTTTTTCATATGACTGATTCTGTTAACAGCAATTCTAAATCTTGTCTCCTAAAACTTCCTGCCTCCCTGTCCAACTTTCTACAGAAGACTCTGGATCCTGCTTCACGGAGAAAAGAGAGACAATTCATTGCCAATTACTTTTTGTCCCTGACTATATACCTCACCGTCCTTTTTCAACCTCCATACTCTGGTCTCTTTTCCAAGTTCAGATTTTTCACTTGCGGTCAACTGCATCCCCTCCCATTTCCTGTGGGAATTTGGAATCATTGCTATTATTTCCTCAATCTTCTGCCTATCTACCAGTCTTCTATATATCTACTGCTCATTTGTTTCTGCCTGCCTAGGTATCCATCATCTTAAACACACACACGCACACACACACCTTCATTTAACCTGGATATTTACTCAAATTTTAATCTTATATCTCCTCCTCATTTCAGAGTCAATCTCCTAGAAGTTGTCTACTCTCATTGTCTCCATTTCCTTACTAGCTACTATTTTCTCAACCCACTGAAATCTGGCATTATCATTCTAATTGACACACACATACATATATAATTATTATTATTTAGAATTTCATTTTTCTCCAGTTATATGTAAAAATATTTCAACATTAATTTTTAGAACTTTGAGTTCAAATTCTCTTCCTTCCTCCCTCCCCGCCCCCATTGAGAAGGCAAGCAATTTGATATAGGTTATACATGTGTACTTATGAAAAACATTTCCATATTAGTCATGTTGCAAAAGAAAACATAGATAGAAGTATCACCTAACCAAAAGTTTGAATTGCTTTATCTGTTAGAAACTGTGTTAAAAATAAATAATAAAAAAAAACCCCAAAAAACAGACACACAAAAAAAACTCAGGAAAAATAAAGTAAAAAAGTATGCTTCAGTCTGTATTCAGACACCATCAGTTCTTTCTCTGGGGTTGGATAGCATTTTTCATCACAAGTCCTTTGGAGTTGTGTTGGATCACTGTGTTGCTGAGAACAGCTAAGTCATTCACAGCTGATCATCTTATAATATTGCTGTTACTTTGTAGCCAGTATATTTCACTTTGCATCAGCCCATACAAGTCTTTCCAGGTTTGTCTAAGAGCATCCTGCTCATTGTTTCTTATACAAAATAATATTCCATCACCATCACAAAGCACGATTTGTTCAGTCATTTCCCTACTGATGAGCATCCCCTCAATTTCCAGTTCTTTACCACCAGAAAAGAGCTATTATAAATATTTTTGTATATATAGGTCCTTTACCTTTTTTTTTAATCTCTTTTAGGATATATATCCAGCAGTGCTACTGCTAGGTCAAAGACATATGTATGTTTTTATAGTCCTTTGGGCATAGTTCCAAATTGCTCTGCAGAATGATTGAATCAGTTTACAATGCCACCAACACTGCATTAATGTCTCATTTTCCCCACATCTCCTCCAACATCTGTCAATTTCCTTTTCTGTCCTATTAGCCAGTCTAATTGGTATGAGGTAGTACTTCAAAATGGTTTTAATTGGCATGTTTCAAATCAATAGTGACTTAGAGCATTTTTATATCCCTATAGCTTTGATTACTTCATCTGAAAACTGTTCATATTTCTTGATTATTTATCAATTGGGGGAATGGCTTTTCTTTTTATAAATTTGACTCAGTTCTCCACATGTTTGAGAAATGAAGCCTTTATCATAGAAACTTGCTTTAATTTTTTTCAATTACTATTTCTAACTATATTTGCCTCCATCCTCTTCCCCCTCCATTTTTTCTATTCTCTCTCTTCACCCGATCCCTCCCTCCTCAAAAGTGTTTTGCTTCTGACTATCCCCTCCCCCAATCTGCTCTCCCTTCTATCACCTCCCCCCTTTTCATATCCCCTTCCCCTCCTACTTTTCTGTAGGGTAAGACAGATTTCTTTATCCAATTGAGTGTGCATGTTATTGAACCAATTCTGATGATGGGAAGATTCACTCACTTCCCCTCACCTCCTCCCTCTTTCTCTTCACTATAAAAGTTTTTTCTTGCCTTTTTTATGTGAGATGAGACTCATTCTACTTCTCCCTTCCCCTTTCTCCCAGTACATTCCTCTCTCGCCGCTTAATTTTTTTAGACATCATTCTTTCATATTCAATTCACACCTATATTCTGTCTATATATACTCCTAACTATGTTAATGGGAAAGTTCTTATGAGTTAAAAGTATCATCTTCCCATTTAGGTATATAAACAGTTTAAACTTATTAAGTTCCTTATGATTTCCCTTTCCTTCTTCACCTTTTTATGCTTCTCTTGAGTCTTGTATTTGAAAGTAAATTTTCTATTTAGCACTCATCTTTTCATCAAGAATGCTTAAAAATCCTCTATTTCATTGAATTTCCATTTTTCTCCCTGAAAGATTATACTCGTTTTGCTGGGTAGGTGATTCTTGGTTGTAATCCTAGCTCCTTTGTCCTCCATAATATCATATTCCAACCCTTCTGATCCTTTAATGTAGAACAAGCCTGCAAAACCTGCAGCCCATGGGTGCTTACAGCCTGCTGGTTGCTTGTGGCATGCCCAAGGATGTCCTCTATGTACAAAGGATGTTTTCCTCTACATTTTTCATAGTTTGCCCAAAATCCTTTGTCATGCTGCAAGCAGCCCAAGAGCTAGTCACCTGCTGCCTACAGGATATGCAGGCATATACAGGTATATACAGGATATGATGAAGAAACTGCTAAATCTTATGTTATATTTGTTTCTTTCTGAATGGTTGCAATATTTTCTCCTTAACCTGGGAGCTCTGGAATTTGGCTATAATATTCCTGGGAGTTTTAATTTTGAAATCTCTTTCAGGAGGTGATCAGTAGAGACTTCCAATTTCTAATTTACTCTCTGGTTCTAGAATATCAGGGGGAGTTTTTCTTAATAATTTCTTTAAAGATGGTGAAGCTCTTTTTTTGATCATGGCTTTCAGGTGGTCCAATAATTTTTAAATTATCTCTCCTGGATCTATTTTCCAGGTGAGCTGGTTTTTCCAATGAGCTATTTCACACTGTCTTCTAATGTTTTTCATTCATTTGGTTTTGTTTTATTGTTTCTTCATTTTTCATAAAGTAATTAGCTCAATTCTAATTTTTAAGGAATTATTTTCTTCAGTAAGTTTTTGTATCTCCTTTTCTATTTGTCCAGTTCTACTTCTTAATGAGTTATTTTTTTTCAGTGAATTTTTGTGCCTCTGTTCCCATATAGCCAACTCTGCTTTTTAAGGCATTTTTCTCTTCATTGGCTTTTTGTACCTCCTTTACCATTTGACTTAGTCTTTTTTTTAAGGTGGTATTTTCTTCAGTATTTTTTCACATCTCCTTTACCAAGCTATTGACTCATTTTTCATAATTTTCTTGCATCATTCTCATTTCTCTTTCCAACTTTTCCTTTACCTCTTCTACTTGATTTTCAAAATCCTTTTTGAGCTCCTCCATGGCCCAAGATCAATTCGTATTTTTCTTGGAGGCTTTGGATGTAGGAGCTTTGATTTTGCTATCTTCTTCTGAGTGTGTGTTTTGATCTGCATTGTCACCATAGTAACTTTCTATGGTCAGATACCTTTTTCTGTTGTTTGCTCATTTCCCCCGACTATTTCTTGACCTTTAACTACTTGTTAAAGTAGGGCTTTGCTTCTAGGTTGGAGGGTGCACCTGTCCCAAGCTTCAAGGGTTTTGTGGAGCTGTTTTCAGAGATATTTCTAGGATCTGTAAGTTTTCAGATCTTCTAAGGTAGTATGATCTAAGAAGAAGCATGTTTACCAACATACACACACACACCACACACATACATATATGGTTGTTTTTTTTTAAATGTCCAGATAATGTCAGTGAGAGTGGGGAATAAAAGATAAACGGGAGTCAATTATGGTAGTGTCAAAAGCGTGTCCAGAGTGCCACCACAGAGAGTGAACTGAGGCCATTGAGGGAAGCTGAAGACAAGAAAGAGGGCTTGCTTTTTTTGTTTTAGATCAAGTAAGAAAAAAGGGAGGTTCCAAAAAGTTGCAAGAGCTTTGCCCAGGGTAGACAGGATAGTAGCTAAAGCTGTTCATTTCTTATTTCCCTTCTATTTCTTTGATTAAGAATGGTCTTTTTGCACTGGAAATGTCAGAACTAGAATGACAAATAGGGAGCTGATACCAGATAAGTAAGAAGGATTATAAGAGAGCAACTAGTTAGCCTTGATAATCCAAGTCACTCGACCCAGATGAACCATACTTTAACATGGGATTGCTGAATCACTCAGTGATATTTGGAAGATCATGGAAAATGAGAGAGCTATCACAAAAGAAGGAGGAGAAAGAGGGGAAAACAAAGCCTGTAAATGTTAAAATGAACTTGACTTTAGTTATTGGAAAAATTGTAAAACAGATCATTAAAGAGAGGGTTGACTGATATCTAGAAAGGGAAGCAGTGATTATCAAGTGCCAACATGACTCTAGGTGATACCAAATTAATCTCATTTCCTTTTTTTATTTCCAGGATTGCTCAAGTTGCAGTTGAAGGTATTCTGTGAATATAGTTCACCTAGATTTTACCGAAGTTTCCAATACAGTATCTCATATTAGCAGAGAAGAGAGAGAAATGTGAGCTAGACAGTAATACTACTAGATAGATTTGGCACTGGTTGGATGATTGGACCAAAAAAAAGTAACTGTTAATGGTTCATTATCAATGTGACAGGATGGAGTACCTTAGGGACTTACACTTGGTCTTGTGAAGTTTAACATTTTTAATCGACAACTTGGATGAAAGGCTTAGATGGCATGCTCATCAAATTTGCAGATTACAAAAAGCTAGAAAGGATAATACACAATAGGATCTTAAGAGACAAGAAGACTGAGCTGAACTTAATACAATTAAATTAAAGAAAGATAAACATACAATTTTGTACTTGGGTACAAAAAGTCAACTTCACAAATATAAAAGGGAAAGAAGAGAGGCATGGATAAACAGCACATGATCCGAAAAAGATGGGGGAGCTCTTATAGGACGATAAACTCAATATATTATCAATGTGATTTAACAGTCAGAAAAGCTAATGCCAGTTTGGCCTACATTAAGAGAAGCAATAGGGAGATCATAATGTCATGATGCCCTACCCTTATTAAGACTCCAGTTGGTGTACTGCATTCAGTTCTAGACACCACAGTTTTAAATGGATGAGAGGCTGCTCATGGGTAGGCCAAGCTAATATAACAAAAGTGACAATTCTATCTAAATTAACTTACTTGTTCAGCGCCATACCAATAAAACTACCAAAAAATTATTTTATAGAGCTAGAAAAAATAGTAACAAAATTCACCTGAAAGAACAAAAGGTCCAGAATATCAAGGGAATTAATGAAAAGAAATTCTAGGGAAGGTGACCTAGTCATACCAAATCCTAAATTGTTTTATATAGCAGTAATCATCAAAACTATTTGGTACTGGCTAAGAAATACAGTGGTGGATCAGTAGAATAGGTTACGTCAATGACTATAGTAATCTACTGTTTGATAAACCCAACAACCCCAGCTTCTGGGATAAGAACTCACTATTTGACAAAAACTGCCAGGAAAACTGGAAAATAGTATGGCAGAAACTGGATATAGACTAACATCTTATCCTGCACACCAAAATAAAGTCCAAATAGGTACATGATTTAGACATAAAGGCTGATACTATAAGCACATTAGGAAGGCAAGGAATAGTTTCACCTGTCAGGTTTTTGGAGAACAGGAATTTATGACCAAGCAACAGACAGAGAAAATTATGAACTACAAAATGGATAATTCTGATTACATTAAATTGGAAAGTTCTTGCACAAAAAAAGCCAGTGCAAACAGGATTAGGAGGGAAGTAGAAAACTGAGAAAGAAATTTTACAGACAGTGTTTCTGATAAAAGCCTCACTTCTAAAATATATAGAGATCTGAGTCAAATTTATAAGAATATGTCATTCTCCAATTGATAAATGGTCAAAAGATATGAAGAGGCAATTTTTAGAGGAAGAAATTAAAGCTATCTATTGTCATATGAAAAATGCTCTAAATCACTATTGATTAGAAACATCAAAACAATCTTATGTATCATATCTTACCTAACAATTTGGCTAACATGACAACAGGGAAATTATAGCTCCTAGAGAAGATGTGGGAAAATTGTAACACTAATGCATTGTTAGAGAAGCTGTAAACTGATCCAACCATTCTGGAGAGCAATTTGTAACTATGCCCAAAGGGCTATAAAAATGTGCATACCCTTTGACCCAGCAATACCATTTCTAGGGCTATATCCCACAGAGATCATAAAAATGGGAAATGGACTTACATGTACATAAATATTTATAGCAGTTCTTTTTGTGTTGGTCAAGAACTCAAAACTGATGGGCTGGTCATCAATTGAGGAATGGCTGAACAAATTGTGGTATAAGAATGTAATGGAATAGTCTTGTGCTATAAGAAATGATGAGCAAGAGGACTTCAACAGACCCGGAAAGACTTGTATGAACTGATGCTGAGTGAAGTGAGTAGAACCAGGAGAACGTTGTACACAGTAACACCTACATTGTGCAATAACTGACTTGGATTAACCTAGCTCTTATCAATGCAAGCACCTAAAACAACTCCAGAAAACTCATGATGAAAAATGTCATCTACACTCACAGAAATATGGAATATGAATGCAGATCAAAGTATACAATTTACTTTTTTATTTTGTTTTTTCTTTCTCGTGGTTCCTCCCATTCTTTCTAATTCTTCTATACAATATGACTAGTGTGAAAATATGTTTAATAGGAATGTATTGCATGCCATCTTGGAGAGGAATGAGGGGAGGGAGACAGGGACAATTTAAAACTTATGGAAGTTAATGGTGAAAACTGAAAATAAAAATTCGTAAAAAACAAAAAAAGATTAGAGAATAATGGTGATGGAATTGGGAGTCCATGTTACATGAGGGTAGGTTCAAGTAACTGAGCATGTTTAACATGGAGAAGACTCAGGAAAGACGTGATACCTATCTTCAAGTGTCTTATGGGTAGTCATGCAGAAAACGGTGTAGATGTATTCTAATTGGCCCCAGATGGCAGAATCAGAAACAATAGGTAGATGTGGCAAAAAGACAAATTTAAGCTTTATGTCATGAAAATCTTCCAAAGAGTGCTGTCTAAAAGTGGGAATGAACTTCCTCATAATGCAGTGGGTTCTCTTTTGTAAGTTAGGTTATAGTGAGGAGTTTTGGGGTATGGATTTAGAGGCCCACTGAGGTCCCTTCCAATTCTCAAATTTCATAATTCTGTATATGTATATGTATAAAAGTATAGCTCATGCCCAAAGTACTCCTCTGTTGCAGACCAACGTGAGCTCTATAGAGCAGTACGGTTTATAGAACATTTGACACACTAAATTTCCTTTTATCCTCACAATAACAGTGGGAGGTGGGTACTACAATTTTTAATCACCCTTTTGAAGATAAGAAAACTGCAGTTCAGAGATATTAGATGATTTGCTGGCAAGCCACACAGCTCGTAAGTATTAGAGGTGGGATTTTGAACCAAGTCTTTCCTGATTCCAAGTCTTACCTTGTTCCTCTTCTACCATGTGACCTTGTCTGTACATGGATGTCCTGCCATGACTTCAAACCCTGCCATATTAAAGACTGATTTCATATCCAGTCCCCCTTCCCCTAATCTCCTGTTCCTTCCAACTCTCCTATATCTAATGGCAAGTGACAATGGCACCCTCCTTTCCCATCAGGTTGGACACTTCTCCTCTTCTGATTCTTCTCATCCCATATAAACAGTTGGTAAATTTTGTTGATGTTCTATCACACCAAACCTTTCCTCTGCTTATGCTAACACCACTCTAGCTCAACCTCAGCCCACCTCTTTCTTCCTTTTTTTTCTTAATAGCCTTGTAAATTATAGCATCATAAAGCTCAAGCCAGAAAAGGCTTTAGAAGTCATCTGGTCTAATGTTTTCATTTTTACAAATGAAAAACTAAGAACTAGAAAAATTAAATGACATACTAAGGATCACAAAGGTAGGAAGTGGCAGATGTGGGATTCAACCCCAGGTCCTTGGCTTCCTCTGGCACTCCTCTCACTGTTTCTCATTAATTAGGTTCTCCTTCTTTTCATTCTCAAATTCATATCTCACACAGAAGCCCACAACAGTATTTATAATGCACAGAACTTTCCATGTCACTCCTCCTCCTCAAAAACCTCCACCAGTTCTCTATCACCTATAGGATATAATTGGTCTTTAGTCTGAAATGGAAGACCTTCCATAATCTAGCCTCAACTTCCCCCCAATCTTATTCTGTATTATTCTCATTCATTCTCTATGTTCCAGCTAAACTGGAATACTATGTCAACTTGTTCTGCCCCTTGCTGACACTGTGGGTTCATATAAACTATCATCCTTTTCCTTTTCATCAGGAATATACTCTCTTATTCTGACCTGTTGAAATTCTTCTTCCAGGTGCAGTTTTGGTGTTTTCTCCCCTCAACTGGCCAAGTGGAAAGTTCTAATTACTGTCTGCCATCACATTTTCTGTTACTTGGAAGTCTCCTTTGTTTCTATCACATCATATCTTACATCCTGCTTAAGGCTGTTTTCCTCTAGTAGAAGGTATTCTTGCGTGGAGAGGAGGGAGCTGTCAGTGCTTTTTCTATATTTGTGCCTTGTACATGGTAGGTGCTAAATATGTTTAAACAGAAATCCTATTTGTCTTTTAGGAAGTTCATCCCATTTCCTCCACAAGATCTTTCCTAAGCACCAGTCAGAAAGACATGGCGAGACTCCTTATGGCATTAATCACATACTGCTTTAGGGTATCCTTAATTGTGCACATTTTTATCTCCATTATAAAACTTTTGCAGGAAGAGACAGTTCGTTTTTAATCTCCTACAACACTTTTTATGGAAATACTTCAATGGATCTGTGTTCTCATTGACATGGTGCCTTCTCTACTGATGGGGTTAAAAAATCCACCTACAGTTTATTATCCTATGAGGCTCTCGTCCATGTGGTCTCCTGAATCTACCATAAGTGGTCCATGCAATGTGCAGAGGGCCTTGTTTTAGATCTCTTGACATTGTGTGGGGATAGTAATGGAACAGAAAGCATATCCATCAGTTATTGCTCATTTACACCACATGACTGGCATCTCCTTGATCTTTTATATATTTTGGTGCATAATCCTTTTTTGGTAGCATGCTGCATCCAACTTGCATCCAGTTTGTAGATTCTACAATTGACCTTTGAATAATCACTAACTTTCATTCTTTGGAGAATGTAATTCTATAATTTAGTTATATGGTATTAGTGGACAAATAAATAACATGGTCTTAAAAAAGATGCATTTTGTTTCATGAATAAATGTAGGGATCACTAAAGGGACTCAATAATTTCTCAGTTCTTCTCCTCCTCTTATTCAATCCTAGGCTGGTTCATTGTCCATAGAGAGAGTCCATGAGATACTAATGGAACTGAAGTCATCTTTCCCTACAAACCCTCCCTCTTTCCTAACTTCCTTATTACTAGACGGTAATATCATCCTCTCAGTCTCTCAAGCTCACAATCTAGGAGTTATCCTGGACCCATTTCTAATCTGTTGCCAAGGTCTACCGATTTTACTTTTGCAGTATCTCTCAAATATGACCCTTCTCTCCTCTGACACTGCCACCACCCTGGTGTTGGCCCTCATCACCTCACATTTGGATTATTGTAATAGCTTGCTGGTGAGTCTGCCTGCCTCAAGTCTCCCCACTCCAATCCATCCTCTAAAGTGATTTTCCTAAAATGCAGGTCCAACCATATCACCCCTCTTCAGTAGCTCCCTACTGTCCCCATGAGCATCCTTCAACTTTTCTAATCTTCTTACACCTTACTCCCCAAAGGTACTCTCTGATCCACGGACTTGGGTCTTCTTGCTGTTCCACAAACAGGACACTCCATATCTTGAATGTGGACATTTTCTCTGGCTGTCTCATGTGCCTGGAATGTTTTCCCTCCTCATCTCTACTTACTGGCTTCCCTGGTTACCTTTCAGTTTCAACCAAAACTTCATCCTTAAGAATCCTTTCCCAATCTGTCTTAATTCTAGTGCCTCCTCACTCTTAATCATTTCTTATTTATCTTGTATATAGTTTGTGTGTATTTGTTTGCTTGTTGTCTCATTAGATTATGAGCTCCTCAAGGGCAGGTGTTGTCTTTTGACTTTTTTGGTATCCCTAACACTGAGTATAACACCTGATACATATAGCAAGTACTTAAATGTTTACTGACTGATTGACAGAAGTGGACTATTCATTTAATTGCATTCCACAGTTTGGGTGGTAGGCATTCTTTAGCCACTTAGTTTTTCTCTTTTGTGAATAATGAGGCTTTATGGTTTTGAGCAATTGTGGATTTCATTTAAAAGGTTTTGCAATGTTCCAGGGCTTGATGAAATCACTCAGTCATCCACAAATTGGAGCATGTGGAAGACCTCCATGGGGAATCTCACTTCCATCTGATGACTGGTGCTTTATAACAGTTTGAGATCAAGAAGTGCTATTCCCTGTTCACTGCTACTTTTAATCATTTTCCTTATTTTCTAGATCTTTTATTTTTCCAAATGAATTATTCTTTTATCAAATTCAATGAAGTATCCCCCTTGGTAATTTGATTGCTATGGCATTAAAAGTGCAGATTTTGGCAGTACTGTCATTTTCATTATATTGGCATGGCCAAACCATGAACACTGAGTATTCCTCCAGCTATCTAAGGTGTTCTTTATTTAAAGAGTATTTTGTAATTGAATCTATACAAGTCTTTTGTGTGCTCTGGTAGGTTGATCCCCAAATATTTTATGCATTTTGTAGTTATTTGGAATAGAATTTCCCTTTCTCTTACGCTTTTTGTTATCATAAAGAAATGCTGTTGTTTTTTTCTAGTGTTTATTTTGCAGCCACAACCTTGCAGAAGCTATTGTCTTAATTAGTATATCTGCTGATTCCTTAAGATTTTCCAAGTGTATCACCATATCATCAGCAGATAGTAATAGCTTCATCTTCTCTTTCAACTATTTTTATGCCTTTGACATCTTTCTAAAGTTTGCTAGCATTTCCAGAACTATACGAAACAACAGTGGGGAAAATGGGTATCTTTGTTTCACTCCCGTACTTAGTAGGAAAGGTTCTAACACATCCCCATTAAACACAATGCTGCTTTTGATTTTAGATAGATGTTTTTTTATATTAAAAAAGGTCCCTCTCAACTTTTTTGGTAGAGGCCTTAGCATAGAAGAGTGCTGGATTTGGTCAAAGACCTTTCAGCATCTTTTTCAGACGATCATGTGGTTTTGGATGTTTTCGTTTCCATTAAATACGCTGGTTGTTTTCTTAATGTCGAACTATGTTTACATCTCTAATATAAATTCCACTTGGTCATAATGAATGACCTTGGATAAATCACTATAATCTGTTTGACAGGATTATGTTTAAAATTTTTGAGTCAATATTCATTCATGATCGTAGCCTAGAGTATTCCTTCTGTATTTTATTATTCCTTGGAAAAGGTATTTTAGCAATATTTGTCTCATAAAAGGATTCTGACAAAATGCTTTCATTCTCAACTTTTGAAAATAATTTGTAAAAAGTATGGGTTCTAATAGTTCTTTTGAAGTCTGATAAAATTCTCCTATGAATTCATCAAGATCAGATTTCTTTCCTTTGGTAAAACCTTTACAGTTACTTCTACTTCCTTATTTAAGATCTCTATTGTTCTACTGATTGGGTATTTCATATTTCTGAAAGTACTCCTCTATTTCTTTTGCATCCTCAGGTTTTTGTGTTTGTTTTTAGTATATAACTATGTATAATGTCAGATTTCTTTGTTTTTTTTTCTTCATCTTTTGAGTTTTGTTGTGATTTCATTTTGTGCATTGGTGTCTTAAAGATTTGATTTTCTGCTCTCTTTTAAATCAGATACAAGTTTATCCATTTAATTAATCTTTCTGAAGAACTAGCTTTAGTTTTATCATTTCCACTTCTCCCCCCTGCCAATTTATTTCCAACATAGCTCTAATATCCTTTCTTTTGTTTTTATTTAGGCTTGTTGGTCTTTTAATTTTCTATAAAATGCCTATTCAGTTCATTAAATTTCTACTTTTCTATTTTGTTAATGCACATTTATGGGGATAAGATTTTTTCCCGGGAATTGTTTCAGCTGCATCCCAGAAATTTTGGTATGTTTCATCATTATCATTTTTTACATATTGTTTTATGATTTATTCTTTGGCTCATTCATTATTTAAAATTTCATTGGTAAGTCTTCATTGGATTCTGTATCTTTTTGCTTATGGTCCCTGAACCAATTTGGATTTTTATTGCATTATGGTCTATAAAGGACATATTAACCATTTCTGTCCTTTTACATTTAATGTTGGCAATACATGTTTAATTTTTTTTTAAAGGTCCATATGATCCTGAGAAATATATGTATTCTTTGGCTCTCCCATTTAGATTTCGTAAGTTTTTTAATTTGTTTCTTCAACAATGTGCTCAGTTCTACATTTTCATTATTAACTTTGTTAGACTTATCCAAAACTTAAGGATATTGAAGACTTCCATCATTATCGTGTTACTGTCTTCCTGTAGTTCAAATAATAATTCCTTTACAAAGTTGGATGCTGAGACATATGGAGCATATGTTTAATAATGACATTGGGTTGTTGGGTTTTTTTTGTCATCTATGGTTCCTTTAGGCATAATGCAGTTTCCTTGTTTCTTCCTTTTTATTTTTTGAATGTTTGTTTTTGTTTTGTCAGAATGATTACAAGTCCTGCTTTTGGGGATTCATTTGATGTATAGCAAATTTTTTCCCATCTTCTCACTTTTATTTTGTGAATGTTTTTCAAACATGTTTCTTGTGAGCAACGGATTGTAGAATTTTGCTTTCTTATTCAATCTGTCAGTTTTTCATTTTATTGAATTGTTTAATCCATTCAGATTTGAAGTTACGAGTTAGATTTATATTTACTTCCATCTGTCGTTAATAGTTTTTTTCTCTAGTTATGACTCCTCCGCTCCCCTCCTCCCCCGCAACCTGTAACAGTGCCTATGCTCCTTCAGTTATTTTACCTTAATCTTTTTTAAGTTGACCCTGGTCTCACCCTCTCCTCCCTTCACCCCTGATTCTGTCTCCTTTCCCCTTGGAATTGTGCTCTTTAGTTCCTTTTTTTCTCCTGCTTTTATCTGGTTACATAACCACGCACTCAGCCCCACTTCTCTTCGCCAAACAGATTCCCCCCTTTACTCTTCTTCAACTAGTTTTGTTCACTAGATTTTTAAACTTCATTTTTTTGCACCCCTTTTCACAAAGGATTTTTCCTTATCCATTCTCTCTGCCTACTTTAGTCCTTTATTCTATGGTTCATGATCCCTATAAATATCTGATTTCTCTAATTTCTATTCCTCACACCAAACTTTTAAGATATCCGTTCTAGGCTCTCCTCTCTAGGCAATACAGAAAGGAAATACATAAGGATTCCCCCTTTCCATTGGGCCTCACAGAACAATGCTAATTTTTGCAATTGTCAGAGAGCACCCAGGATAGCCCTCTACCTCTGCAACCCACCGAGATATACCCTCTCCCACTTACCTCTCCATCACCCCATTTGTCTTAAAAATCTCCTCCTTGGGCCCAAGTTCTCCCATTCCCTCAGATGCTCTAGTTACCCCTGGCAGTTGGAACTTCATGGGAGTTTTTTTCATCCATGGGAGTATTAGTGGAACCCCCTCCCACTACCAAAGCAAGGTCTTTTTTCTTTCTTCTCCCTTTTACATTTCCCCCTACTCCTCACCCACTTTCCTGCAGGTTCTGAGACCATAGGGGTCAACCTGCCTCTCAGTGCTAGCCCTAGTGCTAACACATCACACATTCCTCTTTGCTCTATGCCCCACTCCCATGTACCTTCCATGTTTTATTATATATAGTCCCACAAAAACCCTTGATTCACCAGATTCTGTCCATAATGCCCCAAGCCCACCTCTTCACTGTGACCTCCACTGGGCTCCTGCCTTCACCTATCTCCTTGTGCACACTTAGAAAGAAGTCCCTAACTGGTCTGCTGCTATTGCTATCCTTGGTACATTTATTCATTCCTTTTAAATTTCTGTTGTCTGGGGTGTCTAAGAAGCGGAAAAACTTCCATTTTTCTTTCTAAAAAGGTTTCAAATACCTTCGTTACTGAATATGCATCTTTTTGCATTTATGGTGAAGCCCAGACTTTGCAGGCTAAGTTACTCTGAGCTGCATCATGAGCTTCATTTCTCTCAAGACTCACTCCTGCATTCTCTAGTGGGTGCAAAATATAGTCCTGTTATTCAGATTTCCTTTCTTTTGTATGTGTCTCTTTCCTGATGGTTTGCAGAACCTTTTGCTTCTGATTGGTTAAATTTAACCACTGCATGTCTTCAAGTTTGTAACGGATTTTTTCCCAAAGGTGGGTGACCTATGAATTTTTCAAATAGTATTTCATGTCATGTGTTCATAAGTTCTGAGCAGTTTTTTGTTTCTTGCATAACGGTATCAAGATTTTTTGTCTTGTATTCTGAATATCTCTACACACCCAGTCTTTGGGAGAATGGAAATGGCCCCAGCTGAATGCTGAGTGCTAACCTCCCTGCTCCCCACCCCCACTTCAGCCTTCCTTCTATTTCTCAGTTTCTTAGAGAGCAGTAGCAGTAGTTCAGAGCTCTGTAGTGCTGGTACTACAGGGCTGCTTACTCTGGCAATAGGAGTTCAGTTTTACAGCAGTAGTACAAGGGGATTGTCTGCTGAAATACTGGGTGTTGCTTTGTTCTTTTGCCACTGGTTGCTGTGCAATACTGTTCAGTCTGCAACTGGAAAGTGGGAGGGGGAACCAGGGCAAGGGGCTGAATTTTGCTAAAAGCCGGCACCGGGTCTTTGCATCTGCTAGTGTAGCTACACAGAAAATAATATGGGAGGTAGATAGCAGAGTGGTGTGGTCCTGAGTGAGCTCAGGGCCAGTGTGTGTCAGTTTACTTTTTAAACCTTTTGGATTAAACCTGAAGTTGCCTTATCTTTGGTACATAATTTCTGCTTTGGAGAGGCCTGAGAGAGGTCATGGGGATCAAAGAAAATGTCTAGTCCTCCATATAATCTTATTCATATACAGCAACCTGAAAGTTGTTATATAACCTTTTATTCAAATCTGTTATATAAGCTTTTATTCAAATCTATTATATAAGCTTTTATTCAAATTTTATTCAGATTCTGGGTTCCAATTGGCTGAATGTTCATGACAGACCATCTAAGTGGAGAATAGATAGAGCTTTGGACCTGGAGTTAGAAAGACTCAAGTTCAAATCTGGCCTCAGACACTTCCTTCCTACTGCGCGACCCTGGTGTCTGCTTCAGTTTTCTCATCTATAAAATGGAGATGATAATAGCATCTGGTGGACAGGTAGGTGGCGCAATGGATAGAGTACCAGGCCTGGAGTCAGGAAGACTCATCTTTTCGAGTTCAAATCTGACCTCAGACACTTACTAGTTGTGTGACCCTGGACAAGTCATTTAACCCTATTTGCCTCTGTTTTCTCATCTGTAAAATGAGATACAGAGGGAAATGGCAAACCACTCCAAGCATCTCTGCCAAGAAAAAGTTGGACACACCTGAAAAACAATAGCACCTACCTCCCAGAGTTGTTGGGAAGATAAAATGAGATATTTGCAAAGTACTTAGCACAGGAGAGAAATAGGCACATGTTACAAATTCCGTGTAATTAGGGATTGTATCATTATTTTTATTTATATACACCATGCCTAGCATAGTGCCTGTCACTTGTTAGATGCTAAATGCTTGATAGTATTATTAAACAAAAGAAAATTTGTAAACATTAATTTGCTATGTAAATGCTATTACTAT
Source organism: Potorous gilbertii (assembly GCA_028658325.1). Taxonomy (NCBI): domain Eukaryota; kingdom Metazoa; phylum Chordata; class Mammalia; order Diprotodontia; family Potoroidae; genus Potorous; species Potorous gilbertii. The sequence goes on from CM053772.1 coordinate 57,840,188, forward strand.
GAAGTTATGGGTGACCACAATTGCTATTCTCTTTCTTTGATCATTCTAAGGCTAAAGCTACCACTCATAGTTAGAAATTAAGTCTTCCCTATTGGCATTCTATATTTTTTATTTTAAATAATTTTATTTGATCTTTTCTTTTTTCTATCACTCAAATTTCCCCCTGCATTTACCACCCCAAGTAATTTCATATAACAAATAATTTTTTAAGAGAAAAAATATCAGTAAAACCAATCAATAAATTGAAAAAATCTGAAGTTGTCATCAATGTTCACATCCACAAAACCACTACTTGTTCAAAAAAGTAGGTCTTCTTGGTATTTTCTATGTTGCTTTTTTTGACCTTCCAATTTAAGGGACATTCTGTTCCCCTTTCCAGGCTATGAACTCATTGTATATGGAGGTATGAGTAAGAAATTTACTAGGACACTAAGTGGTTAAATCACTTGCTCTGGGATATCCAGGATGTGCTCAAGGTGGGGCACAGGTCATTCTGTTTCTGAGGCTGACCTTCTTCATCTGTTACATCAATGCTGTCTCTCCTCCTGAGTTCTGGCTATCAGGAGCAGTGGCAAGGATGAGAGAATCAAAGCCCTAGGAGAAAGGGCTATATATGCATTTATCGACTGACAAGTGAATAAGTAAAATCTCATCACAAAGCACCATGGTTCTCCGGTTACATCTAAGTCAAATCACATCCTGTGTACATCATGATACAGAGTGCATCTTTCAATGGAATATAGAATGCAAACAATGCATAATCTTTACACCCTAGACCTACTAGAGTAAATACTGTAGTTCTAGCATCCATAGAACTGTACAGTTTCTATGAAGTAAACAAAACAAAACAAAACAAAAAAGGAGCTTTCATTACTACTGGAAGTTAAAATCTATAGTGAAAATCACAAAATTCCTACTAGGGGGCTAACATAACTTCTGTTGATAACTCACTTCCTAATCGTTCCTAAGTCCAGTTTACAAAGTGGCATGTCTAATTCTGGTCCTCTTCTTCCACTAAATTTAATGATGAAATGCTCATGTCTGTACACTTCGTTATTAGCTGTCACATGGTTAATGATCCCTCATCTAGGTTCTGAAGTCCTGAATTGCTGCTAAATCTCTAAAAGGAAAAAATTCACTTCGCCAAAACTCTTAAGTAGTTACTAAACTCTATGACACTGACTGCTGAAACGTGCGTAAATAACAGTCTTTTAAAACTAGATTAAAAAGGCATACTATAGTTTATACTAAAAGAATAAAGATTTTTATTAAGCATTGTAAGTTGCATTCAATAGCCTTCAAATACACCACACCACAATCCATCTACAGTCAATCAAACCCAACAGTAGTTCATTCTTGCACAATCCATGAGTTAGGGCAGAACTCCCTTCAACTTACATTAAGATACCTACTTAGCTCTTGCGGGCAGGGAATGGGGAATTACACCTCATTTCTGATCACTAATGTGTGATGAAGAGCATCAGGAGAATTATATGAAAACGAATATAAAGAAATGATTCTGATTTCGAAGTACATTAAGTTTGGAAACACTAACAAAAACATCAAAATGATACAGGTATATTTGCTTATACTAAATTCTTGATGGGAAAGTTCTCAAGAACAAGCAATTTGTTTCCTGCTACAGAAGGGGGGTAGTTTTTGAAGATCAAAGCTTTTTTTTTGTTTTTCACAGAATTTCATATTTGCTAATATGAAGGCAAAAAACAGCAACAGAGAACAATAATGCATACAGCAATGAGTACACCAGGGTAACGTTGATATTCAAAACGGCTAGATAATTTTTTAAGTTTTAGAATAAATGCAACAGAGGTCAATAATCACAAAATTTTAAGGTTAGAGCAAGATCAGTCAATGACTAAACATAGTTAACATCTTTTATAGGACTATTACTGATTATTAGCTTTTTTGTTTTGCAAATGGGCACAGTACTTGTAAGAATGGAAGAGAGGACAATAACATGCATAATATTAACTACACACTTTAAAAATCATGAACCATGCAGAAGTTCAGCTCAAATAGTACTAATGGTCTACGTCCGATTCAAAACCACATAGTTCATTGATCACGGATGCATGGTATTAGTCACAAAAAGTTTCAGAACACATTGTGTTGATTTTGAAAGGTCATTTGCATCTTCTATGATTTCAAGTTTATCTCCATTGAACTTGCTTGTAAAGTATGTATGACGTACTGTAGAGTGAAAATCAGCAGAACTGCAAGATTACTCTATAATTTTTAGTTTCGATAGTTGCACATTTTTAACACAAAAGAACCACATCAACAGTGATGAAATTTTAAGTAAGAAAGAAAAACTGTGGTTGTGCCTTATTTTTTTCATAATCATGAAATTAAAGCCTTAAAGAAAGCTTTTATTGTGACACAGTAATGCAAAATCAAATATAATGGCATACATATGGTGCCAAATACTAAAAATTATATTTTAAGCTATATATACTTAAAGACTGCCAAAATTTGTTTTCTTTATATTTCAAGAAACAAAACTACAAGCTTTTGTCATAACCAGTTTAAACTTTATGTATACTTCATTTTAAGTGCGGGAGTCAAATGCTCTTCATTTTCTTTTTTGTGTGTGTGTTTTATTGTAGCATTTTGACTACAACTGGTTAAAACTAAAAATGTGTTGTTTAAATCTCTGACATCAAAGAGGGATCCGAATTTCCAAAGTCCTCATTTTTCTCTTACGGAAAGGAAAAAATGTACATAACTGTAGGCTCTCTTTCTTTCCAGATATTCCTAATCCTTACCATTCCAACATCCTTCACCCTCTATAAAAAATAAGTTTACTCTTCTTTTTTTAAGACAGCTGCCTCAAGAGTATCATCTTTATGGCAAACACTGTCTGCATTTAGTGCATTTAAGTGAGGATTTGTATTGCACATTTTAGAGTCATTACTCAAGGCACTTTCAGACTGGTTGGAAGCCCTGCCATCTGCCGTATTCCCATTCATCTGGGAAGCTGGTTTCTCCTCATTCACTACTCCATTTTCAGCCAGGGATCCATCTGAAGACACGACTGAGGATTTAGATTCCTCTGATTTTGACTTAAGTTCTTTGGCCACTTCTTCTGCTGAAGCAGCATAAGGAGGTTTACCCTGTTTAACACAAGAGAAAATGAGAAGTAAGAAAAGTTCCTGCTGTATGCTGGTGAAGAAGGGATACTAGCTCCTGTCAAATGATACTTGAACCAACAGACAACAGATCCACCTCCATGTACATGGCAGGGACACAGCAGTATTCCCCAAAGGCTGTGTCTCAGCTGATTTTCCTATCACCTCTGCCTCACATCATCGTCTCCTGGATGTCTCACTCTCCCTTAGGGTTGCTTTTCAGGGACCACCAGCTTCGACATCTTCCAGTTTTAAGTTCCCTCTCCTCTTCGCAATCATTCGATGTTGTCAATGGTTGGCAAAAGGGCAATCACCACTGAAGGAATTCTGCCAAAGTCCTAGATGAGCAGCTTACTCATAGTAGGCCTCACAAAGGTTTTTTGAAATGAGTGACTATTACATGCCTCAGACGCAGAACAAACTCTGAGGCTGTATTGGAGCAGGTGTAAGGTATGCAGAAGAAACACTGATTTCCCTCCCTTCCCCCAATAGCTGGGTCACAGATGAAGTATATGTAAATTGAATCATTAATTTTGTAAATTGAAGAACCATTCCCATGTGTAAATCCAAATGTTCATATTAAGTTTTCTTAAGGTGAAAAGATATATTTTGTAAGTGATATATTCATGCCATACTTGGATCCAAATGTTAAAATATGAATTTCTATGAAAAAATAAGTCTTACTTCTTCACGATGGAATCAGTAAGATCCTGCAAGAAACTCTAACCTTCAAGAGAAATGCAATGATATAAGGAAAAAAGGTAACGGATTGGCTTAGTTATATATTTTTCTATAGCTTAAAACACTTCTAACATGTTTTAAAAGGATTTATCTTAAAATGAAGTATACAATTTTGATTCTGCTTCTCCATAAAGACTTAACTCCCTCCAGATGTGTAACCAAGAATCACCTGGAGCTATAGTATAATTATCTAAGAGTCATAAGATCACAGCATGATAAAACAGGACAAGACCTAACACAGCCCCACTCATTTTAAAGAGGAGAAAACCACGACTGTCACTCGTTAGTGAAGGAATCGAGACTCCTGCTTTCTAGCTCACAGCTCCTTCCACTAGCCCAGCACGTGCACTCTCACAAATGACAATGTCTCAGAATAGCCTTGAGGACAAGATGATGGTGCACCAAGGGACTCTCAGAACTGGTGGAATGACCGGAACCAAAGAGAAGTCATTAATGGACTCATGTCCAGCTTGAAAGGAAGTCTCCAAGAGAATTCTCTGGGCAGTTATTCTCAGAGCCAAGCTGTCTGACATTTCTATCACTGATTTATATGAAGGAAACAGACGATGTGCTAACCAAGTCTGCAAATGACACAGTTGAGAGTGACAGCTAACAAGCTGGATGAGATGGGATCTTGGCTAAATTTAATAAAGTAAAACTTAAGAGAAACAGAAGTGAACCTCAACTACAAACAGCTGTGAGGGGCTTCACACTGAGGACTCTGGAGGCTGCCTAGTCCAACCTCCCCATTGTACAGATAAGGAAATAAAGGCAAAGGGAAGCGGTCTGCAATGGTGGGTCCTCTGCCTCCACTGTACCATTAACAATGCTTGTTGGATAGATACTACGGGCATTATCATACCTATTTTACATATGGAGAAATAATTGGGCGACTTGCCCAAAGCTATAGAGATGGTATCATCACAGGGGGGACTTAGACTCCCAAACTAGCCCTTTCTCACCCTGGAGAAGTGATCCAGGCTACAAGATCTAGATGCAGGAACAATATGAAAGGGCAATCAGAAAAGAGGCCGCCACCTCAGACTAGAGGGCTAGTGTCCTGAAGAGCAAGGTGACGGTCCCACTGAAGTCAGCCCTGATCCGACTGGGCACACGTTCAGGTCTGAGTAGCACTTCACTGACAAACTGGAATATGACTGGAAAGGAGTAACCAAGGTGAAGGTTATATTCATTGATTGTAATGATCAGTTTAAGGAGGTGACCTCAGTGTGGGGGGGGGGGGTATTGAAACAGCTCTCATCATATATATCTGAAGGGACTTCATATCAAAGAGATCTGACTTACTCTGCTTGATGTTAAAGTGCGGAACTGGAAGCAACAGGGTAAGTTTCAGAGAGGCACATTTTCTCTCTAAATGGAATGAAACTTCCTTCGCACTAGAAGAAGTCCTAACTCAGACTCAGACGAGAGTGGATCCCCCCACTCCCAGAGCTATTGCCAAGCAAAGGTTAGATAAGCACTTCAAGCAAAAGGGAGATGTTGTAGAAAAGAGTCAAAAAACAAAACGAAACACTAAAGGGATGTTGGGCTTCCAGGAACAGAGCCAGTCCCTCCATCCTCTCCTCATCAGACATCTGAAATCTGCAGTTTAAGACACCCAGGAGGCCAACCAGAGCGATGAAGAGACTGCTGCTTGCATCCATGTCACATAAGGAACTGGCTGAATGAAATGGGGTTTTTGGCCTGAGGAAGAAGAGACACAAGAGTTGTGCTGGCTTCAAATCTAAAGGGCTGTCTTGTGGAAGCGGGATCGGACAGGTTCTACTGGCTCTACAAGTCAGAACCGGAACCAGTGGAGGTCGTCACAAAGGGGCAAATTTAGATCTGATGGCAGGGGACGCCGACTTCACGATAACCAGCTGTCCAAATCCAGAGTGGGCTCTCGGCTCCCCTCACTTCTATGTCAAGTAGAACTTCAGGGATGTCTTGTCAGGCCTATTTTACTGGACATTTCCTTTTGGGTGCGGGTTAGACTAGAGGGTTACTATGTATGGCCCTTCCCAACTCTAAATTCTGTGATTTTCTGTTCCAAACCTGAGATTCTGTGATCAGTGCCTTCCAATAATTATCTTGATGAAACAGAAGTCCCACTTCATATTCTCTCATCCACAGAAGAAATGGAGACCCGTGGGTCACCACCAACTGAGTAAATTACTCTGTACAAATTTAGGGAGAGGGATGAAATTTCTTCTCAGACTTCGATTTCTCTAAAAATCTTTTTTCTGAATTCTCCTATCTTACCCTTTAGTTGAGTCAAACAAATAAACCAGAATTTGGAAACAGACGATACTTGTTTTCTTATTGCCTTGGAATGGAAAATGCTTGCACAAAAAACAAGGGATAGTTAAAGAAAAAGAGCTGACTGGGGATTTTCAGGAATTCTCTCACATGAGGCTTCTTTCTCTTCCCTCCCCTCTGAAAACAACGACATAAGGTTCTTTGAGAGGATGACACAATCCACAAGTGAAAATGTATCAGGTGTTGCACTGGACTATGTTGTGGTATTTACAAAGGAAGAAGAATGTACAGTTCCTGCCTTAACAAGCTTATAATCTAGTCTGGGTAACCAAACTAAAGTCACATGAAAGAAATAAAACAAAGCTATTGGTCGTTACCAGTAACTACTTTAGAAAGGCTGTTGGAGAAGAAGTTTTCATGACCAAAAGAAGGACAAGTCATGGTGAAATTACTTGCGCCTTGCTAGGTGTGGCTTAAGGAAATTAGAAACCAGAAGATAATGATTATGTGATCTTCTGGGGTTTGAAAGGACATGGTGAAAAGGGAAAATCTCGTGCTTTGTCTCCTCCACAAATCTTTCCTCCTTCTTGTTCACACAAGCCACTGATGCTTTCCCTCTTTCAGGGTAGAGCCGTAACAACTCTTTATTTAGAGATTCTTCCTTTCATTCTGTTCATGCTGTGGTTTGTATTAATGTTTCTGTTACCAGCGGACCTGAACTGTTAATAAATTTTGTTAATTCTACATGGTGCATTCCCAGGTGATAAGTGGCATCGCTAACTGAACCAAATGAGCTGACAAAAGGACATGAGAAAAACAGGATAGGATGATGGATTCATCAACTGGTACCAGATGGGAGTTGCAGCTTTCTCCTCATGAAGCTGGAGGTTAGGAAGTACCCAGAAGGCTGATCCAAGGGATGGGAATGGGCTCTTTATATTAACTGAAGCACATCTCCTTAAGAAAAGGTGGTGGCCCAGAATGACTGAATAGTGTATTCTGCTAAAAGACTCAGGAAGAATATAGAGTCCTAGTGCTTCTAGTGGACAGCTGAGGCAAAGGGATGGCTAGCCATGCTGGACCTTTGGACCAGATCTCAATCTGAGTCTTAGCTTCCTCATGAGTAACACTGGATGGGAACAAATGCTTTATCTCCCTAGCAAGATCAAATGAAATAATGTATGTGAAGGTGCTCATGAGATAAGAACACCACCACTGACTTCAGTGTTTTTCAATTTGAAAGGTTATTAGCAACAGAAAAATAACAGCATAGAATTATATTCTTATATTTCTTCTGAATCTTGTCTTGATTACAACACCAGAAAACAGTACACTGGTAGTTTAAGATAAAAATGCTATCTTACATGTATCCTCCTTATTTAAATCCCATATTAACTTTATTTTGAGGACAAACAAAAGTAACCAAGCTAGAAACTAATTCAGCTCAAGAGCTATGCCACTGCATGATTCAAGACATGCTGTAGGACTTATGATGAAAAAACTGATGGAGTCTGAAAGCAGATTGAAGCATACATTTTTTTAATCTTACTTTTCTTGTAGATTTTTTTTGGTGGTTTGTGTTTTTTTCACAATAAGAATAACATGGAAATATGTTCTGCATGACTGCACATGTATAACTAATATAAAATTCCTTGCTTTCTCCATAGGGGGGAGGGAGAGAATTTGGAATGCAAAATTTTAAAGGTGACACTACCCTTGTCCCCAATATAGCCCTAATTTGAAACCATGCATCTTATAGGCTTTTTCCTTAAAATGTATTTGTTTAATAGTTTTCATATGAAAAGCCTACGTACTGCAACTCATTACAAAGTTTGCCAATAGCTATTATGTGTCATGAAATACTCAGTATTGGTTTTCTACAATGTAAACTACTAAAGAGAACTAAGGACAATTTTCAGCATAGATTCCCTAGGCCTTACTCTGATGTATCATCATTGTCCAGAAAAAGAACATGTTGTGACATAGTGAAAAGATCACTAGATTTATAATCACAGGACCTGATTGATACTGTGGCCTAGGGTTGAAATCATGTAACCTCCAGACTGGGTTTTACTATCTTTCTCTATAAAAGAAGAGTCTGGGACTAACTGATGTCTGGTATCCCCTTCCAGTCTTCTGATTCTAGAATGATATTCTATTCCATACATCAATTATTTCTTTCCATTTTGCCAAATTTTATTCATCATTCAAAGCCTAAATAAAGCTCAACTCATTTCTGTGAGGCCTTCTCTTACTATTCCATTTCTAAACTTCTCTTAAATCCTATAACATTTTACAGTTAAAGCACGTCAGGATTATACTTTGCATACTTCTATAAATTTATTAGTTACTAAAATTAATATTATGCCTAGTATTAAAATAATTTACAAAATAGTGATCTTGTGGAATGAAAGTTTTGGAATTGTACCATATGGGAATTGGACTGACTTGAGAGTTCACAAACCCCAAAACCCTGGTACGGTGCATTTCATCATAACCACTTTACTGTTTTATACGCTGATGTATGTCAGTAAGAAACTGGAGTGTGGTACCATAGAGGTAACAACAAACTGAATACTTTCAAAATTCACCTGTTTCTGGACAGGCCAATGTCTCAGACTTGGAACACAGAAATCAGACCTATTTGGGGTCAATCTGTATGAATTAAGGTTTTAGGGGTAAGGAGTAAAACCAATAAAAGATTATGAATACCATTTCCCTCAGACATGTCAGAGAATTTATTCTCCCTTTGTTCAAATAGTTTCCAACCATGGGTTCAAAGATGTCTGACATCACTAAAACTATCATTTCCCATTTTCACTTCTTTCTCAATTCAGATCTTACTAGCACAGGCCAGGCCTTTATGCCACCAGATAAGATGGCTACATTTTCAACACCTGGACTGTCCATGAGGACCACTTTCTTCAGGTCAAAATAGAGATTCCTGTTGAGAAAACGGCAATTCGTTTTCTTCTTCCCTTTCTTTTGGATTGGCTTGTTTACTTATTTATTTCATCTTTAACTCTCGTCATTTTCTTTTGCATATATCCTCAAATGCTTTTAGTATCTCCCCTTTGATTCCCATAACCCCAAGACTAAGACTTTATTATTAAAAAGTCAATGGAAAACAACAACAATGTATAACTATGTTTCAAGGGATGAAGTGTGGGGATGGTTAACTTCCAAGAAGGAGGATTTTCTTGGAACAGGAATTTACTACTTAGATTGTAAGACAGAACTACTCTTCAAAAGTTTTAATAACTAAACTTTTAAATATAATATTGTTTAAAAGCTGGACATTTCAATTAAGTGCTATCATTTTTCTCAAGTGTTACAATGGACTAATAAAAAAAGATTATCAAACAGCAACTATACTCTTTCATGGTGGACATGCTCAGATAAACTGGGAAGAAGACAATTATTTTTAAAAAGAGATATATCAGTTAATAGACATGGCTAAAATAGTACAGGTCAAGGGAATAAAAGTAGAATTCTAAAAGTTCCTTTTAATCTATAGCTTTTTTCTTGAAGCTTTAAAGTATCTTTTTAATTAAAGATGCTTAACATAAATTTGTCCCTGAAGTCACCTGGACGACTTTCATTAAATCTACTAGTGAGAGTATTTTAGAATGATTATCCTCAACAACATGCTAACATTCCCATTAATAAGCAGAAATGTCAACAATTTGCTAGCAAGTAGAAAATTTCTTTTCCTGCAGAGACCAGTAGGAAAAAAAAACATGCAAAGTGGAGGACCAACTTAGAATAGTATATGGGGTAAAGGAAGGAAATAATTTTTGATTACCTGAATTGCTCCCTGGCTTTTATAACCTCTTCCATAGTACCTTCCACCTCTTCCAAATGTTCTAATCACTGGTGTGGAAATAACTCCTCTTGGACGCCTAAGGTATAAAACAAAAATAAACTTACTTAAATCTTTCACAGACAATTCTTCCAATAAAATAAAGCTATACTTGGAAAGCTAATTCAATGGGCATAAATTTGGCTTAATGTAATGTTCCGACTAGTTTATTAAAACTGTATTACCAAAAATTTTTCAAAAACAGAGAAGCCAAGGGATCATTATTTGTAACAATATATAGTTCCATGATACATACACATAATATATAATTTCATGCAAAAAATCTAAGGAAATAAAAAATGTTGTTTTCCAACAATGTAAAAAGAACTTTAAAGAACTTTGCCCTAGTAATAAAATGCAACTGGAATTGACCAGCATTTCAACACTTAAAAAACAAGGTAAATCTAACAGGAATTATTTTCCTTTAAAAGGTTACATTTAAACAAAAATTATTTTGAAATGTTTTATCAACTACAGGAACATCAGAAACAATCCTGACTTGTTTCTATCATCTTCATTTAAAAGAAAAGCAAAAGAAGCACCAGTTAGTTTAAAAAATAAGCATTTATTAAGCCTGCACAGGCGCTGTGCTGGATGCTAGGGATAACAAGGTAAAACCAAACCATCTCTGCCTTCAAAAAGCTCAGATATGCCAAAAGAGATGCTACGGACATAAGCAAGGAAGCAGATGACACAGGCTGTAAACTAGATCGGCGACTACACTGCTGCAGCTCCAATACCATTAACTGGCATTATTACTATGGAGAAGTTTTTTAAATTTAACGTTCCACATTTTCTCCCTCCCCATTCCCAACCGAGAAGGCAAGAAAAGCAAAACCTATCACAAATTCCAGCACTGGCCATGTCCAAAACACTTCAATTTCTACTCCAAGTTCATCAGTACTATATATGGAGGCAGACACCATGCTTCACCATGAGTTCTTCCGAACGGTGCTGGGTCACTGCCTTGATCAGAGTCACTAAGTCTCTCATGATTCACTATTCTTATAATGCTGCTGTTTACTGTGTATTTTTCCGGTTCTGCTCACTTCACTCTGTATCATTTCATCCAAGTTCTCCCAGCTATTTCTGAAATCTTCTCCTTCATCATTTCTTATAACAAAATAGTATTCTATCATGTTCATATACCACAACTTGCCATTCCCCAACTGATGGGCATCCCTCTCAGTTACCAATTCTTTGACATTACAGAAAAGAATTCATAAATGTTTGTACATATAGGTCCCTTTCCCTAGTGGCATTGCTAGGTCAAAGGGTATAAACATTTCTATAGCCCTTTGGACATAGTTCCAAACTGTTCTCCAGAATGGTCAGACCAGTTTACAACTCAACAAACAGTGCAAATCTCCTCTGGCATCTGCCATTTTCCTTCTTGGGGTGTCATTTTAACCCACTTCCTGGATATAAGGTAGTAGTTCAGGGTAATCTTAATATGCATTTCTCTAATTATCAGTAATTTAGAGCATATTTATATAGTTATTGATGGCTTGAATGTTTTCCTCTGAAAATTGCCTATTCATTCCTTTGACCATTTAATCAACTGAGGAATGGCTCTTATTCTTATAAATTTGGCTCAGTTCCTGTTGCGAACTCTGTATGAAGACCTGCACCTCTTTTCTGTGATTTATATAGTTTTAAAGAAATGGCTCTGAGAGAGGTTAAGTAACCCAAGCAGAGAGGACTATTTAGTCATTGTATCTAAACAGAATTTGAACCTATACGTGACCAGCTTCAAGGCCAGCTTTCCATTCACATTCTCTTCATAAAAGACACAAAATAGATACTACCTGATTTGGGGAGGGAGGGCTGTTGGAGGTGGGGGGGTGGGAACATAGAAGAAGAGGGGAAATTTCTTGAGGATAGTGGAGGCAGCACTAGGCAGGGTGTGCATCCTGTACTTGTGTCAAGGCACAAGATGGAAGATGGAAGACTGTATGGAAGAAAGGGCAAGAAGGCCAAACCGGCTGTACTGTAACATGCAGGAAGGTCGGGGGTCATATAGAGGAAGCTACAAAGGAATAACTCTAAATGACATATTAAAGAGTTTCTATTTGAGTCAATGGAAATTTAGCAAGTAAAGGAATGTGACACAGTCAGACCTAAGGCACAGTGAACCAATGACAAGAGTCCAGGCGAGAGGCTAGGTTCTGACCTAGAATGGTGACCAGGTGAATGGAGAGAATCCAACAGATGCAAGAGGCGCTGTAAATGTAGATAGGATAATATTTGGTGTCACATAGAATAAGATCTTTATTGAGAATCATTTACTCCACCTGAAGTATGAAATGAGGAAGTCTCAACCAATTTCAAGCCTCTTAATGAGGCAAATATCTGTTTTTCAAAAATTATATTTGAAAAAAAAAATGTACTCAATTGAAAGAACAAGTCACCTGTACACTGAACTTACCCTCTTGCTGGTCCACCCACAGAAACCACTTGTAGAGGGAAAGGCCCTCGTCCACCCCGTCCTCGTCTGCTGCCAGCCCAATGGCCAACCACGGTGCCAGCTATTTCTAATTTCCCTCCCTGAGAAGGAATAGGTTGGACTCCTGCACAAAGAAGAAAAAAAAAATCTTTACAACCACAGAATTAAAGACGCTTAATGGAAGCATGTAATTCTTTCCTCAACTTTATTTTATATGAAGACTCCCTGTTCTAGTTTATAGACTTCATTATTATTTTGTGGAATACCTATGTTTACCCTTTTTTATTGCAAAAGAGTATTTTGTTACTCTTTAAAAAAAATTAGGTTAATTATCCCAATTTTTTCCAGCTCAGTGTAAGCACTGGATCTTTAATTCCTGTTGTTACCTATTTCCAGACACTCAAAAATCCTATATGATGTGCTTTAGGCCACAGCTACCTATCCTTAAGCTATTTAACATTTGCCTTAATATATTATCTCATCTGACCTTACTATGAACAGATTCAGTAAAGTGTGCTACTTAGGGACACATTTTAATAGAGCTTAGCTATAAATTTAAAAAACTAAGCAACTTTTTTTTTTTGCTAGATATAGAAAACATTTTCCCTGTAATTCTGTGTTGCTTAAAACATATTCAACTTTATTTCTTATTGTTCATCACATTTTAATGCCAGGTATCAACAAGCTCAAGAAGGGTCACAAGTATTCAATACATTAATTAACTTAAATTAACTACTGATATATGACACATGGTACAAAGTCCGATAACAGATACAAAAAAGAACTGTGTCTGAAAAAACTGAGAAATTTATTTATGAGTCAACTTGCAATTATGTGAATATCGGTGGAGATAATAAGTTTCTGTCATAGAACCCTCAGAGCAAGGGACAAGTGAAATTCAAGCTCCCTCACATAAGGTCACATAGTCCTTAGTCTTGGTTAGGTTGTTACCAGCCCTTAAGGAAGAGCTGAAAAACTGATTTATATTCCAATGTCCTCTATCCTAATACTGCCCCTACCTCCCCCAATTCCCCTGAAATTCATCCCAACCATTAGCTAGCTCCAGAATTAGGCTGGGGAAATAAACAGTATCACAGAGAAACACTTGTTAAGTCAAGGAGCAGATGCAGCTTTGCAGAGAATTAAACAAAGAAATTAGTAAGGTAGCACAATGGAAAGGAAAGAAAGCTGTGGAAGAAACCATCCTGGATGGCCTGGATGGGGGAAGACAGTGGTAGTGAAGGCAGACAGGAAATGGAAGGGGGAAGGGAGGAACAACCCCATAAGCCTGCAAATAACTAGGGGCTGATAATTTTTTGCTGACTGATCTTTGCTACCTTATTGCTATTAAGAAAATACATCTTGCCACGTTGTATAAGCATAGTGAATGGACTGAGTTGATAAGATGATCTTGGCAAATAGTAAATGTACATCAGTCACATAAAAGTATAGAACTAGCTTATGCTGGATTGTGGAATTAATGACCAATGTTAAATATGTGCCATAAATTCCATTTTAGGCAAAATTCATCAGCCCTTTCAAATTAATCATCCTTATCTAACATACTCCTGAAAAATAGAATTAAGGTACAAAAACAGAATTAAGATACAAAAATTTTATGCCAGCACTTCTGGCATTAAAATCTATCAAATGTTACTATCTTCTACTGGGAGATACCATTACATATAAAACAATGACCCTTTTTTTTTTTTTTTTAGTAAAACTGACTTTTTTCCTAATCAGGAATATCATGAATATCAATTAGTTAAGATGGTTAAATCCCTTTGAAAAACTCACGGGAGGACACAGCAATGTTACTAAAAGGCTACTAAGTCCTGAAGAAAGATTCTAGCTGAGGCTAGCAGTTAGTAAATGCCATCACAGGGACCTAGAGGGAAAAACGCTCTGTAGAAGAGGGCAGCAGTCATTAGGCAGTTAAGGAAGAAGAAAAACTGGCGGTCAGTAGGGGACCATCAGATCGTGGTGCAGAAGCTGTTGGCAGAAGCTCTAGAAAAAGTGTAGGTATAATTACCGCCCTGTAACTTGCTAGTCCTGCTGCTGTCACTGCCAGAGAAGGCTGCGGAGTGTCCTGCTGTGGCTGCCACCCGGAAGGCACGGTAAGCACCTGTCGCTACTGTTTCCCCATAAGGGCCTCCAAAGCCATAGACTCCTGTTAGACCCAGGGCAGAGAGAGACAGGGGATTCACCAGGAAGGAAGAGTTACCTCGGTGCTTGGTTCTAAGTTGTGGTGACCGCCTCATTTAAATAAGACTTTAATGAATTGAAAAGCTTACGCTGAAATCTGATTGAGGAATGAGTTATCTCATTAAACAACCTAAAAACACCTCACTACACTAGAGTTTTGGTTAAAATTGGCAAAACATGGGCATCACTTCCCCAGGACTCCCTCCAGAGAGTTGATCTAGAGTATGTATCAACACTACCTTTGGGCAAAGGTTTATTTCTGGAAGATTCTAACAATTGGAACTAGAGAAGGGAGAACGTTCCCTTTGGCTTTGGTGTGTTACATCACTTCTAACATAGCCACGAAAGACCACATTCACAGATATAAAGAGAAGGTGTCTATCTTGGTTTTAAGTCACATTCACAAATCTGAATAGTTTCTTAAGTAGTGTTTCTTAATCCTAATTGTCCTCCCAGTCTTTTGGCACAGATAAATGGATCTTTGAAAATGTATATAATTTATTGGCATCCCCCCTCCACTGTCCACCCCCACTGCAGAATGCACAGAAAATACTAACAACGATGAGCTCTAAATACTGTGTTTACTGTGGACAAATTGAACGGCATTAGAAACATAGCCCATATTTTACTTTAGTCATTTATGTGAATGTATTATTAGACACAATAAAAGATACAAAAGTAAAAGAAAATCAATTTGGGTGATTAAAAAAACCTTTGCCTTTCACATGCACTTACCAGCAAAACCTCTACCCCTGCCCTGAGGTGGTGGGACTGGCCCAAAGTGTCGAGGATACATTGAAGTTGGATAGAAAGGCAGAGCAGGAGGAGGTGGAAAAGGGAGTGGATGATTCTGCCGGGAGAAATTTAATCCTTCCAGGATGCTTTGGCGCATCTTTTCTACCTTGGCAGCCTGCTCAGCCTAGAAATCAAAAGGATAATATTTTTCAAAAATTTTACCAACAATTGAACCTATTATAAATTAATCCCTCCTCCCCAAATATAAAATTATCAGGACACATCTAAATGTAAAACTATCAGCCGATAAAATAATAATTTTTTAAAGCAGCATTTTCAGAAATCTGGGAACAGAGTCTTAAGAAAACACTGCATGGTCTGTTACTGCCTTTTGAATTCTTATTAATATAAACAGAGGTTATTAAAGCATGCTCAGACCAGAAATACTGACGAACTAAAAAAAATATACAACTTATATATAACTTAAAAAAATCTTTCGTGATTAAAAGTGACTGACTTGTAGATATAGTAGAACAACTTCTATTCCTCTTTTTAGAAAGTATACTAAGCCCAGGGCAATATGCAGAGTGAACAGTAAATGGATATTGAATGAACAGATCAGTAATCTTCCTTTCCATCCACAAGTATTCATTGCCTCTTTTTTACCTTTACATTAATACTATTAAATATTTAATAAAATAGCAGCCAACATTTATAAATGAGAAAAGCAGGTGACAGAGTACTGCAGAGACTTTACTGCAGGAGCTATTATATTGAAGGGGATGTCCCTTTCTTCTACGTTTGGTTATTGTTGTCATAATGCAGAAATGCTGAAGATTTTTGTGAATTTAATTTTTACAATTTTTGATTTTATATCCCTACCACCTAACAAAGTACTTGGTACACAGTGGATGCTTAAGGACTGATTACTTATTGACTACTCCTTAGTAAGGTTATTATTTTTCTCAATTGGCTTCTTCACTATTTGCATTGGAAAGAATTAAGGAAACTGGAAATTCTGGTGTCTATAGATTTTTTTCTCTTAAAAAAATATACATGCAAATGCATAAAGACTTCTTTTATAGAAGAAAATACAAATATTACTAAAATTTGTTTTGAAATTTACATATTATCTTTAATAAAAATGTTCTACTTGATTCTGTTACTATAAATCATTAAGAGTTCATCCCTGTGACACTGAGATAACCTCTACTTTTAAATTCATCTCCCCACCATTATTTCTTCTCAAGGATGATATAGGAATGGGTAGGTGGGATAGGATGGGAATGAGTGCATGGGAAATAAAAAAAGTCTGGAGTGGTGAGGAAAATACTTTACCAATGCCTAAAGACCACCCACATTTCTAGACTGTGCTCTTTGCAGCGTTTGGGCACTACAAGGTTAAGTGAGCTGCCTGGGTCCCACGTATAATTCAGAGGTAGGACTTGAACTCAGGACATCTTGGACGACCAGCAGGCAGGACAACCATATGTTACACTCTGCTGCCACACTTAGATATTCACTAAGTGTTGTTCTAGTTCTCCCTCAGTTATAGTAATTTCAAAATTTGAGCTATTTTCCCACAAGTGTGTAACAAATTTAGGCTTATTAAATGCTAACACACATACAACATAAATATTTATCACACATTTACTATGCACTCAAGCTCTATGGGGAACATGGTCTCTGTTCTCAAGAGCAACATTTCAGATGAAGTACACAAAGTGAACTAGAGATAGAGTGTTCAGTTTTGGTCACCTACCTGACCATCACAGAGGTCAATGAGTGGAATTTTCTCCCGGCTTGCTTTGATGAGTTTGGTTTGGAAGAGTTTTCCATCAAAATACATCCAAGGACAGCAGTGCTCCCAAGGGATTGGCTGTCCACATGCATCATTTGCAAAGAGTGCCATATCCACACCACTCATGAACAAAGCTGACAGCTGAATTCCTCGTGGATCTAGGTTCTCAATCTTTAAATGGAAAAAAAGTAACTTCTGTGGTATAGGAGTACTACAGTTTCTAACTTTCCCTTAAGAGTTAAGTACTTCAAGGTTAAAATTGGAAATCTATTAGCTAAATAACATCATTAACAACTTTAATATCAACTTTTGTATTACTCATCGAATGATTCTTATTTTAAACTCCAATTCATAACAAGTTTTGTAGAACTTTTCTAATAATCATCCCTTGAAGTAACTGCCAGTGTTGTCCCCACTTTAAAGATGGAAAAACAAGAGGAAATCAAGACTTAAACAAAGAGTTTAGGACTTGTCCAAGATCATACTGTTAGCAAGCTGAAATGTCAACCCATTCTTCAGAGTGTGATGAGTACAGTACTACCTTATTTTTACTATTCTGCCTTGTTACACATTTCCTTACAGTAAAACAAGTTTGGGTTGTATTAAACAAGTAAGAATATGTTTTATAAACAAACAGAAATGTTTGCATTGAAACATCAGATAACTAGTAATTTTCTTACTTAAATGAGCAATTCACAATGCCTTTATCTCTAAGGATAACACACTTATTTCAAATTATGAAATACAAGTTTACAAGGGATTGTTGAATTTTGTTTTTGGCTTCCAATGTTATTAGTAAGTGGTATATGAAAGTCACAGAAGAAAAATCTAACAAATGATGAGTAGTCTTGTTTCTGAATATAGGATCCATGTGGAGAAAGTTACTTGAATCAGGGTCCTCTAGCCAAAGTCAAGGACGATGCTATCTAAAAGAATCTCTAGCCCATTTACTGCCTATTGAAGCTGCTGTCAGAAGGTAGTGTCCACTAGGAACAATGCAAATAAAGTAGGTATCTAAGAAGCTAGTTATTTTGTCCAGCTCTATAGGATCTTTTTCTGTGTGGCTAACTCTTCATAATGATGAAGATCAAAAAGGCCATGTTAGATTAACCTCAATTTGTTTTTTGCTTTTCAGAAGATTATCAGACTGATTAACTCACTGTAATGCTGTAGGCATAGTTTACCTACATTTGAGAAAAGCTATTGCTGTGGAAAAGATGGAAGCGTGTTGACTAGATCATAATACATTTAGGGAGATTTACAAATGACTGAAGTGCCACACGCAAAGAACAATCATTAATGGTTTGATATCGACTTAGAAGGTTGTCTTTAAGATGCTCTAAGGATAGATCTGCAGATGACATAAAACTAGTAAAGATAGTTAACAAACTGGATGGTAATATTTGAAAAGATCCTGATGAACTAGAACATGAGATGACAAAATTTCATAGGGATAAATGTAAAGTCTTAAAACCAGATTAAAAAATTAGCTTAAAAGCAGCCTGAGAGAAGCATGAGCAAATCACCTGAAAAAGACCAGGAAGATTTAGCAGGCTATAATCCCAATGAGGGAGAAATGTAATACAGTAGCCAAAAACTTTATGAGTCTGAATTAGGAAGAAAAGTAACTAGAATTAATTCTGGTGATGTTTCTACCACAATATGTTAGTAGCAGCACGTACAAACACACTCACACCTACCCACACACCTGTGTTCAGTTCTGGGCAACACAGTATAAAATGGAAATAAACAAAAGAATCCAGAAGAGGGTATCTGGGATAGTTGAGGACCTTGAAATCATGCCATATCAGTATCAGTATCATCAGCTGAGGCCTAGAGTAGATTTGGGGATGGGGGGGTGGGGGGGAGGAGTATGCAGAAACACACAAGAACATCTTCAAGAATATGAAGAGCTGTCATGTAGAAGAGGAACCAGAGCTGTGTTGTCTGACCATTAATAAGACACAATGAGCAAAATGAGCCAAAGCTGCCAAAAGGCAAACTGAAGCTTGATGCACTATCACGTCCCTAACATACAGCTCTACCTAAGGTTCTGGAGGCCAGAAACAGAGTGCCCTTCCACGCAGCTGCCAGCCCTGCTGCTGAAGGCTGGGGGTATCAGCCCTGATGTTGTATTGCCCCCAGTGAACACATCACTTAGGACAGTTTCTTTCCTAAGCAGAGAACTCCCCAGGCTTCTGAAGAGTCCCAGATCCACCAGAGTCAGTCAGGTCCTGAGTACCTTGAGGAAAGAGCCTTCTTTTTAACGTTCTTGGGATGCCTCCACATTAATTTTTACATAGCTGCAACAAAAGCTTGATAGATTGAAATGGGATTACTTGGCATGATTTCATCATAATGAAAATCTCACATCATTTAAATGATTCTACATGTCCGAGTTTTGACAAACATTGAGGCAGGCATTAAAATTCTTAAAAAGTCAGTAGAATGAAGGTTCTTGGAAATTAAAATACGATAGACTAGCTGGTGATGGACTATGCTGTCTGAAGTTCCTCAGCTGGAAATTAACTATTTTGGCGACAGCAACTCATGAAACTATCTGGAATGAGAGGAGTTTCACAGCCAAGAAACCACTTTGTTTTTAAATTTGAAGTAATTCAGATGCAAATTATTAAAGAATACGGATACCAAAAAGTTTAACAGTAAATATATGAGAACTGAAAAAAAACCACATGTAATATTTTACTATTTTAACTATGTACATATATAACTAGGAGATACATTTCTAATTTGTTTGCATACTTTCCTACGTAGTTTTCATAAAACATTTCCACTGATCTTAGGTTTTTTCCTTTTATATGCTAGCAAGAATATGGTTAACTCTTGATTATCCATATGTGAATAACCTAGTTTATAATTATCCATGAAAACCTTCTAATACTGAACTGTTTTCCCTCTTCTCACCCTGCCTGCTCATATCCTCCATGCTGTCATCTTCTCAGGGTATATAATAACATTTTGCTATTAAACATAAAAGTAACATAAATCTGTTGTTCTAAGAACAAAAACCAGAGAATGTATTCTAAAGCCCAACATGAATGGTCTTATTATTATAACTGCTATCAAATTTTCAGTCCACTGAATTTAGCTAGCATATCTTTCCAGGAATTGGGAAAGGAAAATACTCACCCCTGCTCCCAGAAAGGTACCATATGACCTGTCAATCTAGGCCTCCCAATATATTTCTTGGAGGAGATGGTATTTAAACTGAGCCTTTAAATATAATTAGTCAAAAGGTAAAGAGGGAGAATGAGGACACATTAAGAATAGGGAACCACTCTGAAAAAAAGGCACATCTACAGGAAAGCAAAGGGTATTTTTTGGGGGGTAAACAGATTTAGTTTCGCTAAACTATCTATGATGCAGGGGAAATAGTAGGAGATAAGACTGGAAAGCTTAGAGTAGCAGTGAATAATTAAGGGATGTCAGGAGTTTTAACTCTATACCTTTCTATTATTTTGTAGCATAAAAACTATTTTCAATTATATTACCTCATTTCACATCTCCACAACAATTTTGTGAGATAGGCTATGAAAGTATCACTCTTATGGAAATGAGGAAACTTAGGCTCTGAGACATCATATGACTTTCCAGAGGTTACACAGTTAATAGACAGGTGAACTAAAATCAGAATCTAGAACTTCTAACTCCTATTCCAGTACTCTTTACCACTGAGCAAATCAGTGAGGGACCATCAATAACTATGGTGAATTGAATTTTTCACAGATATTACTGACCTCTAATATGATACTAGGTTTGACTATGCAATGTTGAGTTTCTGAAATATAAAGCTGATGACATTTCTGTAATAAAGTTTAAGTATAAAGGTAATTTCTGTAATAAATTTAAGTATAAAGGTATACTTAAATTCTTTCAAGTTATTGACTTACCGTTACTTACATCTTTATATATATCTCTATATAGTTATACACATGAATGATACATGCATATGTATATAATACCATCTTGTATAGCTCTTGTGCTTTACATAATCTTCATTGGATTCCAAAAAAACTACTTGGTGAGTTAGGCAAGCTATTTTTATATCCGTTTAACAGAGAAGGAAACTGAGATGTACAGAGATGGACATAACTAGTAATTAGTGGAGCAGGGGTTAGAATTAGAAGTTTAGTAATCTTTTCACAACAGAACTATGTATATACATATATGAAAAATGTCTCAAAAGTTTTGTTGATGAGTATGAATCTTTCCAGACCTGTGCAATAAATATATGCATACTCACTGATAATATTAGTAGGAGTTTAACAACCAGCTTAAAGTTTATGAATTTTCTTGTAATAATATTCTCAGGTAGGTATCACAAAATATCTCCATTTTAGAGATGAGGAAACCAGGTTCAGAAAGTCAACTGACTTGCTCATGGTCACAGCTCATAAGCATCAGGAGAAATCGCTGAGCCCAGGATGGCCAACTCAAAGACCAGTGTTCTGACTACTACACAAACAACAGCTCTTCTTCTTCCCACCATAGCTTCATTTTCCACTTCCCAGTTAAAAAGTTAGCAAGGGAAATTATAATTTCAGGATGCACCAAAGTACACCCTTTTCTAAGAAACAGTAAGGATAATAACTGAAGTCTTTTGGAATTGAGGGAAAGAGGAAGGGGCATCAAAGGGGAGAGGCTCATCTGCCAAAATGAATGAGACATGTTCACAATTGTTAAGTTCCAACATAACACTAACACTAATACTAAACTCTACTTACATAAGGGTAAATTCTTTTCCCTTACTATGTTATTTTTATATTTAAAAAAAAGTTTTCCCCTTAGGGCAGAGGTACATGAGAGAAATGCTCTTGAAATCACTTTAATATTTTTTAAATATTTCTTTAAAAACATCCAGGCAAATTTAGATCTTCACAGCAATGCAAAGACCTAAAACATTTTCAAAGGACTCCTGATGTAAAATACCATCCACATCTAGAGAAAGAACTATAGAATCAGAATGTACAACGAAGCAGACTATTTTCTCTTGTGGTTTGCTTTGTTTTTGTTTTTCTTGTGGTCTCTCCCATTCGTTTTAATTCTTCTATGCAACATAGAAGAATGTGAAAATGTGTTTTAATAGGAATGTATGTGTAGAACCCATATACGATTTCATGTCGTCTTGGGAGGGAGGGAGAGAAAATTTAAGACATAAGGAAGTGATTGTTGAAAACTGAAAACAAAGAAATTAATTTTAAAAATGACCAGGCAAAGTGATGGCAAACCAGTTAATGTGCCTTCACTTCAAACTTGGGAGGTTATCTGCTCACAAGTTTCCACACAGAGAACGATTCTACTTTTACGTTGCAAATAGGGAATAACATTTCCTCTTCCTGGTTCCAATCTCAGACTTTTTAAGAGAATACCTGTTGGCAGGTTTACTTAAATCTCCATTTGTGGGCAGACAATCAGAGCTTAAGATTATAACATCTCTAAGAAACACACTACTCCAAGTCACTCCCTTCTTCCCTTCCACCCACAAAAAAGTTGCTTTAAGTGCCAGAAATGTGTTCTGATATTTATAAGAATGCACCCATTTAGTTCGATAGTAATTTTACTATATCCACTTTAGATATTAGATATAATCAAGTACTTATTGAAATAAAATTATGATGTAAAACCATATTCCAGGCAGACCACTCTTCATGGGATCACTATGAGATAATATTGTAAAGCACTTAGCACAGGGTCTGGCACATAGAAAGCCTTAAAAATACAAAAAATATCATAAATGGTTAGTATTTTCTTCAGTTGTAAAGGAGGGAAAATGGAACAATTCTAGATGGTCCATACACACTTTTACATCTTCTTTAACTACTGACTAAGAAAGGGCTCTTTGGGGAATTTTATTATTTTAAGTGGATACTCAGTTTTATAGATTAAGAAAATGTCTCATCAAAACAGGTCATTTTATTGATAGTACCAAAGGTGCACCAAGATTACACATAGTTCTGTCATCATTTTAGGCTAAAATGAAGGTCATTTTGTGTTTTACACTAGTTACCTTCTCAACGACTATTACAAAAAGTACATACGATTGAAAAAATGCAAAGTACTAAAAACAATCACTATCTAATCTCATTCCCTTTCACCACAAAGAATCTAAACAGAACTAATGCTGAAGATGCCTACATGTGTGAATGGCATGGAAATGAAACATTGTTAACTGTAAGCAAGTAGGCCTTTATTTACTGATATGCTTAATAATGTATTAAATTCCATAGTACTGCATTAATAGCTCACTTCCAGAATGGGAATTTCCTTTAAAAAAGTTTTAATTTACCATATCAAATCCACTATTGACATCTATTTTTGAGCATGGTATAGAGAAGGAAAGACATAGGTAAAATTTATATACTATACCCACACAAAATGAAATTCAGTTTCTATAGTTTGCTTATCTAAATGAGAAGTCATATTTATTACTAGGCCATAGGAACAAACTCAATGTCAAATTGTTATACGATATGCCTGAGATGTCTAAGAAAATGATAAGAAACATCACAGGTTTGACATGATGTAACCCCTTCTCCCCTCTCAAACAATTTTTAAAGTTTGTCATTTTTTATCCTCTCCACCTTGAACCTAAAATGAAACTGGCCAAGTTTTTAAGGAAAGGTATTTCTTTTTCCTTTATGACAAGATCATAGATTTAGAGCTCTATAGGCCTTAAGGATCATCTACAACAAGCCTCACACTTTGCAAATGAGGAAACAGAGGCCCAGAGTCTTTAAAGTCACTTGTCCAAAGCTCCACAGGCAAAGAGCCAGTATTTGAATTCAGGTCTCTGAACTCAGGTCTTCTGAGTCCAGGCCTCTTTCTATTCTACCATCCCAATTCTTCAAAATAAAATGAATGGCTGGTGTTGGTTTGCCAGTAACCCAGGAACATCTCCTAAGAATAAAAAAAGGAAACACTTAAGAAAATCACTCATTATCAGAGGTATGAAAAGAAACTCAATGATTTATGGCAATGAATGATGAAAGCACATGACCAAAATGAAGTTCTAGAAAATCCATTTTATTGAATAGTTTCAGCTTCTATCGAAAACCCTTGACTGGAAGAGCTAGCAAGTTGCTAAAATCTCAGGTTTTTCTTCTTTTTCCCTTCTGTTCCAATGGAGGTGTTAAGTTAATAAGCAGTAAGATAGTCATAAGGTAAGACAAAAATATGGAGATAAAATCTGGGCAAAGAAGAGGGAGAGTAATGAATGAACCCTTAAAATATCAAGAGTTTATTAAATCATAAACTGTAAGCAGAAAATAATTTAAAAGGTGTGGAAAACATCCTAACTACTTCAAAACGGACAAAATTCAAAATATTTTTTAAAAAGGCTCAGATAAACCATTTTTAGAAGTCAATTTTCCAACTGCCTTTTGAAATCTGCAAATTCATTTAGACATATATATAAATGAAAACTATCCCTAGAGTCAAGTATTTAACATGCATTTTTGCCACTGAAGGGACTTTTAATTTCCTCCTTACTTAACATCTTCCATTTGGTAACTTTTTTGCTCCCTTTGCCCCATGGCATAGGGCAATTCTTTAAAAAAATCTTTTTCTACAAATAAAAAACAGGTATCACCTTTGTGTACAAGTTACACTCTCCAAAGGAAAATATTCCTTTCCAAATTTCCAAGAGAGCAAGACAAGTGAGACAAAAAGCAATGAGGAATGAGATTAAATTAATTGTTTTCAACACCTATCTTTCTTAAATCAGAATTCTGGAACTGAATCTGCAGATCAAGAATCAGGGGGGAAAAATGATCTGGTGCTAAGATCTCCAAAGTAAAATATTAAAAAGGTAATAGTGCATATGTCCATCCAGAAATGGAAAGATGGAATATAAGATGAACTAGTAATAAAAACTTGATGGTAAATAAGACTTAGTGGGCATACCTGATACCCGGTGATCTGATTTTCAGAACTGGAATGTCAATACTGATGTAAAAATCTATATAAGAGAAATAGGAAGGAAGTAGAGGTGGAGGGGTTGTACCACACTACAATTAAAATATTTACAATACCACTACCATGCAATATGAAAATGAAAGTGGTGGTGGGGTAATAATCTGGGCAGGAACACAAGGAATGAACTACAGTTAGCATCTGATTCAGACCAGGTGACACCAAAGGAAAGCCAAAGATACTTCAATATATTAAAAAAGGTTCTCCCATACAAAAATTTCTTCTACAAAATGAAGAAAATAGAGACTTCTTTTTTGAGGGAGCCCAAACCTGTGAATTCACTAGCATAAGCTACTCCTGGTGAAAAAACTTCCTCTGCCAATGCAGAATGGCCTTTGCTCAGCAACTTCTGGCTTTAAAGAGTTGCCTGAGGAACTAAGAGTTTCAATGACTTGTCCAGGGTCATCTAGACCGTATGTGTGAGAAAGGAGACTTGAATTTAGGAATTGAGGACACGAAATCCAGCTCACCATCCATTATGCTACATTTGACTTTATCTTGGAGTTTCTATTTTTAGGACATCACCTGAGCTGGAACAGAGTCTAGAGAGCAAGATGGATCAACACCAAAGTACTACATTTAAGAAACAGTGAGGAAAATTTAAGAAACTTAGCTGAACCTCAAATAAGGGAGATAGAAGAATCTACAAAAGAAATTAAAAAGCCAAAGGGTTACTTTGGAAAAAAATGCTTTATCAGAAAAGAATGGGGCGGGGGAGAATGCCAATGTACATTCTTGAGCTGTGGCTCAGAAGGTAAATTCCTTTAGGGCATTCTGCATCAAGTACTGGGTCCAAGTACACAGCAGATACTTCAAAGTTTGTTACTGAAACTCTGCTTGGGAGAATACAAAATAGGGGAAATGACTGAGAAAACAAGAAATAGCAGAAAAGCTCATTAAGCTAAAAATATCAGAATGCTAAACTTTTCATTCATTCTCTTAAAAATAAACTCTGTTACAAGGGAAAGCTCTATGGATGGGGAAGGGAAAGAGATTATTTGGAAGTATGGAATGTTAAAAAAGGCATAATTTAAAGTATCTATATACCTATGCAAGAAAAGGATGATTTACTGAGAACTCTCAATTAAGGTAAAGATTCAGAAAACAAGATTTTGTCAGCGATAACTCCAATTCATATAGCACTTAAAAGTTTACAAAGAACTTTTTCTTGACAACTACTCTGTGATGAAGGTAAGCACAGTTAATGATAATTAATATATTGAAAAAATATACAAAGAATGGTGCTACTGTATTAAATAGTAGCAAATAGAGGAAACTACAAGTGATCAAACCAATGAAGGAACAGAAGTAATTAGAATGAAAAGTTAAAAGGCATAAAATGCTAAATAAAATGCATAACGTTGATCCCTCCCTTCCCCTGGCCTTTAATTATCCCAGAACCAGAGTACAACACACAAGTGGTAGGAAGATCTGCTATCACCATCAAGGGGCATCCTCTTCCTTTGTTTTTCCCTTCCCCAAAGGTTCTTGAATGTTCATATGGGCTGAATGAGATTGATATCAATAACTACACTTCTCCAAAATCGATGGATAATTACAAAGCCTACCAGCTGCCCTACCTCTAAAACCTGTGGTCACCAGTATGTAACCTGTAGTAGGCCTTGCCAATAGCCCCACCACTGAAACCATAGGACTTCATGTCTTTCCATCTGTCCTGAAGCTGTACTTCCTTTTATGTGCTGTCTCCCCCATTAAGTGAGCAAGAACTGTCTTTATTTTCTCCCATTTATATCCCCAACACCTAACACAGAACTCAGCACATAGTAAATGCTTAACAAAAGGTCATTAATTTATTCACTTGAATAGGAATAATGGGACAAGCTATGTAAAAGAAAATTCAGGCAAGATGGAGGGGAAAGAAGACCAAATCAGGCTTTGGAATTATCTCCTAAAGAACTCAAGTCCAATCTCTATGAAAACCCAACAAAAATGCTAAATATAGGAAAATTTATAACATAATAAAGGTAAACTACAAAGAAGAATGTGTATTTCTAATTCAACTGATAGGAACCCATAACTAGGAAGGAATGTTATTTATGCAAGCCAATCAATCTACATTATTAGAATTATAGATGTGCTACAGAATTGTTGTCCTTCGATGATCAAATTATAAGAAAGGCTTCCCAAGACAATTACGTTACGTTTACTCATTACCTTGAGTTCCTGTAGCTGATCAGGCTCATAAAGTTTGGGAGACAATGCTTGAGCCAGGAAGGCATCAAGTTCCTGGCGACGCAGTATCCGTACTCCTGGCCACTGCACCATATACCTAGAGTAAAGTTAAAGGGACAAGAAAAGGAATTGTTATTGATGGGAAAAACGTAAATTAAAACAATTCTGGCTACTACTTCATACCTATTAGAATGGCTAATAGGACAGAAAAAGAAATGACAAATGTTGGAGGGGATGTGGGAAAAAGGAGGCATCAATGCACTATTTATGGAGTTGTGAACTGATTCAACCACTCTGCAGAGTAATTTGGAGCTATGTTCAAAGGACTATTAAAACCACGAAACCCTTTGATTTAGCAGGACCACTTTTTTATCACAAAAGACAGGCATAATAAACAAAAAGGAAAATGGTCTTTATGAACAAAAAATATATATAGCAGCTCTTTTCTGGGAGCAAAGAATTAGAAAGTGAGAGGGTGCCCATCAACTGGGGAATGAACAAGTTGTGATATGTGATTATGATGGAATACTACTGTACTATAAAAAAGATGAGGAAGATGCCCTCAGACAAACCTGGAAAGCATGTATAGGCTGATGCAAAGTGAAATGTATTGGCTACAAAGTAACAGCAATTTCGTAAATGAATAGCTGTGAATGACTTAGCTTCTCTCAGCTGAAGGACTTAAGAAAAATGCTATCCCATCCCCAGAGAAAGAACTGACAGTGTCTAAATACAGATTGAAGCATACTTTTTTAAACTTTCTCTATTTTTCGAGTTTTTTTAAGTCTGTCTTTCCTTTCACAACACATTATGGATATGCTTTGCATGTCTACATATATATAATCTAAATAGAAAAGCCTGTCTTCTCAGTAGAGGGTGAGGAGGAGAGAGGAAGGGAGAGAACTGGTTTTAAAAACGGAAATTAAAAATTGTTTTTTACATATAAATGGGGAAAAATAAAAATAGTAAATTTTAAAAAAAAGGAAAGGAATTGTTATTAAACATCTAAAATAAAATCGGATTAAAAGAACAAATCCAAACTTATTTTTTAAATACATGCTGAGATGATATAAGGAAGACACATAGAAGAGTTTCTTATGAAAACATCTCTTAAGGTGACATTATGAATTACTGCCAATGTAATTATCACTTGAGTGGATGAGGATGTTTTAGGAAAATAAAAAGAGCAAAAATATTTACTCAACATTAGTATCCCTATGAATTTGGACCCTTTTTCTTCACTGTTTTATGGTAGTAGTCAAATCACTGATGTGTAAAGTGAAAGTCATCAATATACTATAAATAATGTCATTTAGAGTATAACAAAAATACAAAAGTAGACTTCAGCTTAACATAAAACAGAACTTTGGGTTTATCAAATAGGAGGTTGCTATATTCCTTGCCTACTGTGTCTTGGGTGCCTAGTCTATTCCATTTGTCTACCTCTCTGTTTCTCAGCCAATACCAAGTGGTTTTGATAACTGCTGCTTTATAGTACAATT
>CM053772.1:57869572-57893468 GCA_028658325.1 Potorous gilbertii
AGTGTGTGTAGGGAGATGGGGGGAGGGCAGGTATTATATTAACCGCTGGACAATGACAGCATTAAGCAGGTTGGCCTCCTTCAAGGTCTGGCTCTCATCAGCCAGTTCTTTGTTGGGAAAGGTGGTCATAAGCACAAAGCTCATGGCTGCCATTGCTGGCCGGGCGTCGGCAATGAAAAGCCGGATATCGCTGATCCTGTGACGGTGGTTAAACTTCTGTACCAGTCTCCCGCCATCAGCAAGCCTGATTTGGATGTTGGTCGGGGGCTCTGACTCATCAATTGCGATGGAGGAACTGGCTTTGGCTTCATTTTCTGCCTGCTGGGCTGGAGAGCTTGTGTTTAATACCTGGGGAGTAGTGCTGCCCAGTTTCTGACCTTCGCCAGTGAATGCTCTGAAAGTTCCCTTGGGCTTTACAAAGTCCTCATCTCGATGGTCCTCCATGTCCAAGTTGACCTGTCCCCCACGTGATAACCTTCGTAGTTCTGTAGGTACTTCACCTCTGCGGATAGACTCCAGAAACTGGGCATTAGATGGGTCTTGGTAGCTTCTCAGCTCACCACTGTCCAGGCTGAATCCACTCTTCCAGAGCTTCAATACTATATGCACATCTTGGCCAGAAAATTGTCATCTTTCTCCTGCTACATAGGCAGACTCCTCCTCTGGGGCTGCCCCAAGACGGTATCCACCCCCTGCAAATGGTTTTGGCTTGCTACTCTCGCCAGGACTCTTGGCCATTCGATCAACAGCTACTGCTCCATGTTCCTTGGCACCTTTGAAGAGATCTTCTACCAACTCATTGGGGCTTCTCTTTCCTGGGGGACCAACAATCTGTTGACCACTTCTCTCTGAGCCTCCGGCGTAAAATCTTTGATCCTCTTCATCATCTTCATCATCTTCTTGGGCATGAACAAGGTCCCTGAATGATGTTACCCTGTTATCACTAGGAGCTGTGCCTCTGGACACTGAACTGGGTGCTGGCTGGGAAAGTGAAATAAGGTCTTCATCACCTCCATCCT
This sequence comes from Potorous gilbertii, assembly GCA_028658325.1. Lineage (NCBI taxonomy): Eukaryota > Metazoa > Chordata > Mammalia > Diprotodontia > Potoroidae > Potorous > Potorous gilbertii. Next base: position 57,870,592 of record CM053772.1, read on the forward strand.
CATAAAAGCTGGCCAGGGCAATCTGCAGGTCCCATCCGGCTGACTCGAGGAAGAAGCGGGCCCGGTCCTCCTCGGCCCCGGTCACCGCCACGAACTCCCCCTCAGCGCCTCCTGCCACTCCGCCATCTTCAGTCCTTGCCAATTTTGAAAAAAAGTTTCTAATTTCTGAATTGCTATGCATATTTCTTAACCTTCCTCTATTCTTGAGGAAAAACAAGATAACCTGCATAATTTATCACAGGAATAAAGGCCAACTACTAGTAAGCAAACAGAAAGTACTTTTTTGTGTGCTGAGATGAGTATTTTTGCCTTTTTTATAAAAGTGTACTTCATTTTCAAAAACTTGTCAGCAGCTTTTAATATGTTAAAACCAAAGCAAAGAAGGAGAGCCTTCACTACTGTGCTTTGGAGCTGGTGTGCTAAAGATCATCATCTAGTCCAATCCTCCATTTATTTTTGTAAATGTTATTTTCAGTTTTAAATTCTCCCCCTCTTACCTCTCCCTCACCACCCACTGAGAAAGCAGGAAAAACAAAACCTGCTAGATATATGGTGAAAATTCTTGGATTAGCAATGTCAGGAAAAAAAAATTGTTCCAATCTGCAGTTTGAGTTGAACTTCTCATTATTATTTGAAGGTGGAAAACATGTTACAACATGAGTCTTTTGTAACTGGAGTTGGTCTACATTGTTTGTCGTCATAATATTGTTGTTACCATATACAATGTTGTACTGATTCTGATCACTTCATTTTTTATCAGTCCATGCAAGTCTTTCCAGATTCCTCTGAAACCATTTCCTTCATCATTTCTTAGGGTACAATACTATTCCACCACACACATAGACCATAATAACCTCTAGTAAATTCGTAGTTGAGAAGCATCCCTTCAGTTTTTAATTCTTTACTATGACAAAAGAGCTGCTAAAAGTATTGTTGTATAAATAGGGTTTTTTCCCTCTTTATTTAGTACCTTTGAAGTAAACATCCAGCATCACTTTAATTACTTTAAAGACATATTTCCAAATTACTTTCCAGAATAACTGACCAAGGTGGACCAAGAGTGGGCTGATGTACCTGTTTTCCCACAGTTCCTTTAGTATTTATTTTCCTTTTATTGTCAACTTCGCCAATCTAAATGTTGTGTGATTTTAATTTGTATTTATCTAATTATTAGTGATTTAGATAATTGTTTTCTTATTGCTACTTTAAAGCTTAGATTACTTGCCCTAAAAACTCCCTGATCATATATATCAATTGGAAAATGGTTCTTATTAATTTAACTCACTTCTCTCTCTATATCTATCTATCTATCAGAAATGAGACCTTTATTTCCCCAAATTCCTGCTTCTCTTATCATTTTAACAGCCATTGGCTTTGTTTGTTCAGAAGTTTTTTAATTTGATGTACTCCAAAGTGTACATTTTACCTCCTAAGAACCTTTTTATCCTTCATTTGGTCATGAATTCTTTCCTCAGCTATAGATCTCAGAGATAATTTCATCCTTATGTCTCCAATTTGTATATGATGTGAGCTTATATATCTATCATGTTCTCATATCTGGGAGATAGGTACATGGTATAAGATATTGGTCTATAGCTAGTTTTTCCAGACAAGCTTTCTGATTTTCCATAAAGATTTTGCTATAGAGGTTCTGTCTAACAGATGGGACCTGAGGGTTTGTCAAACAGTAGGCTACTATTTTTATTTGCTTCTGGATGTTGCATACCCAATCTTATCAAGTGATTAACTTCTTTATTTCTTACCAAGTACCAAATTGTTTTTTTCCCTAGCTCTATCAAATAATTCTTTCCTAGTTTATTTCCTAGTTATTTCAAATGGAATTTCAATTTCTTCTTACAGGATTTTGTTGGTAATATACAGAAATGCAGGTGATTTATATGAATTTATTTTATAACCTGCAACATTCTTGGTTGTTGTTTTTAATGTTTTTCTTTTAAGAGTTCGAGAAAATCGTAATATGATCTGTGAAAATTATATTTTTATTTCCCCTATGTCTATATTTATTTCTTCAATTTTCTTTTTTTATTCTTATATTTAACATTGCTAGCACTGAACTGAATAGTAATGTTGGTAATGGATACCCTTGTTTTAACCCTGATCTTACCGAAAATACTCTAAACTCAAGCCCATTACAATAAATTCGGCTGTTGGTTTTAGATATATACTGCTTGCTATTTTATGGAAAGTTCTGCTAATTCCTTTGTCCTGTACTGCTAAAGAGGAATAGTTATGGTAGATAAGTGGGGTAGTGAATAAAGCACCAGGTTTGGAATCAGGAAGACTCATCATTGCCATAAATTCAAATCTAGGCTTGGGCACTTACCAGATGTGAGCCTTGGCAAGTCACTTAATCCTGTTTGCCTCAGTTCCTTATCTGTAAAATGAGTTGGAGAAGGAAATGGCAAACTACTGCAGTATCTTTGCCAAGAGAATGACAAATGGAGTCATGATGACTTGTACATGACTAAAAATGATTTAATAATAGCAAAACAGGAATAAGTGTTATACCTTGTCAAAGGATTTTTCTACATCTATTGAAATCATCTTAAAGCTTTTAAAAATTAATATAGCCAATTACATTTATAATTTTCCTAATATTTATTTTTCTAAAATGGAATTATGCAGATATGTTCTTCTTTATTATTTATATATAATATATAAACATACATCTAAATAATATATTTGTTATAATTCTTTAAATTATTCAATTTACAAATTTCTAAATATTCATTTAGATCGTCAGACTTATTTAACAATATAGTTGGGCAAAACAGTGATTATTCTTTTATTTCTTTTTCATTGGTTAATTCACTTTGTTCATTTCTGAGATTAGCAATTAGATTTTCTTTCTTTTTAAAAATCAAGCTAGCTGATGGTTTATCTATTTTGTTGTTTTGCATTTCTTCAGGCCCTGGAATTACTAATTCAAAGGGTTTACTGCTTTCAATTTTGTTCATTTCTTCTTTGATTTTCAGTATTTCTATTTTGGTGTTTAATGAGGGATTTTTAATTTGTTGGCTTTCTTTTTAGTTACATAACCATTTCATTTACCTGTTCTTTTCTCTTTTAATCATGTCACTGCTTATATTATTTTTCCTTTAAGTACTGCTTTGGCTATATCTCCTAAATTTTGGTACTGCTGTCATAATCCACTGGAACAGTGGATAGAGAGCACTGGTCCTGGAATCAGGAAGATCCACATTCAAATTCTGCCACAGACACTTGCTAGGCATGTGAGCCTGGGCAAATCACTTAAACTCTACTTGGCTAAACTTCCTCAGCTATAAAATGGGGAGCTGTTGTGGGAAATCAAATGAGATGATATTTGTAAAGCACTTAGCCCAGGGCCTCACACATAGTAGCCATTATATAAATGCTTATTCCCTCCTCACCCCCAATCTTTATAGAAATGATCACTTCCCTAACCCTAAATGCGCTCCGATTCACCATTTCAGAATAATGTTATTTCATTTTAAAATTTTAATCCTTCCTTCCAGGGCCTTTAATATAATTTTACTGCATTATGGTCAGTAAAAGATGTATTTAATATTTCTGCTTTTGTACATTTGTAATGTTTTTATGCCTTACAAATACTCTATTTTTATAAAGCTATCATATGCAGCTAAACATTGATATATTCATTTTTGTTCTCCTTCAACATAATCTAGAAATCTATCGTATCTAAATTTTCCAAAATTCTATTCAGGCCCATCATTTCACTTTCATTTATTTTTTTGGTTGTATTTGCCTAGGTCTGAGAAGGGGTAAAGTGAGGTTCCCCTACTGATATAGTTTTACTATCTCCCCCTGTAACTCATTTGATTTTTCCTTTAAGAATTCAGATGCTATGTCTTTTGATGCATATTTTTGGTACTGATTGAATTCAATGTCTATGGTACCTTTTATAAAAATGCAGTTTCCCTGTTTTATTTCTTCTTCTTTTTGTTAATGTTCTACAATCATTACCATAAAACTTAGATTTCCTCCCCTATCACCCCCCTCTCTCCCCAAGACGGCGCACAATTCTACATAGGATCTACATATACTTTCTTATTGAATACGTTTTCATTATAGTCATGCTATGTAGATGAACTAAAATAAATGGGAGAAATCATATAACAAATCAAAACATAATACATACACACAAACATGATCTGCTACATTCAACGAATGAATTCCATAGTTCTTTCTCTGAGTGTGGAAGGCATTTTGCCTTAGAGGACCATTGGGAATCTTTTTTTTTTAAGTTCTTGCGTTGTTACGAAGTTCCAAGTCTACCAGAAAAAACTCTCGCCCACTGTAGTTGCTGCTGTGCACAAAGTTCTCCTGGTTCTGCTCCTTTCGCTCAGCATCAGATCATGTAAGTCCTTCCAGGCCTCTCTGAAGTCTTTTTGTTCATAATTTCTTATGGTGCAACAGTACTCCATTACATTCATATACCACAATTTATTCAGCCATTCCCCAATTGAAGGGCCCTGTTTTATTTCTTGAAATTAGGTTTATTTATGCTACTTTTGCTGGGAGCTTGACTCCTATTCCTACCCTTTAAGCTTCAGTTTCAGCATAAAAGATTCTGCTCCAATCATCTTCCTCATAAACAACTTACTGTTGGATTTTGGTTTCTAATCCATTCTACTATCCTCTTCGGTTTTGTGAATCCATGTCATTTGTCTTCAGTTATGATTGCTAATTATTTCTCTCCATCCTATTTTCTAATACTTTTGTTTTTATCCCCCAATCTCTCTTTAAGAGTTGGTTTTGCTGATGACTAATCCCTCCCTAAATCTACCCTCTTTTTTATTCCTTCTCTTTCTTTTAGCCTCTTTCCCTCCTGATTCTGTTAGATAAAATGCAACCTTTGCCCAACTGCATGTATATCTGCACTCTTCTCTCCTTTGATGAGGTTCCAGTGTCACTCAATCCCTACCCTCCATTCCCACCTCTCTGCATAGAATCTTATTTGCACATCCTATTTATGAGATGATTTTCTCTATTCTTTTTCTCCTTCACCTCAGTGTCAGTGAATGTAGTCCTCTTCCCCATCCTTTCACTTCTTCTAAGATCATCAAAACAAAAGGATCCTCAGTGATGAGAGAGTTCTGAAGGGTTGCATACATCATAGCCCCATATAAGAATTCAGTTTAACCTTATTTAGTCCGTTATGAACGCGCACTCATGTTTACCTTTTCACGCTCCTCTTCACTCTTGTGTTTGTCAAAATTTCTACTCAGCTATGATCTTTTCATCAAGAACACTTAGAATTCTTCTGTTTCAATGAAGATCTATTTTTCTGCCTGTAGGACTGTACTCAGTCTTGCTAAGCTATGCTTGCTTTTAAGTCTAGAACATTTGCCTTGTGGCTAGAACATTTGCCTTGTGGAATATCATGTTCCAAAGATCTGTACGCCTAACATGCAGAATCCCTTGGTAACTGAATTCTTTCTTCCTTGCTGCTTTTGGCATTTTCCCCCCTTTTATATGGAAGGTCTGGATTTTGGCTATGACATTCCATGGAGTTTTCATTTTGGAATTTCTTTTAGATGATCGGTGGATCCTTTCCATTTCTGCCTTGCCCTCTCTTCAAAGAGATCTCGGCAGTGTTCTTTAATGATCTGTTGAAGTGTCTAGACTTTTTTTTTTTGGGCCAATGGCTTTCAGGTAGTCTAACAGTTCTTAAATTACTTCTCCCTGATCTGCTTTTCAGGTTAGCTTATTTAACTTATGAGATACTTTATGTATATTTATCCATTTATTTCAATTGTTTGAATAATTCTTATTATCTCTTGTAGTCATTTGCTTCTATTTGGTTAGTTCTAATTTTTAAGGTGCTATTTTCCTGAATAAGGCTTTGTTTTGTACCTCTTGTTTCCAGCTGTTAATTTTCTTTTCCTGCCTTTCTTCCATAGCTCTCATTTCTTGTCCCATTTTTTCCCTCTATCATTCTCCTATAATTTTTAAATCAATTTTGCTTTTGAAAAAATTCTCTTCTATGAAATCTTGTGTCCAAGCTGTATTTTTTTCTTTGAGGCTTTGCTTTTTGATGTTATCAAATCATTTCTTTCTTCTGAGTCTGTGCCTTTGAGCTTCACAACTATGGTAATAGCTCGTTATGGCAGGATTGCTTATTTGCTCAATTTTCCAATCTACTTTTTGACTCTGAACTTTATGTTAGTGCTGGGCTCTGCATATTTCTGGGAAAAATGTCTAGCCTAAGTTTGTCTTTTTACATAATTTTGCTGCTTTCACAGCTTAGGCTGGGGGAAAGTGGAGGGGGAAGCAGGGGCAGCACACCTGACTGAAAGTTTGAAGTGCTTCCAAAGTTACAGAATCTGGGGCAAAGGTTGTTTATTGTCCTGGTCTAAGCTTTGCAAGTCTCTGGCCTTTTACTTCCTAACGCCTTCCCCCCGAAAAAGGTCATTTTTAGACATGATTTCAGGTATATAGTTTTCCACTTTTAATTTCAAACCAGTTTATTTCCCAGGAAATTCTGAAAATTTTGCATATGCAAGAACACTTTTCTGTAATCTATTTACAAGCTCAGAATTATCTAGGAACTTATTGTGTTAAAGGCATCAACATTCTTCAACCAGCAGATTCAAAACTTATATAAATTCTAATACTCTGTTCCTTAGATTCTGCAAACTTTTACCTCCCTCCTGAAATGATTTCCAAATAATACTTTCTCCACCATTGCTAGGGCCCTTATATTCTAATTTGGATTTCTTACCCATCATTCTGGATTAATTCAACAACTTTCTAACTGATCTTTCTGTCGCCCATCTTGCTCCCTTACAATTCATCTTCCTTTACTTTATCACATAAATTTTTTTTCTGAAATGACTAGTAATCACCACTAAAGCACCTCTGAATCAAGGTTAAGGTATCTTTGCAAAAATCACATAAAAAAACTAATTCATTCATTTTCTAAATGGTCAACTAATTTTCTAGTAGTATCAAAACAACATTCAGAATTAAGATGAAAATGCACTACTGCAGACTAAAGGCCTACCCTAATCCTTCATTTTGGTATGGAGTTAACTCTGGCTTCTGGAAGGCTCTGTTGAGTGTGAGTTCTGTTAAATTCCAATAAGCAGGAAAGGTTCTCAGTATGGGTAAACAATGGACTTTGTATCTTTGTTATACAAGGAGCAGCTTAGCTAAGTTTGGAGAAGTTCATGACCTGAAGGTTGACTACCAAGAGATGAAGTAAGTTTTTTTAAAATGTCAGTTGAGAGGGTATCCACTGCTGAAGACAGATTTTGTGTCAAGTACTGAAGAAGTCTTAGCTAGATTATAATCCCTTGGAGAGCAAGGACTATCTTATTTATCTTTATATTTCTATCAATACTAAAAGATATTTCAATAAATCAGATTTATTTTTGCTGTGCTTTAAAGAGGAAAAGCACACATTGAATAAAAGCTGCATTCAGTAACTTTAGCATCTCCCTTCCCCCCCCCAAAAAAAACCTTTATGAGAATATGGTCAATGAATCAACAAATACTTATTAAGACCTCATTATGTGCCAGGTTAAACTTCTATACTTATGGTATCGAAAATACTTCAACAACAAGGAAGAATGACCTTACCAAGACCTTTGAAGAATGATTCAGCTACATTCAAAACCTAATACTTAAGCAAAATAAACTGATATATTTCATAATAATCTGTGCAAATTCACTTGAAAAAGAATAGTAACCTATTGCTTTCAGACTCATTTCCCACTGACTCCTAAACATTCTTGAAATTTGGTCTCCATTTCCACCACTCTATTCTACACCACAGTGACCAATCAGCAAACCCAACAACCTTTGCTCACTTAGTGTGTTGTCATCACCATTTCTGTAGCATCTGACACTACTTAACAAGCCTTGACAGTCTCCTTCCTGAACTGCTATGACACTACACAACCTGCTGAATCCTCCTTCTTTTACCCCTTATATATTAGACAATTTCCCCAGGTTTGGTTTTATCTTTAACCCCAAATTGTCCTTCTTATGTCTTAATCTAGAACAATTTAATCCATTCATAATGTTTCAACTACTATGTCACGTCAATTTCCCCTAAAGCTTTATCTTTATTTAGAGTTCATCTACTGACCTATAGACATATTTCCAAGTAGATGTCTTCTTCACTTTATCAGGTAATCTCTAAGCCTTCTATTTTATCCATCTTTTAAAGTCATCTTCATTTTTCCTGTTTTTCAGTTATGTTTGACTTCCTTCTTTTTCTTTGCACCTAACATCTAGTCAATCCTCAAATACTGCTGATTTTTACCATTACAATCTATTGCATGTTACCTTTTTTCCATTTCTACTTCCAACATGGTAATCTCACCTGCAACTCCTTCATCCTGCTGATAGATTAACCTTAAATAAGAGCTCGAATCATATCACACCCCTCATATTTTCAATTACTCTCTAATGACAGCTTACAAAACCCCTAACATATCACCAGAGGAACTAGGCAAACAGATCACACAAAACATTACATACTTTCCCAAGTCCTTTTCTTTACCCTACTTACTTTATCTGTTGAAATTTTACTTACTTCTCCAGGATTTAACGCAAACACTAATTCCTCCATGATGCTTGCTTTTGCCACCCAAAAGCTGGAAATGTTTATTGTTTCTATGAAATCTTATAGAACTTGGGTCACCATGAGCCAATAGCTGTACAGCTCTGGAATCGTTAAGATGGGACAGACTTCATCTTACAGATTACCCCAAGATCCAGAAAGGTCAGAAGCCTTGTTCAGCTACCCAGCTGATAAACAGCAAAGTCCAAGGCAAGGACTTAGGCTTCCTGCCTATAAATTTCACCAATGTTAATTTAACATCTACCACATGTAGATATACACTCTGTCAGGAACTAAGGGCAGAGAGACAAACTAAAAAAATAGTTCCCATCCTCAGAGAACTTACACTCAAGGGAGTGTGTACACAAATTCATGCAACAGCAATTCTTATGACCTAAGGAAGAATGCAAAAAGGACAAAAAAAATCCTCCATACTTAGGATTATAGAAATGAAGCTGGAAGTCAGTGCTTTTTCCATCTCCTTGATGCTGCTTGAACTGAAAAAGCACTAACTTTAGAGACTGGGCAATTCTGCCTCTTAATATCTCTTTGAACTGAGTAAGTAATTTGTTACCTCTAAGCCTTACCTATAAAATGTGGGACATTCATGCCCTCTTCCAGATCTAAAGCTAGAAACCTGTGACTGTCATTTTTCATCTTTATAGCCTCAAAAATTGTTCTTGCATTTAGGTGCAATTATTTGTTCATTGCCATAAGCTTATAATCTAGCTAGAAAAACAACTCCTACACAGATACATGTGATAGAAAATAAAACTTCCAGTTTCATTTCTATAGGACATATAGTCAAATAAGAACGACACAAGGGAGAATACATGGCAAGGGCAAAGGACCTGGCAAAGTGCTAGGAAACATGAGAAGGGTCACATTTTGCCCTTTACCAGGGTTAAAGGAGAAAAGGTCAACGAAGCTTTCATATGGAATTAGGCCTCCAAGAGAGCTTGAGAAGGTGGAAATCTTGCCATTAGGGCCCAGCACCGTGCCTTATACATAAGCAGATACTCTGAAGTTTGTTCAGTTAATGAAAATAACATTCTCTGAGTTTCCTAGTTCATTTAAGTTTTAGTTTAGTTTAATTGCAATAAAGTGAGTACTAAATACTAACCGTAATACACAGCAGAGCACCATAAGGTGAGTGGGCACATTAGTTGGATTGAGCATTGCTGGTGTATCTGATCTCATACAGGCCAAAAATGCTCTCATTCTTCTATTCTTATCTTCCACTGCTTTCCCCAGCCACAGTTTCTTCAGGTTAGGACAGGTCCACTCCCTGAATGCTAGTGCTTCCACCAGTTCTGGGGTTTGGGGAGATTTTCCTTTGTAAGCAGCCCATTCTTTAATTATCACTGGCGAAACTGAGGAAAGAAAAAAGCAAAGAAAAACCTCTTATCGTGTCTATTTTGTGTACTTTAAATCTTAGCACACAAAAAACGCAATAATTACTCTTAAGACATTTTAAATCCTGTTAGTGACAGGAAAACCAAGCTCTTAAAAAAAATTTAAGCACTTTTTTTGCATCTTGAGTATTATGCAATTCAAATAAATCACCTAGAGTATACTGGCAAAGGAGTATGTATTGAACAGTTGGAGGAAACATAGATTCCTTTTCAATGAAACTATAAAACTATTTCTCCTCCAAAGTGAACTGCTAATGACAACAGACATCCCAACTGACTTCTTGGTTTAATTACTTTTACCTAGCAACAAGCTGATAATAGAATTTATGTACTTCAGTTTACAAAATATTGCAAAACCACCTCAGCCATGAGGAAAAGCTATTATTAATTTTCAAGGTTTAATTTCTCTCTTTTTATACAGCTGCTATCCTTTTTGTAGAGCCTAATTTCCTTCCATTCCCCTATAAGCAAATGGTCTCTAAGTACAGATACATAATTACTATTGCTCCCTTTTAAGGACTAGCAAGTAATAGTAACTGAGCAACTAGCTCAAAACCATGTAACTGTCCAACGAGGCATGAAACTCAAGAATCTGAAATTTTAAACCAAATAGGAACAAATTAAGATAAATTAATTGCAATATACAAAATAAATTATGTTTAAAAAATTTTTCAACTTTAAAAGTAAAAGGTTTTTCATTGACATAAAACAAAAACAAAGGCTATATATACCCACAAATTTTTAAATGGGAAGAACATTAGCAGCAATAAATAACTCATAAAAACCATACACACACACATTTCCTGACTTATATACAAAGGTACTAGAGCTGGTTATTACATATTAGAGAACATAACATCTCAGGCTGAAGAGAAAACATAGCATATAGTAGGCCCTTAATATTTGACTGGCTCATATTACAAATTCTAATTTTAGCATCAATACATCCTATCAAAGTAATAATCACAACCCTGTGTTGGGGGAGTTCCTAAAGCAAGGACCACTACATTAATAGATGAGCTACATCAAATAAGCATTCTGAAGCATCAAGATTTTGGTAAAGGAACTAACCAACGAATGACAGCTCAATTATTATTTTAAGTACAGATGTGCAACACTATAATCTTACATAAAATGCAGTGAAGAGTTAGACTTGACACCAAAGTATGGCCACCAGCAGAAAAAAAAATACATGTAAATCTTTAAGTCAGGCTTTTTCAAAGGTTTAAGTAACTACAATAACAGTCATGTGAATACATAGCAAGAATGATATAGCCTAATCTTATGTCATTCCATTTTCTTCTGATTAATCAATATCAGCTGCCATTTCATTTGAAACTGACCTTTTTGAAGACTGTACCAGACACAACATAAAAAGAAATATTTTAGTCTTTTGCTACAGTTATTTGAAGTTTCTTTCATCACTGAAATTTTTTGAATACAGTAATTTAAGAAAATGTTAATTCAGCTGTAAAGGATTTGTGATCTATTTCAGTATAGGGAGTAATTATACTGATAAAATTATGGATCTTTGAGATATACAAGTATTTATGTTTTAGAAAGATTTTGAAAGAAAAATTTTAGACATTTCACATTATTTTGTCAGTATGTGAGGATGTCTGTACACACATGCATACAGGAACACTTGTAGATATTATCAATATTCAGAAGAGCCACATACAAACTAAGAAAAAAATTCGCAACTTGTTCCTGCCCTTAGGCTCACAATCTAAAAATAATTTAGGGTTTGTAAACTCTAATCAGAAAATCAGGTTATCCATTTTTCTGAGTCAGGTACTATAGCATGTTCAAAAATATCAACGTATAAGTATTATCAGCTAAATACAGAATATTGACTATATTTCTATCAAAGTCTTTATAAATGTGTCATCATTAAATATCATGGCAAAGAAAGCAGTTTATATCAAACTTCTTCAGAGCCTTTATATAAAGGAAGACTAACCTTTCTAGGAATATACCTATTTCAATTCCACAGGATATAAGCAGATCAAATTATATGCCTTTATCCTTGACTTGTAGATTAACATATACTAGTTTTTTTCTTTGAATACTATAGTTCAGAACAGTTATATTACAGATCTTATCAATCCCGAGGAAGTTTAGTTAAAATCTACAATGATTTTACATACCAGAGTACCCTGCTGTGTTTTTTTAAGGAAACAGAAACTCTTATTGATCTATTATTACTTCAGGCACACCATTAATTATTTTCTGTTGGTTATTTTTATCCTTCCCACACATTTATTATTTCCCAGTTGGGTTTATCATAGTAGAATGAATAATGAATGAATGATTTGTTGAAATATAGTGAGAAAATAAAGTAAGTGTTAAACTGTCCATCTACTTCTAATAAATTACTCTTAGTGTAGGACCCTGTAATTTAATGCAAAGTCTTCTTTGAATCCCCTCAGTCTTTACAGATTTTCTCTGGCTTTCAAAGGTAAGCCTTCTGAAAGTCTTTTTCATGGTCCTGGGATGTCCAAGAGTCTAAGTCAATTGGCAGAGGACTATGAATTGATAAGTTTTGTAACATTTGATGCTGTCACGTTCACTCATTTTCAATTAATATTTTGTCAGTTTAATCTTATTGTTTCCAGACAACGTTGTAAGGGACACTTCAATAAAAATTTCTTCAGCAGTGTGGTGCAAAGAATTGTGAATTCCACCCCCACCCTCCAACTACTGTACGTCTTATACATTAAATGGTCCCTAGAGAATTTTCTGAAGATTAATGAAAAATACATATTAAGACATGGATCCTGCATTCAAGCAGTTGCTAAAATTGTTGAATTTTATTTCTTTACATTTGACAAGCCATCCCCTAAACAATGACTGAAAAAAAGTAAGCTATTTTTAAAGTTCTCCAAGGAAAAATTTTCAACTTAACATCTATCCCTCTATAGCCCTTGCATTAGTTTACAATCACAGACATTAGGTCTTCTTAGCATCAATTTCTCATTTTGTATATCAGGTTGCTCTCCCCATCCCAGTTTTCAGAAATGATTAATTACAGTATTGCTTCTTTTTAAATGAAAAGATAAGTAATAGCCCTGTGATTACACTGATATAGGGAACCCCCAGATAAGGAAACTTCCTCTGCATGTCAATACCTTTTTTGCAGTTTATAATTCAACAGCTGCCAACAGTCATCAGTAGTGATTTTTCTGGGGTCATATAACCAGTATGTATCAGGTGGACTGGGAACCCTGGACTTCTTGAATCTCTGAATGAATCCAGCCCTCTCTTCATATACCTGATATTTTTCCTTCTGCTCTGTCCCACCTCCACTCCTCTCATCTTCAAAAATAATGTTAATAATGAAGGATTTATGATTGATTAGTGTGGGAATTCTCTCTTATCAATGTAACTCTCTCATAACCTAAAGTCAGAATTGACTAAAATCTCAAATAAATGATTTGCACCCTGTCACATAACTAGTAAGCAGGATCTAATTCCAAGTTTTTCTGAATCTAAGCACCAGCACACTATCCATTACACCTTACCGTCCATGAAAATTAAAACAAAACAAAAAACAAAAACACATAAACATTCCACATACATTCATCCTAGAAGGAAGGGAAGATGTGGGGAAAGAGCACTAACCTGATCAAGGGACCAACAGTCTGGCTTCAATACTAATCCTCTGGGTTTTTAATTATCTACAAAATGAGGAAGCTGGACTGTCATCTCTTTATTCCAACATTATATGACTGTGTGTCTACTGACATTTGAAGAATCAAAGAACTTTTAAAATTAATGCCATTTCTCAGTCTGTTCCCAGCAGCAAACATATATTCTAAGCTTAAAATTAATTTAAAAAACTCTTAATCCCTGTAGCCATAAATAGTGCAAAAATATTCAAAAACATCTTAAAACAAACAAAATAAAAACAAGGGTACTTGGTTACCAAAAACTGATAAGGCTCAAAGGTTGCTTTTCTGGGTAGAGGCAGAACCTGCTGAACTGAATAATGTTGGTGTCGATGTTGACTGTTGTTGGAAGCTTCAAAAGATCAAGGTGAGGATTCTACAGTTTTCATCTATATGTTCCAAGAACTTGGACTAGTGAATTTTCTTAAGTACCTTGCAATGTTATATTGTATACTACAAAAAAATTCAAGTCCAAACTTTTATTTGTAATTTCCATGATCTTTTATCACTCAGAAGTTAAAAGCACTTCTGTTTCCTGTCACGAACATTCCTGATAAGAATTTTATAAATCTGTCTTCAAGATAACAGATGAGATGTCAACTCAAAGGATTCAATTTGAAGAAAGTTGAGGCTGAGTTGTATGAGGTATAAAATCTAAACAACTTTCTCTGAGTTGCTCTTAGTCCTATAAAAAGGAAAAAAGGGCCATACCATTAAAAAATTGAGTAACTTTAGAGAATTATGAACACAGTAAAATGGAGAATGTGCGCCATACTGGGCAACTGAAAATAAACATGGTTGTGAAAATACTTTATATATCAGAGATTTCCATGGGGATATTTTTTAAAATGTGCACTGCTATAATATTGAACTGTTCACAATAATGCTAGGAATTACCACCCCAATCTTCAAGTTAAGGAAGAAAAAGATACAGAAGCCCAATTTGTTTCAGGTTCTAATGAAGCACCCCTAAAGAGGGTAGCATTTTATCAGTGTAAAAGAAGGAAAGTAGTAAAAAGTGCCCTTCAGTAAACAATCATTTGCTTCTAAAAAATGCACTTGTACCCCTGCCCATTCCTTTACTCTTCCTAATAAATGATTCATGGAAATATAGTGAGAAAACAGTGTCTACTGTAATAATTTAGTTAAAATTCTTTTTAGCGTAGGATTTAGAGGGACAGTGTCCCAGTAATTTAATTCAGAATACTTATTTGGAGAAATAAGTGGTTAGATTTTATTTCTAAATTTTCTGCCTTTTGAAGCCAGAAGAGAGAACAGAAGAAAAACCAGACTGAGTTTTATCTAAGTAAATGAGTATTACATAAATTTCCAATCTTCAGTGGAAGGCTACGTGCAAGGGATAGGGAGGATAAAAGTACAGGCATTGGCAGCAGATGTGCAGCTCAGCCTCTTCCTTGACTGTTGGGCCTAAGCAGCCACTTTACTCCTCATATTTATACTGTCTGCTTCGAAGGGCCAAGTGCTCTGTAAACCCGGAAGTGCATACAACATGAATGTGGGTTTTTACTACAAAGGGAGTCCCAGGCAGCCCCTATTTCCTGATGCTTAGAGACTTTTGCTAGTGCAATTGCCCAAATCTGACACTGACCCACCAGATAGCAAGGTGAACCTACACTCTTCTCCCTAAATGCCACTGGTAAATAACCATGTAAGTTCAGTCTTTTGGCTATAGATTTAATTGATCCTCATCATACGTGAAAACATGGGGTATCTTGTAGGGTATTGCAAAGGCTTTTACATCAGTTCTTTTCCTACTCATATTATTCCTGGAATGAAAGTCACAGAAGATATTTAGTATGTAAAATCTTCTGAAGGACATAGTGATCCAAAATTTAAATAGTAAATGACTTCTAAGATATTCAAATTTCCTATAGTTGTTCAGATAACTTTGGAGTGGTCATTGTGCCTGAGTCATTCAGTTTATTTGAAATTGAGAGTACACAGTATCAGAGAGGTGCCACACTGAATAAAATTGTGACCACCTTACCTAACAGTCATGAAACAAAAACACTCTGAAATGCCAATCATTTTTCATAAATAATAAACAGAGACATCGAGTTATTTTAAACATTCCATGGTCCTGAATTTTACAAAATGTGTTTAAAAAAAAAAGTCTAAATGATTTCATATTGGATTTAAACATAAGGAGGCAACATTAAGTATGTAAATTATTTAGCTACCAACAAAACACTTATGAAATGTGCTAAAACCATCCATTTCCTTTTTGTAGTTTTTTCTTGTTCTAAAATGCAGATGAATGAAAAAGGATAATTCTTTTAAAATAATGTAATAGTTCTACTGCATTTCTTATCACAATATTTTAAAGTTACCATTAGGTTCAGTGAAAATACCTTAAATATATCAAACTCATGACAAGCTTCCCTAAAAATTCTGTACTACCCTCCCACCTCCATCCTTCACTTGAGGCATGATGCACACATATATGAAGGAACAAAAGAAGGGTATCCTTAAGGAGGGCAAAGACAGAAAAAAAGGTGCCACATATGCCATGATATGAACTAGCAGTCCATTTTGTGGTAGCAGAGAAGTGAAAACAAAGTAGATGCTCAACAAATAGTTAAACAAATTGTGTACCATCATGAGACATAAGAAACAATGAATATGACAAATTAAGAGAGGTTGGAGAAGACTTACATGAACACTGATATAGGAAAGTAAGCAGAATAAAGAAAAAACATGCACCAGGATTACAACAATGTAGATGGAAAGAACAAACACTATCTAGGAAACTGGATACGGTGTAATTATAATAATCAAGACTTGCCCTAAAGAAGAGATTTTTAAAAAAGCCATATCCTCCCTTCTTTACAGAGGGGAAGGACTACAGGCATGTACTATTAGATTTGCATAATATAATGTTGTCCAGTTTTGATCAATCTAAACCTTGCCTTCTTTTTTCTTCTTTATTTACAAGGAATAATTTGTTGGATCTGGGAGGGGAAACACATTTAAAAAGGAAGGTTATATTAAAAAACAAAAGAGATGAAAAAATTTAATAAAGCAAATGAAGAAAAAGGAGTATACACCTACCTTTGTAAAATTTTCATTAAAAATTTTATCAAGATACAGATCTGTACTATAATCCATCAAAAAGTTTACCCAGGACCCTCAAGATCTACATTACTTCTCAACTTGCTTAAGTCACTGCTGTTACTAGTCAGATGAAGAGGATAGGCAAGGACCAACGGAAGTAGTCAATAACCAGAGTTCACATATGTATTATTTTCCCATTCCAGTTGATAATAGTTAAGAAGAAAAAATCTGGCAGTTCTAGCTGTCTCTATTACTTATGAAATATGTGTAAAACAAGGAGGAGAGAAGTGGTCATCTGTGGGGTACAGAAAGATCTCTTATTAATTATTCTTCACCATTTATATATATATATAAATGTCACCATATGAATTCTGGGGAAATGATGTAATTGCATTTTCCTTCGTGTTTGTTTTAAGACTGTCATGCTTAAAGTAACAAGAGTTCATGGAAATGAATCAGATTTCAATACAGTGAAGTTGGTACATGTGATAAAATGAAGATGAGTTTAATGCATAAAAAATTGCATATGGGTTCAACAGAGCTATACTTTGAGATACGGTTCTAATCATCTAAAATGTGAGAGTGGGAGGAGAGAATGAGTGAAGAAATTACAATGAATCCTATTAAAACTAGTTCTACACTGAGATCCTGTTGGGCTAAGTGCATTAAGTGACGATTATAAATTTCAAACTTTTAATTTTGTCATATCTACTTTAAAAAAATTAAACAGACTTTTCCCCCTTTCAGAATATTTTTCCTGGTGCTATTAAGAAATTCTTTAGATGACATTTGAGTTCACCAAAAACTTACAAAATAAGAGACTTGATTGGGAAATTATTTTAATTCAGAAATTTTTAAGTCAGAAAGAACTACAACATAGATCCCAGAACAGGAAGACCCATATTTCAGGGCCAACATAAGAAAGTTTAATTTCACAAAAGAACTCATTACAAGCTTATCTCACAGCATGGAAACCTCAAAGACATTAACAGAAGGCTTCACTGTATCATTTCACCAAAAAAAAAGGCTTACTATGATGATACTGACATTTATGTTATAGAGGATGCAAGTTCCTTCTTGAGGAATCACTTTTATCTTTATAAATCACCCACAACAGTGAGCCATTGCATAGAAAGTACATAAAACTTAATGAAAAAAGGAATGGCTTCATAAGTTTAGGAAATCATGCCCCAAATTTACCAAATGGGGTATCCTCAAGTTTTAATGACTTTAGCAGCTTACAACCACACACAAAGATTTTTAGAACATCCTATACTTCTGCTAATTTAATATCCATTAGCTAAAATTCAAGGCATAAAAAGTCCACTCCTACAGTCAGAGGATTCAGAGTTGGAATTAGTCATTTGGTCCTATTTCCATATTTTATAATCCGAGGAAACTGTTAAGTATGATAAGTTAAATAACTTGTCGAAAGTCAGAAAGGTAAATGTAGTAGAATCAAAACTGGAACCCAACTCCTCTTACTTAAAATGAAAACAGCTCTTCCAATCAAAATAGAAAATAATAAAAGGTTTCAAATTTTCTGGACTAAGCATAGATCAGCAGTCAGCTGGATTTTTTCATATTTAGTAGATTAGAATTGATTTAAATTTGGGTATCTGAAGAAGGTACATTAATATCTCCCACCAATACTAATATAACATATGCAAGTATTTAATTTCTAAAACAATATTGACAGATATCTAAGCACTGAAACATCTAAAAATTTCCTATCATGCACTGATTAAAGTCCTCTCCTAAAACATATTTAGGTAATATTTATTAAATACACATAGTTTTTATCACAAGGAAAACAAATAAAAACTTCTCTCCTATATAAGGTGATCAGTTTTATTTGATGAACACCATTTATTTAAATGCTTTTCAAGTCATCTCTTTACCTTTTGGAAGTTCACTAAATTCTTACCTGGCATACAATGTGCTACAACAAAAATTAAAATGTAGTTCTAAATCATCAGTCATATTTTTCCAGGTCCAGTATCTACAATTTGATTTTAATAGCCTTCATCACACTAGAAAAAAGTTGCTATTTTGATAGCAACCAACAAATTACCATAGTTACTCATAATGGGCTCATCATAGGTAAATAGTCCTTTTATGGTGAATGAGATATTATTCTAACTAATTGCTTTCCAAAAAAATATTCCCAGAGCTTGAGTTCCAAGATTAACTACTAAAACCATATTACAGGTATCCACACTAAGAACAACTGTTTGAGTACCACTGTAAGAAACGGCAAAATGTCTCCAGTGCCATCCTATGCACTCTTTAGCCTCTCCCACTGTTTCCTTATGGGACAGCTAACTCTAAGAGCTAGCCTGAAATGACATCGTTATATAAGACAGGCTCTTAGATTTGTTTAAACAAATTTGTTAAAACAAATGCTACTATATAATTCTATCTAATGATTTATTTTCATATCCAAGCAAATATCCACACACTACTTAGCTGATCTCTAAAAATTCTACTAAAATGAAAAATATACTGGCAATAACAGTTATAAGCACTGATATTTGTCAGTTTTAGGATCAATCCATACTTTTCAGGAGTTACTTTACTTGAATCCAACAATGCATATTTGTAAAACTGCAGAGGTTTTACAAAAGACTGCACAGGCAGGTTTTGCTGCTATATAATAGTAACACTGGTTTCTAAGGAGCACTTTTGGAGGTTGCTAAAGAGAGGTCAAAATGAAGTACATACTTACAAAACATATAATCTTCCCCCCTCCCCAGTTAGCTCTAGAAGCACCCCAAAATGATGTCTACTTTTAAATGAAATTCAACTAAATAAAGCAATTGAAATGTCCAATTTTAGAAATACAGGCCACAGGCATCACACACAGACTTGGAGCACAAAGAGACTCCAGAGGTCATCTAGTCCAACTCTAGCATTTTACACAGGAAATGAAGCCCAGAGATTAACTGACTTGCTCAAAGTCTTATGCAGCATTTGACTTCAAATCCCTCTCTGTTTCCACTAAGACTTGTTTTGTCAAATGTCAAAATAGGACTGTACTCTCCCTGGATGTTAAAACTTATAGCTGAGAATATTTTTAAATTAATGTGAAGTGAGGCAGCATGACACAGGACAAAAGGTGCTGCATTTGTTGGTCAGAGGTTCTACAACTCACCACAGGGTGACATGGGGCCTCAGGTTACTCACCTGAACAATGAAGGCATCAGAGAACATTACATACCACACCATCCGCTGTACATGTGTGCACATACACATGAACACACGACACACACTACCGCTTTACAACAAAAAATTAATTCTTTTAAAGAACAATCAATGTTCTCATAATTGAAGATGTTCTAATCAATGTAACTAAATACTTAGCTACTTTTAAGTGCAAAACATCCAGGGAGTCACCTACATATTCTTCAACTCCTGGCAATCTACCTAATGGCAGATGTCACAACAATAGAATTGCTTATCAAGTCAAGCCTTTTCTCAACATGACAGCATGGATTCCTCTCAATTCTTGATGGCCCTTCTGCCCTTGTAGTCACATGATCCTCCTTCCTCTCCAAACTCTTCATTCCTTTTGCTGGCTCCTCATCTTCACTTGGCCCTTTCAACTTGAATAATCCTCCTAACATTTATACAAATGTTGAGAATTGCTTCTTGTAAGACAAAAACTAATGGAGGTTAATGTTAAGTTTCTTGCATGGGTTAAAAACAGTAACTTCCTAAGTATAAAATGTAAAGCAAGTGATGGTGAGAAAACA
The DNA here is from genome assembly GCA_028658325.1 of Potorous gilbertii. Taxonomy (NCBI): domain Eukaryota; kingdom Metazoa; phylum Chordata; class Mammalia; order Diprotodontia; family Potoroidae; genus Potorous; species Potorous gilbertii. The sequence continues at coordinate 57,891,104 of CM053772.1, forward strand.
ACTGATCTGAAATAGATCTGGAGTTTGAGTGGACCACAAGCTCAACAAACGTCAACAGAGATTTATGCCTGGCTAAAGGCTAGAAAACTGTTGGGGTGTAGAAGCATGTGGTCCTTTAAACTTTGCCTAGGCCTGGTCTCTGGTGGTGCAGTTGGGCAAGTGTGTGCAGCAGGAACAACAGAGCAGAAAAAGGCCACAGTAAATCAAAAGAGATGGAAAGCAAGAACTTGTGGAAACAAAATGAAAAAGGCTTGGCCACTGACTGTGGCAAGAGAGGGAGAATAGAGAGTGATGAATTTTGAAGTCATGAATCTGGTTAGTGGAAGGAAATTGTGTCCTCAATGGAAACACAGAAATCAAAAAATGTAGGACTCCTGGGAATGAAAATACACAGCATTTTAGGTTACATGATTTTGAGGTGTGCTTTTGGGAGATTGATGCTGTGCCTCAAATCAAAATGATTGAAATAACTTCTATCAACCTTTCCCACTAATTTGCATAATTTGAATAGAAATTTACATTTCTGAAAGATGTTTATTTATCAAGATGAACTTCCATGTGACAAAAATTTTATTAACAATGTGAAAGACTCCAGGTACTGGTGAAGAAGATATTTTTTTTGGTAGAGGTAAAAGGCATAGACGTTATTATGGGAAAACTATCCAAAACTGGCTTTTCTAAATCATTCCCATTTTTTCTTTACTCTGCCGCCCCATTTCAAAACCTGTATGATATATAAAAATTCTAACTTCCCTTCTGTGATACTTAAAAAATAGTATCTATTATTACAGTAGGCACATTGCAGTTAACGGAGGAGGGAGACTGGTACCTTCATCTCTCTCTCTCTCTCTCTCTCTCTCTCTCTCTCTCTCTCTCTCTCTCTCTCTCTATCTATCTATATATATATGTTGCTACCACATTGTTTTTCAAATTGATTTTATAACTTTCTTGACCACATTCCCAAGATAACTCTAAACACACTGAACTTTTTAGTAATAGCAGTCTACTTCTCCTAATTATGATCTTTTCTCTACTATTATTCTTCATCCTAAAATTAAATGTCTATGTTTAGAATCACAATATAAAGGGGAGGGAGGGGGGAACCTTTCCTGGCATGATACACATAACATAGTTGTTACCTTCATTAGTGCGAAAATAGCTGCTCTGTTATGCCTGCTTTTAATGATCCCCTAAATGTGAAAAAGGGTTAACTTTAATTCTTTCCCTTGAAATATATTATTTCCTTAAAAATAAAAAATATCCATAATTTATAATCCCAATAAAAATTATAAATGAGAAGTTAAAAAAAATCCTTTTAAAAACCAACCCAAATAAATATTTTTTGAGTATCTATTATAAGCTAGGCACTATCCTGGGTACCTTCATAGATATAAGAGAAGGAAAAAAAAAAGACAGCCTTGAACATCTATATAATAGATTTCAATGAATTTAGGGAAAGGCTGGGAAGGACTACATGATCCTAAAGCATACAAAGCAAATCAGCCAGAAAATAATTAACTACAAAATATCTGATGACAAAACCACAAATGATTCAAATAAGGAAAAATAGAACTGTCTAATGTAGTTGTGCAGAAAATTCACTGATTAACTTATATTTTAAAAATATTCAGAAGTCAGAGAGGTAAAGAACTGAAGATCTGTAGAAGAAAAACTCCTCTAAAAATAATCTCAGAAATGTTAGGTCACAGAACAAGTGATGGCTTGGAACGGATTTTAAAGATTAAAAAAAATGCCTTTTTAAGAAATATTGGAGGAAAGATCAACATCAGAGAGAAGAAACATCATTTGCGGTATACAGGAAGATGAAATAAAAAGGACAGAGAAAAGGATAGAAAATAAAGATAAAACTGTTAACCTCTTGGTTTCAATAAGTTCAAACAACCAAACTCAGAAAAACAACATATCTTAGGCTACCCAAAACAAAAGTCACTGAAAGACTAGGGAGATTGAGGGGGAACTACAAGATAAGGGAAGAAATGCTACTCAGCTTAGGTATGTTATATATTAGTTATAACAGATGGTCTTTATATCTTTGCAGAGAGTTTCTCTGCCAAGAATTTCATTTCTAAGACATAGGGAGAACTGATTTAAATGTTTGAAAATAAAAGTCATTCCCCAGATGATAAATGATCCAAGGACAGAAGACAGTTTTCAGAGAAAGAAATACAAGCTATCAATAGCCAAAAGGAAAAACACTTTTAATTACTAATAATTGGGGGGAGGAGCCAAGATGGCAGAGTAGAAAGATTCACATATGCTAGCTCCAAACCCACAGCCCATAAATTACCTGTAAAAAGGAATTCCCAACAAATTCTGAAGCAGTGGAAGCCACACAGCAACTGAA
>CM053772.1:57893968-57911429 GCA_028658325.1 Potorous gilbertii
AAAAAATAATAAATTACAATAATTAAAGAAATACAAGAACTCTGAGGTTCCACAAAATATCCATCAGATTTTCCAAGGTGACAAAAAGGGGAAATGACAAATATAGAAGGTGCAGTGGACAAATGGGTACATTAATGTACTACTGATGGAACTGTGAACTTGTCTAGCCATATCTGGAAAGAAATTTGAAACTATGTCCAAAACATTTCTTTAAACTACACATACCCTTTGACCTGGATTTACCAATACAAAATCTATACCCAAAACTGATCAAAGAAAGAAGAAAAGGATACATTTTCAAAAATACTTATAGCAGCCCTTTTCAGTGGCAAGTAACTGAAAACTGAGGAAATGTCCATTAATTGGGGATGGCAGAACAAATTTTTGAAATTTTTTCCAATTATGAAATACCTTACCTAAATAAGGATCCAGATCATATGCTAGTTCTATAATTGTGTGTGCATATTACGTATATGGAAACAAAAGGAAATGCTGACACTTTTTTCAGAACCAGAGAATTCTAGTAACTTCCACTCAAATTCACTTTTCTTCCTCTATATCTTGGTTGTATACACCTTGTCCTTTTTGTCTTCTTTTAGGTTGTGGACACTACATAAGAATACTAACAGAGTAGTCCCAGTACCCTAATGTGACTTCAAACTTCAATAGAAAAGATTTGGTTACAGCAAAAAGTCAGAAAAGACAAAGACTGATAAACGGTATTCATCAACCTTATTAAAAATATGTTTTGTTACTTCTGATAGGCCCATAAGCTTGGAAAACTTAAAAAATATCAAAAGTTAATACTAATGGCATAGTCAACAGCAGAACTTATGGTGCTCAAACTAACACATATTCTCTAACATGAAAATTATGAATTACAGTGGTAAAATAGGTTGTCTTATTCAATCTGTATTTTATGTAGCTGTGATCATAGAAACATCAAGAGACTTGAAACTGGTTTTAGAATTCACGGTAAGTTGAAGTAAAAGATCACAAAACATCCTGAAGTAGCTGCTATAAAGTAAGGACTATACTCTTAAGCGCACATCAATTAGGACTGTATTAGTAGAGGCCGAGCAGTGGCTTGGACATAAGCACTGAAGCATACTAGGTCCTGTGCTGACGTTCATTACACAGATGGAAACCATCATGAAATTCTGCTTACAGAATGAATCCACTAACTTGCAAAAAAGTAAGAAATGAAAGTTCTTAAAAAGCTCAGTGGCAAAGTATCATACAGGTTAGGTCAAATTGAAGGAACAAAGTAAAGGCATCATTTAAATTATATCTGTTAAATACACTGATTCATTTTCAAATCAATTTCTTTGGCATTACCTTTGGGGAGGTAGGGAGGTAGAGAGAGAGAGCTATACCAAAAGGAAATCTAAACAACATCTTTCTGTATAGGAAGCAAAAATGCATAAGCAGAGTGCAGGTAAGCAAAAGAAAGAAAAATAGAGCTTCAAATGAAATGGCAAATGGAAGGTTAGTGATAACCAACAAGAGGACATTAAAGGCATTTACACGTAACTCAGATAGTATCTTCTGAAGCAAATATGTAAGGCACTGTCAAGAAAAAAGGCAGTATATACATTTCAATATATATTGTAAAGCACTGAAAAGAATCTTTCTATTAAGGTACCAAGAAATATCATAAGTAGCCCCCATCAAGTACATATTATTCAAAGACTCATTTTTCCAGTCACACCTAAAAATAGAAGCCACTAGTCACATACTTTCAACTAATGGCAGCACTAGCCAACTAACTTTAATAACAAGCTCATAGAATTGTGGCTTTGTCACAGAAAATGAAATAAATCTTATGTTACAATCATACTTAAATGACTACAGAATATTTGAGTAACAAATAAAAATGTTTAGAAGATTTCAAAGTAGACTCCAACTTTAAATCTAGTACTAGATAAAATTTCCTAGGAAGGAGTAGCTTTTTTGGGAACACTACTCAACCTCTGTATGGTTGCAATTAAGGGATTAAAAAAATGTTAATAACTCATAACTTATCAACATTTCAAACAAGAAATTTTTTGGTCTCCCTTAAATGATTTCACTAAATCTGCTGACAGCACACAAATTTTAAGTGGACTTTGTGAAAATTTATGTTAACAGTTATTAACGATGTAATAAAATCACATCATAAATGCCATGGATTTAAAACCTTTAAAAAAAAAAAAAAAGAGCACCTTGAATTAAAGCAGAAAAAAGACACCCAAGAATTTTCATGAGTTTCAGCAAATATACTAGAAATTCACAGACATATGGAGTCTCAAAAAGTTTTACTTTAAAATTTAAAACCACAACATATGCTCTTAAGCACATACTGTGGAATAAAATATGCTAATTACAGAAAGGAAAGAATGTCAGGAAGCATATTTTTCATGTCCACTTTCAGTATGAAATGAAAACTTAACATTTGATAGTTTTATTAAAGATCACATGAGAGAAAGATCAAATGATTGACTTTTCCCCCCCTTAAAATCTCTTAAATCTGGCCCTGCTACCCAGACGGAAGTTACATCTTTGCTACATTTATGAGGCCCTCAAAGCTAAACCTTTGGAAAATGCACAAAAGATTATGAGGCACTGAAGAAAGCAAACAATGGATCGTACAGTACATACATTCTGGAGGAAGTCTGTTCTTTCTAAAAGCAAGTCTTTCAGTTTTCTTTCTGCTTTCTGCCAAACTAAACAGGACTCCGTAAACATACTGACGAACTGGCCTATAAAGCAGAGCGGCAGGAGGCAGGTCTTTGTTGGCTTCATCTTCAATAGAAACAGCAATTTTGATTTCACCCTTTGCATGGAAGAAAGCAGAATAATATTGCACATTTTTCATGTTGAATTAAAAAAAACTTACAGAAATATACCGTATAATCCCTTTTAAAACATTTTTATAATGCTAATCTAAATAAATGGCCATCTTAAAACAAACCAGTCCTAAAGCGCTTGATATAAGTTCATTTAGCAGTCTGTAGTAAAAAAAAAAAATCTGTTTTCAGAGCTTAAAACACATTTTTCACTATTTTAATTCCCAAATGACGAAAGAAGGAAATGCTATGAATGATTCAAAACGCTATGCAATGGCTTGGAACAATCTAATCAGACAAGTGATGTCTTAAGGATGCTGTAGAAAGGACTCCTGAATTGGACAGGAGGTGGGACTAGATAATCTATCTCTACAGTCCTTTTCCACTCTAAGATTGTGTGATTTTTAGCAGGCAAGAAAAACTAAATGAACATACATAACTACTTTTTGAATGGCTAAACATGTAATCCTATAAAAATAGAGGTAATAAACTTTATATTACTTAATAAGCAATCCTAAATTGCCTGCCTTAAAAACTAAAGGGGAATGACTCCCAGTTTACTAAGAAAACAAGAAACTGACTAAACTTGTTTTACCCTTCTCTGCACAGATTACTCTATCTTAAAAAGTGACTTAACTAAAATAAATTTTTGAAAATATTTTAGTCCTTTTGTTATGGTGTAATAAGTGCTCAATAAAATACTTGTTGAATTCCAGGACAACTAGCTGCAACCTCACAAAGGTCAGGCTTATTTTCCATTCCCCCTATATAGCCACCCTTTCCCTCCCAACCTCGACTCAAAACGGTCCATCTTCCAAGAGGGCTCCAGAAAAACTTTATGTTCACTTATAGAGCCAGACTACTTTACATCTTGTAAGAGGCATGTTTTAGCATTTTTGTGACTTGGGTTATCTGCAAGTGTTTTATTAATTCTGTATTTACAACATAAAATACAAACTATCTTAGTTAAAATTATTGAATAGACACCATCAATACTAGACTGGTCGTTTCAAATACAGTATGACACCATAAATCAATCAAACATGTCACATTAAATTATTAGCTGATTCTAATTCTATATGTGGTTTCATGATTAAGATAGGTAGCTACAGAGTACTAACACTCCCCTTAAGAGTTATAGAATTTACCATGCTTGCATTATTCTTCTCTAAAAACTCTTAGGAAATTATCTGTTTGATGTAGTCAGATATAGACAACTTGGGAGGAGAGAAGGTTTTCAACAGAAAAATACCTTTCTAGAAATGTTTCAAGTATTATCTTATTGAAAATGCTTGCCCAAGTAAATTTAGACATAGAGAAAGATTTAACTCATAATACATTTAGCATTTAAGAATGCTAAGTTGTCTTGCTGACAAACGTAGTATCTCATATTTTACAAATGTTTGTCTTTAAAATAATTATGAAAATAATGAGTATTAGTGAAATGCAGATGCACACAATACTGTATGGTTTTCTTTTGGATTTTAACAGTTATACATAAATCAAGTAGTATATCCATCAGTGTGTAGATCTGATCATTCTGATACAACCAGGTGATTTCAGAGAACCTAGTATCTGGAAGAACTCAGAAGGGAGAGTGCGGTATCCTAAAGAAGTTGGGTGGTTTTCTAAATGGATTAAAAACCCCTTTCCTACAATGATAATTTTCCACTTATCCACCTCAACTGCTGTTCAAGTTCAAAAGATTTTCCATCCCCAAAATATGATAAACTAAAAATGATGCTATACACAGACATCTTAATCCAATATAATCAAAAGCAGTTACAATTAAAGGAATAAATAGAAGGACCTGGATAAACAGTAATAGGTTGAACATTCCTGATTTCTTCTAATTTATAAAACTAAGCAGGACTGGGGCTAATCGGTTAATACTCACTACCAAAATAAATCCATCTCAGAAATTCTATGGAATTTCGTGTTTGTGTGTATGGTTTTTTTTTTCTCTATTATCAATCCAGTGCTGTCTACAAATTTCAAATGGAATTACACTTAGAAAGAAAAGAAACTTTGACTAAGGTACTTTCTGCACAAATAAAAGCAGTGCTTCTATGAAACAATTTTAAAAAATGTGTTAACTGACAAATTGATCAGAAGAATTCCTTTTTTCCTATACTTTAAGGTAAAGCCTATGATTATCGCATAAAGGAAATTAACTTGGAAATCAGTATAAAAATTGCACATAAACCTTAGAATTGATAAAGAAAACAGATTTCCTAATACTATCACAATATAACATAGATGCAGGTATACACTTAGAAAGATGTTTAAAAAAATTAAAGTACAATTCTGTGAAAAAGATCCTTGTATTATCTGATTTTATGCACATTCAGCAATTAACATTCTGCATTACATTTGTTATATTTTATCATCACAAAACTGTCTTCAATTAGATGAACATGTCAAAATACAGAAAGCATTAGCCACTCAAAAGGCAGACATTACGTTGTACATATTAGAGATTATATCTAAAATTAGAATAAAACCTGAAATTGAAATATATAGAGAAAAATTTTAATGGAAAATCAAAATGGAAAAACTAAGGAAACTAAAAATAATTTAGGTGATGTTACTATTTAAGTAGAAGAAAATTTGAAAATGGATTTACACTAAATTGAAGAAAAAACAATTCTGATGTCTATAACGAAGCAATCATTTCTACAACAAATAAATAGACTATATATTGGTGCATTCGGTGGTAGCTAAATAGGGAAAAGTTTTCGTACAATTTCACATATTCCATTCCTGCTTCAGAAAAAATGAAATTTGTGGCATAGTGAAATTATTTTCAGAATACACTTTGTAAGATACAGAGTAACACTTTATTTAAAAAAAAGGGGGGGGGATTACCCATCTATAAAGTCAGTAATACTAGTGACATCTTGGATAATACCTTTGTAAGAACATGAAAGATGTAGGGATACATTAACCCCTTCTTGTGCCTGTGCTCTGCTACTCTCAATACTTCTGGTGCAACAGGAGGTAATGGCGGTGTGGTGATGTCCATGTGGTTCCTGGTGGGCATTGACAAAAGGCAGGGGATTTGTGCAGTGTTGGCTTGGTTCCCTTTCCCTTCAGCTATCTGGCTTCCTGAAGAGGCAGTAGAAGAACCTTCTGCCTATAAGACAGAAAAAAAAAATTTATTTAACATCACACCACTTACACTAGCAGGCAATTTAAAAATTATCAAGTTCAACAACTTGCTTTATATATGATTAGAGAGACAGCCAGAAGTAATGTGACTCGTCTGCTATTACAAAGTGAGACAATGAAAGAGGGCCAATGAAAGCGGGAACCCAGGCACCAACACAGAGCTCTTTCTACAGGGACTTCCTTCTCATAGTGACCACCAAAATGTTTTGATGTGTAGAAAATCAATGGGGCTTGCAAAGAAGGAAACTATGGTATACAGGAAATGGATCCCTAGTTTAAAAACTTGGGGGGAAAATGTGGAATTATAATGTGAGGGAATGTATATTCTTGTGAAAATACATACAACAGGACAAAGTGCAACATTAGATTCTAGTGCAATTTTAATAAGCTTGCAAAATATAAGTAGAACATTATGAACATAATTTCATTGTTGAAAACAAAAGTTAAAAAGGTAAGTCAAAACTAATATTGAACAATTTATCTGTGCTGTCTGACTTATTTGCAGAATTTAACTGAACATCTGTATTTTATAGCTACTATACACAAGGCACTTAGAACAAAAAGATGAAGAGCAAAATCATCTCTGACCTCTTGGGGTTTCCATTTTACTGTGAAGATGACATTCCAAAGATGAGTAATTTACAAGATCATTGAAATAGAGAGCACTATCAACCAGGAGGAGAAGGGGAGGCTGCCTTCAAATAGGTAGTGACACCTGAGCTAAGCCTTGGAACTCATCATGTTAAGGTGGAGGGTGAGGGAAGAATTAAAATGGAATGTCATGGATGACTAACAGCAAGATGGAAAGGCCAAGGAGAAGATTATTATGAAATTAGGCTGGAAAAGTAGTTAATGCCAGACTGTAAGGTGAGGGGCTTTAAATAGAGGGATGAGGAGTTTGTGCTTTATCTTATTGGTAACTGCAAGTTACTAATGATTATAGAGTAGGGGAGTTATATGGTCAGACCTGTGCTTTAGAAAGATTATTTTGGCACCTTCATGGAGGATGTATTGGAAAAGGGAAAAAAGAAGCAGGGAGACCAATTAAAAATCTATTTTAATAATTCAAGTGAGAAGGGATAAGGGCCTAAAAAGAGGTGGTGACCAGGTGAGCAGCAAAAAGGGAACAGATGTAAGGTCTTATTGAGACAGAATTCATCAGATCTGGCAATTTATGGGACAATGAGCCAGAGATAAAAATCAAAGATGACCGAGAAGCTGTAGACTTGGGGCTCTGGGAAAAAAGATGATAATCTAAACAATAAAGGGAAAATCTGGAGGGGGGAAAGGCTCAGGGAGAGGAAGATAATGAGGTTTTTTTTAGCACAAATGTTGAGCCTGAGATTCCTATAAGATTATCCAGGTAGAAACACGCAGCAATCAGTTAGTTGGTGATGAATGATAAATTCAGAAGAATAACAAAATGATTTATATTTAAAATGGAAGACTATCCTATGGTCATAAAGGAAATGCACAAGTACAATACTGAATGTTAAAACATTTTGGAAGTTACAATTTTTAAGTGTAAGATAATAAGCAACTACTTCATACATGTCTGCTTTCTTCTTCAAATCAAGGGATTAAAATGAGGTTCTAAACTGAGTGACCTGTTTAAGACCATAAAGATCCTAAGTAACAGAACCAGTCTTTGGTCTCTGGACTCTAAAAGCATTGCTCTTTCCTTTACAACCATTCCATTTCTGTAATCTATTTAAGTTATTTCAAAACAATTTTTTTTGTTCTGCATTCTAAAATTTCTTTGTGAAAGTGAATAGATAATATGCTGGCAAATCTGTGGTCCCCCCTCTGGTCCAGAGGAAAGTCAAGTAGGACTGAATCGATGAAGTGTAGGGTAGGATCTGGAGAAAATACAAAGCTCAGACAAGACATGACCCTTGATCTTTTGTAGCGTTTAGTTTACCTGTGGGAGAAGATACAAATGCAGGTAATCATAATATCCTTGAATTTAATACATGAGAGCATCGTGAAATGAGATGCCAGGTGAGATTCAAAGGGGGATCAGGAAAGTCTCTTACACAAGATATTTTAGCTGCACTTCTAAAGAATGACTAAGATGTTCAAGAAATAAAAAGGGGAAGAGCCAATTCCGGCATTCCAGGTACAGGGAACAATATGTGTCGAGGTGGGAAGTACATAGTAAATGTAAGAGTAAGTCAATCTGGTGAGAATGTGGAGTTTGACAATAGGAAATAACTTCTGAAAAAGGAGGGTGGCAATAGGGAGCCACTGAAGAACAAAAATTCACAGAATAGAGCTTAAGAGAAAATATAGTCCAGCAATAAGGAAATTAAATTAGAAAACTAAGGCCCAGAGGAGTTAAATGACTTGCCCAAGGTCACACAGGCAGTAAAAGTAGCCCAGCCAGAATCCAAACCTCTGATTCCAAATCCCATGTTCTTCTTAATTCATCACATTAAAATTCCAGCACAAGTGACGAAACATTCTTCTGGTAGTGATGTAAAAGATACACTCAAAGGGGTAAGAAGAGATGTGGGTGAGAGTGAGGGCCAGTACTAGAGGCAAGCAAAGGAAAAAGAAAGGAGGGTGGAAGGGTGCAAGATGCTGCAGAAGGCGCCCCTAAGGAACTGGTAATTGACTGGATGTGAAAGGTAAGAAGTCAGAAGAGATAATAAAAATCTCCTGAGTTTTAATATTACTATGGAAAAGTTCCCCAGTTAAACTAATTACAAATATACATTCACACGCTTTGAAAGAACTTTTAATTTAATTAAGAACTTTTATATTTAAAGGAAAAAAAATCTACATAATGCTACCTTTGTTTGGTCTCCTGGATCTCCACGTGCTTGCGTTTCTGACTGGTTTCCTGTCTTTTCCCAGCCAACTTTGTTCCCACTGACATGGCTGAATACAAAAGGAAGATTACAGGTCAAATCTCTTTATAACAAAGAGTTCATTATAGCAAAAATCTCACATGATTTCATCTATGAATCCATAGCAACAGCACCTTGCTGTTTTAAGAAAAGAATAGATAATAACTCAGTAAAATTAAAGTAAGCACTACCAACACCGCATCTTTGCTGCTAGGCTTAAAAGAGAATACTGAATATTTATAATTTTTAATTCAATAAATACTTATTAAGCACTATAAATACTGATATTGTGATAAGGATAGCAAATATAGTTTCTCATCTCACTATCCCATCAAGATACAATTATGAAGCATTTAATTAAAAAAAAGGAACTAAGGGATTAAGGGCTAAAAGATAATGAATACTGCAGGAGTTCAAAGAAAGGACAGTGATGTGGGCTGGAGTTACATGGGCAAACCCTGAAAGAAAAGAAGCCTCAGGTAGGTTTTCTAGAAAGGCCAACATAAGTGGGGGAAAAAAAGAAGGAAAACATTTAAAGCGTGTAGAACAAAGGGAGAAAAAAACATCTATTTTGCAGAAAGGAGCCTCTCCTCTCAGTTTACTGCTCACAGTTATCATGAAGCAAGAATAACTCCTTCGTTACAAAGCACTCCCAACACACTTGAGCAATTTTTCCAGTCTGCCACAGCTGGAAAAGGAAAGGAAGCAGGCAGAAGCAGAAGTAGAGTGTGTGGGGTGAAAAGGAGAGAGAAGGAGAAAGAGGGAGGGAGAGAGAGAACTAAAATTCGAGATGAAGCATTAAGGCATAATTCAAAAGTCTACTTTTACATTTGTTAGAAATTTTTTTGAAGCACAGTAACCTAGTGTTTGAGAAAGCTTTGAGTGCAAGAACTCACCATTTGACAAAAATTGCCAGGCAAACTGGACAGCAGTCTGGCGGAAGGAAACTAATCATAAATCAACACCTTACTTCATATACCAAGATAAGGTCAAAATGGGTACATAAGTCTGACATAAAAGGGACATCATAAGCAAATTAGAGGAACTCAGAAAAAAATTACGTGTTGAATTAACAGATAGGGATGAGTGTATGATAAAGTAAGAGGGAGAGGATCACAGATCATAAAATGCATAATTTTGATCACATGAATTTAGAGTTTTTGTGCAAATAAAACCATTATAACCAAAATTAGAAGGAAAGGAAGAAACTGGAAAAATATTTTATAGCAAGTTTCTCTGGTAAGTGTCACATTCCTCAAATATCATAGAGAACTGAATCAAATTTATCAAAATAAGAAACATTCCCCAACTGATAAATGGTCAAAGGATATGAACAGGCAGTTTTCAGAAAAAGACATCAAAGTAAACAAGGCAAATAAAAAAAATGCTCTAAATCACTGTTAGAGAAATAGAAACTAAAACAACTCAGATCCCCTCACAGCCATCAGACTAGTCAAGGTGATAAGAAAAAGAAAATGATAAATGCTGGAGGTGATGTGGGAAAATAAGTACACTAATGCACTAGTGGTGGAGTTGTAAACTGGTTCATTCTGGAAAACCATTTGGAACTATACCCAAAGGACTATAAAAATGAATACACCTTTTGACCACTACTAGGTTTGTATCCCAAAGAGACCAAAGAAAAGGGGAAAGGACCTACAGGTACAGAAATAATTATAATAGCAGCTCTTTTTCTGGTGGCAAATTAGTAATTGAGGAGATGCCCATCAACCAGGGAATGGTTGGACAAGTTATGTCATGGAAATGTGACAAAATACTATTGTGCTATAAAAAATGATGAAGGGGATGATTTCAGAAAAACCTGGGAAGGCTTACATGAACTGATACAAAGTAAAGTAAGCAAAATCAAGAAAATGATGCACAGAGCAATAGTAATATTGTAACTATTATCAGTTGTGAAAGACTTAGCAATGCTAGTGACCTATGACAATTCTATCCCACCTTCAGTCAGAGAAGTGGTGAACTCTGAATGCAGACTGAAGTACATTTTTTTCTCTTTATTTTTCTTGCCTTCCTCCCCTGCCACAAAATGGCTAACATGGTAATATGTTTTGAATGATTTTATATAAAATATGGGGGTCACGGTTTTTGCCTTCTAAATTGGGTGGGGAGGAGAGTAGATAGAAAGAAAGAAATTAAAACTGAAAATAAAAATTAAAAAGCTTTTTAAAGAAAAGTTTTCAGCAAAAAAATTAAAGTAGACGCAGTGGTTTCACAAAAAGACTTGTAATACTGTAGGAGTTTCTTGCAACATGGTATAATGGAAAGGGTAGTGCAGTGTGACGTTCAGAGATGTGGATTTGCTTTTGTATAATATCATATATCTAGAGTTAGAAGAGACCTCAGGGGCCATGCTCAGTCATGACTAACATTACAGGTTGCATTTAGTAAGTCATTCAAACCATTGTAGACATCTAAAATAAAAAAATATAACTAGGTCAATAATGGTCCCATCTAGGTATTAATACAATAATAAATTAAAGATTTATATTCCTTTTTGTTTTTACATCACCTTTATTTTCCTATATATTTCCCTTTTCCCATAACTAGCCATCACTTTTATTCTTTTAATTAATTTTCCCCTAGTTTACATGTAAAAATAATTTTTAACATTCATTTATAAAACACTGAGTTCCAAATTCTCTCCCTTGTTCCCCATGGCCTCCCCTCCCCTCACCACTGAGAAGGCAAGAAGTTCAACATAGGTTATACATGTGTATTCATTCAAAATATATCCACAATAGCCTTGATGTTGTAAAAGAAAACACAGACTAGGAAAAAAATGTACCAATAAAAATAAAGTAAAAAAATATGCTTCAATCTGTATTCAGATACCATCAGTTCTTTCTCTGGTGATGGATAACATTTTTCATCATAAGTCCTTCAGCATTCTCTTGCTGATAACAGCTAAGACATCCACAGCTGACCATCTTAGAATATTGCTGTTACTTTGTACATAGTACATTTCCCTTTGCATCAGTCAAGCAAGTCTTTCCAGGTTTTTCTGAAAGCATCCTGCTCTTCTTTTCTTATAGTACAATAGTATTCCATCATAATCATATATCACAACTTGTTCAACCATTCCCAATTGATGGACATCCCTTCAATTTCCAATACTTTGTCATCAGAAAAGAGGTGCTATAAACATATAGGTCCTTTCCCCTGTTTGTTTTTTTGAGAGGGATATAGACTTAGTAGTTAGCCATTCCTTTTAACAAGGGATAAAAATGAAAGAGGGAAGGAAAAAAAAGGCAGTTCTGGTAAACCAAGTCTGACAGTCCATGCCATATTCTAAAACCAAAGGAGGTTCCAGGTTCTCTGGTTCCATGGCTGGCTTACAAAAACACGCAACCTTCAGTTGTTTTGTTTTGTCCTCTGTTGTTATTCTCATCTGAGTGGTAGTCATTGGGAACTGATGATTTTGTTTCCCTCACTTTGCACTAATTAATAGAAATCATCTTTTATATCACCAAATGCCTATTGGAGTACCCTCCAAAGTGTACTAGGAAGTAGGGAGAAAAATACAGAACTTTTATTTATATTTTTTTTACTTAAAATAATAAAAAGTTAGAGGATGACTTATTAATAGAATGACACTGGCATTCTTTCTACATTCATGTGTCAGATGGTTAAGGCACACAGGTTATGTGAGGTTTATTTTGGGGACCAAGTGTAAGAGCTCCACATCAGGAAGTTAAGAGTGGTACCCTCATTTTTGTATGTTTGCTTTCACTATACTGTAACATATTAATGGATTGTTACATTGTCTTGTTTTAACTAAACTAACTCCAAAACTCGAACAAGTGACGTAGAAAGATCTCTGCAAAGAAACTAAAGACTTACTGAAGATAATATTACTAAAATGAGCAGCTAGGCTTTTACCTCCAGAGGGTCACTGATAAGAAGAAAGTTCCCATACACACCAAAATATTTTTAGCAACACTTTTTGATAGCAAAATATTATAAGCAAAGTGAACGTCTATCAATTGGAAAAATGTTTTTCAAAATGTGACACATGAATGTAAACGAATATTATTGTGCTGTAAGAAATGATTAATATGATAAATATAGAGATGCATGAGAAAATGCATGTGATCTGATGAAGAATAAAATAAAGCCAAGCTAACAATATACACAATGACCACCAGAGTGTAAAAGGAAACAGCAACCACAAAATAATCGAAAATGAATAGCTGAAAACAAAGAACATACGTAGTCTCAAGGCAGGAAGGTCACAGATCTGGAAGACTATACCTTATGAGACTTTTGGTGTTAATGGTTTTTTCCCTTCTTATTTTTTTCTTTAAAAAATATTACTTGCTATATGAGAGGAATGAGAAAGAAAAAGAATACTGGGAGAAATTTTGGTGATGTTAAAAGATATTCATAAAATTATTTTAAAAGCATATTAGGCTCAGATTCAATCCAGCTCAGACTCTGTCTAGCTGGGATTGTATCTGGACCGCTTGTGAATACAAGTGTCACAAATGCTTAGGCTCCTTAAGAGGCAACCCAATTAGGCGAATCTTTAATAAACTTTGTTTTCTTTGGCTTTAAAAAAAAAAGCATATTAAACCACGTAACAAAAATCATTAGTATTTACTAATTTAACAAGAAGAGGCTTTTATGTTATTAAATTTTTATTATTTCAACTGATTCTTTTTATTTTTATTATTTTTCAATGTATGTATTGGTACAATATTACATATCTATAATTTATAAGTAAGCAACTACTGGGGATATGTATCTAAACATTTTTAAAGATGGAGTGGAAAGGCAAAGCAAGGCAAGAAACATTTATTAGGCTCTTACTACGTGCCAAGCACTCTACTACTTGCTGGGGATGTAAATACAAAAGGGGAAAAAAAAAATGACAGGTTCCCTCAAACAGCTTACGTTATAATGTAGAATACAATACATGGTGAAAGGGACTCCAAAAAGAGAGGGGGAAAAAGATGGGGGAGAAGGAAAGCACTTATGTGCGTAGTATGATGTTTAAATCTGGATCGTTCACCCAAATGAAGTACAAGGAGGCACTCACCAATGGGAAAAAGAGGCCAGTATGGTGGCTCCACTGCCCAGTCAGACAGTCCATAAATATTTATTAAGCAGCTACTAAATGCCAGGGATAGTACTAAGTGCTGGGGATATACAGAAAGGTAAAAGACAGTCTCTAACCTCAAAGAAGCCACAAAATAATGGAGCATACAACATGTAAAGAACTATGTTCAACCAAGCTGTACACAACACAAATTAGAAGTAACTAAGAGAGCAAGGGAAGATACTGGAACTAGAAGGGATTGAGCAAGGCTTCCTACAGAAGTTGAGATTTTAGCTGGGACTTGGAAGAATTCAGGAATTCAGGGAGGCCAAGAGGCAGAAATGAGGAGGGAGAGAATTTCAGGTATAGAGACAAGGAGTAAAAATATCTGAAAACAAGGACACTCACTATTTGACAAAAACTGCTGAGAAAACCGGAAAACAGTATGATGGAAACTAGACAAAGAGAAACCTCTCATATCATATACCAAGATAAGGTCAAAATATGTACATGATTTAGACACCAAGGGTGATACCATAAGCAAATTAGAAGAGCAAGTCAGATCTACAGAGAAGCGAAGACATTTATGGCTAAATAAGAGACAGAAAACATTATGAAATGCAAAATAGACAACTCTGATTACATTAAATTAAAACAGTTTTGCACAAACAAAACCAACGCAACCAAGATTAGAAGGAAAACAGAAAGCTGGGAAACAAATTTTACAACCAGTGTCTCTGATAAAGGCCTCATTTCTCAAATATATGGAGAACTGAGTCGAATTTATAAGAATACAAATCATTCCCCAATTGATAAATAGTCCAAGGACATGAACAGGCAGTTTTCAGATGAAATCAAAGCTATCTGTATCTGTAGTCATATAAAAATGCTCTAAATCACTATTGATTAGAGAAATGCAAATCAAAAACAACTCTAAGGTACCACCACCTATCAGATTGGTTAATATGACAGAAAAAGCAAGTGAAAAAATGTCAGAGAAGATGTGGGAAAACCGGGACACTGCTGACTGGGACAAACTGGGACACTGGTGGAAGAGTTGTGAACTGATTCACATTCTGGAGAACAATTTGGAACTATGACCAAGGGGCAATCAAACTGGACATATACTTTGATCCAGCAATATCTCTACCAGTTCTGTATCCCAAAGAGATCTTAAAAAAGGACCAACACCCACATGTACAAAAATATTTATGGTAGCTTTTTTGTGGTGGCAAAGAACTGGAAACTGAGGGGATGCTCATCAATTGGAGAAAGGCTGAAAAAGCTGTGGTATATGAATGTAATGGAATACTATTGTATTGTGCTATATATAAGAAATGATGAGCAGGAGGACTTCAGAAAAGCC
Organism: Potorous gilbertii; assembly: GCA_028658325.1. Taxonomy (NCBI): domain Eukaryota; kingdom Metazoa; phylum Chordata; class Mammalia; order Diprotodontia; family Potoroidae; genus Potorous; species Potorous gilbertii. The sequence continues at coordinate 57,909,248 of CM053772.1, forward strand.
TGAAAGATATCTATGAATTGATGTTAAGTGAAATGAGCAGAACCACGAGAACATTGTACACAGTAACAGCAACACTGTGAGATGATCAACTATGATAGATTTAACTCTTGCCAGCAGTACAATGATCCAAGACAATTTCCAAAGACTCATGATGCAAAATGCAATCCACACCCAGAGAGAGAACCAGGGAGTCTGAATGCAAATTAAAGTACGCTATTTTCACTTTTTCTTTTTTGGTTTTTTCTTTCTTGTGGTTTTTTCCTTTTGTTCTGATTCTTTTTTTCATAAAATGACTAAAGTGGAACTATGTTTTAACATAATTGTACATATATAGCCTATATCCAATTGCTTGCTGTCTTGGGAAGGGGCGAGGTGGCAGAGAAAAATTTGGAACTCAAAATCTTATAAAAGTGAATATTGAAAACTACCTTTACATGTAATTGGAAAAAAAGAAAATACGATTAAGTGGAAGAAAAAAACCACAAAAGTAAATTTCTTTAGCTTTTAAAAATCAGGTTCAATCCAACCTTTCTATCCTTAATACATCACTCTCTTCACGCACTCTTCATTCTGGCCAAAATGGCCTGCTTCCTGTTCCTCAAAAGTAACATAGCTTTTCTTGGTGCTTTTGCACAAACTATCCCCCTACACCTGGAATGCACTATTTCTCTCAAAATTCCTATTTCACTTTAGAATGTATATCGAAATGTTAGTTCTTTCCTGACTGAACCAGCTACTCTTCCAAAAGTTCCTTTGTATTTATTTCATAGATACTTAAGTGTGCATGTTGTCTTATTCCATCGAATCTAAGCTCCTGGAAGATAGGGACTAATCAATTTATCAACATCTAGCACAAGGTCTGGTACATAGTAGGCACTTAATAAATTCTTTCTTACAGCACAGCACACATTCATATACCACCATTTGTTTAGCTATTTCCCCACTCACTGGTCGCCTACTTTGTGTTCAGTCCTTCACTAGAACAGAGAGTGCTCTGAGTAGTTTCGTCCATGTGGGATCTTTCCTTCTGTGGTCAGACTCCTACCACCTCGGGGTTATAAAAGGCTAGAGATCTCTATTTTCATGAAATAGTTTCCTAGCAACTACACACCAAAATAACTAAATAAAAGATGACAGCTTATGTGTCAGTACTCTAATAGTCTTTCACTATAAAGGAAGACTTGACATGCTTTGTGGAACACAAAAAGGTTTGGGACAATACACAAAATGAAAATCTGAGCAAATTACAAAGTATTTCTTAAATAGTCAGAAAGCTCAAAGAGTCAATGATGCAATATGGTAATGAGAAACGCTAAAACCATCTTACAGAGTACTAAGAGTCCAGGACTGGGGAGGTAACAATCCCACTTTATTTTACTCTGCTTAGATCATAACTAGAATATTGTATTTAACTTTAAGTATCACAATTTAAGAAATACACTGATAAGCTGAAGAGCATCTGGGATGAATGCATGAAAAAACATTTTAAAGCATTTCTTAAGCACTGGAGATACAAATAAAAAAAAAAGTAAAGACAGTACATACCCACAAGGAATCTATATTCTAAAGTGAGATAAGAACATCGCAGGGAAATGGTGACCTGGTATATGGTATGGGAGTTACAAAGACGGTGAACAGGCTCATACTGTATCCAGAAATAGTTTCACAATTAGGTGGGGTAGGTAAAAAAAGGAACAGCAAAGGGGTGCTTGGTAAGGAGGCTACTGGGGAGACGGGTGCACAGGAACAAACAGAGGAAAATATAAGCTAAGGTTTTCCTGAAATAATGTATTTCCAGGAAAGGTAACCATAAGTTAGAAGACTGGGGTCCAAAGATGGAAAGTTCCTCTGCATTCTTGCCATGTGAATATCAGCTGAATGATATAGGAATTTTCTTTCTGGAGGACATTTAAGGAGGGTATGACATCTGCCTTTAATAACAGTTAATTCAACTTGATAAGTTTTTTTTAAGTGACTACTATGTGCCAGACACTGTGCCAATCCTATAAATATTTGAAAAGTTGTTATATGGAAAAAAGAAATTGCCTTAATCTGCTTGCTTCAGAGGGCAATACCAAAGATAACAGGGGAAAGCTGCCAAGGAAGCACATCTAGGCTTGATATAATAAAAAGTGGGGTTGCCTGAAGGGTAAAGAGCTGGGCAGGGTAGCTAGGTGGTACA
>CM053772.1:57911529-57979922 GCA_028658325.1 Potorous gilbertii
AGAACGGACTTTATAAATAGTATGGATTAATTGTTCCATTCCATGTCCATGGATTCAATGTTCATTTATCAAACGTAATTACCATATCCAAGTTATCATTATCAAACATACATTTATCTTTGTAATTAGATCTTTAATCAAAAACATTATAACCAACAGCTGAGATATTTTGGATACAAATGCTCCTAGTTTAAGCAAATTTAAAGGGATCATATGCCTAAATGACACAAGGGTGAAAATTCACCATTTAACACAATACTTACTTTGTAGCTCCTCCATTGCCTTCATCATTATCAGATGATGATGATGTTGAAGAGGGAGGAAAATAGGCTGAATCCACATGGTTAGGGCTGCCACTCTGAGCTGGATTTATTGGAGAGGATCGCTCATACAATGGAGTATGTTTTCCTTCGTGAGGAATGTTACTATAGTTGTTCTGCTCAGACAAATTTTTTCCACTTGTTTCCAAGGTGATAGCCGGCTCAGAGAGGCTGTATGGGTATGGACCCTGACCTGGAGCACCACCTGGGCTAGACATCTGCTGGGCCTAGAACAAAATGGTCTCTTTTACATATAGGTAATAAAAAAATAAATGGATACTGTTATATTCCTGTAACAGACTGTTTTATCCTGTGAAAGAATTTTTAGTGGATTTTTAACACTACACAAATGATAGTCTATTCTTCTTCCATGTATGCAGTTTAAAAAGACTTTGAGCAATCATTTCTGCATATATTTGAATCTTAACACATATATACTCCTAAAAACTGGCAGTAGAAGTCATTAACAGAATTAAAAGCATACTTACAACAGGTTTTGCTTGTATAGAGGTCTGTGGAATGTTAAGCATCTGAGGGGGAACATACGGTGGCACTATCCCAGGCATTCCAAACTGATTTGGTCTGGCTGTTTCATCAGAAGGGGAAGAAAAGAATAAAACAAAAGTGAATAGACGCACATTTTCCCACAGAACCTACTTCAGAAATGCTAACGGCCAGCACACTTACCCATTTGTCATTTGCCTAATTGTGACATCTCTCATGTCATCACTGTTAGGCTTTCTTCCCACAAACACAGAAGTATTTAGGAAACTATGTAACAACAAAAGCTGAAAAAGCTTAATTTTATTGAAATGTTCAATAAATTTCTGCAGTAAACTATGCAAAAGTGTGAGGAGTATTTTGTTTTTCAACAACACTGCAACAGTTATTTTAGTCATTTTTCTTCCTTTAACTTTAACCTTGTATCTCTTTAATTTTTTTAAATTTCATTCTATCTCAGTTCTCTGCTCCTTTTAACACCTAAAGTTATTTTCAGAAAAATTAGTCTTTATACACTAGAATTCAAATGACTCAACAAAAAAACTTTCCCGAGTCCTCCAAAAGGCCATGAGAATCTAAGTAATTTTTTGATTTTAACTTCAACTGAAATTGGGTTCATAACTATTCAACAAGCATTTAAACTAAATTGTAAAATTATGTGGCAGCTGTTAAAGTTTTCTACTGTAAAGCAAAAGCATTCTATCTTGCTCAAAATCTACAGTATTTTAATATGTTCTGCATAAATAATCTAGAACACTAAGGATCTTGTTCTTTTCTTGAAAATTAATTTACATACTAACTAGTGTTTAAGTTGTCATTTATTCCTTGCTATTTTCATAACTGGCAAAAATAAAAAAACCTGAGCCCAGGAGAACACCATATGAAAAATGGCTCAAGAGAGATCAAGATAAATAAAGACAAAGGCAAGAATTCTGTAAAGAAAATACAAAGTAGTGTCAGACCAGGTAAAATAAAATAAGCACTTTTCAGCTGACAGATACAGCAATTCAACTTGGAAACGCTAAAGAAAAGCTCAACCCTACAAAAATCATTCCTGCTAATGTCAACAATAAATTCCATCATACTCTGTGCAAACTAGGATACTAGTTTGAAAACTGATAGCATTATAAAAATGGAAATGGAAATAAAATGTAATTTTTGCTAAAGCAATAATAACACATTTCTAACACGGAATAGAGAGTCTTTCTGTTTACCTAATGTTATATGCTACAATTTTAAATTCAAAAACATTACAAATTTACAGAATGAATTAAAGGAAGTCACAAAAATAAGTTCCAGTTCTCTGCTTTAAACTATCTTGACCAACAAGCAGAACATGAATCACTTCCTCCACCTGCCTACTTACTTCAATACTTCAAGAATCTGTCATTCCACTGGTGTGGCTACTCCCTCTACTGACAAAGATCAAAAACTCTATATGACTTAGAAGAAGAGAGTCCTCAAGAACTGCTCTGGAAAAACAATTGATGACACTGTAGTCAGTCTGGTCATGAACCACTCAGAAATGATTCAGGCTGACCTCCATACAACAGACCCACTCCACCATCAGCCTTTATTCAAAACCTTTAAATTTGAGCTCATCACAGCTGAGTAATCCAGAGCTTGAGCTTCATGGAAAATGGTCCTGGTAAATCCTAGGTCATCATGAGGCCACAATGACAACATCCTTTTGCTAATGTCCAAACAAACCAATAAAACACTCTATAATTTGCTTTAATGGCACTTCTTTTGAAGAAATTTGAGGGATATAATAATGAAGTTATTAATTTATGTTAAAAGCGAAAGTAAATTATTATTGTAAATATTATTAAATGCTAGTCAGTATACCATCTAGAGTACCTAAAAAAAAATTGTAGACCACTCTGAATATCATTACACTGAAGCCTGAAGTTTCAAAATTATAGAGAAACTTAGGGAAAAAAACTCCAACCCATAAATTTTTTCATATTTTATAAGCTACAAAATTAAAATTAACTTTAAATTTGCCAAATACTACTTTCTACTAGTTAACTGGCAAAGCTGATATTTTTTAAAAATGAACAAAAGAAGGGTGACAGTCCAGGAATGATAACATTTGCATATATATAAAAAAATCTATTAGAGATAAATTAAAACAGTAGATTGCATAACCCTGGTTACATGGCAAGCAAATGGTTAACCCAAGGAAAACTTAAAAGCTACTACTGAGTCTTTGCTTATCTTTTATTCAATACATTATGTCTGAATCATAATTCTAAGAGTATAGGCTAGAGATGAGGTACAGGACTTCAAGCAGAAAAGCGCCCAAATTTAAGGAAAAACTAAAACCCCAGAAAAATCATTATGTTCTACAATTGAGATATCCCTCTGATTGAAGGCAAATAGAGCCCGTGATTTTTGTGATACGGCTCTCTGAGTCTACAACATGAAAATCTTTAGCAGTTTTTAGCCAAAAAGTTGGTTAAGGAGTATGGTTAAATAAACAGAGGTCTTGGAAGTAAATACTAACTTTGCCACTTACTATCTGAAGGGCCATGGGCAAGTCATGTAACTACTCTGGGCCTCAAGTCTTCATCTATAACATGAGAAAAAGAGGTTTGAACTATAAGACTGCAAAGGTCCCTTCTAGCCCTAACTCTATGATTCTATGACTCCTGGGAAAAAGCAATTATCTAGCAGAAGGTTAGCCCTGAAGCCAAGGAAATACGACAAGAGTTCATCTGATTCTTATAGTAGATGATATAGCAAATATTAGTACTTGGGAACAAAACACTTAGCCTCCTGATGCTCCCAAACACAAATTACCACAAAATACCACACATTACAGAAGAAGTACCTATCTAATTTGAGTGGAGGAAGTTTTTGCTCTAGAAGTCCACACAGTGATGAAACTAGAGGTAAGAGTCTGGGGGTGGAGATCTGAATCCTAGAATTATGAAAGTTACCTTAGAAATAATCTATTCTATAAACCGTTGTCAAAAGTCCTTTTAAGAGATGAATGAATTAAAGACCCACCATGGCGAAGTGACCTGTGCTAGGGCATTTAAGCAGTCAGTCAATATCAGAATTGGGACAGGAACCCAGGTCAACTGACTCCTATTATACTACAGCTTAGTTCTGCTATATCTAAAAAGTTTATATGTTTAGTTTTGTGGGATTGCACAAGTAAAAGATATTACGAATTACCTACCACCCTTGTAATTCTACTTACAAGCCCTTTGAACCACCCTTACCCTTCTGAATGATATGAGAAACAGGCTCATTAATGATGATTACCATTAATTAACATTAAACTGAAGATGAACATCTTTGATACATTCTGGTTGTTGAATCACTCCATATTGAAACTCCCGAAAAGCAGGTTTTTGTTAACAACAAACTGAAAACAAAACATGGTCCGTAGATGGCTGTACTGTAAAGTGATTACAACGGCCAACCTCCAACTGCTCTCTGCTCCTGTTCCCAAATGCACAATTCAACTCACTAATAAATCCTATTTAGTCCAATTAATGAATAAAATTTTTTTTAAAAAATTGAGGGGAAAAAAATGGAAGAAATGCAGAATAAACTCTAACAGGCTTCTTTGCTACTGGGAGCACTGTCTTCTAAATTAGTTCTTGTTCTCATTCCAAGGTTTGGTGTTAAGCAGTCATTGTCAGTCTTTTTTCATGACAAGAGGATCTTTCTCAGAATAGACACAAGGGCTCACATCATGCAGATTAACACTACCAGTTTCTCATTCTACTCCTTTATAAATACTTACTGTAGAAGTAGGCTTTTGTTGCAAAGTATGCTTAGGAGAGATGGAGAAACAGAAAGAATAGGTGAAGGGAAAGAAACCTTCATATGGAATGTTTTAGTAGACTCATTTAGTCATGAAAAATAAGCCAGTAATTCCTCTAAAATAGAGATTCTTAACATGGGATTCATTAACTTGTTTGTGTTTTATATTTTGACAGTTGTATTTCAACCTAACTTTCCTTTAAAATTCTATGGATTTTAATGCATTAAAAAAACATTTTTCTGAAAAGGGGACCACAGATTTTACCAGACCAGACAAGAGTATGTAACCAAAAAGGTGAGGAACTCCTGCCTTAAGACTAAAGGAAAAAAGAGCCAGGTATCTGAATTCAGATCTGCTCCTGGGGACCACTAAACTTTTGCTTCATGAAACACATAAGATCATAGGGAAAAGACTGTGTGCTGTGATTTAGCTCTGAGGCCTACTAGTGTTTCTAGGTTCATTTTCCAATTTAAAGACAAACTACACACAAAATCCATATAATTGAATCAGTATTTCTTAGAAACACTCTCAATTAGGGTGTGGGGAGGAAATATATGTTTCAGCTTGGAGACTAACAAGTAAAACCAAAGGACAAGGTTCACCCAGTAACTGTTTTTTCATTTCAAGTTTGATAATACAAACACCAAAAGACAGTGGGCTTTGCGTCATCACACCAACATAAAATCTGCTGGCATAACACCACAAATCATTAACCTTGGTAATTATCTATATAGATTAAGATAAATCAATATAATTCTCTACATTAATTTTTAATGTTCTTGGAGGGAAAAGAGCAAAATTTCCAAATATTAGAAATGCATATTTAACAGGCATTAAAGCTTCACAACTGCTAAAAGCACAAAGATTTTGAAACATAAAGTGAGAAAAAAACCTTTTCATTTTAAATTTTTGAATAACCTTAAAAGAACAGGAAAGTCTTTTTTGGTCCCTGTTTATCTTAGAGTGTGGCCCTAGAAACTTCATAATCCCAGTGGGATGTGACTAACAATTTCTACCCTTTAACCCCGTGGCACCCTAGCTTATCTAACTTTATATCTATCCCAGAGGTTAGCATAGTAATACTGTATACATTAAGCACTTAATGAAGCTGAATAAATGAATGAATTTAACTAACATAAATGCCTTGTCTAAATGAATAGAAATCAAGAGATGCTCATTTCAAGTCATACAACTATACAGGTATCAATTTTTTCAGTTCCTGAAAGGGGAGCAATTGGGAGCTGTTGGCAGAGGTTTGACTCCCCTTAAATAAATCACTTCTGAAATAAATATTCTTACCCTAAAGGAAAATGCTTTGCATGCTGAAAATTATGTCCTACCAGGCTCCTATGGAAGGATGCAAAACTAAATTAAAAGATTCAAGGATTTAAAGTAATTTTTACCTGCCTTTACTGCTTCCCATCTTGCAGTTTTAAAGAAAAAAAAAATCAGTAGGTACTTAGTATTCCAATAAAGCATCACTTTTAGTAGCAGTCTGCTAAGTAGCCTCGTAGATGCCTGGAGTCAGAAAGATCTGAGTTCAAATCTAACCTGAGACATTTACTAGCTGTGTGGCCCTGAGCAAGTTACTGCTTCAAGTCTCCTCATCTGTAAAATGGGGATAACAACAGCCCCTACAGTGCCGGGTTGTGGGGAGGATCAGACAAGACACTTGAGGAACACTGATCCCAGTGCCTACCTAACAGTCTGCGAAGTACAAATGTTAACTACCATCATCACCTTATAAGTATGAAAATTAAAAGGTACGGGTGGTATATTGGAAAGAACAGTGGAGCTGAAACTGGAGGGCCTGGTTTCGAGTCCTGACTCTATGACTCCCTATGCAATCTCGTACAAGCCATTTCCCCTCGTAGGCACTAAGTTTCCTTGACAAAAACATGATGGAGATGAATTAGATTACCTATAAGGCACCATTTCAACAAGATAGCTATGATCCTAAGACTACCTATTAAGGAACTTCTCTCAGAGTAGTGGTTCAGAGAATATGGTCTGTGAGCCCCTTTGGGCACAAGACCCTTGCAATGGGGCCCATGAGGTCAAAACTATTTTTATAATAATTTTAAGATGATATATGCCTTTTAAAATACTCCTGTCTTTTTCAATTATCTATGTGTATGAGGCCAAGATTTTCTCTCTATATTTCAACCAAAAAAACATATTACAACAAATAATGCAGAAACACATGATCCAGGTGTCTTCTATTAAGTTGGGCAAAAAGAGATTTAGGAACTATGTAAAATGATGCCACACCTCAGTTACTTATTTCAGAAAATAGTTATTTTCATAAAAATATGCTATTTATGTTAACATGTAAGAGTATTATTTTAAAGTGAATCAACAAACTAAAAAATTATTCATTTCAACCTCAAACGTGGTAAATATCAACAGATATAACCCACATTAACCTAAGCTCTTTGTGGTCTTCAACAATGATTAAGAGCATAAAAAGGTCCTGAAGCCAAAAAGTTTAAGAAAGTGGAAAGACCATTAGAATAAGTAAGCAAAAAAGACCATTAGGGCTCTGTCACTAACAAAATGTCATAACTTCTAGCACATCACAACTTCTTTGATCTCAGCTACATTACATACAAAATGAAAGATTTAGGCTAGAGGATTTCTAAATTTCCTTGTAGCCTTAGTAAGAATAGTTTTTCTAAGACTTGCTCAACTACTAAATGATTTGCAAATATAACACTTAAATGCACTATTACTATCTGAGCTCTATATAGCAAGGAATCCATCTGGTGAATCCATTAGTAATATGAATAAATCCCTAATTTACCTTTTATGTAAAGTTCATTTTTCCAAAGTAGAACAAACCTGTACTCACTTGGCACTCTCTTGCCCCCTTGGCACTATTTCTCTCCAGGAAGGTTAGTTTAGCAGTTTTGCATCCTTGGCTTCATTAAAATTTACTTCTCTACAGGGATAAAGGAAGGGATTTCTGAAAACTCTCACTGAAAAGGGAAAAAAATTCTAACAAAATTCCCTCCTCCCTCTTTCCCAAAACTCATCTCTCATAAATAGCAGCAGAAATGGAAAAATGCATAATCACAAAGTTCCAGAGGTAAGAGAAGCCTCAAATTCCTTTTGAGATCAGCAAAGAAAACTAATGTTCTAGGCTTTGCTTCACTACCTTAAATGTAAGTAATTAAAAATCAAAACCTTTTCTTGAAATTTTTATAGAAAGAAAATACCCTCTGGAAGTAAATTTTAAAAAGTCATTCAGATGCAGCATGTAGTAAAAACAACCTCAAATGTTTATTTTCAAAAATGTTGGCAATGAGTTAAAAAGGCAAAAAGAAAATACATAAACTGTATTTTGAATCAGTTTTCTAAGTGGAGAAAAGTACACTTTTACAGTTCTGTATTAAAAAAATGATACACTGAAATTTGTTTATCAAAGTATTTTAGAGAAGCAGAGCTTAACTGAAATATTGTTATGGATTTCATTACACATGATATTTAAAACAAAAAGTCACATGACTGTTTTAGTATTGAGACCTGTAAAATCATCAACATAGAAAAATATTAACTTATTTTCAAAATCAAATAAAAGATATGCATTATTTAAAATCACAAAGCAAAATAATGGTTGTTATTTGGCTTTTTTTTCCTGAAACATTGCTTCTAACTTCTCTAAGAATAGAGCTTTAAAAAATCCGGTAAATGACAAAGTAATTTGTATCTGATGCTAGAAACAATGAAGAGAGAACCTTTTTGAATTTGTGATTTCATGAAGACTACTTTCCAATTTGATAATATGTAAATAAAGTTGCTAAAATGTCCATTCCCTTGGACTCAGAGATCCCATTTTGAGACATACAACTTGAGATCACTGACAAAAAAGAAAGACTCTACATACACCAAAATATTTACAGCAACATTTTTGAAGGTAGCAAAGAGCTGAAAACAAAGCAGATGCTCAATGATTGGAGACCGGCTAAACAAACTGTTAAACAAGCCCAACAGAATATTAATTACCATGCTATGAGAAACAAAAAATATGATGAATACAAAGAAACATGGAAAGACTTCCACACAATAATGCAAAGTGAACTAACAGCTTCTAGGGAAAGATAATGAGCTCAGTTTTTGACATGACATGACATCAGCTTCGAGATGTCCAAATATGCATTTGGAGATGCTAGGCTGGAGGTCAGGTGAGCATTTGTTATATAATTACTATGTGCCAAATAATATGCTGGGGAGACCAACAAGACAGTTCCCATCTTCCTATTTGCATTCTAATATGGAAAAACAACATATATAGGGAGAAGCGGACAAGGAAGGCTTTGAAAATGAGCGGATATGGTGATATGTACTCAATTTGTTAAAATGGGATTCTACCATCTATGGATATACAAAACCCAAAACTAAGATCTTGAAATGGATGATTATGTAATGCTTATTTATATAGCATATTATTATATCTATGAAACACAAATGTAATTCTTTTAAGTGGCAATAGTAATTAAAACTGAACAATTTCTAATGAAAAATCAAACTTGTTCTGCTTTTTCTTCACATTGGGGTGACATTTTCTTACCACCCTCTCATTTCTTAACCCCTTGCAATCTGGCTTCTGTCTCTACCAATTCAACTAAAATCATTCTCTCCAAGGTCATATCAAATAAACCCTATCACCAAAGCCAGCAGCCACTGTTCTCCCCTTTCCACCCTGGGCTCATCTTCCATGACGCCATTTAAACATTTGACATTAGAGACCATCCTATGCTTCTTGATGTTTCAATGCATGAAACTTCATGATTCTGTGTTCTTGGGGATCTCTGACTCTGATCTAATTCCTATTTTCTCGGTTCCTTTTTTTCCTCCTTTTCTACAGGCTAATCTTCACAAAGCCCCTTGAACTGGGGTTTTTCCTAAGGTTTTATCTAGCATAATCAGCTGGATCTAATATGAGGAAATTTAAGAGGTAAAGGTTAAGTTCTTTGTTGTTGTTACTCAGTCATTTGTGGTCCCATTTGGGATTTTCTTGGCAAAGAAACTGGATTTTGCCATTTTCTTCTCCAGTGGATCCATTTTGTCAGAGGTTAAGTGACTTGCTTAAGTAACAGCTAGGAAAGTGTCAGGCTGGATTTGAACTCAGGTCTTCCTGACTAGGCCAAGTGCTCTATCCACTGAGTTGCCTCCCGCAGGGCCATCTCCAATCATCCTGACCTACGTCTTGCCTCAGGTAGCACTGAAGGAGGGAGTAGGTGGATGACTTTGCACAGCTCCTGCCCTACTCAAGTCCAATCCACTTGCAAGTCAAGACATCACCATCCTGAGGTCACTGGTCCTCTTCAAGAGCAAAGGATGAACAACAACCAGAAGTTGCGTCCATGTGCAGCTTCACCAGGTACAAAATGGGGAAAGTGGAACAAATGGTGAGACAGTAACTCATCTGAAAATGTCAGGACTTTTGCAGAATGCAAGTTTAATAAAGGTTAACAGTGATTATGGCAGCAAAGAAAGCTACTATGATTGCAGCCTACGCTAAGAGAGTAAAGAATAAGGAAGCAAAATAATTCATTGTACTCTGCCCTGCTCAAACCACATCTGGACTAACGTGTACATGTGTAAAGGAAGTCATTCTGCCTTTGTGATGACTACTTCCTTTAAAAAAAAAAACCACACTTCATGGATGCTTTTTGTGCCTACATCACAGTGACTTCTCATCTACCTCCTGAGAGAGCCCTCCCTCTTGACAAAAAACTGTGACAATGAAGCTATTAACAAGTCCAGTCCAGTCATCCTGAGCTTTCTGTGACAGCCTTGGCTTGTGGAGCTTGAACATCTCTCATTCCGATTTTACCAGACCACACTACTGTCTTGCATTCACCTTTCATTACTTGTTCCTGCACCTATCCATCTTTTAAAAACCTAAATTTGTGGGGGGAAAGAGGAGGAGAAAATTTAAAACTCAAAAGCTCATGGAAGTGAAGGCTGGAAACTAAAAATAAATAAATAAAATTTTTAAAAGATCAGTCAATTACTTAGTTTCTCTGAAAAAGCTGTCTCTTTTTCTCCTCACTGGAACTATTTCAATTCAGAAATTCATTCTTGGGACCTTCTTACCATGACCAGGGCTGACATTTTAATGCATGGAAACCATATCTATCCTTTTCCTAAATAGTTTGTAATCCACTCTCCCTAAACATAGGCTGTATATCAGACTGCTTCTACCTTTTCTCTATCACGTAATTTAGAATGGAATAGTCACTTCTCCCAAGGTTCCCATGCTCACTACCTCATCAACCAACTCTACAGCAACCATTTCTTTTCTGTTACATCCAAAGAACATAACTAGGTCCAATGAGCAGATGCCACAAAGAGCTAAGTTTCAGTTCAAAGTCTTTGTAATTAGAAAGTGCTGCTGTATAGAATAATAAGCTCTTCATCATATATAAAGAGGGATATTGAAGACAGCATAATTAAACATGCCAGGAAAGTAGATGAGATAACCTCTACAGTCCTTTTCTGTGGGGTCTATTTAAGAGTTTGCACCTTCTTCTCCAAGACTTAAAAGGGAAGCTCACTGCTGAGAGCTAACAGGTGGATGGGGAGGGAGGAGGGGATAATGTAGGTATTGTAGAGGAAATGATACTTGTGATAATCAGTATACAAAATGTATGCAGAAATCGAGCTTTAAAAATTTCATGTTCTTTGCCTTTCTTTTCCTACACTCTCACTATTTTCAAGCAGTATAGTGGCTTATCATTACACTAAAAGGAAGTACAAGTAATAGTGATGATAATGACAATACACATTTAGGCAACACCTTAGCTGAGGGAAAAGCTCAAGTTTTTAAGTGAATTTGTAAAATTATATGAATATGATTTATCTCTACTATAGTTCTTATATGTTACTATAGATTACTGCATTAAGTCGTCGTGAGATAATTACAACAAAAGCTGAATGTGATCTCTAGTTTAATCACAGTAAGTACACATGAGAATGGACAAAATCAGACCAATGGTGCTTCCAAACTGAGGTTTTGTTGACAAGAATTAACAGAAAATGTTTTATGCTGACTTCCTATTATGCTGAAAAGATTAATCTAATCGTGTTTAATTTTCAAGACAATTATCCATCCATAAATCTACTGAAATGCTTCTTACATTTAGTTATATTCTGTACCTCTTAATCACTTCCATATGTTTACTATTTAGAGTGTGTAAAATCCTAAAATGTCGGTCAACAAGCATTCATGAAGCCTTAAATTTGTGCCCTATTGTGCTAATTGTGGAGACAAAGAAAGACGAAAAACAGTCCTTAATCTCAAGGAAGTCACAGTTCAGTGACAGAGAACATGCAAACAACTATGTACAAACAAGATATAGGCAGGATACAGTGGGGGTGATTTCAAAGGAAATTAAGGAAGACTGGGAAAGGCTTCTTGCAGAAGTTAGGGCTCCTTCTATAATTCTTTTTCAAGTTTCTATGGATGCTCCAACTTTTTAAAATAAAATTTTAATACTTTTATTTACATTACCTAGACTTTCTTTTAAACTTCTCATATAAAAATTTTTTTTAAGGAAAAAATTAGTGAAACCAACCAATACATCAAAAGTTAAGCTTTACTAGTGCTCCTTTGGAGCCATATTTTGGCTCTGTAACTTGGAAACATTGTTTCAATTGTCTAATATTGGCTGTTCTTTCCATTTACATTGTTACATCCTACTTCTAATAATCTAAGGTTAGGTTGTATAAGTCCTAGTCATAAAAAGCATAAGCTCTTATAACATTCTTTCTTAGCTATAATTCTTCTTGGTTCATTTGTCAAGAAACTTCATCTTTCTACTTCATTCATATATGGAAGTGTCTGTTTCCTTGGCCATTTGAGTTCTCCTTATACCTTTCTTGTATTAAGAACAGAATTGCACATAATGTTCTGTTTTATACAACAAAAGCATGCTTTCCATCTTATTTCCAATACTTATGTGAACACAGTGGTAGAAGGGTTGATTTCCTATAAATTAACAATAACTCTAAGATACTTTCCAAGATTTGTAATGAATAAAGGGCAAAGTCCAATTTTCCGGGACATTTTCCCTAGAAATATTATCACTGTATCCTTGCTTGAGAAGAAGAGCATCTTGCTCCATCTATTTCTGACTCAAAACCTTCTGAGTCACACCTGCTTTTAAGCTCCGTAAGCATTTCCTTCAGCATGCTGCCATCTGCAAACATACAGATCTTTGTTTGCACTCTTCCTTCCTTCTTATTACTTAGAAAAACACTAGTATATGACCAAGGCCAAGCACATATCATTAAGGAAAAAATACTACTTGATAACTGCACAAACTTTGAGTAGATTTTTTCCCCCATCCTTTGATTCCTAACTTTAAGCCAATCCTCTACCCCAGAGGTGGGGAACCTAGGGCTTCAAGGCCACATGTGGCATTCTAGGTCCTTGGGTGTAGCCTTTTGACTGAGTCCAAGCTTTATAAAACAAATCTTTTTACTAAGGGGATTTGGATTCAGTCAAAGGGCCACACTCGAGGATCTGAAGGGTCACATGTGGTCTTAAAATTCCAGATTCCCCACCCCTGCTCTAACATTTGACATAACATTTACTCCAAATCCATGGTAACTCAAGTTATGCTTGGATTCTAGAATAACATAGGAATAGCAGGATAGACAGAAGAAAAGAAAATAATGTAAGGCAGTCTAATCAAGGAAATATGCCAATTTCTCTTTCTCTTAAGTACTTTAGTCTGATATTCAGCATTATTCACTTGGACATCTTATTACTTACTATTATTGTTAACTATTTCATGGGTTAGCACCTGTTTGCCCCACAAAAAGATAGTGCCTAACACACATCTTACTCTGCAGAGCACTTAGCTCAGAAGAACAGCTACTGAACTGAAACTCTACAAGACATTAAAAATCTACATAAATATTTCTTCTGTTTAAAATTAAGGATACAAATAACTTCTGAGTGTTTTTGCTAAGAAAACCAGAATCATACTAGAATCTGCCAATTCTGAAGACAGACCACTACCAAGTAACTTTTCCCCCTCCTCCCTTTAAGTTTTCCTTTCTTCTGAAGTATTCTCAATTCTGCACTGCTTCAAGTATTTAGATGCTAAACAATTGGCTCTAACTACCAACCACGAAGGAATCCCCCTTCTCTTTCAGCGAAGAACCAGCTTTGGGAAAGAACAACAGTGTAGAATAGCCTTCAAGTGAGCATTTGAATGCCACTAATGAGCTAGGTGACCTTGGACAAGCTGCCTTTCCCGTTAGGCCTCAGTTTCCTCTTGTAGGAAAGGAGGAGATGGGACATGATGATCTTTCTAGCTCTGATGTCCTGTGATTATTCAATCACTCTGTAACTTCAAAGAAGCTCAATCCTCACAGGAATAACACAAAGAAGCACTTTCCATTGTAGTTTTCTGGGAAAAAAACAATTCATAATATCATGTATCTAATTCAAACATCAAGGCTCACTAAACACAATATCGTTCTCAAGTCTTTGTTACCAACACCTTCCTTCCTTCCGGTCAATGAGGAAGAGAAGAATGTGGAAGTGTAACAAGGAGCGCATGTGGTTTGCACTGAAGCCCCTTCCAGCCGAGAGATCTTCAGCCTCACAGTATCAAAGCATTCACATTTACTGGCAGTCCTTGGTGACAGGGACAGCACTAGGAACCTGGGTGCTACTCAGATGAGGAAATCCTTTCATTCCCATATCACTTTTAGCCCCCTAAAAAAGGTCTTCCAAGAAAGAAGAGAAGGCAAATCACTTTACTCACATACCCTGTGATTCACCAATACCAACATCCATCAGGAATTCACCTACATAACATGTTGTTCACATTCCTTGCCCTCCTTTCTCCATTTAAGGAACACTGCATATACATCATGCTCAATCTGCACTAGGAATTATTATAAGTTTTAGAATGAATTTCAGCATTTTAAATTGGTAGAATCATGGTTGTTAAATCAAGGGAGCGGAGCATATAAGAAAATGCTTTTCAAAGGATTGAAATACGCTCTCAGTAGCTTTCATTCAGGACTTTACTCACCTAAGTAATGTTGTGGATGAAATGGCATAGGCTTACTAGTCGCTGAATAATATCCAACTGCTCTCTTAAATCGAGTAACTTTGTCATCTGTTCTAGACTGAAATAGAAATAAAAATATTTGTCAAATAATTATGTATTTAATCAGGTATATTTTTTAAAAATAAATTTAAAAAATTTTGCAACTCTAAAGCTTTTTTATATTGACTTAGAAGTTTAAAAATACTCTAAATTATTTAAGAAAAAGCGAAAGGTATTAAGGAAGAACACTAGCACTGATAATTTTTAAGTAACATAGTTGAACTGATACAAGACAGTTAAAGAAGAGGTGTTGTATTAGCAGTTCTATTATTAACTTTTACAACCACTTAAATCCTTAAGGTATTTTCCTTCCTCATCTGACACATGGGGCTCAATACAAGTTATATCAATGGAATAACTGCCAAGTGTTTGGAGTAGGTGGACTGTTATGTTATCAAAATTCTCCATTCTGGTACCAATTTATTTCAATTCTTACTTGGGGGGCCAGGGGAAGGGAACATATAAATGACAAACAACCGGACAAAAATAATAGTAAGCCCCCTCCAACTGACTCCAGACCCTGCCTATGTAGATTACATGGTAAGGATCTAGAAAGTGATTTTCTTATATGCTTAGTGCATGATGGAAAGGACAGTGGAATTATAGAACACGAGAACCTAAGTTAAAATCATCATCCTGCCATTTATCACTCATTTGTCTTCATCAATATACACTTGAGTTTATCAGCTATAAAATGAAGAAGTAGGACCAGATGACCCTGCCATTCCTAAATCACTCCCACTTTCACTCACACAATCTCCCCACTCCACACCCCCCACATAAATAATATGGCAAGACAACTCAAGAATTGGACCAAATAGCTTATTCCAGTTAGATAATCAAAAGCTAGTAGATGCCCAAAGCAAATCATATTCAAGCTCTGTTTTACCTGTGAATGCTGAAAAACATCTTTAGCTATGGCATCCAAATCAGTGGTATCCTGAATATTACGAACGTAGTCAGCAACAGCTTTGATCACTACATCACAAGGTGGTAAAACTAGCTGGTGAGCCCGTACCTAGGAAAATAAACATATAAAGAAATGGGTCAAAGAGTACTTGATGGTGATCTAAATTCATAACTAAAGTTCTGATGACATATAATACTGAGTTACATTTTAAGATCCCTACCAGCACCACCACCCCAGCTGTGATTCTATCTAGAAGTTCTTAGCACGGAGATTATTTCAAACTTCTCATTCCCTATAACAAAAATATAAACAACATATTTTTCCTTTAGATTTTTCTACTTTAAGAAAAAGAAAACATTTATTAATAAAAATTTATTACTGCTAAATAATGCTTAAAGAATGGTTCATCTTTTCTCAGATATATAGCCAATAGTGTGATTATAGTTATTGGCTGATCATTAAATTAAGAGGGCATTTGATTTTGGTATTGATAAAATTCCACATGAAGTTCACATCTAAATGCTGTTCTTGACAAATTTTCAGAAATTACATTTCTAGTCTACTGGTACTAGAGACCTAAAAACACAAAATACCTAGTGCCTTGCTTCTCTATAACTGAGAGTGAAAAGTGCCCTAAAATCAGTACAAATAAAAGTGCAAGGAACTGTGCAAACACCTTTATATTCTTGTGCAACTTTCTTCCTGTTATTTATAACTAGATCAAAAAGCACTAATCACAGCTCCATGAAGGCCTCCCAGTAGAGAAGGCAGCCAGTCAGGTGTAGTTTCTAGTCTCAAATCTGAAACTAAATAGGAATATGACCTGGACAAGTCAATCTTTCTAGGTTTTCTTTCTTTCTTGGTTCTTCATCTGTAAAAACAGGTCCCTTTCAGAGCTAATGTTCTGTATGTCCAGTCAGGATTAGAATTACTGGGAAATATATATGTATGTATGTATGTATGTATCACAATGACCATAAGACCTAAGATTCTCTTTCAAAACAAATTCTATCGCCCCCTAGGATTATAGAGAGCCATAAAAAATGTTTTTTCTGCCCATAATGGTGATTACAAAAAGCATTTGCTATAATGGGATTATATCTGCATTTACTCCACCCCCTGTCCCCAAAAGATAAAGATGTCAGTAAACATAGAATTAAAACCAAGCAAGGTCAAACCATAAATTTGTTTTATTTTCTTATGTCTTGTGATCTATAAAATTAATTTTCTTAAATAGAAAAATAGAAGAATTAGTTGTTTTTTCCCTTGGGAACTTGTCTAAAAAGCTATTGTTTGAATCCAATGCATAAAATTGGAAAGACAGCCTATAATCATAATTATATCCCACAAATCCTGTAAACTGCCTACAATGGTTAACCATGACACTTGTGTTTAAATACTTAGGAATTTGCACATTATAGCCAATTTTGCAAGAAAATGATGAAGCTGTAAGGCAGGGCCCTCTTCAATTCTGCTTTCCATCTATTCTCTTACCCTACAGGAGATCCCAAATCAGTTTTTAGAAGAATAAAAATTCCTCAATTCTAAGAGCCTTGTGTAACCTGCTTTGGTACCTAACTTTTGATTTTTAATAAATATCTGGTAATTTTTCCTCAAAGAAATGAAACTCTCTACTTTAAGTGAGTTTAAGTTCACTTCATTTCTATGGGCGGCAAAACATGAACATCCGTCACCATCACCTTCGTAGTCTTTAAGATCAAGAATGACCCGTGCCTTGCCCCCATCTTGTCCAGGCTGAATTATCCAAACGACTTTGCTTTTTCTCACAGGGACCAATAATGATCACACATCAGAGACAACAAGTAAAATGACTGACAGCTCTTTTTCTTCTTGTAATTGATGAGACTTAAAACTTTAAGCTGTAACTGACTCAGTGTAACTTGCTACAACAACTATATATTCAGATCATGTGCAATAAGAGAAAAGTAAATACTACATATCACCTATTTCTTTACCCAAGGTATTCCTAAAACTGCACAATCCTCTCCTCCACCATTTTTTCAAATACTTCATTCTCTCTACCAATTAGAATCAAGTTAGAACCTACGACAGTCAAAAGAGTAAATATTTCAAGAGACTTCAGAACCTCAACATACTCTGTGAAAATACATTAAGGGTGGCGTGTGAAGGACTTAATACATTAACTTGGGAAAAGTTAAGGAAAGGGATCTCAAAGCACTAAAAGTTTTCTTCCTCCACTTCAAACTTTTACCTGAACCCAGGCCTCCAGGCTGAACTATGAAGTTTTGTTCTGGTCTAAAAACAAATCCCTCCAGTGTGGATATAAACTTAAGTCTAAATCAACAAATGTTATTTTCCACCTGGAGTGATTCAAATGATGTGCACAATTTATTATTAATTTTTAAATCTTATGAAATATATTTATAAAATGTGTATTTGAACATATGGTTACACAAATGTATAAAATCTCAAAATATTCATGGCCTTTAATTCAGGAAACCTGTATTAAGTTTTTTACTATGAGCAAGGTGCTAGGAATAGAAAAGACAAAAAGCTCGGCCGTCCTCGACTGAAAAGAGCTTACTTTCTACTAGTACAAAATGTTTGAAAACTATTCAGTTTGAAAAACTCTACAGATTTACAGGCTAAATTCAAATGAAATCAGATTTCAAGAAAGTAAGAATGTTAAAACAAAACTATGGCTCACAGTACTAAATAGACCTGATTTCTCCAGCCTCCTGATAGTCAATTATGAGAGTGATCAGACATGCTTCTCTGCATGACCTTTTAATGAATAAAGTTATTACTGAAGCTATATACATACTAAATCCCCAAATCAGCCAACTTCTGAGTGTATCAAATTCAGTCATCACTTCATTCTCTATCCCCAAAATACATGCCAGTAAATACAATCTCAGCTGGAAGAATAAAAAAGTTACCCAATCTGAAGCATGTCAAAAGTGGTATTTTAACCAAATAAAGGAAAAGAAATTTTAAATCAAAATGACATACACTTTCAAGAAGGTGCCCCCCCACAAAAACACATGCGTACACGTACACACACACACACACACACACACACACACACACACACACACACACACACACACACCCTCCTCTCTCTGGTTCCCTAGATCTTTTCTTTTCTCAGCTCTTGATTTGTATAGGGAAGAGATCTGAACTGAAGAAGGGTTCCAGGGTTTGAAATAGAAAATAAGAAGCGTTGGGATTGGTCTCAAAGCTGTCTGACGTTTTTCCTCTGGCAAGGCTGACAAGAATATTTGAAAAGTAGGAGTGAACAAAGTTGAGCGGTAACATTACTATTTGGTGTCTAGTCAAACAGAACAAAAGAAGTGAAAAGATTTCCTTTCCCAAAGTGGAACTTACATACTGGGTAAGACCATATTCTAAAAACAGCAAAAACCATGTGTAAGATATACTTTCCACTTATAAGAGAGTAATCATGGAATTTAGAGCATTGAGATTATCTAGTTAAATCCCTTCAACGTACAGATCAAAAAACTGAGGCTTAAAGAAGGACTAGGTGACTTGACCAGGTAAGAAGCGTCAAATAGTTAGTGTCAAAGACAGGTCTCCTGATTCCAATGTAATTTGCAGTCTACCCCACCAAACATATGGTTGCTATTAGCTACCATTTAGAGATAATTTTTCTGTAGCCAAGTCAAGGATGTTACTATAGGACATCAACCAAAATGTGAAAAATATCTTTATAATTATGGACTTCTTCAGGGCTGGACCTGTTTGCTTCATTTTTGTCTTTATCTCCCCAGCACTTAATACAAATACTGTACATAGCAGGTGCTCAACAAATGCTTGTTGATTTGACTTCTCCTTGTAATACTGGTATTAGTTATATAGGGAAATAATTAGTACTTAAAAGTCAAGATATTATATTAATCTTTAATTACTTTAATAATTGATATTTAGAAAAACCTTTTCTTCCCCAAACCAGTTAAGCCATAGAAATTTAAAATTAAAAGTTTTTTCACTTTCCAAAGAATAATATATTGCTCACAGAATACAAAATACTACCCATTAGTAGGGAACATAAAGTCAGTGCACATACTTTTAAAAAATATATACAGTACATTTGGGGTTTCTAAAAAATTTTGTTCTGAAAGAGCAATTCCTTAAAAATCATCTCTCGAGGGCAATTTAAACAGTCTCATCAAATTCTAAGCAGCTCCAAGGCTCTTCAAAGACCCAAGTAAATCAACTGTCATATGTACACCCACACCTACACCCATACCCACACACACCCACACATCCTTTTATATACAGATTTGCTTGAAAGACCTCCAAGTATTTCCAAAGCTGTGTGTGGTTCCAGGTAGATAATAAGCCTTCAAATAATAGCTAACTACCTTGAAAGGCGACTGATTTCATTTTTTCTCCTTCCTTTGAATGTTCTTACATCATTCCTCTCAGGCAACTGGTCTCAATTTTTGTCTTTACCTGTAAATTCTTCATAAATCTATCCCATGTATTAAGTATTGAGATACTTAATAATTTATAACTTTAAGGATGCTTTACAGGTATTCATTAACATAAACATGTTGGCCAGCAATAAAATAGTACAAATGGCTATGTAGCAACAAGTTTCTCTTTGATTTCCACTACCAGGTGTTTTCTTAATCCTTAGTTTTTTTGTAAATCTACTAATTGGTTGAGTTGGGTTCGCATTTTGCTTTATCCATTGAAGAGAAAAAATATAAATTAGGAATGTCAATATTTTCTACAATGAAGTTCATCTTGTGTGATGCAAGTGTGAAGGTGACCCTGGCTTCTCCAGAACTATGCCAGCAGGTTGTAAGCTCTGGCAGATTCTGCCAAACTGGACAGGTCTGTATGACAGCTGTCCATGACAAGCCTAGTTAAGTTCCAAAAGGAACCTGTGAAGACATGAATTTTGAAAAGATGGCAAGCATTTCTCAAAGATTGTCTAGTAAGATACAGAGGATGGGTCACAAACTTCACTGATGAAGGGAGTTCCACACTAGCAAAAACTGCAGATCCCTGAATAACTTCAATGCCCATGCTATTTATACAACCAGCCTATCAATAAAATTCAGCATTTCAATTATTCAAATCAGTTAAGATCAAAATATACCATGACCAATCCTAATTAAAAATGAAATTCTAGGAGAGCTTAAAATCATGAATATTTATTGTAAATCTCAAATGTAACAACAATATCATTAATGGTATTTCTATTTTTCATTACTACTTTGTATGGAGACAAATATTTTTGATATTAAATTCATTGTTTCTAATATACACAAATAAATTTCAGTAAATCCAAAGTATCATGACCAATAAATTATAATCCAGAATGAAAGCCCTTTCATCTTTTGGGCAGTTCACAAGTATTTTAGCAGAAACAAACTCAAAATCTAATTCAAATATTACAATTTTATGTAGAAGAACTATAACTTTATGAACAAGGATACTTAAAAATACTTTTCTATCTTTCACTTTGAGATGCTATGAGTTAATAACTGGAAATAAGAAACATCAAGGGTTCATATTATCATTAATGAGATTTCAACTAACGGTATTTAAAACTAGACATCTTTGAATACAGAAAAGGTTTGCACAAAGGTCACTAAATTGTGGAACTGTAATTTTACAAGCAATTAAAAACAAAATCCTTATAATAATAACCAAATAACCCATGTAACTGAGGAATAGGTTCTAGCCTAAAATCTACCCAAGCTTCTCCCCATATACTAAGTTGTGCAAAAGTAGCCCAGTCATTTGCTTCATACAATTTGGTGGACAAAGCACTAAGGTCCAGAAAGGTCCAGACACCTTCTGATCTCCTCTCTGGATGTAATCAAACTTTCCCTTTTCCTTTTCATAGGAGTTACAGTGTTACCATAAAGTTTAGGGGGTTCTGAGGAAAGGACTGTATAAAAATAGTTTTAATGAAGTGCCATGTATGCAAATTTCACAGATATAGCTGAAAATGTGTTTTAAAAAAAGATAAGGGAATGCAGCTAGGGGGTATACTTTTGTTTTCTGTTTTTTAAATAGAACTCCTCTTAAAAAATTTTCTTGGTGCAATCAAAAAACTCTATCCAAAAGATATTTTTATAAGAATAAAGTATCTACTCTATGCAAGATACAAAGACAAAAAACGAAACAAAATAAAAACAACAAAAAACCCACAAAAACAAACAACAGTCCCTGCCTTCAAAGAGCTAGAACTATAAAGATTTAATTTAGAATAATTTCAGAAATACATTCAAGAATTTAGCCTCGTCCTTCACATGTGTTTTGTCAGTAATTCCCCATTTTCTTCAATTGCTAAAGACAATGTCTTTCACAGCAGATCCAGGGATACCTAGTGTTACTAAGAAAAAAAATTATTACTTGTTGCTGCTTTGATACAAAAATACCCGATGTAAGCTAAGTAACAGAGACCTGTGAAGCTGACACGCGCCTCTAAAATTAACCACACCAGATACTTCCAATTCTATCCTCAGTCTTTATCTTTGTCCATAATCAAGATGTTTCCATGTGACAAAAAACAGAACTTGCTCCACACAATTAATATCTATTATCCTAAATTAAATACTAGCCAATCAAATCACTCAACTATCAAAAAGCACTATGAGTTTCCCACACCCACAAAGAATGACATTACCTTATGTTGCTGAATCTTCGTATTCAAAGAAGCACTAAAACAGCATTTGGAACATTCCATTACAGCAGTAACTGCAAAGGAGGGTTAAAATAATTTGTCCTTGCCTTGTCTCAAAAACATATTTAACAGTCAAACTAAATATCCATCAGGGTTTTCTTCGCTTATTATGGATTTCAAAGAATAATGAACCTATTTTCTTTTCTTTCTTTTTTAAAGATAACTTTCCTTTTAAGGAAAACCTTTTAATGGTTTTATCTTCTCATCTCAAAATACTTCAACTGTTAATTTGTAATATACAGTACCCACAAGTTAGTTTTAACTTGCACATGCAACAACTTTAGTGGCAAATCACTACCTAGCTTTATTTTTAGCAATATTCTCTGTACGTAGTTACAGGCTCATTCAGTATTTTCAGAGCTTTAAAAAGATCACTAAAGGCCACTGAGTCCAGCCTTTTGCTATTAGATTGGGATTGCTAAGAAATGTGGAAATAGGAATCTACTTTTATATACACAAGAACTACTCAAACTTAAGTTACATTTAATTCCCCATCTTCAACATTCTTTTTCCAAATCCTTATTTTTCAACTATAGTAGAACCTCAAGACTGGATTCAAAGTTTTCTTCTATAACATATTTCTATTGTTGTATCCAAAATTGGACAGTAGATTTAGACTGTGTCAACTAATTTTAAATGAATTTCAACAATGAATTGTGTTTTTAATATCTGTCCTATTTTTCTAATGAACCTTACATTACCACTTCAGTTTTTAGCTGTTATCCACTACAACTTCTGCCATGCTTATTTGACATTGTCAATGACCGTCTTATGTTTGCAAAGTTATTTTAAATCCCTAATCAGAATATCTAAATTATCCAAATAAAACTTCATAATATAAATGTTTCATTTAATTCTACTTGATACTTTCACCATTGTGGCTCATTCTGAATCTGAATGTAACTATTAGTAATGCCAGTTACTCAACCAAATTTGATGCTATTAACAAATAACCATATGTGTTATTATTTTTGTCAATTATATGTATGATAGAATAAGTGGTCCTGAATATCAAAAAAGGAAACATTATGTCTTTATTGTTAATTATCTCTGAATTTCAGTAATTTCATTTCTATATTTGCCTACTGCTTAATTCATATGCTAAAGAAAAATAAGCCAGCGCAGTATCTTTTATTCTATAAGCACTTATTATCAGTGATATTCAAGGCACTGTCCCCAAAAGTACAAATACACTATGTTCCAAAGTAGTAAGTAAATTAATTTTAGATTATTTACACATTTAGTTCCATTCATAAACATGAACATTGTAAGTTTTACTGTATCCGCCATGTCACATCTGAGATTCACAGCATCATTCATCCAGTGCAATAAACATTTATTAAGTACCTCCAATGTGCAAGCATTGTGCTATGTGCACAGGATATAGAAAGGCCAAAATGCAATAATCCCTGCCTTCAAATAGTTTAGATTCTAATAGTGGTGAGGAGCATAAAACATGCACATAGATAAGTAGAAAATATATATATGGAAAATAAAAGTAGTTTTACTAGGGGATCAGGAAAGGTCTCACATTTATATAAGAGGTGGCCACAGGATTTAGAGTTGGAAGAGACTGTAGAAGTCATCTAATGCAACTTTCATTTTGAAGATAAGAAAATAAGAGGCCTAGAACAGTCAAGTGATTTGTCCAAGGGTATAACGGTAGTCGGTATCAGAAATGGAACAAAGGGACAGACACCAACAACAAAGAAATATAAGCCTAACAAGAAAGGTTGCTACCAAGCTACTCTCAAAAGCCCAATTTAACCTAAAAATGGAAAAGGAAATACAACAGTGGCTATTTGTTTTATAACGCTCATTTTAAAATATAATATTAGGGCAAAAGTAAACGCAAATGTCACACAATCAAAATGAGTCACTGTTAATACAGAAGTATGGGTTGGTATAGCCCTAGGAGGCAATCTTCAACACCTGTTGTTACTGTTCAGTTGTTTCAGTTGCGTCTGACTCATCTTGACACAACATCTCTACTTGATAAAAATATTCTCTACCACATTCCCAACCAAGTCATCAAGCTCAAACATCTTCAATGACAAGAAAATCACCACTTAATGAGACAGTGCATTCCATTCATTGTTGAACAAATCTAGCTGTTATGAAGATATTCCTTATATTAAACTAAGAGTCTGTCTTCCCATAAATTCTACCTATGGCTTCTTCTTCTGCCTTCTGAAGTCATAAAGAATCCATCTAGCTAAGGGACAGTTCTTGCAATATTTGAAGATAGCATTTTATTACAATTGAATATTTTATAAAATGGCAAAATATTCCTCATAATCAGAGGGAAGAATTTGCACTGTGGAAATTACATCCACCAAAAGAGCCTGATGTTTATTGTCTTATCTGAGCAGTGAGGGGTAAAAATTACTAACCTCTCCTACATAGTTCTTAAAGAACTCTAAAATCCTACTTTTACAAATTCCCTTCCACTGTGATTGAAAGGTCTCCCTTCCCTAGTGAAGTCTATTATTAAAAATGTTCCCAAAGGATACAACTAATCAAAAGAGTGTATGTTGAAAATCAAATATATTCTAACTAGGACTTATTTTACTCCCCCCAAATGGCTCATATACCCACTTTATTTTAATCAAGAAGCAGAGACAGAAATTTTCCTTTAAAGCATGTCATACGGTTCTATATCCACATTCTATAAGAAAAGCAGAACAGAATTCTGTAATGGCTCCTCTCTCATTCTGCCTATAAAATGAGCTTGTCTCTGAGTCCGTCCTTTTTTTAAGGACTTAAAAAAAAAACACCAAAAAACAACAACAACAACAACAAAAACAAACAAACTCATACCAAAAAAAAACCACCCTAACGTTCCAGTGATTTTGTAACTTCCTGAAGTGGTTATTATCCTTTCTTTCCTTGTCCCCTTTGCTGTAAAACTTCTAGAATGTATAGTATATATATTCTCTATACTTAACTCCCTGAAATTTGGCTTCAGTCCATTTCCACTAAGCTACTGAAGACAAAAATTCAAGCTCTTTGACGATCTCGGTCAAGCACCAAATAGAATACACTTTCTTCAGTCCGTACAATCTTCAAATGTTCTGACGTGTTTGACAGTGACAACTGTTCTGACAGACTATTTTCCTTACCTTCCATAACATTGTCCTCTTTACATTCACCAGCTATTTAACTGGTCCCTCAAGTGCAGCAAGACATCTTCCATCTCTGTGCCTCTGCACTGGTTATCCCTTTATCTGAATGTGCTCCCTTCCGGTTCTTCAATTCAGAGAATTCCTCACCTCCTTCAAGATTCATCTCAAGTACTACCTTCTACATGAAACCTTTCCTAACCCTCCTAATGCCCTCATCTCCTAAACAACCTGTACTTACTCTGTACATACTTACACATACGCAAGTGGTATTCTCCTTCACAATATAACCTCAGAAAACTAGGAATACTTCATTATTCTCTCTGTACCAATAGCATCTAGCACAGGACCCTGAACACATAAGGTGTTTAATAAGAGTTCACTGATTCCTCTTCTTCCTGTTTCCTACACATAGGTATTCCTCAAGTCTTTGTTCCCAAACTCATCCCTCTCTAAGCTGTATCCCTTAAAGGAAGAGCTTAGATAACTTAACAACTTCTATGTGGATATCTTCCAAAAATTTATTTCCAATTCTCATCTGCTGCACAGCTCCAGTTACATATATCTAAATGCTAGACCAGTATGTTCCCATTTACAACCCAAATTCACTATGTTTAGAGATTACTCCATCACCTCCCCAAAACTTTTCCCTGATCCACCTTCTCCATTAGCCTCTAATCCCTCAGGTTTCTAAACTCAGAACAATCTTTCTTCTATTTAACACTTTGACTCATTCACCTTTTCATACACGCTGTCACCATACACTGTTTCAGGCTATCCGAACTCATCACTTAAGACTATTGCAATAACCTTTTAGTTGATCTTTTTTTCCAGGAGTCTCTTCAATTTATCCTTCATCTCACTGCTAAAATTATTGTCCTAGGGTGAACACTCCTCCACTCAAAACCTACCACCTCCCGCACTAAAAATTCCTCAACATCCCTCCTCAGTCAAGAAAGGAATCCTCCCAAATCTCTGTCTTGAAATCTTTTCCTTGCTTAAGTGTTACTTCTTTTATTAAGCTTTCCTTAATTCTTTCATTAAAAAAATTATCTGTATTTTTTTCATTCAGCAAAAATGTTTTTTCTCTCCCACCCCAACCTCCTCCTACTCTAAAACTATGCTTAATTCCTTCAGCTGAAGTGATTTCACATACCAAGGTTTGCCTTACATCATAGTGAGTTATGTACACATCTCTTTTCCCATTCCTGTCCATTAGACTGCAAGATCCTTAAGGAAGGAATGGGGTGGTTTTTCTACACTCCCTGCCCAAGGCATATCACAAGTGCCTAGCAGATTTGCTGGCACATAATAAAAACTTGTTAAATAACAAGCCTGCAATCACAGAATACATATACAGCCCAGGGAAGAGCACCCAACGCTAAGAATATCTAGGCTCAAACCCCACTGCTGACACACAGTGGCTGTGGGACTCTGGGCAAGTATTTTAGTGTTCCAGGCAACTGTCTAAAAACAGTTTGTAGAATACTGTTTATGAATAAAGAACACTGAACAAAAAGTAAACCAGGGCATTGTCTTGATAAAACTTGGCAGAATAAAAATAAACAAAAAAAAAAAACCCCTCCAGACATAACAAAAGATCAATAATAAGTTAAACACCACATTAAACAAACAGAACAGAGAATGAAGGATGTAAGCATTTTATTCTTGAAAAATCCTCTCACTCTCACAATTCTCAGAAGCTCATGTTGCCTTTTCATATATAGTTCCTCTAAGAATAAAGGAAAATCCCAATTTGGGTTTGTTCTCTTAACATTTGGTTTTCGCTCAGGCAGCCGATGGGCTTCCAGTGTGTTACTATTCCAAAACTCTAACCACCATGCTTTGCATTCTTTTGTATTTTTTCAGTATGTAAAAATACAAGATAACTTGTATCTTAAGAGTTCCAATCATGTACAAAAGAGCTTGTATTATATTTAAGTTCCTTGAGAGCAAAGGCTGGGTAACTCATAAATACTTGAGGAATTCTTTTTTTAGATATCTTTATTACCAAAACTACAAAATTTGCGTGAACTTCAGCCAAACAACAGTTGTTGTTGTTCTGCTGTTTCAGTCATGTCTGACCCTTCATGGCACCATTTGGGGTTTTTGTGGCAAAGACACTAAAGCAGTTTGCTATCTCCTGCTCCAGCTCATTTTACAGATAAGGAAACTTAAGTAAACCAGGTTAACTGACTTGCCCAGAGTCACACAGCTAGGAAGTGTCTGTGGCCAGGTTTGAACTCGGGAAGATGAGTGTTCCTGACTCCAGGCCTGACACTCTATCCATTGTGATCCCAGCTGCCACATCACAGGAGAGATCTCTTTTTGGTTTTTCTTCAAGTTTACAAGAAGATAATTTCTACAAGGGCTAGTACTAGAATTTGAAGGTGAAAGTTCAGAAAAAAATGTACCCAAGTGTCATATAAATTAAGTGCAAGTCCTATTTATTTTGTATGAATAAAGAATAAATAGCAGAGTAGGCATAGACTAATATCTTACACCGTATACCAAGGTAAGGTCAAAATAGGTACATGATTTAGAAACAAAGGGTAACACTATAAGCAAATTAGGAGAGCAAGAATAATTTACCTGTTAGATCTATGGAGAAGGGAAGAACTTATGACTAAACAAGAGATAGAGAACATTATGAAATGCAAAAGGGATAATTTTGATTACATTAAATTAAAACAGTTTTGCACAATGCAACCAAGATTTGAAGCAAAAAAAGCTATGAAACAAGTTTTACTGCCAGTGTTTGTGATAAAGTTCTCATTTCTCAAATATATAAAGGACTGAGTCAAATTTATAAGAATACAAGTCATTCCCCAATTGATAAATGGTCAAAGGATATGAACAGGCAATTTTCAGAGCTAGAAATCAAAGCTATCTATAATCATACAAAAAAATGATCTAAATCACCACTGATTAGAAAAACACAAATTAAAACAACTCAGAGGTACCACCTCACACCTATCAGATTAATTAATAGGACAAAAAAAGGAAAATGAAAAATGTCAGAGAAGATGTGGGGACAACTGGAACACTAACGTATTGTTGGTGGAGTTGCGAACTGATCCAACCATTCTAGAGAGCAATTTGGAACTATGCCCAAAGGGCAATCAAACTGCACATACCCTTTGACCCAGCAATATCACTACTAAGTCCCTATCCCAAAGAGATCATAAAACTGGGAAAAGGATCCACATGTACAAATATATTTATAGCAGCTCTTTTTGTGGGGGCCAAGAATTGAAAATTGAGGGGATGCCAATCAATGGGGGAATGACTGAACAAGTTGTGGTATATGAACGTAATGGAATACTACTGTGCTATAAGAAATGATGAGCAGGCAGATTTCAGAAAATTCTGGAAAGACTTACATGAACTGATGCTGAGTGAAGTGAGCAGAACCAGGAGAACATTGTACACAGTAACAGCAACACTGTGCGATGATCAACTTTGATAGACTTAGCTCTTCTCAGCAATACAATGATCTAAGACAATTCCAAAAGACTCATGATGCAAAATGCTATCCACATCCAGAGAAAGAACTGTGGTGTCTGAATGCAGATGGAAGCATACAATTTTCACCTTTTATTTCCCCTTTCTTCTTTCACAACATGACTAATGTGGAAATATTTAATATGATTGTACAAGTATAGCCTGTATCAGACTGCTTGCCACCTTGAGGAGGGGAGGGAGAAAAAATTTGGAACTCAAAATCTTATAAAAGTGAATGTTGAAAAGAATCTTTACATGTAATAGGAAAACATAAAATCCTATTAAGTGGGGGAGAGGAAAGAATAAATGGTAGAAATGGCTAAGTGTTCAAAGGATGTGAACAGTTCTCCAAAGAAGATTTGTATACTCTTATCAATCATATGACAACGTTGCTCGAAATCACTAATAGTTGAGGTTTTACCTTAAAACTTGCCAACTGGCACAGATAAATAAAAGATGAGAAGCAACAGTGGTGAAGGAGCTGTAAAAAGCCAAACAAACTATACATCATTAATGGAGTTGATCCCACTGCTCTAGAAAATGATCTTAAACTGTGCTTAACAAAGTCATTAAAATATGTTTATCCTTTGATCCACAGACCCCATTGCTGGCCATAGATACAAAAGAGATTAAAGAAAGGGAAAAAATAATCCATATATGAAAAAATATTTATAATAGCATTTTTTGTAGTAACAAAAGGAAATAAAACAATTTTCCAGTGTTTGGGGAATGACTAAACAAACTGTGCTACATTAATGTATGTAATACTATGGCACCACAAAGAACTATGGAGGAAGCTGGGTGGCCCAGTTGGTAGTATACCAGGCCTGAAATAGAGAGGATCTGAGTTCAAATCCAGGCTCAGACGTATACTAGCTGTTACCGTGGGCAAGTCTCTTAACTTTTCTCAGCCTGTTTCCTTCTATGTAAAATGGGAATAGTAACAGGCCCTACCTCCCAAGGTCGTTGGATCAATCGAGTTAATACATGTAAAGTCCTCTGCAAATGAAAGGCCTACATCAGCTGTGATGTTGGCGATGATGGTGACAATGATGAATATAGAAAAGCGTGGAGAGATGTATATTAACTGACGAAAAGTGAAGCAGGAAGCAAAATTATTCACAACGACAGTAACTTTAACAGAAAAAAAAAACCCAACCACAAATGACAGGGATGATGACTGAAACTCTAATTTCATTGGTGTAGGGAGTACCTAGTGAGAACCTTCCTCTAAATGCTGTGAAAAAATAATGACCAAGCTTGGTTTCACAGAATAGATGTGAGTGCATCCTTCCCCCCAATTCTTTAAGAGACATGGAGGATTATTGTTGTGGATCATTGCATATAATGTTGGATTTGGTTAAAGTGCTGAGTAACTTTGCTTTTTTATACTGTAATAAAGGATGGCTCTCCAGGAGGGTAGCAAGTAGGGATAAAATAGGAAATTTAGGTCACAGAAAAACAAAAGATATTAATAACAATGTAAATTTGGGGGGGGGGGGGTAGGGGAAGGAATAAATGGAAGACTATCTCAGCATCAGAGAACCTGAAAGCTGAAGGGGACCTAAAATAGTCTTCTCATCCAGCTTACCATCCAATATAAGATATCCCTCTAGAACAGCACTGAAAATACATTTGAATGTTTCTAGCAAAGAATGCACTAACTTCTAAAAAAGGTCATTTTTATTGCTGGAAAGTTTTTTGGATTAAATAATTTTTCCCTATTAAGAGGAAAGTGTCCTTATTGACATGTTGAAAATGTGATCCTATCTGGCAATCTGGCAAAAATGACAAAAAAAAATAATCCCTGTTGGAAAGACCTCAAAAAAATACAAAAAGCTACTGGTGGAACTGTCGTTTGGTCCCAACCACTCTGAAAAGCAATTTTAAATGATATTTTTAAAAAGTAACCAAAATATACAACTTCTTTTGTTTAGAGCTCGTACCAGCCATGGAGCTATGAGGAAATAGCAATTTACAAGAACAGTAAAGATAGAATGAAAAGTCTCTATTTGATAAAGTAAAATATTCATAGAAACACTTTCATTGTGCTATCAAAGAACTAGAAACAAAATAAATACTCACAAATTGTATAAGGGTTAAACAAACATGGTATACGAACATTAAGAGATTACTATTACTGTACCCTAAAGAAACAATGAATAGGAAGAATTCAGATGGATACAAAGACATTAACTGATGCCTAGTAAAATAAGCAGAACCAAGAAAATGGAGAAAATTATAAAGTACATTAAAAGGATAAAAATTAAATTGAATGGTACACAATTTTAATGACCAAGTTTCAGCTCAGTTTCATCCCTCTGCAGAGATGGCAGAATAAGAGTATAACATATCATGTGGTTGTAATGCCTGATGTATTAGTTAGGTTTGCTCAAACTTTTTTCCTTCACTTCTTTATTTTTTGTAGGAAAGAGAGGGTGAGAAATGTATATAAAAATAAAGATGATGCAAAAGATATGGATAAAAAATATGATTTTAAGTTGGAGATCTTTTTTAAAAAATGCATATAAATATATTTAAGTTTTCCCCTTATTAATTCCTTGGTAAATCTGCTTAACCCTTCACTGTCTCTATTGTTTGTCAAAACTTACCCCCGAGTTCCCAAGGATATTATTCACATTCTCACAAGAGATAAAAAAAGGCTAGTGGCAAAAGAAATCTTTTGAAAGGGTTATCAGCTGTGAGAAGTAGCTCCTAGCTTCCTAAATTACATTTCTTCTATTTTTCCTTTTTGGATTCAAAAATCTGCCTTTGTAAATTTGTTTACTGGTCTTAATTAAACCATTTGAAGTAACACAGAAGTTCACTGTCATTTTCACTTGACAACTTTTGAAGTACAAGGACATTTTTACTGTATTCATTTTTGTGGGATATGTTTTCCTTCACTGGATCATAAGTTCTATGATGATTCAGCAGTATCTGTATCTCTCCCTATACTGTACTCTACACATATTATATATGCCCTTGATTTGAACTGAAATAAAGTCTTCCCTTAATTATTTTCTTTGGATTGAACATTCCTACTTTCGAATATTCTGCATATGATTCAGTTACCAAAACCCTGACCATTCTAGTAGACTTACTGTTAATAAGAGTATACTACATGTTAGTGTCCCTCTTAAAAACTGTGACCAAAACTGACTAGAATAATCTAGATTCAATTTGGTCACTGGGACATGATACAGATCCTAGATATCCATCGATGGCAACATTCGAATTTTTGGCATCCATATCACACTGCTAACGTATACTAACCCTGTAACCAACTTAAAATTAGCCTTTTTTAAATCAACTTGGGTTATCAGGTCTTATCGATCCTCTACCTGGCATGTTTGATTTTTTAAAAACTAAATGCAAGAATTTAAGATTTATTCCTATGAAAAACTTTGTCATGTTATTAGGGTCAATATAATTTACTTTTCTAACTACTTCCTAAACTTAAAAATTCCCTCCCATTAGAGCCTATTTATTAATAATAAATTCATGGTCCTTACCTTATTGACCTAAATTGAGTTTTCAATAGTGCATGTGGGCAACTTTTGGTGAGGAATCTGCTCTACCCATGGACCCTTCTGTCATGTATACTTTTTAGAAAGTTGCCTGGGGGCACTGTGAGGTTAAGTGATTTTTCAGTCACACAGTGAGGATTTAAGAGGCAGAACTTGAACCCAGCTCTTCCTGACTCCCAAGGACAGGTTTGGGGACCCACTACATCCTGCTGCCTCCTTACCTCTACCACACCCAAGTCTGGGGATAACAAAAGAATATACATATAGCTAAATCAACCTTGGGAGCAGTGTTTGACCCCTTGCCAAGGACATGTAAAAATTTAATGTTTACACAAAGAAATTAATGTTAATTTTATTTATTTTACTCTCAGTAAGTCTTATTTTTGATATTAAACTAAACACTGCTATTCAGAACTCAATCATAAACATTAAATCACTGGACTAGAGACTGAAGGGCCTGGAGGATGATAACACTGTTGCTATACATCTTTCTTCACTTAATTTTTTCTTTTTTTAGCCCTTATCTCCTTCCTAGTAGTTTCGAAACATAAGGACACTTTGTGATTAGGGCAAATCATGCAGAACATGAACAGGAAGCACTGCTCCCCCAACACTGCTAGGTCTCTCCTTTCTCTAGACTTTCTCCTCACTCACCTGACAAGATTAATACATTCTAACTCACAAAGACGGAATTCTGTTAGATAAACGTTAATAGTTTTATAGGGGGAGCAAAACTGAGAGAGGTCTCCTCTAGCAAACATGAAAGATGACCTCTTGCCAGGATTTTCCATCCACTTTCCCAAGCAGACATTATTTGGGACTCTTTGGCTTCAAGACAAAAACTGGTAAGCAACCTTCTACATCATCACATCTCCCCCTAAAAAAACCTAGAAATACAGACCAACGTAGATTGGGCAACCAGCCCTTGCTGTAGGGAAAAACAGCAAATAAGACAAGACACTTTTGCTTAACTAAAAGAGGTAGGCCAAGTATATAGGCAAAGCTTTTCTGAAGATATCCTTTTTATTTGACACACAGTAATAGAGAATGAATTCACATATTTAGGGGTTTTAAGGTTTGAGGCACAAAGCCAAGAATAGCAACATAAAACAAGCACATTGGACATACTTAGAAGAACATGCAAAATGGGAAAACAAGAATATACTCAATTCAAACATATCTTCCAGAAGTCCAGAAAAAAAAAATTTTTTAAAAAGAAGCCTTAGCCAAATCAACTCACCTGATCCACTGCTAATTTCTACCAAATCCAAAAACTTTTCCTGAGTGGAACAGATGCTTAAATTGTCCCTCAGCTCATTTTCTCCAAAACCGAAGAAGTTGCCATAATTAGAAACGTGTTCATTAGTCACCAACTCAAGAGTTTTACTAGACGGACCTTTAGAGGGACAGAAATGGGCTAACCCTGAGATTTAATCTACAACTACCATCTACTCCACCTAGGTTAGATACCACATCTGACTGAGTGAAGAGGAAGGATTTGATTTGGTTTGGTTTCCTAGGAAAGCATTACTCTGACATTTAGCTGAAAACAATGGGTTTCACCACATACATGAAATGAGAATGAGACCTTGACCAAACCAATAACATACTTTTCCCTCGTAGACTGGGAGATTATCCATTGCTGCAGATTGTTCCATGAGCCAAGAACACAATGAAAAAAAGGGAGAACAATCACAAATAAAAGACTAGAAGGAATATTCTAATCTAAAATTATAAAAGAAAGAGATTAGTTATGGTTGGGTGTTTTCTAAGGGACAGGTGGAATGACTTAGGGAATGTATTAAGAACAGGATGGTCTAGAAACATGGAATATTATAAAAGAATGACTCGTATATTTTAGAAGGCAAAAGTTGTACAAAATTTGAAAGGAAACAAGCTAAATGTAATACAATGATAAACGGAACCCCAAGAAGAAAGTTTCAGGAACCAGTTAGACAAAATCAATGAAGCTGGAAGGGATGAGTAATGTAACTTAAATGTATGACATTAAATTCATTTCAATAAAAAAGTAAAGTAGTTAGAGCAAAAAGTCATTTAAAAAGACTTAGAGGAGTTATCCTCTGAAACAGATCTATACAATTAAATGGTCCTAGATTCACATCGCCAAAATGCAAATTTAAATAGAATAAAAAATAACATCAAGGGGAAAACCTTTTAGAATTCTGAACACATTGAATTAAAGAAAAAACAAGTGGATACCAAGAAATGGAATTCTCCCAAAATTTTCAAGCTACTAAATGCATAGTTAAAAATGAGAAAGGAATTCCCTGATGTTGAGATATCACACAGACATCATGCACCTACAAAAAGCACTCAAAAAGAAGTATAAGCTGAATCTTTGAAATAACAAAGAATCTAAAAACACTGAAAACAAATAATTGTTATTCACTTGTTCCTATGCCCTGGCTCCCATGAGAATTTTTGTTTCAGGTTTTCCTAGAGACTAATAATGACATCTGTAACTGAACCATCTAGCATCCTCAACCATCCAGAACAGCTATGAACCTGAAGAAAGCAAAAGACTTCTAATTTAAGCACTAATAAAATTAAGGCACAATTAAGAGCACAAAGGTTAAAGAAGACATAATAGTTTTAGCTAGATGAGAATGGGGTCTCTAGGAGCAGCCCAAAAGGCTACAACAGGAGAAAATGAAACAAACCCAGAAAATGGCAAACACATGGTCATGCAAATGTGAAGCAACAAAAGAGGGGAGAGTAGGAAACAAAAGCACTAAAGTGGGATGGGGGAGTGCAGGGAGAAGAACAGTAGACAATATGGATAATAGTGACAACAGTGGTGGTAGCCACAACACAGAACAGAGATGGCCAGGAAGAATAACTGTCAACTAGATGAACACAACTACCTGACGGATTTCAATTGGGGAGAAATAGCCTTATACTCCAATAATCTCAGAGACCAACTGATTGCCACACTAAAATAGCATCAAGCGAAATGGAGCAACAGACTAAAAGTAAACAGGGAGAATTTGGGGAGAAATGTTCAGAGTTTTGTTTCATGTCTTTCCTATCTATAAAAAAGCACCAAAATGGACATTCATAATTAAAATTAAAGATTAAATTATGTAATATCATCAAAATGCTAGTTTTAAAAAGTTTTAAGGTTTAACCAGTATCACATTTCTGGACTATCTCATTCCTTATCCATCATGCATGAAGATATGTATGTTCTCCAATTATGAGAAGATAGCAAAATCATATTCCTATATACTTATTGTTACCAAAGAGTATGATACAATAGTACATTAAAATGTAATTTTGAAAAGGATTCTGAAATAAATAACAAGTGTGAAAAAGAAAACGTAACTAAAAATAATGAATTATTTTAAAAGGTACTTTAGCTATTTTTTAATTTGCATTTTTTTACACTGCTTCTATTAGTTCTATAGAACCAAAGACTTTTAAGTGCCATTCTTATTAGAATGGTGTATTAGATGATTTCACTGAAGAGAAACGATTTGGCTGGGAGGAAGAGGGGTCCTATGTACATATATTTCCAGAGTATGTTTCAAATATGTTTCATACTACTACTTCACCAATCTAACAAACACAAGCATCTGATTAATACAAGTATAAAGTAGATATTTCACCTCTCTGCTCTATCTTACTTCCAGAAAAAAAAAAATTTTAATTTCTATTTCCCTACCGATTTTATATAGCAAAC
The DNA here is from genome assembly GCA_028658325.1 of Potorous gilbertii. Taxonomy (NCBI): domain Eukaryota; kingdom Metazoa; phylum Chordata; class Mammalia; order Diprotodontia; family Potoroidae; genus Potorous; species Potorous gilbertii. The sequence continues at coordinate 57,947,752 of CM053772.1, forward strand.
TTCTTAATCGCCATATTTCTTTGAACCTGCTCTGCTGTTTTACCGTCTCTCAAACTGCAGGTCCAAACAAAATAAAAATCTTTGCAAGGACATGACTAGCACCGAGAACAATAAAAGAGTTTTTTAAATTCAAGATTCTACAGTACATAATTCACATATAATAGTCTGAAAATTAAATATATATTTAATCTAAGTTTCGCTTGAATACTAAATAATTTTTTATTCCTTTCTTTCCATATTATAGGCTTCCTTTCATGGACTTCATTAAATAGTGCAGAATGCTATGACAATCAGATAAATAAAATATTCTCCTATTTCTTTCATTCTAATAAATGCTATTACTTAATATACCTAACTTTCAAGGGTATTTACTGGGCCTGTACCTTTAAGAAACTGGCTGCTCCCAATATTGGAATGTTCTCTTCGCCTCTGCTCAAATTCCACCTTCTTCAAGATGACTTTTCTAGTTCTCCACTCCACCTTCCTCACCCCACCCCCAAAACTAAACTCCCAATGATAGGGTCCTCCGTCTGCAATGACCTTCCATCGACTCTCTATATGTGCTCAGTTATTTGTATGTAGTCTCTCTCATTACAGAGTAAACTCCTGAAGGCAGAGACTGTGTTTTTGCCTTTTTTTGTATTTGTAGTGTTTAGTATGGTGCCTGGCACATAGTGAGACATAGTGAGCATTTAATAAAATGTCTGTTAACTGATGGAATTTGTTTGGTTTGTAGTTTTTCGTTAAAGCCTAAAATTCCAGGTAGTTGTCATTCTTCTAACATATTTATTAAATTCATTAGTAAGGCAACATGGACCACAAAAAATTTTTGAAACTTCTGTTCAGGTTAATAAAAAAGAAAATATTTAAGAAACAAATCTTTGAAATAAACCTTTGGAGATTTTTGAGGAAATTAAACTATATAAAGTCTAAAAGATAAAGTTTTAGAACTAGAGCAAAGAAGACAGAAGCATGCTCACAGAAAAATCATGTCTTCATTTTGAACAAAGCTATGACAGAAATGCTATCTGAGTATAAACAAAGGTCATTTTAGCATAAAATTTTTTAAAGGTGACTGATAAACACATGCATTCTTTTTTAACTTCAGAAGGAAAGATGTGCTCAAATTCTGAAATTTCACTTTATATTTTTTATTATCCTAACGTTGCTCCTAAAATCTGTTATTGTCGAGCCACTATTCAAAATAAATACAACAATGTTACAGACCCACCATCTATAGAATAAAATGCTTTTCTATTAGTAGTAGGCGAGTTTTTCCTGAGATATCTCTTCACCTGCAACATATAATAACCCAAGGAATTATGTCCTGGTCCCTTTAAAGAGAAATCAGGTAAGCTTGTGTAAAATAGATACTATTGCTACAACACATAATCACAAAATCTCATCTCTGAAATGAGCTTCAGAGACAGGTCATCTGCTGAGGCATCCCACTCAATTTTTGGATTGCTACTACTCTCAGGGAGTAGCAATTTTTTTGTTTTTTAACATCAAGCCTAAATCTTCCCTCCTGGCAACTCCACCCATTGCTAATTCTCCCAACTAGGGACAAACAAAATAAATATAATCTCTCTTTCCACATAGAAGTCCCTCAAATACTAAAAAAAAATGGCTAAAAATGCCCCCTTCTAAAACTTCTTCTCTTAACTAATTCTTCCCATTTTTTTAAATTGGTTCTCACAGGGCATGATTTTGAGGTTTCACCATTCTGGTTTATACTCCATTCTACAGTTTACCAACATCCTTCCTAAAATTCAGCCCCCACTCTAGAAATGGTCTATGCAAGGTCAAGCTCAGTGAGATGGACACATGCTTCTGTTAACGATGCCTAAAATGCAAATAAATTACATTTTTGTTGCCCTAAAATCACTGACTCCCATCAAGCATGGCCAAAATCAATGATTCGTATTGAGCCATGCAGTCTATTAAAAAACTACTGATATTTTCCAGCTGGTATTTTATTTTTTGAACCCAATTCTAAAATTTTACATTTGTCATCTCATTAAATTTAGCTTGAAATTCTAGTCTAAGATTTTTTAATCTTGATTCTGTCATTCAATATGCTTGCTATCTCACTTTAGCTCTGTCATTTGCAAATTTAATCAGCATGCCATCAGTTCCTTAACCCAAGTTAATGATAAAAATTAAAAAAAAATTTTTTTTTAATTTTTTTTAAAAAAGAGCCCCTGGGGGTTCCACTAAAGCATTCCTTCCCAGGTGATATCAAACTATTAGTAATCTTTGGGTTCAGCCATTTAATCAAATTCAAATCTACCCAACTACACTATCATCTAGCTTGGATCTCTTTATCTTTTCCACAAGAACATGAGAGACTTTAAAAAGGCAGCAATAAAATCCAAGTAAACAATCCCCTTTTCTACATATCTAGTAACAGTGTCAAAAAAGAAAATGGAAACAAAGTTACTCTGCATGACCTGCTCTTAATAAAGCCATGTCGGCTCTTTGCAGTTACTGCTTCCTTTTGAGATGTCCCCTCAATCTCTTTAACGATTCTACAATTTTGCCAGGAAACAAAGTAGAGCTCACTGGCCTACAGTACAGGCTTTATCCTCCTGCATTACCTCTCTTGTTCTCCATGGACTTTCAAACATCACTGACAGTGGCTTAGCAATCACATCCACCAGATCTTTCAGTACCCTGGGATATAGTTCATCTGGGCCTGGCGAACTACACTAAGGCATGATAGAGAAAGAATGTATGAGGGTTTTAACCACCATGGGAGAATACGGACAGAAAGCAGCAAAGAAATCTTAGAATACTGACAGGCATTCATTTTCATTCTCAATATATACAAAGTAAATAGGCAGTAAAATATACCAAATAAGTCCAATTTGAAACTAAACATCAACTAAATTCAGTTACCCATATTAAAGCCCTTCAGCATATGATATGACAATTTAACTTTTAAAAGCCAGAAAGGGCTTCATACATCATCATTTTTATTTTAGTTGAGCAACCTGAGGTCCAGAAGTTAAGGAGACCTGTAGAAGTGATAGATAAGTTGGTGGCAAGGTCAGAATTAGAATGCAGGTCTCCTGACTCATCCAGTGCTCTATCAAACCATTCTGACTTTCAATGGCAATTTAGACCATGGCATTTTAGCCAAAAGAACCATACATGTATCCACAAATAGTAAATTGTTAATCCCAAGGGAAAGAGCAAATTGACCAATGGACTGCTAAAAAGTATCTCTTGAGACTCTAAATTATAACGATTACTTTCATAGGATGACTATATACAAATCTATATATTACTCTATAGAAGGGGTTCTAAACCTGTGGTCTGTGAATTTATTGTTTTCTAAAATATTTTGATAATTGCACTTCAATATAATTTGATTCCTTTGTAATTCTAGATATTTTATGTATATAAAACCATTATTCCAAGGGGTTCATAGCTTCACCAGATTTAGTCAATCTTGGGGTCTAGGACATGCAAAAAGTTAGGAACCCCTTTACTCTAAAGCAACACCACATGCTTTTAAAAAGAACTCTATCCACTTTGGGAATATAATAATTAAATGACATTCTCTGATCATTTCTTATGATTACATGTGAGAATGAAGAATAAGGGCATACAGGAAAGATGGTTGAGATAGTTAAGAAGATTATTTTGAGTGAAAAGTAAATTGACCACATTTTCATTCTGATGAAGCTTCAATCACCCCTTATTAATAGAATTAAGCCCTCAAATTTTATGTAAGTTAAAAATTAATAAGGAATTTATGAATGCATGTCATAAAATATTGATTTAAAACTGTTAAGTTACTGATAAGTAGAACTTAAACTAAAAAAGGAGTTTTGTGTTCTGATTTTTTAGCATGAAAAATTAATCCAATTCTACTGAAAAAAAATGGTCCTACCAGTAATATAGATTTGGGAATGCAAAAGGCAAATTTTAACCAAATGGAAATAAAGAGAAACAAAACTGACAATGAGCAGAGATGACGTTTGTAAGAAGTATAAAGAAACTCAAAATATAAGGATTAAGGGCAAAACAGGCTTTTTTGTTTTCCCTGGTAAACAGAGTTAATATTAACATGTCTAGTTTCATAACCTACAAACCAGCAACAATATTAAAATATAAATTGTAAACAGTTTTTATTTTAAGCTCTGGAAAGGAAATCAAGTTTGTACCTTAAGTGAGGCTAGTGGATGTTCTGGACCAAGTAAACTCCAATGAAAGGAAGCCAAATCTTCATCAGGTAGAATGTGATTACCTAGAATAGATAATATGTATAACTTAAAGCTAATTAATATTAAAATCAATACATGGAAGTACTTTTTTAAACTGCTACATTTCTTAAACCATCACAGTCCACTGATTTTCTTAAAATCAAAAAGACTGCAAAACATTTAACTTGTGATCCTTTACCATCAATTAAATCAAATCAAATCAAATCATGAACTCAGCAACTGTGACAATGATTCAGTCTTTTCATAGGAAGAAAAATGTAGCCAAATGACTCAAAAGATGCAATTTTGCAACCAAAGAATTGAATTTAAAAAGCAAACAGTTGTAAATAAAAATCATTTTCTTATGATGCACTTTAAAAAACGAATATCAAAACTGTTTTTTCTTTCATCTTAAGAAAATTCTGCGGGCCAAAGTTGTTGGTTAGATAATTCCAGAAAGGTGGATACATTCTAAGAGAGTCATCATATATTTTCTTTATTCACAAAATAGCAATGGCTCAATTTTTCTTGAATTTAGTGATGTACCAGAGAGACAAGACAACCCTCCAAAATTAAATCTGTTTTTTTCTCAGTCAAGACTGTCCATTACAATTACTACCCTCTACAAGAGATCAAGTACGTTCCAAAACGATGCCAAAAGTCAACTGACAAAGAACACTGCAAAAAAATGCTAACAAACACAATTAAGTTTACATTCTATTATCAACCCTGAGTCCAATAATACTATACAACTAAGAATGTTTTGAGAATCCTTTATTTTTATGAGGTCTGGAAAATAAACCATTAAATCTTCTGGTATTTTGGCCAAAGTATATATCACATCTCATGAATGACAATCTCTATAAAGTTGATTTTATATTTTACTCTCTATTTTTAAGGGGCAGATTTACTAAGTAGCTACTTAATTCACAATTGCTATAATGGAATAACAAATAGCACATATACAGCACCAACTATGGGCTAGGCTGTGTGTTAAACACTTGGCATACATTATCTCATCTGATCCTCACAACAGCCCTGGCAGGCAGGTGCTATTACTACCTCATTTCACAGGTAAAGAAACTGAATCAGACAGAGGGTTATGTGACTTGCCCAATGTCACACACTAGTAAACATCTGAGACTGACCTCAAGCCTAGTGGTCTATCTACTGCACCGAGGCATCTCAAAATTTTCATTTCAAATATATCTGCATTACACCTATTCTAAGCATACAGGTGCAAAACACAGGAGGATAGTATGTTCTGCCAAAAAGAAATTATTCCTCAAGAGCAAAAACATAAATAATCTTAAGTTTTCTTTTACTAAGAGAGGATATATTTCTTGACAAGGAGACATCCACAAAATACCAGTTATATTTTTCAGAAAATGGGAAGAAAAAATTCAATCTCTTAAAAAAAATTTTTTTTTAAACAATCATCCAAGCAAATATAAACATACTTTATAGGCAAACATACATTAAGTAATGAGTTCCCTCCCCATCTCCAACCCTCTAGCTACCCTGGTTTCCCTCAAGATTCAGCTCAAATTCTAATACTTTCTGTAACAGGATGCCTTTCCTTCCCTTCACTCCCTTTACTCTTAAAATTGTATTTACATGTTACATTTTGTGTATATAAGATGTTATTTACGTAGGTAGTTACTTATATGGTAATGTCCCCAAATGTAAGCACCTATAGAAGGGTCCCAGTTTTACTTTCTTTGCACCCCTAACACCTAGCACACAGAGGCAGCACATCACAGTGGTTAGAACATTAGATTTAGAATACGGAAGACCTGAGGTCAGATTTGAATTTCCTCTCTGCATTTATTGGGCCTCCCACACTCACTCGTTGAAGTCAAGTAACGTCAGCTCCAATATACTTTTTAAGGCTCTAATTTAAAGATGGACTGGATCTGCAACCAGTGGAAGTAGTTCCCAGTGAGAAAACTGTAGATCCTTGACATAACCAGGATTTTTAAAGTACTCTTTCTGTTGTTTGGTCACGTCCAACTCTTTGCAACCCTGCGTTAGGGTTTCCTTGGCAAAGATTCTGGAGTGGTTTGCCATTTCCTTCTCCAGCTCATTTGACAGATGAGGAAACTGAGGTAAATAGGGTTAAGTGATTTGCCCAGGGTCACACAGATAATTAAGTATCCGAGGCCACATTTGAACTCAAAAGACTCCACTTCCTCTCTCCAGGGCTGGTTTTTTATCCGCTGCACCACCTAGCGGCCCTTAAAGTAATACACCCAACCAAAAAGTTTCCCAATAGATGAATGGCGTAGAGTCTACCTATAACCAACATTTTATGCAAGAGAAGAATAGCTGAAGAGTTGTCCAGCTGAGGATTCACCCTATGTTTTCACAAATCATAAGCCCCAAAATCTCAATTTTAATTTCTCTGTACCTTGTTGAATATTCAATGAAATCAACAGAAATCAAAGTAATTCCAAGTTCTAAATCTCTGGGACAGACAAGGATTTATACCTACTTAGTTATTTCAATGTTTCATGCTTAACCAGGAAAGTCTGACATTTGAAATAGTCTTCTGATAGGTCCTTTTGAAGGATAATTCTCTCCCCATTTGCTATACACCATTACCCTTATGGCTTCTCATGTTTCCCTCCTCATACCTCAAGGATAAAAACAACTATCCCCTTCCTACCCTCAAGTTTCCTCATCCTTATCTAAATCCACATTCAAAGCCAGCCCTGCCTGCCCTTTTCCACTGTGCTCTCCGGAAGTACCATCCCTTTACCAGCTGTACCTCAAGCCTTTTCACCTGTGAAGCTCGGGTTTCCCCTCTGATGATGCTGTACCTCTGGTTATCCTCTCCAGCAATGGCTGGCCCTGAAGGCATCACTGTCACTGTCACCTTTCGCTTATTTTTCCCTTCTGGGGTACACTCTCAACTAAAATCATGACAGCAGTAGTATACTTGTCCCCCTCATGCTTCTTCTTTCTCAAGGATTTCAGCTCCTCACTCACCGTGTTCCTCTTCTCCTCAATTTTTGTCCTTATAATAAGAGATTTTAATAGTGCTCCCTCCAACTTCTAACATTCTATTTTCTCAATTTCCTTTAGTCCCAATGACGTACTCCTCCCCACTTAAGTCACACAGAGACTCAGTTGCACATCAGAGTTTTCCACTGGCCACAGTTATCTCACTTCCCTAAATGGAATGGCTGATATTCTCTCATGTTGCTGTAACCTCTCAGTCTCCCTCTTCTTATGCTGCATCTATTGTCACCTTCCGGGTGAGCTCCTTGTCATCATTTCCTATTTTTTCCTCCATTCTTTCAGACTCTGAACAAAGAAGTAGCTCTTGAGAAGTTCAGCTCCTCATGTACATTGTTCTATACTTACTGTCTTTGTCAGGTACCCATATCCTCAAACATCTCCTTTCTTACATCTTCAACATCTCCCTATCAAGGGTTCCTTCTTTCCTACCTTCCAACATGCCCAAGTCTTCCCATTCTTAAAAAGCCTTCAATCATCCTACAGCCATCCTCCCTTTTCAAGACAATCTCCTTGAAAGACTGGTCCACACTTGCTGCCCTGATTTCCGCTCCTCCTTCACTTTTCAACACTTTCCAATCTGGTTTTTAATTACTCATCTGAAATCATTCTCTCCAAAGTAACCAATGATCTTAACTACAATTCCCAGTCCTAACACCTCATGATCTGCTTGCTGTACTGACAATGCTGACCACCTTCAGCTGCTGGATACTCCCTCCACTGTAGGTTCTGGTGACCTGGGTCATCATCCAGATCATGCCCTGACTGTGACTGTTGCCAAGTTTCTGTCCTGGGTCCCCTTACCTTCTTCCTGTTCTCTCTAACCTAAGTTCCCATGGGTTCAACTAACATTTTTATACAGATTAATTCCCAGATCTATACATTCAGTCCCCATTTTTACACTGAACATCAATCCCAAATCAACAATTGCCTGGTGGACATTTCAACCTGGATGTTCTGGAGACATCTTAAACTTGAAATGTCTAAAACTGAATTCATTTTCTTAGCTCTAAGTCCTCCCCTTGGCTTTATTTCTGTCAAAGGCATACGTTGGGGTGTCTCGAGTTCATCATCTCATTGATATCTTCTACTCTCTCCCTCCGCTAACCTTGGCTAGCAATAATTGCCTGACAATAACAATAGCTAACATTTATATAATGCTTACTATGACTATGTGCCAGGCACTGTGCAAAACATTTTACAATTATCTCATTTGATAATGCCACTTTTACCTTCACAACTATCTCATTTAACTCCTTTTCTCCAATGACACAACACCAACTTAGCTCAGACCCTTATCACCTCTTGCTTAGATCAAACAGATTTCTAATTGGTATCTGTCAAGTTTTTCCCCACTCCAGTCTCTCCTACACACTGTTGAAAAATAATTATCCTTAAGTGCAGATTTGACCATGTGATTGCCATAATCAAGTACTTCCAGAGGCTTCCTATTGCCCCTAAGAAAACAATTACAAAGCTCTCTGTCAAGCCTTTAAAGTGTGCTATAACTTGACCCTAACCTACTTCTCCAGCTGCATTAGACATTAATCCGTCTCTCACACTGGGACCAAATTAAAAGAGCCTTTTTCCGTTCCTCCCTCAGGATAATGCATGTCCCTTCTCCATGCCTTTGCACTAGTCATTCTCTCCCTCCCCTCATCCTCACTTTTTACCTCCATCTGCCTCATAGATTCCCTTTCTTCCTTTAAGACTCAGCTGAGGCACAATCTTTTGCATGGAGCCTAGGGCTTTCCTTCTCAAACTACTGTTTCCTATATTTTGCAAATATGTGTATTTATTACTTCTACATTTACACTGTAGGTATTTTTATATGCACTGACTCTCTCCTTCATAAGAATGTAAGTACAGGGTATTTCCTTCTTCACTGCTGTATTCTCAGTGCCTAGTATAGTACCTGGCACAAAAGAGGCACCTAAAAAACATTGTTGATTGAAGATGAGAAACCTATCCTCCCACCTTACATCTCAGTCAAAATTTGTAATGTGTTTGCATTAAAGTTTAAACTTTTAAAGAAGGTTGTGTCCTGTCTACTGTTAGCAAAAATAAATTTTAGATTATATCAGCATACTGCTTAAATCTGACCAAATAGCTAATAAATGGAAATTAAAATTTTCAATTAAATATGCCCTAAAGTATTATCAATTTGTAACAATAAACATTCATCTTTGAAAAATCTGAAAAGTATATTAAAAAGCTATAGCTGTAAATCTCCTATATTCCAGAGGCCACAGACATCCCTACCTATAAATTTTGTAACTTTTAAGAGGATAATAAAAGATTAAATGGAATAAAGCCAACAAAGGTGATTTATGAGATGAGAATTTTGTGCATTTAGTTGGCTGCAATACTATAAAATTTTAAACAGAAAAATACTTAAATAAAATAATAAATGGACAACAATAATTTCCCCTCTCAAAAACTCTAATATCATAGTGCTCTCTTGCAAATGACCTCCCCCCACCTCCACCCCCAGGCTCCAAATCTGTCTACTGACAAGAAACTAAAAGAATTCATAATAAACTACCAATAACCTCTAAGTAGCTTGTTTATTAGCTACTGACCTAAAACAATCAGAAGAGTATATAAGCCAAAAATTTAACATCAGTTTTATCCAGCAATTTCAACTATATGTTTCATGGCTTTTGGCAAAGTTCTGAAAAAACGTGTCAGAATCATCAAGAATACATACCAAAATCATGGTTCAGGTTCTCACTCAAATTCTACTTACTTTTAGCTTATATATAACCGTAACAAATTAGAAATCAAATTAGGAATGCTACTCAAAGAACGTATACTGACTGCAAAAAAAAGTGACAACTGACAACAAAAAAGAAAAAAATACACATCAAGTATACAGAAGAAATCAAACAGAATAGCAGTAAAGAGTCATTTAATGTAGACGCTATAGTTCTACATACCTCAGGATCCCTGAAGGACATCACTGTTACTACAGGATAGTCAATTAATATTCATAATGATGACTCTAAGCCATTAAGAAAAAGCTAACTTTTGGTCAGTATTCCCCTGTTTTAGAGCAAACATTTACAAAATTTATTTAGAGCAAATATACATAAAACATTTCAGTTTCCACTGAAGTGGTTCAATTCAATAAACATTTATTAAGTATCTTGTTAAAAATAAAGCACACTTTACCACTTAATCAGGCAAGATTCAGACAATAAGAATATTCATTGTTGTCATTTCTGGTTAATGTCAACAGATAAACAGAGTCCTTGGAAGGTAAAGTGGCAGAGTATTTGTTCATTTAAAATTCTCATCACCAATATAAAAAGGAGTAACTGCAATACCTACATCAACAATGCATGTTATTAATTTTTTGCACATAAATATACAAAATCTTCAACCCATTTTACTAAACAGCCAGCTCATAATTTTAAAAAATAATTATTTAAGGGATATTTTACCTATTTTCAAGCTGCGACTCACCTGTTAACTCACTTATTAGTCTTTAAGCAGTTAAAATGTCTGAAAACAAGACCATGAGCTTATTATCGATACACACAGACACACAAAAAGCCAAAGTTTAAATTTCTATTTTGAAAGCAAATTTTTCTTTCAGTCTGAGGGGAAGAGTAGACAAGCACATGAGAAAGATATAGCTATCCTCTAGGTACCTACAGAAGCTAGTGAAATCATAAAATAATGCTGAAAATTCAGGAAGCACCTAGGTTAAGGCTCTTTAAACAATTTAAATACTTTCACAAGGCTTGCAGTAATATAAGTAAAACTGCTACTCTTGGTGTTGGTAAACTTAACTCCTACATAATATACATAAACTTTTCTCGCCACTCCACCTACCTAATAGAGCAGCAAAAATAGGAAAACGATTTGGATTCAGGTCCAGTTGCTTGGCAACTTCATGCATCAGATATTGGCTTGTTGTGAGACTTTTCCCATTACGGCTCAGTTTTAGGGCATGGGCACTGAAATAGTAGGGGATGTTGCACAATGCATAATCAGAGTCATATGCAACCAAGCCATGGAAACCATTTTCTCTGCAGAAAGCAATTACTTCTTGATGATGATCCTCAATGCTCTGTGCAACCTATGTAAATGGGGAAAAAAAGCATCAAATGTAATGTTAAAAACAAACAATGATCTCTTAGAAAACAAGAATCACAGTGACATACTTGTTTTTAAACAATCTGAGAACTCTAAGGTTATTAGTATATTCAAGTAACTCAAACTGTCAAAAGGTATCACAAAAATCTGGCCACCAATTGGTAAGTCCCAAAGACAGCAGTTCTTTAGGTAGAGTCCATGGATCTTGTTTTTAAAATATTTTAAAAACTAAATAATATGTGAGATACAATATATAATTGGTTTCCTCTGTAATCCTAGGTGTTCTGCTTTATGTATTTCTAAACATTATTCTGAGAAGGCTTCAGACTGCCCAAGGACTCTAAGACACAAAAAAAAGGCTAAGAATCCCTGCCATAGCTAAGAATCACTTCAAAGAAATGAAATAGTTTAAAATAAATATATATTCAGAAATCAGGTTCTTAATTTTCTCAACATCCTGTCATAAGAAATTGATTTAAATTATCTTCTGATTGGCAACTTAACGATACTCAGACAGTATTACAGTCTGACTAACAAGTTCTGTTGTAAAGTATCAAGCAAGGTATCCCTGAAAACAAAATACCATTGAACCCCAAATATGATTCAGGTTTCTTGAAAGGAAGAAAGAGAAGGGAAAGAAGGAAAAGAGGGGAAAAGGGTAATGCTGGGGAATGGGGAGGCACATGCATGTGCACCCTCAGATCATCTATTTTACGCTCTCTAAAAGCAAATGATAGAGACCCTAAGCAACCAAAGATACTTGCACAAAATTTCTATAGTTACAGTAAATGACATAATATATGAGGCCTAAAAATAGGCCTTGTTTATTTTTCTTCTATTTCTCTACCCATTTAGAGACTATCTTAATTTATGGCATAGAATCATAGAGTCTCACCATCTAAAACATATTTTTATGTTTGCAGCCAACTAGTATTTATTAGATGCCTAATATGTGCAAGATATTGATTCTAATAATTTATAAACCAAAATCACTTCAAAGGAATTAACTTCTGTAACATAAAAATATATTCAAAAGTCAGCTTCTTAATTTTCTATTAAATAACCACAACCTATCAGAAAAAAATTAAGACCAAAATTTCTGTGACTAAGAAGAAATACAATAGGGAAACAACTCCTGTGAAATTCACCTAAATCATGCAAGGTACCTTTTTACAATTTTTTCTGCATTGAAGTTTAAAAAGTCTCCTTTTCTAGAGATACCTTAACAAAAAAGCCAGGGTATGAATTGAAACCATATGTGTGCTGCAAAGAAGACTGCCAGAATGTTGTATAGACACCTAATGAAGGATTCAGGAGAGCACAAAAGCAAGGGTCAATCTGAACCATGAGATGGAAGTCTTAGATCAATAACATTACAGATTCAATGAAGAATCAAACCATAAGTATGGGAGAAGAGATGACTTTAGGGAATCCTAGTCACCATCTACTCCAAAGGCCTCTGACGCTACAAGTACATTTCTTAAAGGATTCAAATTTTGTAACAGAAATGATTCAGATGAGTGTAAAAAGTAAAAAGTAAACTTGGGAAAAGAGGGCAGAAGAAGACTGGACCAGGGGTTCTCAGCCTTCTTTGGTCCTAGCTCCCTTTGGCAGTCTGGTAAAACCTACAAATAGATAGAAAAATATTTTTTAAAAAGAAATTCATGGTCCCCAGGTTAAGAACTCTTGGTATAGACTTAAAAGTACAAATGAGCCCTTGCTCAACCTATAAAACAAAGTTTGTTATAAAGCAAATTTCCCTGGGAGTATCCCATTTCCCACTCATCTCGCTTTCTAAGTCTCATAGTAATCTTGCTAGAAAGTGTTTTGCCCTGGTATATAATACCAGTAATTCTTTTCTAATAACATGTCTAAATACTTTAAAAATCTGTGATTTCACTGGTGTGCATCGTTCCTTCCACTGAGCTAGGGCTGGGTTTGGGGGTTTAGACAGAAGTCAGAATCACTGGGCTTATAATAGATCTGTAAGCATACTTGTCCACTACCGTCCTAACTTGGCAGCACCTACGTAGGCTCTGTCGGACTCTGTAAGGTATCAAGAGGACTTTACTACATGTTTAAATAACATATTGCAAGGAAAAACACATTTCTAGTGAAATGCAGAATTGTTCTTATTGTGCCTCTTACACTCAGTAGCTACGCGACCTTGGGCAAATCACTTTACTTCTGTCTGCTTCAGTTTCCTTACCTGTAAAATGGAGATAATAACACTGGCCTTTCAGATTGTTCTGCGGATCAAATGGGATAATATTTATAAAGTGCTTAGTGCAGTACCTGGTGCACAGTAGGGGTTATATAAATGCTGGTTATAATGACAATGTTATACTCAAAACAAGAACTATAATAACATAAAAGCAATGTATCAAATATGTTCATTGAGGATAATGATTCTCAAAGTACGGTCCACAGACTTCTTGGGGTCAACCAAGTCCCTTTCAGTGGATCTACAAGGTTCAAATGATTTTCTCAATAATATTAAGATATTACTTGCTTTTTAAAAATACTTCCCTTTTCCAAAAAGAAAAAAAACAAAAACACTTGTCATTCTGCGGATGCTAGTGGAGATACAGATGTATAGGATGAAAATTAAAATGAAAACATCTCAGATCTTCAAAATTTCCCAGTCTTAATGAGCCCTGGCTCCCACTACAACAATTTTTCTTCTATTAAATATTCAAAGATTACTGATCTCTGAAAATCACTCTTACAAAATTCTCATTCCTTCAGCACAATGACTGAAATTTGTTATGTATGAATAACTAATACCCTAATAATCAGGGATGTCCCAAAGTGAAATGGGATGCTGAAAGCACAAGCACATTCCCAAATGCTGGAGATTCTTCAGTTGCACTAGACTTAATAGCTTCTAAAATTTTGCTAAATGAAATTCTGTAAAGTAGGCTGGTTACGGCTACTTAGAAATCAGCTCTCCTAAACTAACATATGATATAAAGTATCATTATATTTTATCATCAACTAATACGTAATATAAAATTAGTTATATTATACTTATTGTATAGATTCAACACTTCAACAAATCTTTATTAGTTATGTACTATGCACTATATACAAGGCACCCTGAGAGATTGTAAACACCAAGAACAAAAAAAAGTCCCTACCATCCAGAAGCTTACATTTAACCAGCAGGAGGAAACTAATGTCCAAAGAATCCGTTCCCTTTCCAAAGTCACAAAGCTAACTAATGACAAAGCCAGGATTAAAGTCTAGCTCTTCTAACTCCAGGTCCAGTGTTCTTTCCACTACACAAAAAGGCAAGTGGTACAATGAAAACCTGTGAAGACAGCTTAAAGATATTGCTACAATACATGGGAGAGCAAATTCTTTGAAGAGAAATGTCAGATAGGGACACATAAATAAAAACTCTAAAATGTGAATGAATCAAGTATTGGGGGGATTAGTACTTAAATATTTCTAGGTTTTTCTCCACTTACATCTTCAGATTTTCCATTCGACCCCCTATCATTTGAGCATGCCTAGAAATTTTCTACCTCAGCATATTTTCCCCACTTATTGGAAATACTTCCCCCACCTCTTTCTTTTCTCTCAATTACGTCTTACTCATTCTAAAGACCTAATTCAAAGCTCTCTCCCTCCACAAAATCTTCCCAGATTACTCCAATCCACAGTTATCTTTCTCCTACTCTGAGTCCCTAATAACATATATCATGTAGAACAAGGACACGCCAATTAATCATATACCATCTTGTGACATCTATTGTATGATTAAACTTTCCCTATTATTGTGCCTTGTTTCCAACTAAGTTTCTTGAAGACTTTCAAACAATAAAATTCTTAACTACAGTGCTTAAGCCTAGTGCCTAGTATACAGTAGAAATTTAAATCACAAGACTGATACTCAATTTGTAAAATAAAACTTCTTTTCTATAAAAAGCTGAATCACCCTCTAATTTAGTTTTGTGAATATAAACTTTCATATCCAAATTTGCTTAAAACAAAAGTAGGGAAGCTCGAGTCCTTGGACTAATTTTAAACTTGCATGTGGCAATTTTTCTAAAATTAAGAAACTCATTATGTCAATAACTATGACAACACAAAATTGCTTTAAAAATTCACAAACAGGAATATTGTGCCATAAGGACTATTTTCTTGTTCCAATCATTATAAATAATGTATCTTATATTTATTCAATCTTAGACAAGGACAAGAGAATAGCAAATCTGTGGCTTTAAAAATTTTTTTTTAATTTAAAACATTTTTAAAAATAGGACAAAACCTTTAAGATTACTTAAAAATACCTTATTTAATAAGATAGATTTTGTTTAAAACAAAAAATACCAGGCCCTAAAAAAAAAAAAAATCTAACTATAAAATCTCAGAGGTTATTGTACAAAAATGCTTTTTAAAAAAATGCACAACAGCAAAAACAGCAAATCAGATACATCAGACACTTGTTTATCCACTTTCCTCCCTTTTTTATACCCTTTCCCACCTATTTCTTACTTTCCATGCTCCTTTACCCTAAATACTAACTTCTCTTTCCCCTTCTTCTTGCTACAGATATTTCTCCCTTTTTTGCCTCTGCTGCCCCTAATCCCTGAATGCTGCTTTTCCATTTCTCCAGTGCTCTCTAACTCTAAAAAAGTGATTTGTACCTTTTCTTTCAGGAGCATTTTAAAGGGTCAAAGTGATAAGCAATTTAATTTATTCCAAAAGTTTAAATTGCTTTTTACTTGCATGCAATACTTATCAGGAAAAAAATTCTTTACTCTTGGCTTATAGCAAGGTAGGACTGGGTTGGTTTGGTTTTTTTTGAGGGGGGGAGAGGTTTACAGTTTTGTTTGTTTTTGAAACTATGTATTACTACATCATCCAGTCTGGAAGTGCAACAGCTAATGACAGGCCTGACGCCATTACTGATCAGTACAGAAGTTTTGACTTGCTCCATTTCTTAACCTGGGCCAGTTTGCAATGGTATAGGCAACCTACCACCCTGGCTCCAGAGGGCTCACTGTATTGATGTCAGAGTTAGTACAGATACCTTATTAGTTTTAGATCGGCTGCAGCTAAGAATTCCCAAATTCAAGTGATCCATTTATGTCACCCTCCCAGGTAGCAGGTGTGTGTATAACCACACCTGGCACAAGACATATTTATAAAAATAAAAGCAGAGTTTGAAATTCCCAGCTACCAGTTTACCCAGATTTTTAATACAACATATGTAATGGTTTTAGAACATCAGTTTTAAGTCATTCCCAGAGAGACGACATAGGCAACTTAATTTTTTAAAAAGCAAATAATATGCAAATATTACTCTCACAGTTTTAAAAAGAGATAATAGAAAACAAATCTTTCTGCCTTTGATCTTTCTACGCATTATAGAAACTAAATTATTTGCATGTGTAACGGAAGGCAATATAATAAGACAGTACAACATAACAGAACAACTGGAGTCAGTAGACCTTGGTCCAAATACTAATTCTGCTCTTAATTGCCAGTTAAGTCACTCAGCCTCATTGGCTCTCAGTTTCCTCATCTATAAAATGAGGGACTGGGTAATAATAATTTAAGTAGTTCTAAAATCATGATACTATGAACTACAGTCTGGTTAATTCCTGAGGCCAACTATACTACTAGTAACTTTACAAGGCTATTATTCTACTCTGTAGGAAAGAAAATGAAACTTCAAAAAATAATCGTTCAGTATGCATTGGTTCTCAGTTCTTATATGACAGCGGTAATTTTCTATATGAAAAAAATCAGACTGATAGATGAATCATTAGCGTAGGTAGCAGAGAAAACACTTCTATGTCCCTTTCCTTTCCCTAACAAAAAAAGATGAGGTAGCCAATGTTTAAGGCATCCTCACAAACATCGTCCAAAATTTTTTCTAACATCTGGTCCCAAGTAAAGTTATTTCCATTAAAGTAGGATACTAACCATAGCCATTTCACTTCTATATTTGTAGATTTCAAGTCAATTTATAAAATATTAAAACAGATAAGAAAACAAAAACAAACAGTTATTGCCCTCAAAGAGCTTACAGGGGAATATAATACATGCAGAACAAAAAAGATAATACAAGATAATTTGAAGGAAGAAGTACTAGCAACAAGGGAATGAAGAAAGGCTAAGCTTTGACAGAAAGATGATAAATATATTAGATGACATTTGTACAGTACTGTAAGAGCTACAAACAGTTTCATCCATACTTATCTCAAATAGAATCCTATCCCAGAACGTAAGTCCTACACTCTACTTTGCCACACTACCTTTGAGGAATCTAACACGTAGCAATGACGAGGGAGTATATTCCATGCATGGTACACAATTTGTATAAAAGCAAAGTGGTATGTTGACCAGGGATGAAGCAATAAGCCAAATTTAACTGGAACAAAGTAGATGAAAGGGAGTAAAATGAAATAAAGTCAGAGGTTGGAGACCTCTTTAGAGACCCTATAACATCAGGTCAAGGAATAGATAAAGAGGTAACAGGGAGCTATCAGCACCCATGGGAGTCAAGGTGATCACCGAGAGAGATGTCTAGAGACAATCTAGGCTCAACCCTAGACTGAGCCATGGGTGAGCCATGGGAGGCGCCCAAGACTATCTAGAAAGGGAGAAATTGATGACAGTCTTACACAGGATACTGACAAGAACAGTGTCAGAGAAGTCAAGGAATGAGTAAGAGAGAAGTGGTCAATTACATCAAAAGCAAAAGAAAGGTCAAGGAGGATAAGAGCGGCAATTAAGCCATACACAACTCTTGGGACCAGAAATCAGTGTGGCATAAATTACAGTTAGGCTAACAACTTTTAAGTACCACAATAAATTCGAAATTATAAGTAACTAGAATATAAAAAGTCAGAATAAAAAATGAATATAAAAAAATCAGAAGACACCCAAATCAAGTATCCTTCACAGCTATGGCTAAGGATCAAGCTCTTAACCAAACCAGCAAGAGATATATCACAAAATAGAAGATGGATAATTCTGATTACATGAAACCGAAAAGTTTTTGCACTAACAGAATCAAATCAATGGAACTAGAACGAGAAAAACAAGGAAAATCTTTCTATCAAGTATCTCTGAGAAAGGTCTGATAGACAAAAGAATATATAAGACCAAGGGCCATTCCCCACTATTAAGTGGTCAAACTATATTAACATACAGTTCTCAAATTTAGCACTCACTCAATTATGAATAAAGGCAACAAAACATTTTGAGGCAGCCATAGGTTTCAACAGATTGCCAGAGAGGTCTACTGACACAATCCCTACTTTAGAAATTTAGAAAGAATTATCCAAATCACTAACAAGAAATGCGCACCAAAAGTACACTCCTAAGTGTCACTGTTATATACAGAACATTGGCAAAAATGACAAAAGATGATAACATTTTTTTGAGGGGTTTTGGAAAGATACACAAATTCACACATTTTTGATGGAAATGTGAACTGGTTCGACTACTGCTTTCTGAAAAGCAACTTGGAACTATGTTTAAAAAGTGACTGAAATATTCACACCCTTTGACCCAGAGATCCCAATGGTAGAAATAGATCACAAAGAGGTCAAAAAATAGAATTGATGGTCCCACGTACATCAAAATAATCATAGTAATTAATATTTGTTATGACGGTAAGAAAGGGAACTGGCAGGGTAAGGGTGGGGGGAATGGATACCCAACAACTAGGGAATAGCTAAACAACTGACACATACAAATGTAATGGAGTATTACAGTGCAGTAAGAAACAACGAAATCAAAGAATCAGAAAAACATGGCAAGATTTATGTAAACAGAGACAGGGTACAATAATCAGAACCAAGGATACAATGTCACAAGGGCTACAACAATTTAAGTAGAAAGAACCAAAAATTGAATACAACAAATACATTAAGATAATACATCTAATTTAAGTTTGCCTTTTTGCAACTTGCACCCATTCCACCTGGGTTCTCCCCTTTATGGTCAAAGAGAACCAATTTAATCCCTTCAAATACTTGAACACAGCTATCTTGTCCCTTGAGAGTCTTCTCTTTTTCAAACTAAACATGTACAACTCCTTCAGATTATCCTCTTATGTCATGGCCTCAAGGCCTCTCATCATTCCACCTGCACTCTGTTCATGCCAGCGTATCAATGATCTCCTTAAGCCATGGTGCCCAGAACTGAAAATAATATTCCAGATGAAGTATGGCAATGGAGTTATCATCTTCCTAGTCCCAGAAGCAATGTAAGCTTCTGAAAGCAGTCAAAAATTACATTAAGCTTTTTTAGCTGCCACATCATGCAGCAGACTCATATTAGACGCTGTTCACTAAAGCCTCCATCTTTTCAAAACAGCTCTCTACCCACACTTAAGTTGATTTTTTAGACTCAAGTACAAGACTATATGTACATTAACCTCTATTGAATTTCATCTTAATTAGATCAAGCCCAATGCTCTACATTTTAAAGAACCTTCTGAATCCCACTGCCCTTTGCATTTTGCGATAGCAAAATCCCTCCCAGCTTTATGTCATGTGCAAAGTTGTTAGCATTCCATGAATGCATTTTTTCAAGTCACTGATTAAAATGTCAAATAGCAAAGAGCCAAGCATAGAACCCTGGGACACTCATGACAGACAGGCACTGAACCAAAAAGAGCTACGATCCAAATGATTTTGAATCTTCTTGTTATGGTTAATCCATCTCTCTACACTTTCTCCACAAGAACAGTTTATTAAAATACTTTGTCAACAGCTTAATTCAAATCAAAGTAAACTAGTCACAATATTCTTCCATCTAAGTTTAATAATACTGCCCCAAAAACTGAAAAGTTTGTCTGAGAGGACCTATTCTTGATGAGATCATGCTAGCTTTTGACTAAGCTCACTGACCTAAGGCTAGTTAATAATTTTTTCATACCATTTTTAAAAATTAGGCTACTCTTCTCCAATTTGCTTTACCTTCAGCTTGCAAACATCACCAAGAGTAGCTCAACCATCTCATCGGCCAGGTCTTTCAGGACTGGAGGATTGATATATAGCTCTTCTGGTGAGGTAACTGAATTCATTAAGAAAGTTGCTCTCCTACTCGATCTCCTTCCTTGTCTTCGGTGGAAATTCTTTGTAATCATTTTTATTTTGTATTCTCCACGTAGAAGTGCTTCCACTTTACAAAGAAATGGAGATTAAAAAGGAGCAGGCAGCCCTGCCCCACAAGAGGTCTCGTCATTTCGTGTCCTTCTTCTTATTCTCAAAGTAGTTAAAACAACAAACCACCCCCTGCTCCTCTCCTCCAACCCCACGTCATTTCAGAGTTTTCGCTTTCCTGATACCGTCTTTACAGAACTGTGTAACACTAACTTCGTCTTGGTTTCATCTTCTGGACACTGCTTTCTAAAATCTATGCTGATAGGTGAGTTCCCTATGCACCCACATTAATATCTAAAAACAAATCTCATTTTCTTTCACATTGAAATTGTTTCCCTTTGTATTTTTGGAATTTCATTCTTGAGCACCTCTAATTCCTCCTAAGTTGACTTCTCCTGAATCATGTGTTTGACTTAATAGAATCCTACTTTCCCAAAATCAAGAGTTACTTTATCCCCCCAGGTGTCCTGAACTCTTTGGATTTTGCCACCATGTCTCAGTTGCCTTCTCATCTTGGAAGTTCCTTCAACCCTGTGATCTTCTCACCCTGGTACATTTCTCCACTTCCATGGAACCCTTTTTCCAAAGATGAGTTCCTCCAGACACCTCCATTTTAAGGAAGGCTCCCAAATTGTCATCTTGCATTCTTCTTCCGGATGTGTTTTTGAGTGCACTTTACCATGTCCCCCTTGAGGCATCTTCTCTGCCCATCAAACCCTAACTCTTCAAATCCCTTTATATGTCATCTTTCCCTAACAGAATATAAGTTCATTGAGAGCAGACACTGTATTTCTGCTTTTATTTGCATCTCCAGTACTTAATAAGGTGCCTGGCATGTAATAAGAACTTAATTATTGTTTCATGACTGACTTATAACTGCTAAGGTGCCTGGCATGTAATAAGAACTTAATTATTGTTTCATGACTGACTTATAACTGCTAATATGTCAGACCATGTAACTATACCTAAATTTCTTCTATTATTCTAGCACAAACTCTAAGATGGAATTATCACACACACCCTGCAAGATACCCTTTATTTACACCCTAGCAACTTGTACCTCCTAATAGTGAGAATCCAATTAGTTACTCCACCTTCCAAAGGATGAAATCATCTCTAAGAAAAGTCAAAAAGTTGTTACCTGCTCTGCCTTTTTTTCTTAACTGAGATAGGGGAAAGGTGGGAGAATAGGGAAATGGGGGTGTGGGGCAAAGAAGAGGTGGTGAAAGGGAGAAAGAGAGCCTGTAGCAGTAGATGTTCAGATAATTAACACTCATCATCACTACTACATCATAACTCTGGGTCAAATTTGTGATCTGTCTCCCAAACTCATCTATTTTCCCTTTTGGTTCAAACAGTCTACAGACAACACCAATGAGAAAGGTCCACTTGACCTTCACCAAAATACTTTCTCGATTCATTCCTCTGGTGCTTGAACTTCTTAACATGAATGTATCTTCTCAATATGCAGCACTACCCCCATTCCCTCTTTTACCTATCCAGTTTCTTGGGATTAAAGTGTGCTCATCCAGACCCACAGTGCAGTCATGGGATCCATTCCACTAAGCCTCAATGGCATGTGGCTAAATCAAATGTGCCCCCTTGTGGTACATGTCCTCTACTTCCTCCTGTTCCCTAAATTTTGGACACTTGTTGTATAGACACTTGACAGGCTCCTTTTTTCTTCTTTGAATTTATTGATATACCAACTACTAATTCTGATTTTTCTTCTGTGTCTACTCTTTACATCTAAAAATACTTGTTATGCTTTTCAAGTAAGTCTTTGAAAATTCTGTTACGTAGTAGATACACGTCCCAGGCAGATAACAAATCTCTCTATTACTGTTATCTGACTGACCAAGAGCCTCCTCAGTAACCCTAAGCAAGAAAACACCACTCTTCTTCTTTCTTCTCCTGCTCTACTTTTCCTCTGCCCCTCACCATATGATCTGAGGGGACAGCATTTATGACTCTACTTCATCATTGGGAGCATAATAGAAGTTTTTTTCTTCTTTTAGGATTCAGATCTTCTAGAAGACCCTCCAATACATCTTAAGAACTTTGTAAACATAATTATTTACTAATGTTCAAAACTAACTGAGATCTAAGTTAAACTTAGAGATTTCTCCTCCTCAAGAATAAAAACACTTCGGAGGCAGGCAATTGGTACTAAAAACCAGGCCCTGGGTTAAGCACCAGAGTACAAACAAAGGGGCAAATAATCCCTTCCCTGAAGGAGTTCACATTTAGTTAGTCAATGTGACTGGCACAGAGCAGGTCGAAGCAGCTCCAGCGCATTCAGATACATGTAAGCTGTGTGAAAAGAGGGACTGCATTTTTATAAAGTGCCCACCATGTTGTAATACTGTTCTTATACCTACGCATATATGTTTTGTTTAGAGCAGTGCTGTACCAAACTTAGGGACTAACAGAATGCATTCCCTTTACAGAGCTACCATATGCTGAAGGCATAAATCAACATTAAATGCAGGTCAACATGCATTTTTTCTATATAAAAATTCAGGCTTTGACCTATAATCCTATTTCCAAAGGGAGATAAATGGCTAACAGAGCTTACTCACTCTTCTTAAGTAGGTGCTAATAACTGTCGATCAATTTCCAGTGCAGTTCTTGTCCTTCTCCAATCAAGGTGAGAATATAAAAAGTTAACCCCAATTAAGAGGAAGATTTTATGGTAAAGTTTAGAAAAAGTTTAATTTATACATGTCATGACATATATTAGTAATATATTTAAAGGTGAAACACACCCTGAGAAGCAAAATTCACAACTGAAAAAGCCTCTCATTTATTTATTCCTCACAAACTAATATTACTCTGGTCCTAAAAGTAAAGAAATAGGCTCAAATTTGGCCTCAGACACTTACAAGCTATCTACCAAAAGTAAAGACATAGGCTCAAATTTGGCCTCAGACACTTACAAGCTATATGACCCTGGGCAAGTCACTCACTGTTTGCCTTAATCCACTGGAGAAAGAAATGGCAAACCACTCCAGTATGTCTGTCAAGAAAACTCCATGGACAGTAAATACTGGTGTGCTAAGTGGTCCACAAAGAGTCAGTCACAAATGAACTGAAGTTAAAACCAAAAAGCGTCACTACCACCACAACCATTCATGTTGAGGACTACAGGACTACACTTACTTTGCACACTAACCTGATTCTCTGACAACCCAATATGTACATAGTGACATAAATCATCTTTTACAAGGATCTCAAATATCTGATATTACTCAACACCTTAACAGAGGCATCTAGGTGTTGAAATGGATAATCCTGGACCTGGAGTCAGGGTGAGCTGAGTTGCTTCAAACACTAGCTGGGAAACCCTGGGCAAATCACTTAATCTCCCTAAATCTCAGTTTCCTCATCTATAATATGTGGATAGTAAGAGCACCTACCTCAGAGGACGGTTGGGAGCATAAAAGGAAATATTTGTAAAGAGTTCTGTAAACCTTAAAGTGCTATATAAATGATAATGACAGTGATATTGACATTTTAGAGACTTAGAAACCAAACCTCAAAGTTAATAACTGTCAGTAGCTATCTAGCCCATTTATTGAATTTAAAATTTGGAATCACCAACTCTATCATTTAAAAAAAGCTGGAAAAATGTATTTTACTAATAAATTTAGTGTTGGTACAGAGGGAAAAAGTGTAACTAAAAGCCCCCCCAATGTCTGGATTGGTGGAATATTCTTTTTAATATTACTTCTCTCAAATGCTGACACACCAATCACATTGGTCCTATACTAACCTAAGAAAAATAATAACAGACAGCATTTATATAGCACTTTTAGGCTTGCAAAGTGCTTTGTATTCTTATTTAAGCCTTGGAGAAGCCCTATGAGGTAAGTACTATTATTAGTTCCATTTTACAGATGGGGAAACCAAGGCTGAGGGAGATTAAGTGACTTGACCACGGTTTTACAGCTAGTAAGCGTCTAAGGCAAGATTCAAACAAAAGTCTTAATTTCCAAGTTAACATTTTATTACTTGTGTCACCTAAATCTCAAATACATTATTAAATAATTTTATTTATTCTAAAACCACTTCCAAAACATCAAGTAACTATATGTCCAAAAGGTTTGTGTTTCTAAGTAACAAATTACAAAGTACCAATCATCTCCTTTGTCAATAACTCACTGTCAAGTTTAAATCAACGTTCTAGGCATTGATACCTAGAATCATTCAGTCTGAAGTAAGTAGGGATGGTGGAAAACCCAGAAATCTTAAGGAAACCTGACAAGCTTCTGTCCCAAGTGTGGCTCTTTCTGGAGCGCCGGCTCCACTGAGTGAAGTCAAGGACATAACTTCCTTTCTGAGCACTGGACGGCATGATATCTACAGATCCATCTAAATTCTAGGCTGTACAATTTCCAGCTCCATTCTGTGAAACAGAGAGTCGATGCTGACAGCAGCAACTCTTCCCATTTGTTTCTGAATCCTGAGAAACTAGAACAGTGATCAACACGGAGAAGACACTAAAGAAATGCTGCATGTCAGAGAAAACCAGTAGGAGACAATGACAAAGTACTTCATGAATAAAAAAAAGTGTGACTGAGATTTAGTTAAAAAATAGTTTATAAGCTGGTCTCATGGTAAAGCAGCACTGAAATCACAAGTCTTAATTGTGAATGATAATGTAACTTTTAACTTAACCTTCAGTCATAAATATTTACGTTTTAATAATTGCTTGTAGCATTGTTTCATGTCAAATTTATCATGTACCAGAAGCATGACAGGATTTTAGTCAATAATGTGCTGTATTGTAGAATATTTTTATAAAACTACACAACTATAGAACATGGAGATGAATAAAAAGAAACATTGCAATCCTTTAAAATGTCGACAACTGGCTTGAATTTTAACCATAAACATATTTATGAAAATATAGAATAATTGTATTATGTCAATACAAATGTTTTAACTAAAATATTCTTGAGTATTTTATTAAAAACAAAAATGTTAACTAATAATTCCTGACAAATATGCAGATAATTTTACATGAACAAAATTTTTATTTACCTTAATCTAAACAAGTTGAATATAGTTTTTTTCAAAAAAACAAAACAAAAACACTGATATTTGGGGGGGGAACACAAGACTAAATAAACAAATTCAAAATGCCATAAATTCAGCAACTTTTGAAGGTGAGGAAAAACATCCATAGCAGCCCAATACAGTAGGAAAAAAAATGGTTGGTGGTCTTAGTAACACTTACTCAGCACTCTATGATTTGGAAAGTTTTTACATATATTAACTCATTTGTACTCTGAGGAACTGGGTTCATATCCTGCCTTTGCAGTTTGCTACCCATGTCATTCTAGATAAATGACAAACTCTCTGGATCTCAGATTCTTCATCTGTAAAAATGAGGGCATTACAGAAGCAGAATCATTAGAAGTAACTGAGAAAACCCATATCTGCAAATTTCTAAGTCTCATATCCAAGATATGTAAGAAACTAATTCAAATACATAGGAAAAAAAGTAATTCCCCAATAAATAAATGGTCAAAGTGTTCAAAAGAACATTAAGTTTTCATAGAAAAAAATCCAATTTATCAAGAATAGTATGAAAAAATGCTCTAAATCACTAATAATTAGAGAAATGGAAATTGGAAAAACTTTTAAGGTTTTACCTCACACCTGTCAGAATGCAAAAGAGGAGAAAGGAAAACGACAAACGGTAGATGAGCTGTGGGGAAAGGCACACTAGTGTGCTAGGTGAAGCCTTGAAATGGTCCAACCATCCTGGAAACAAATTTAAAACCATAACCAGAAAGTGACCTAACTGCATACCCTTTCACCCCAGCTATACCACTGCTAGGTCTATGCCCAAAGGAAAGAGGATCTATATATAGGAAAACATTTGTAGCAGCTCTTTTCACGGTAGCCAAAAACTGAAAACTAAAAGATTCTCCTTCTTCTGGAAAACGGCAAAACAAACTATGGTATGTTAATGTAATGAAATGTTACTGTGCCATAAAAAATAAACAATCAGTTTCAGAGGACAGCTGGAAAAAAACTCTAAGAATTGATGCCCAGTAAAGTGAGTAGAAGCAGAACAATGAAACTGATGTAGAGAAAAATAACTATCAAAGATTTTGAAACTCTAATCAAAGTAATGATAAATCACAAATCCAAAAGAATGAAGAGAAAACAAGTCACCGAGAGAAAGGTGATGAATTTTGGACATGGCTAACACGTAAACTGGTTTTGCGAGATTATGCAGCTCTGTACTAAGCTATGTATTATTCTTTTTGTTTTCACTCTCACTGGAGAAGAATACTACTGGAAGGAGAGATTAATTTTTCAAAATGTTTGTTCACTGAAAAAAATTAACACAAATAGGTAAACAGGATTCTGCAGCAGGGAAAATAAAATAAAAGACTGACTTTTGTTTTGACGTTACTTGGGAAACAAAGAGATTAAATAACTTATATCAGAGGCTGGACACTAAGGCTAAATCTATTACATTCCACTGCCTCTCCTTATCCTATCTTTTTCTCCCTTCCTAAAATATCTCTGGTCAATTATTTACTACATGATCCCAATACTTTAGAAAGATCTTCTCATGAGTGTAGCTACTAACACTGAACAGACCCTCTCTACGGCATTTTCCACCAGATCGAGTCTCTCTAAATGCTCTAGGGTTGTCCACCCACAGCACAAACAATCCATCAGCCCACTGTAAGACTTTTTAGTTTGGTAGGATCAGTATGTACTTGACATGTCATTTTTATGAAGAATAAGAGGAGGTATTTAATGGCTGATCTTAAGATGCTACAGAACTATATACAGTTTCATTAGGGGTAATCTCATCCAATTTTCTCATTTTAAATATCGAGAAACTGAAGCACCAAGGGGCTAAATTACTCAAACAAGACAGGATTTAAAACAAGGGAAAAATTCCAACCAATCAATAGACTGTGGAAGAGCTTCTAAGAATCCCAAACTCAAGTAGGCATGGATACTTCTCTAAAGTTCCTGGGATATATGCACTGTAAATAGGACTAGGCTAGAGTCAAATTCTTAGAATTTCTTAAAATATTGGCAGTGAATTCTCAGAGAAACTAAAAGACTTTTGTAATTCTGAAGAATACAGGTAGGAATTACAGTAATTGTCTCTGATAAAGGCCTCATTTCTCAAATATATAGAGAAGGGAGTAAAATTTATAAGAATATAAGACATTCCCCAATTGATAAATAACCAAAAGATATGAACAGGTAGTTTTCAGAAGTAGAAATCAAAGCTATCTATAATCATATGAAAAAAAGCTCTAAATTACTGATTAGAGAAATTCAAATTAAAAAAACTGAGGTACCCCCTCAGATTGGCGAGTGTAACAGAAAGAAAAATGATAAATCTTGGATGTAGATGTGGGAAAATTGGGATACTATTGCACTGGTTTTGGAGTTGTGAACTAATCCAACCACTGTGGAGAGAGACATTTGGAGCTATGCCTAAAAAGTTATCAAACTGTGCAGGCCCTTTGCCCCAGAAAAACCACACTAAGTCTGCATCCCAAAGAGATTTTTTTAAAAAAGGAAAAGGACCTATTTGTACAAAAATGTTCATAGCAGCTCTTTCAGTGGTGGCAAAGAATTGGAAATTGAGGGGACACCCATCAATTGGGGAATGGCTGAACAAATTATGGTATATGATTGTAATGCAATACCAATATGCTTTAAGAAATGATGATTTCAGAAGAACCTGGAAAGATTTACATGAATTGATGCAAAGTGCAGTGAGCAGAACCAGAACACTGTACAGCAGTCACAGCAATACTGTACAATGGATCAACAGTGAATGACTTAGCTATTCTCAGCAATACAGTGATTTCAGCCAACTGCAAAGAACTCATGATGAAAAATGCTTTCTATCTCCAAAGAAGTGATGGAAGTTTAAATAGAGATCAAAGCATACTATTATTTTTCACTTTGGTTTTTTTTCTATTTTGGTCTATGGCTTAATCACAACATGACTAATATGTAAATGTGTTTTGCACACATTTATAACCAATATAAAATTGCTTAATCACCTCAGGAAGAGGGGAAAAGGAGGGAAGAGAGAGAATTTGGAACTCAAAATTTTACAAACAAATGTTAAAAATTCACTTTATATGTAATTGGAAAAATATTGCTTTTAAAATTTAAAAAAATATTAAGAGAGAAAAAAAAATATAAGTAGGGGCAAGGCTTAGCATCATAAAATGCTTCTGATGGACTTCCAAAGATTAATCATTAAAAATCTGCTTTCACCCTTTCTAAATTTTGTTTGCTAAACATGTCAGGAAGAAAACATCATCAAAAATACAAATTTATTTCCTCGTGTAAATTTTAAAAATTCATCTCAACCATGTTTTTAAAGGATTCCCTTTCTCTTAAGAGTTCTAATCCTGAGGAGTGAGAATCAAATTTAAGCAAAGCATCTATTCTGACCCTATAAGTAGCTAGGCTTATTGGGTATAAAATGGAGCCAAATTACTTTAGACTTCGAAAAACGCAACTTATTTTTCGATGACCATAGATGTTGCTCAAGATTTTAAATAATTTTATTTAAATTATTTAAATATAGCTTTAAATGGCTCACATAGTTAAGAAAAGCTACTAAAAAAATTAACCATCTGTTTACTCAGGTATGGAAGAACAGGATGGGTCAATCAATTCTAGAACCACCAATTCCCTATGTTCTGTAAGTATACAAAAGGAATGGTATTATTTAATAATGAATTTTTGCTAGTAAAGTCACATCAAAAAAGGAACATGTAGTATTTACACCATTGGTTCATACTAGTCAATCTCATCCTCGCTTTAAGCATACATCCTACTTTTGTGCAAGAAAAATTCAATATAAAGTTTGGAATGACCCCATTTTAAAACTGCCTCCCCTATAAATCAGTTTGAGAGCATGTACCCTGAAGACAACATTTATACATGAGGATCCCAGCATAATTTAATACCAAAGTACCTAAAAAAAGCCAAGCAATTCATTTCTGTTTCAAAGGCTATTAAGAAGTTCAAGCATTGGGAGTATCTTCTATGACACCAGCTAAAACCAAATTCAGATTAGGCTTTTTAATAGTGTAAGTAAGAAAAAGTGGGTGACCTTAATTCAATTCCTCACAGAATCGTAGTATTCAGATAGAGGGGACCTTAGAAAAAATCTAATCCATCCCTTCATTTAATAGTAAGGACACTAGACCCAAAGAGGTACAGTGAGAGCTGCCAAAAAGACCATTCAAGTAAGGTGGAACACAATGAAACTCAAATCTAGAAAGATAATCTTACTCAAGCTCTTCACTTTACTGAAGAGGAAACCAAAGCCCAATCAGCTGACTTACCCAAGGCCACATGTAAAATGAAGGATAGAGGAGCTGCGACCAGAGAGAAAAATTATCTTCAAAAAATGCCACGGGCATTCTAAATGGGTGTCCTACAGGAGCCCTGGCCAAGACTAAGAGGACTCTGAGGTACATGGTAGGCAGAGATGGGTAGTCAAAGCCTGAACAGATTAAAAAAACATAAACCCTGCAGTCTTCCAGTTGAGCTAGCCAAGAAACTAGCTCGTTTTTATTATGCTAAGGCCTCATGTACAGTGACAGAGCTTTAAGGTTTGTAAAGTGCTTTACAAATATTATCTCATTTTATTTTCACAAAAACCCTCTGGGGTAGGTGCCATTATCATTTTCATTATATTGAAGCAAGCAGAGGTTAAATGACTTGGCCAAGGTCACACAGCTAGAAGGGGTCCAGGCTCAAATCTGAATTCAGGTCTTCCTAACACCAGTTCAGCACTCGATCCACTGCCATACCTGGCTTCCCTGGGGAAAGAGTTACTAATGTAACATAAGTACATTTTCCAAAGAAATACAATTTACTTCTAAGTACCAAAATATTTATAAAAACCAATTTTTAATGGAAATCTCTCTAAAATGAATTATATACTTCCTTTCCTTCTTAAACAGTCTATTGAATGCTAAGCAATTATAATGACCAGGCTTCTCTCCAAAGAAGAGACATGCATTAAAATCCCCTCCCTTCCCTTCTTGGCACATTTATACATAATCTCAAATTCTCCTAATATTAATTAATACATATTTATTATCCACGGGTCACAATGGGGACACAAAGACAGAAATAAAAGTCTTTTCCCTGCTTCCCCCCAAAGGGGTTAAAATAAGCCAACATAAAATACACCCAAAGTAACTGGGGAAAGCACTAGCAGCAAAGAACATCAGTAAATGAATCATACGAAGGAGGTGGAATCCGAGCTGAGCTTCTTGGGAAGGTAAAAGAATCTGGGAAATCAGATAAGTCTTATTAAGTGCCTCTTATATTCAAACAGTACTAGGCCAGGTGCAAGGTATACAAGTCAATTTTGAAAATCACTGCCCTCAAGGAGCTTACCTTCTACTGAATACAATAAATTTGTAAGAAAAATAAGTAGGATCTGGGTGAGGGGAGGAGGGGTTCCGCTAGGAATCAAAGACACGACCATTCCACGGAAGGACCCTTTTAACTCCTCGAAGGTCTTCCTGATAGACAGGATTTCTAGATATCCATTACTATGCTTATCTTCCTAGCTGATTCAGACTTTTACAGTGTTTTAACCTATCAATAGCATTTCTTCGCAGTATCTGTATTTGGTGATTCACTTGCTACTGTAACCACTATTTAACAGTCATTTCATCCAGCCGGGACAAGCCCGTACCCTGGGCACTGGGGGAGCTAGAAAGACGAGTAACATCTTCCCCACTCAGCAGAAAGACCTAGCAACGCTGCTCTGATCGACTCCAGGAAAACTTCAATGCCTTCCCCGAGCGAAGATGAGGACAGGACTTCAGCCGCAGGCTGTCCGCCCTCCAGATAACTCCGCAGGGGCAACCGACCCAAAACCGTCTCTCTCCCGGCGGTGGGACCCCCGAGGAGCCCCCGCACCCGCCCCGCACGACACCGCGCGAACCGCAGGGATACACCGCACGTTTCCTACTCCCTCGAGCCAATCGCTTCTCAGGATCCATCGACCCACAGACTCAAAAACCGTGTTCACCAATAGCATCCTGACTGGAGGAGGGACTTCCGC
Organism: Potorous gilbertii; assembly: GCA_028658325.1. Taxonomy (NCBI): domain Eukaryota; kingdom Metazoa; phylum Chordata; class Mammalia; order Diprotodontia; family Potoroidae; genus Potorous; species Potorous gilbertii. The sequence continues at coordinate 57,979,332 of CM053772.1, forward strand.
TATCATTTTAGTCTGAATTCTCCTTACATTTTAGGAGGCAGTTATTCTGAGGTGAAAAATCCCTCAAACTTGCAGTTCACTTTCGTGCAAAATCAAAGAGCGGCCACAAGGCCGGTGGTGCGGCGGAGAGGAGCTCCTAGAATAAAACAGGCACACGGGGTGCACTTCCACTTAACCCCCCCCAAAAAACAAAACTCTGGGACACACACCCTGGTAGCCCCGGGGGCCCCTCGGGCGGAGGCGGGCGGGGTGCCCCGGGCAGCACGAAGCCCGGGCGGCTAAGCCCTCATCCCGATCCGAAGGTCACCGAGCATTCCCCGGGAGAGAAGGCAGGAGCCCGCACGGTCACGCCAACTTTTCACGGTTTCCCAGCGTCTCCGGCTTACACACTCAGCGTCACGCAGTCCTTGCACATCAAGCATAGAGGAAACTTTCTAGTTTCACCGGCAAGCTCTTACATGGATGCCCCAAAAGGACAAAACTAACTCTAAAGGTTATTCGATGGTTTACAACTTGTAAAAATTCCACAAAATAAATCTGAGCGCCTAAGCTGTATTATTTTTAAGGGAAAAAAGTTAAACCAGCAATATG
>CM053772.1:57980422-58028436 GCA_028658325.1 Potorous gilbertii
GGGCGGGCGTGGGGGCAGGGAAGGGGCCCCCCACCCTTACCTTGATGTGGAAGCGGATGAGGGCCAGTCGGATGCAGTGGGCCATGCAGACGGGCGGCAGGAACCAGACCTTGGGCGGCGGGGTGCCCTTGTTCTGGACGTGGCTGACGATCTGCTGGGCCGTCTGGCGCTCGTTGCCCTGGCGCTTCACCCACTCGTGCAGCCGGGCCTTCTCCAGGGCCCCGTTGAAGAAGACGAAGAGCTCGATGTTGCCGTTGAAGCAGGCCTTGGCCAGGGCCGCCAGGTAGCCCAGCATGTGGTTCCACTGGCCGCCGCTCACCCAGTCCGTGTAGAAGCCCCCGTAGAGACGGTGCAGGCAGTTGTCGGCGTCGATGAGGAGGCGCAGCGGGGTCTGGGGGGGCCGCTGGCGGCCGCCGCCCACCAGGCTGCCCCGGGCCAGCTTCTGCAGCTCCACCGGGACCACGGCGCTCGGGCAGTGTTTCTCGATGTAATCCTGGAAGCCCTGGACTCCCATGGCGGCGGCGGCGGCGGCGCGGGAGGAGGAGGAGGAGCGGGAGCGGGAGCGGGAGCGGCGGCGGCGGCGGCGGCGATGAGGTGAAGTGGGCAGGCCGGCCGGCGGCGGCGGCGGCGGGCGGAGGTCCCTGGCGGAGGCTGCCCTTCCCCCTCCCCTCGCCCGCTCCTCTCCCTCAGCCCGGCGGGCGGCAGCGGCGGCGGCGGCGGCTCGGCTGGACTGGCGGGCGGGCTGGTGTCCGTCCCCTTCCTTCCCTCCCTCCCTCCCTCCCCGGGAGCTCCCCCCTTCGGTCTCCGGTGGTGGCGGCGGCGGCGGCGGCTGGTAAATGGGGCGGGGGAGGATGAGTGAGGAGCCGGAGGTTTCCTTGGCGGCGGCGGCGGCGGCTGGAGGCGGTTGGCTGGTGGGCGGGCGGGCTGGGCCGGGTGGGTGGCTGTTGGGTCGTCGGGGGGTGAGCCGGGCAGGCGGCGGTGTCTAGGGGGGAGTTGTATGAGTCGGGGGGGCGCTCATGGCTGCTGCGGCCGCCATGTGCTGCTGCCTCACAGGGCCATGGCTGGGGAGGGATCTGCCGCCGCCGCCGCTGCTGCTGCTGGGGCTGCTGCTGCCGGGGCTGCTGCTCCTCCCGCTGCTGCTGCTGCTGCCTGAGGGAGGGAGGGGGCGAGGGCGGAGGAGGAGGAGAGGAGGAGGAGGAGGAGGAGGAGGAGAGGAGAGGAGGAGGAGGGGAGTGTGTGGCGGGCGAGCGGGGGAGCGCTGACGTACAGCCCGCCGCCGCACGGGAAGGAGACCCTGCAGGGGCCGGCGGAAGAGGCGGTGCCTGGGCTGGAGTGGGAGCGAGGCTGAGGGAGGGGGGGTGAGGACAGGCCCCGAGCGGGCCCAGCGAAGCCCGAAGAGGCCCGCTCCTCAGCCCAAGTCAGAACGGACGGGCGGGCGGCCCCCCCCAGCCCCGCCACGGTCACACCCCACCCCCCCAGTTCCCAGTGGATGGACGGACGGGGAGGGGGGAGGGAAGGAGACGAACTGGGCTGGGACTCCAAGCGAACTGTCCCTTCCCTCCGCCGCCGCTAGCCGTCCTCCAGGAGGCCGTAAGGCCTGAGGCCTGGAAGCTGGGGCCGGTTGCATCATGGAGCATGCGCCATGGGCGGAGGGAAGGGGAGGGGCTGCTGAAGGGCGGGGGTGGGGAGAGAGCACAGGCCGAAAGCCTGGGTCAAGGGTGAAGGGGAAGGGCGAGGTGGGGGGAGGGGGCGTGCGTCCGTGCGTCCGTGCGTCCGTGCGAGGTGCGTGGAAGGAAGGGCGGGAGGGCCCGCTGGAAGCTGTGGTTCTGACCGAGAGCGGACGGCGAAGGGATTCGGGCTTGGGGCTGCTACGTGCGCGGGGCAGCGCGCTCCTCTCCACGGCGGCCGCTCGCCCGCCCTAACCCCACTGGCCTCCAAACGTAGCGAGGAAGCCTTGCCCTCCCCCTCCTCACCTTCCACCTGGGGGTGGGGGGAGGGCAGGGGCAGTATGTTTCCACCTAAAACTGCGGCCGAGGGGGCTCTCCCGCCCGGGGAGGGCCGGCGCCACCCCCCGGAAACCCCCGGCGGGCTCGAGGGCGTCCGCGGACAGCGTGCCAGGCACAAGGGAGGCGCCTCACCGAATTCCCACCCTTTTTCCCCCTAAAATATGAGGTGTTGCAACTTTCACCGGCCAGCGAACGAAGGGAAAGGAGGATTGCGGTGGGCATCTTACCAAGGCTACATCCTGCCAGCATTAGAACGCTCAGAGAACAGGCACCAGCGGCGTTGTCAGGATAAGGCAGCCCTAGAGGATTATGGGACTACTGCCTGAGAAGTCCTGCTCTAGGATTTGGGAATTGGGTGTGTGCGGTGTAGCCTCGGGCTCTTGTCACACGTGTCCGAGTAGCTCCACGGCACCTAAAGTTTTGTGTGGGGAACTGGAGGCCCGCCGCTCACGGCCACGTGTGAACACGACCAATAACGCGTGCAATTGTCCCCATTTTATGAGTGGCCAAACTTGAGTTTCTTATGGTAACATGACCAATAATAGAGCCGGAAACCAGAACCAAGTCTCTTGAGTCATTAAGTCTGGTGCTCCTTCCCTGATATCGCGCCCTTTCTACTAGAAAAGTAAAGGTAGACTGTAAGACAGCAAGCAACTTAAAATCCAAAAGCTATATGGCAACTGAATAGTCACAGTCAGTAAATGGCACTCAGGACTCCTTCATTCAAGAGTTCAGCTGCCTGAAAAACGCTTCCAGATATTAGGAAGACCGCTTCTGCTCTCATGTAATGTAGTGTGTAGTTGTGGGATACATGAGTGCATTCTGCATTAGAGACTGAAACAGTGATACATATGTATGCGTGTGTGCGTCTGCATACCTTTATGGGTGTAGGTAGAGAGAGGAACAAAGTACCCTGAGAAAAAGAGTGGAAGCCTCTGTCAAATTATCCAATATGACAAAACAGGAAAATAATAAATGTGGGAAAATTGAAACACTAATGCACATTGGTGGACCTGTGAGCTGATCCAACCATTCTGGAGAACCATTTGGAAATATGCCAGAAGGGCTATAAAACTGCATACCCCTTGACCCAGCAATGCCACTACTAAGTCTGTATCCCAAAGAGATCATAAAAAGGGAAAGGGACCCACATGTACAAAAATATTTATAGCAGCTTTTTTGTGGTGGCAAAGAATTAGAAAGTGCTCATCAGTTGAGGAATGACAGAATAAGTGGTGGCATATGAATGTGATAGAGTACTGTTATGCTATAAGAAATGTTGAACAGGTAGACTTCAGAAAGACCTGAAAAGACCCATACGAACTGATGCCAAGTAAAATGAGCAGAACCAGAACACTGTACACAATAATGGCCACATTGTGCAATGACTGACTGATGGATCTGGCTCTTCTCAGCAGTGTAAGGGTCTAAGACAACTCCAAGACTCATGATGGAAAATGCCATCCACATCCAGAGAAGAACTTTGGAGCATGCTATCTGTTGTTTTCTTTTGTTGTTTTGTTTCTTCTTCATGTCACATAATGTGAAAATATGCCTTATATGAATGTGTGAGTAGAACCTGTATCAGATTGTCTTGGGGAGGGCAGAGGAGAGGGAAAGGGAAAGAATGTAAAACTCAAAATCTTACGGAAATGAATGTTGAAAACTAAAAATAAATTATTTTTTTTAAAAGTGTAGGTAACACTTCAAACAACAAACCCAACCATTGTCTCCCTTTCGATGACTATTGCCCTTCAGATGTCAATTGAGATAGCCCAGGTCCCTGATCTGTAAGAGCACTGGGATTAGCAGTGCCTCCCAGACCCCCTGAGTGACTTCTACATAAGTTTCCTAAGCTGTTGTGAAAGGGCGTCAGAGAAGGGACCCATCATACACTCCACCACCAATACCAACTGCTGACTAACTGCTACTGATGTGCAGTAATTAGTTCTAAAGCCTCAGGAATAGTGACTCCTCTCCCTCCAGACCCCTCCAAGCTTTGTGGCCATCAAGCAACACTTGTGGACAAGGAGCCAGCTATCCCACCAACTGCCACCAGCTGACCAGGCATGCCAGTTTAGGTGAAGTAGCCAGGCACCCTAAAGGAAAAACAGGAGCAGCACATGCCAGGGAAGCTAATCACTGCTATGGTGTCAGCTATCACCTCCCCTAAGGGACTAACAGAGAAAGTCCAGAATTGTGAGTCCAGATAATAGTGGCAACTCCTCCCACCCACTCAGACCAAAAAGCAGTGCTGGAGATATAGCTATTGAAGACCCAGGAAGGAACATTCTTCCCACCGAAGCCCCTTAGTACTGTCAAATGGTTCAACAACAAAGCTAGAGATGGTTTTATCAATGCACATGACATTAAAGACTTTTAACATCAGATTTGCCACCGTACCTAAAGGTCATAGAACTTTCCCGTCTCATGTGCCTTTAAGACCTCCTACATATGTGGCTTCCAATTAGAATGTGAGAGAAGGGTCTATCTTGTTTTTTTTGATTGGTGGTCTCAACACTTAGCAGACAGTAAGCTTTTTCATTCATGTATCCACACAGAAATTGGTGCACTTCACCCTTCTCTAATTTATCAATACCTTCTCTATACTGTAGCATTAAAAACCAAACACAATACTTAAAATTTAGGCTGGCCAGGACAGAATACCTTTATTTTCCATATTTGGCACATTGTCCTTGTATTCTTGCCTTAAGATTAAGCTAGTTTTTTCAGCAGCCAAGTTGCATTTGACAGGCATAACTGAGGTGTGAAAGGATTCTATTTCCCAAGATGCCTACTCCCCAAATATGAATGCTTCTTAGAAGAGAATAAGGACTTCATTTCCCACAAGACATGTATGATCATGGACAGGAGATGAGTGTACTGGGAAGAAGGAAAGGCAATGGAGTTTACTATGAAGTTTGTGACCATACAGAGCAATGTAATTTTCTTAAAATAAGTAGCAATAGTAGTAGGTTTTAATTGTTGGGTTCAAAACTTCAAGTTCTGCATGCTGCAGAACAGCATGATGATGAGTTTTTCTGGCCAACAGTGGCCAAAAAGTAAGGCGTACCTGACGTACCTGTCCAAATTCAGAGGGTAACTAGGTGGTGCAGTGGATAAGGCACTGAGTTTGGAATCAGGCAGACTATCTTCCTGAGTTCAGATCCAGCCTCAGACACTTACTAGTTGTGTGACTGGGCAATTTGCTTAGCCCTATTTGCCTTAGTTCCTCATTTGTAAAATGAGCTGGAGAAGGAAAGTGGCAGACCACTCTGGTATCTTTGTGGGAAAAAAATTGGGTCAGGAAGAGCCAAACAAGGCTCAACAATCATAATTAAATGTTTTACTTGTTGAATGCCGTTCTTTGCTTGGGTCTCTTTGCATGTTTTGAACTTAAGTGTATGGACAACAAGAGTTACTTCAACCCAAGACTTCATACACAATTGGTTCTTACTGAGTTTATGGTTACAGAAAACTCCTAGTTCTCACTCTTGGGGATATACGTCTTCATAGGCACACTATCAGCATGACCCTGAACCACATCAGAAATTGTGAACCTGGAAGCCCTGGATTCTTTGTCTTCTTTCAAGTTCTTGATAAAATTACTGAATGAAACAAGGCCAAAGACAGCCTTGGGGAGCGGGAGTAGGAAACAACTCCAAAAAGTCACATCAGTTAATGCTTTCTTAGCTTTACAACCAACGCAGAATGCATTAGTTTTACTGTAACTCACGTCCTGTTAGTTCATCTTGTTTACGACAATATAATAAAGAGACTTTATTGATTTCTAGAAGATTCTGAAAGAGCTAAATACAGTAGGTAAAATATAATACAAGTATCAATAAAGTGATTTGGCTTTAATAAATGTCACCGAAGTGCTGGTGACTAGTATTGTTCTCCTACTGTACCAGCAGAGACAGAATGGGACCTGCTCGTTACGGCCTTCAGTGAATCCTACTAGACTGTAAATCTCATAAAGACAATGACTATGTCTTATCCAGGGAGACAGAGCTGTGGATAGTGTCCTGGACTTAGAGTCAAGATGGCCTAAGTTTGAGTTTTATGCAGTTGCTTCCTAGCTATGTGACCCTGGGCAAATCAGTTAACCTGTCTCAGTCTCAGTTTCTTCCTCTGAAAAAATAAAAATAATTACTACCTCCCAGTGTTGTTGGGAAGATTAGATAATATCATGGATTAAGGCACCCTGCAAACTTAAAGTGTCACATGCTACACCTCTGATGTCTAATACTTTTGGAACGTTCCATAGAGGAGAAGGTGGAGTTCATAGTGGCTGGCCCCCCTTCTCAGTAATGGAGTTGATGTCCTCTTCTGATAGGGAAGAAAAGGAATAGTATGAGGAAACTGAGGCAAGAAGAGAAAGTCTGGAATGGTTGCTGCAATATGTGTTAGTCAGTGAAGAAAAAAAGGATTGCTATGTACCAGTAAGGGCACAGTTGAAAGAAGATAATCTGAATCTGTACAGGACCCAGTCAGAATGATGACTTTTTTCCATTAGTGTTCAGCAGCACTTGAATAACAATGAAGAAGACCCATGGTGGAGTTAATATAAGAGTGGGCATTGGCACAATAAGAGCGGTAATAGGACAAGAGAGCAACTTCATAATAAGGACAAATAATCGATTTAGGAGGAGTGAGAGAGAAGGACAAAAGGAAGCAAAGAAGGTTATGATTTTTTAAAAAGATGGCTCTCAAGAGTTCAGAAGCACAGAGAGAGCCTAGTTATAGGTATAGGTAAGATCTTAAACGTGACCATCCCCACCAGTGGTTAAGGTAGATTGAAAATAAAGGTAATAGGAGCTGAATAAATTGATTTTAATTTAAGAAGCCAGAGTATTTAAGAACATGAACATGCATAGTGAATGCTTCAAGTATGATGATAGGGCATATCAGTCCATAAATTTCCACCTGGAAGGTCTAACACCTATTTTATGGATGAGGAAACTGAGGTGCAGAAAAGCTAAATGATTTGTCTAAAGTCACATAGGGAATGGCATAGTCAAAATTCAAACCAAGTTCTCTAGTTATAAATTTAGAATTTTCCTTTAGCATTTACCAAAATTGGAAAGGACCAAGTATTGTGGTAGAGATTACAAACCAGATGCTAACTCTTTGGGAAGGTGATCTGTCTTACTCAACTCACCGACTCTGTGGTTCATTTTATGTAACAAATAAGTTGTTAACCCAAAAATTTGACAAGCACAATGTGAAAAAATTTATAAGGCAGTATCATTTTAATCATAAATGCAAAAATCACAAATAAAATTTGAACAAACAGTACGCACCACCACGGTAAAAGGCTTATCTACTGTGACCACGTAGGTGTAATACCTGTAATTCAAGGCTGGTATAATACAAGGAAGTTTTCTGTTTAAAGGTCTCTTGATCATGTCAATGAGTTTGTTGCCAAGGCCAGGCACATTCTTCCTTGTCTTCATGAGATATTCCCAGTCTCTTGCCAGGAGTCCATTTTCTTTTAATTTCATTTGATAATAACTAGGCACCTTCAACACCATTTTCCTTTACACCTTCACACTTGACAGTATCTAGATTATTGCTTTGGGCATTTTCTTCTCCTTAAAGTTTCAGTTTAATTTTTAAAGTTTTATGATTTTTTGTGTTTATACCATATCCATTCCATTTCCAGATGAAGGAAGGAAGGAAGGAAGGAAACATTTATTAAGCACCTACCATATCCCAGATCTGGGCTAAGCACTTCATAAACAATAGTCCTGAGAGACTGGTGAAATTATGTTCATTTCACAATTGAGGCAATTGAGGTAGAAAGAGGTTAATATAACTTGCCTAGGGTCACACAGATAGTTAAGTGCCAGAGGCAGGATTCTAACCCACTCCCTTCTAACCCCTGTGCAGTAATTGTAACAAAGGATGCTTATTTAAAAAAAAAAACTTCAGCAAAACTAATTAACTCATCTAATGTACCTGACAGCATATGTGACATTTTTCAGAAGGCATGCCACCTTTCAGTTTTAAATCATTTTTGGTCAGATCTGTGAATCTTCTGCAAAACACATTCCTCACAATTTTAATAGGAAATACTCTTTCCTTTGTTAGGAGCCCATCATTTTGATATCATAAACTGTAGTCTAAGAGACCAAATTCATGTTTGGACTTCCACCAAGAAGCTTTTTATTAAGTTTCTATAGCCTCTTTTCCAAGATCATCATTTTCAACTGAAAGAAGAGATGAAAATGCTCTCTGTCATCCAAAGCCATTAAAAATAGATACCAGGTTTCCTCTAACTGAAACTTTTGCTGCTATATGAATCGGCAGACATTGGGAACAGTTGATGATTTTCATGAGTCCCTAGCAGAGTCTCCATCACATCTTGGCTACTTGTTCCATCAAGACAGTGCATCTTCAAATCAGCCATGACTGATCTACACATGGTCGTCTTTGTACTTCTCAGCAGGGAGTCACCAGTGAACATGATGCATCCATCTCTCCTTAGAACTGGGAGCAGGATTCTTGGAACCAGTTAGTGCCTGTATTTTCTCAGTGTTCTGTGTATAGACAATTCTAGGAATCCAAACAGAGGACCAGAGCAACCTGGATTAGGGGCCATACAGAAGCAGCGTAGAACACAGGGGTAACAATAAAGTAGCTGTAAAACTATAGGTTCCTCTACAAATTCATATTCTTTCAAATGTGCCCTTATTGGTACATAGCAGTTCTTTCCTTCTTCACTAACATGCACTGCAGCAGCTATTCCAAAGTTACAGGTAGGATTAACAGCAGAAGCAGTTCAACGTTGAATGAGAGAATTACTGAGGTGGGATTCTTAATATCCTGACCCCTGCTTAAGGTGTACAGGGACCCTGAGCATTCAGATTGGGTTAAATATAGATTCACCTTCCAGGTTTAAAGACATTCAGGAGGTAGGTCATCAAGCACATGCAAAAGGATGCATGGAAAAAGGAAAGAAGGGCCTGGAAGTTTTGTCTTGACCTTGACCTTGAGACTGACCCTAGAAATTTCAAGAAAGAAGGGAATGGTGTCAGACACTGCAGAGAAATTATTGAGAAGAAAAACTAAGATAAATACTTTTGGATTGGGTTAGAATAAGGTCATGATGAACATTGACATTGTAGCTTCATTCTAGCAGTGGGAAGAAAAGAGATCTCTCATCCTTAAGGTACATTTTGACCTTCACTCATTTGCCCCACCAGTTCTCTGTTTTGCTCTCTCCTTTTCTCTCCAAGACTTATATTTCATCGTCTCTCTGCAAAATCTTCTCTGACCACTCTTGACCAATGTAATTGCATCTTCTGGTCTCCTGTTGCTTTGCTAGTCTGTCTGTCCCAGTCATTTGGCACTAAGACCCATGCTACTATATACCATTATTTATCTTTTAACATTGAAATTCATGATCCCAAGGGACCAGTAGAGTGGTCTTGAGTTGGGAAGACCTAGGTATAAGTCATGTCTCTGCTATGCTCAATATGTGACCACCAGTGGTCTGGGGGACTCTCTTAAAACCATCTGTTATGGGGTAATTGTTGGTCTGCATTAGTCTTCACTAACTGCATCATAGAGGAAAATTAGTTGGTCTGCATTTCTACACAGACAGTTCCCCACAAAGATACAATCACAGATCTATAACCATGATCATATAAAAAATAAAACTGCTATTGACCTGGAGAAGGATAAAAAAGGTCCATGATGGGTACAAGCAGTTATTATTGTGACTTGCTCATGATAATTGGAATGAGATACTACAGCATCAAGGACATTCTGTCAACATGATTAGAAAATCAGGTGCATTGGTCATGCAGTGGAAGTCAGGGATAATAGTCGGCTAACCTATCTTTCACTAGTGTCCGTAATAATCATATTAATATTTATGTAGAGCTTTAAGGTTTGCAAAGGACTTTACAAATGCTGTCCCAGTTCGATCCTTACCACAACTCTATTCTAATCCTCCCTTTAAATCTGAGGAAACTGAGGCAGAGAAAGGGTAAGTGACTTGCCCAGGGTCACATGGCTCATTTATATCCAAGGCAGGATTCAAACTCAGATCTTCCTGACTCCAAGTTCCATGCTCTATCCACTGTACCATCTAACTGTCATTGAGTTCTGTCTCCAAGTTGCTGTGTGTGTATTTATATGTATATATGTAGTGCACACATGATATATGTGTATGTATATATATACATATATATTTATTTATCACGTTTATTAAACTGATTATGATCGGGAGAGCCTTGTATTCCTTACTTAAAGGAAACTGACTAAACCAGTTATTGAGTATATAGGCACTTCCTGGTACATAGGTGAGTCAATCATCAATTAAACTTGAGGTCACATACATGCAAATGTTTTCATTGTGCAAGCTTTGTATGTGCCCTGGTGTAAGTTCCTTGAGGGTAGGGACTGGTCTAAATTTGTAATCCCAGCCTAGCACAGTACCAGCATGTAGTAGGTACCTAATACATGCCTATTGATTAACTGATGTCTCTATACTCTCAGAGAAGGCCAGGCCTGCTATATCAGCTCTAAGGAGCATACTTTTCTCACACCACTCCCATCTCCATAGAGAACAGATTCAATTCAGGTACATTCCCACCAAATTCCCATCCAGAGGCCACAGACATCCCATCCTCATCAGATGAACCCTTGTCTGCTGCTGCTGGGATACAGTCACTCCTTGCTCCTCAAGGCATCAATGCTTTGCTGCCTACAGACCTGGACTCTAGGATTCCAGGATGCCATGGGAGATTCCAATCCCTTTCAACCTCAGGGAAATGGATAGTGCACTGGCTGCAAACCTGGACTCTGGAAAGATGGGCCCTTTAGGGCTTTTGCTCTCTTCTCTGGTTGCTAAGCTCCCCCAAGAGCAGTGTAAAGCTGGCAGTCCTTTTGGAATGCCATTGTAGCCAATTAAAGAGCCTCCTCTTAATCACACAGTTAGCTGAATGTAACCAGGTACAGACTGTCTCCACTTGTCTCCTCAAGGCACTGCCCTTACCATCGCCTCAAGGCAGGTTCTCCTTGGGAGAGATACCCCACCTCTGAGCAGGTGGCCCATTATAATATCAATTTCTCATTTTTTCAGCTAGATTGTGAACTCTTCGTGATCAGGGACCATGTCTCTCTATATTCCCACAGAGACTAGCAAAGAGTTCAATGTGTAAGAGCAATGTTAAGATAGCTTTGAAGATTGGCCAACTGCTAGGCCCTCAGTGATCAGCCTAGGTACCGTGAAGTTCCTTATGTACCCCATAACTGGTTTAGTCAGCTTCATTTGGGCAAAGAATGCCAAGTTCTTCTGATCACGGTTTATCAAACTTCATCTCATCCATATATGCAACACTTTCCTCATCACACTGGCCTGCTGGTAGATAAGGGAGGATCATAGTCTGGGACACCTACTGATTCACTGTCCCTGAGGTCACCTTCCTACTTGATGCATGCAAATCTGCCCAGCAACAACAATTGGATAAAAGGACTGAAATCCAGAGCTGATTGGGGTATGCATCCCACCATAAGTCCATATGGAGTCATATGCATGGAGGTCTGTGCGTAATAAACTACCTAACCTGTGATCCTTTGAGCAGCTGTATTCCTTCTTGGAAGGTATCTAGGTGGCACCAGAGCGCACAGAGCACTGCACCTGGGGTCAGGAAGACCTGAGTTCAAATCTATCCTCAGGCAATGACTAGCTGTATGATCCTGGGCAAGTCCCTTAACCCTGTTTGCCTCAGTTTCCTCATCTGTAAAATGAGTTGGAGAAAAAAATGTCAAACCAATCCAGTATCTCTGCCAAGGAAATCCCATGGACAGTGTTGGTAACTCAGCTGAACAACACTCCTTGACACCTCCCCCACAGATTCCTTACAATGGCACTAAAGTACTTACCTTACAATAGCCCAGTGATATACAAGCACCATTCTCTTTTCATGATGAGGAAACTGAGGTTTGAGGTAAAATAACTTGCCTAATGTCACACAGCTTGGAAGTCAGGTGGGATTCAAATGTAGGTCTTCTGACTTCTAGTCCACCCCTCTATAGCTATGGTGGCCTTGCCTTTCTGCAGTAGATCCTCACAAAATACTTTTTCATTGAGTGAGAAAGTGGGAAACTACCACCTCTTTTGACTTAAAGGTGTCTTAAAAATGGCATCATAATTTTAAAGAGCTTAGCACAGTGCCTGGAACATATTAAGTGCTATATAAATGTTAGTTATACTGATGAGGATGATGATAAATACCTCATCGTTTCTTCATTTGCAAAATGTTTTGACAGAAGTTTAAAATCTGATTTTTTTTTAATTTGGCTTTCATCCACCCTGGTTTAAGTAATGTGGTTAGTATTCCAAGTACAGTAATGAAAAAAGTGAGATTCAAGTCTGGCATAATTTGAGGAACATAGTAATTTATTTTTCCATAGCACTTTAAAATGTACAAAGCACTCTACCTTCAATGGTCTTGTTTTATCCTTACAACATTCCTGGGAGGTAGGCACTAAAGATTATTTTTATGCCAATTTTACAGATGGAAAAATTGAGTCTTACAGAGATTGTGACTTACACAAAATTATCAAATAGTCAGAGTCAAGGTTTAAATATGGTTCTTACTTCAAGTCCAATCCAATATCCACTGTGCCATACTGACTCTCTAGTAGAGTTTTTCCATTTTCCATTTTACAGATTAAAAAAATTGAATCTTAGAGAAGCTTCAACATGTCCAGAACTATATAGCTAAACATATTGCTGATGTTGAACAGTCTTTTTTAAAAATAAATTTTATTGAAGTCTTTTGTTTTTACATCACTTATATTTCCCACTGTATCCCACCCTCCACCTCTCCTAGAGATTCATCTTTTCTAATTAAGAATAAAAAGAGGAAGAAATAAATCCAGCAACTGATTGATCAACCCATTGACAAAGTATGACATTATAGTCCCACACCTCTATAAAGAAGGGAGAAATATCTTTTCATATCTCTTCTTTGGGGCAGCAAGGTGGCATAGTGCTTAGAGTGCCAACTCTGGAGTGAGGAAGTCCTGAGTTCAAATCCAGCTTCAGATACTAGCTGTGTGATCCTAGGCAAGTCACATAACCCTGTTTACTTCAGTTTCCTCATCTGTACAATGAGCTGGAGAAGGAAATAACAAACCACTCCAGTATCTTTGCCAAGGAAACCCAAAATGAGGTCACAAAGAGTAGGACATGACGAACTGACTAAACAACCACAAAAACTGGTTACTATAACTCTACAACATTCAGTTCCATTGTTTTATTCTTCTTTCCATTGACATGGTTGTAGTCATTATGTCATTTTCTGAATTCTACTTACTTTACTTTGCAACCTTTCATATAAGTCATCTCATGCTTTTCTGAATTAATCAGTCATTGGTTCTTGAAGCACAATAGTATTCTATCTCATTCATGCACCACAATTTGTGATGGGTGTAGATTTTGTTGCCATTTTCATGGACTGCTACAAATATTTTCCAGTACATGGGGCTCTTCTTTTTGGCACCGACCTCTTTGGGGTATAGGCCAAGCAGTGAAGGACTTGGGTATGGATATTTTAGTCACTCTTTTCACATCATTCCAAATTGCTCTCCAGAATGGTTGGACTGATTCACAGCTCTGCCAACAACACATTAGTGTGCCTATTTTTCCAAGTTACTCCAATATTGAAAATGCCCATCTCCTTATCATCTTTGCCATTTTGCTAGTTGTACAGTGAAATTTCAGGATTGTTTGGTATTTGTTTTATTATTAGTGACTCGGTGAATTCCTACATATGGCTGTTAAATAAACCACAAATCTTTTGAGAACTGTTTGTCTGGATCCTTTGAGCACATACTTATTTTGGAATGGCTTTTGGTTTTGTATATTTCAGAGAGTTGTCTGAATCTCTTAGCTATCACTCATTATGAGATAAGTGACACAAAGATTTTTTCCCCAATGAACCACTTCTCTTTTTTCTTAGTTGCATTAATTTTGTTCAGGTAGAAGCTTTTCAATTTCATGTAATCAAGTTATCTATTTTGTCTTTTTTTTTAATTTGCCCTAGCCTTTATTTGCTTAAGAAATCACCCCTCTAGCCAGAACTGTGTAAGATATAGTATATATAGTCTCCTCACTTTTTTATTGTGTAATCTTAAATATTCTAGTAAAATATCCATTTTGAATTTATTGTAGCATTTAATGTAAGATGAGGGTCTTACTTTTAAATGACTGTTCTTAAAATAAGCATTTGTTTGCAGGTCTTTTAATCTGTAAAACTGAAATCCTAAAATGTAAGAGTTGGAAGGAACCTAGAGATCATTTAGTTTAAATTTTTTGCTCTGTAGATGAAGAAATTAAGACACAGAGAGATGAAATGATTAATTCAACTTTAACATGTAACTCCTGCCTCTCTTTCTCAAGGTCAGTCAGGCTACACCTTCTCTCCCTAGATGATGGTACAAGTATTTCTCTTCTCTATTGCTGCAGCACTTACTACCTGCGTGACCCAGTTTATCTTGGTTTCCTTGTTCATAAAATGAGCTGAAGAAGAAAATGGCAAACCACTCCAGTATCTTTGCCAAGGAAACACCAAATGGGGTTACAAAAAGTCATACACAACTGAAATAAAACTATCAGCATGAATGAACCCCTGTACCACCCTGCTCTCTAGAGGAGCTGGCTCAAACTTAGTTCACCGTGCCTATGGAGCATTAGTCCCACCAAGTTCCCGTGGAGATGCAGCATGACTAATAGATGAATTTTTTCATTGGACTGTGGTCCCAAATATCATTCTTGTACATAACTCCCTGTTCCTTGGCTTATTGACTCTTCTCTACCTACAAAACTGACCTGCACTCCCACTCTCAGATTCCTGTGTCTCCCTCTCCCAACTTAAGATTGAAATTGGACTCAACTCTATGTACTGCAGCTTATCTCTTGGAACCATGAGGACACATTAAGTTGCCCCAGATGCCAATGAAGCAAAGAAGCAACTAGAGTTGACTCAGGCCTTTTTGTAGATATCAAAAGTTCCAGCTCTCTTTTTGCAGTGGCTAAGAATTGGAAATCAAGAGGATGCCCATCAACTGGATGGCAAATGACTAAACAAGCTGTGGTATATGATTGTGATGGAATATTATTGTTATAAGAAATGACAAATAGAATGATTTCATAAAAATTTGAACTTACATGAACTGATGCAAATAGAAGTTAGCAGAACCAGGAGAATGTTGTACACAGTGACAGCAATATTATTCAGTGAAGAATTGTAAATGACAGCTCTTCTCAGCAATACAATGATCCAAGACATTCTCAAAGAACTCAGGATGAAAAATGCTTTCTATTTGAATACAGACTGAAGCATGTTATTTTTCTCTTTCTACTTGAGTCCTTTTGTACAAAATGACCAATATGGAAATGTTTTACATGATTGCATACGTATAACCTATATGGGATTGCTTACTGCCTCAGAGAGGAGAGAGAAAGGAAAGAAGAAGATCTCAAATTTGGAACTCAAAACTTTTAAAAATGTTTAAAAATTGTTTTAACAAGTAATTGGAGAAAAATAAAATATTATCTATAATATATATGTATATAAAAGTTCTAGCTATTAGCCCATTGAGAAAGGCTCATCCCTTTTTCATGTAATCATGTAAGAGCAAAGGCAAATAATTACAGAATGTCCTGCTTGCTCTACAGTTTCTTTAAGACACTTTCTTACATCATCATTCTCGCTAGCAATTCCCTAGTGCTCTTCATGCAGAGTTCTCAATCAGTTGATGGGGGCTGCATATATACCAGACCCCCATTTCACAAGGTTACTTAGGTGGAACAACAAAGGTTCACTAAAAAAAGGAAAATAAAAGAAAGAAAAAATTAAAAAAGACAACTTTATATGAATATGAGAAGGATTTTTTTGGATTCCAGAATTAGCTGTCAGATCATCAACTACTTTAAAAAATGCATAAAATCAATATCAAAAGAAAGGGTAATGATAAAAAATACACTGAATACACATAAGCATTTCAACCTAACCTATTCAAAGAGGCTATCAATGCTTAAAAATAAGAAACGGAAAAAATACACTGAATACACATAAGCATTTCAACCCAACCTATTCAAAGAGGCTATCAGTGCTTAAAAATGAGAAACGGAAAAAATACACTGAATACACATAAGCATTTCAACCCAACCTATTCAAAGAGGCTATCAGTGCTTAAAAATAAGAAACGGAAAAAATACATATATTATACTGATTTTTCACCATTTCCTTCAAAAATAAAACAATTGATTTAAAGAAGTCACTACAAGTAGGAGGCCAAAGGGGGCTAGAAACTGCTTTAACCAAAAAATACTTTCCTTGCCATTGAGAGATAGTGTTTAAGATATGCCCAGTTTTGAAAATAAACTCATTTTGAAATCCCTCAGGGAGGAGGATATTGGAAGATTGCAAAAAATATGTAAAATAGTGAAAACAGTGATGGCAAAAAGTCAGTCTGCTGAAAGCTTAGCTTAAGTCACAACCAAATCACATTGTCCTAAGAGCATTCATAGAGGAATCTGACAAGAGGACAGAATGGAGATCTGTCAGGGCTTCTGTGATGATTTATTTTTGTTTATAGTAGTCGTGGAACCTACCTGCATCAGTCTCTGATGGAATATATTAGGAAATAGAAATGGCACATGAAAATGGAGGTAGAAAGCATAGCAGCACTGAAACCAAGTACTTAGCAAGGAAATGAATCCTGGTGACCCAACCCTGAAAGTAAAGTATCCTATATGGTTCCTTTTACAAGGTACCTCAGAGAGAATAAGATTTGAAAAGGATGGAAAGAATCACGGATGACTCTGCCGTCAGAAAAGGTGGCTGAGAGGCAATCAGTAACCATTAATACATATGCCTACGTTTGCATGAAAATAGTCTACACATATACTGAGAGTATCCTTGATGGAAGTATGAGAAGGGAATGAGGCAGACCCTCACAAACAATTTTCTACAGTCGCACTACTAAACGAAAGATACCAAAAAGACAAGACACTGTTGTGTGAAATATAATGAGGCAGTTAGTGGTGCAGTGGATATAGCACTGGACTTGAAGACCTGAGTCCAAATTCTGATTCCGATACTTACTAGTTGTGAGTCATTACCTCTCACAGCCTCCACTTCTTCATCAGTAAAATGGGAATCACAACAGCACCTACTTCACAGGGTTGTTACAAAGATGGAATGAGACAAAATACTTGAAGTTTTTTGTAAACTTTAAAGTGCTACATATTAATTGTGATTAATTGCTCTTTACAAAAAGCATTTAAACTGATAGAGCAAGACATAGCTTTAAAAGTGATCCTCAAACAAGGAGTCTTTTGCGTATTTTAAAATCATGTAAAGTTCCTTGATATATATGGCCACAAAGATGCAATACAGAGATACAGTAAAAGATGATACAAAGAATTGGCCTATGAGGTATATTTCCTAGACCAGATGTAAAAGGGGTCCCCACCATATAAAATACTATTTTTCTCCCAGAGCCAAATAATAAGCAAGTTGTAAGATGTCTTCATTAAAGGACTTGGCATCGTGTTTAATCAAATGAAATTACCTATGTAAAGGGCTTTACGAACCTAAAAAAGGGTTATATAAATTTTAGCTAGCTATTAAGTCTCTTGGATTGGCACATTAAGTGAGGGAAAAAGTAATGCTGCCTTGCCTAGTGGCTCAAAAGACAAAATGAATTGAGAATTCCACAGGTAGTCCTGGGCCCCAACCAAATGCCACACAACAAAATGTATACGTTTTTAAAACTTTGTTGATTTTCAGCAATAGGAGAGCTTTACCTCCCACCCCCACACCCAAGAAGCTCGGGAATTCTTTTTGATCTTTTCCTTAGCAACAGGAGTTTTTCAGGACAGTGGGCAATTTGGCAGGGGATGAATTTTTAATGTTATGATGCTTTATCACTGAGGCCTCTCTTTAAAAACAAACTGTCGGAACTGTACCCACTTCCCAGCTGAGGAAGATGTCGTTTCAGTATTTTTCAGTTTTGCAGAGTGGGTGACGATCTGTTTGGCTGAATCCTTCACTGGGAGTTTCTTGGGCCGATGAAATTACATCTTTAAAAGTGGGAGTGGCGGGGGGGGGGGTGCACTGGGAGCGGGGAAGGAGGGAGAATATGAATGTTTCCCAGTCTCCAAAGTGTCTTCAGGGCTTCTGAATTTTGAATTACCTCAGCAAACAAAGAAATCCTCAGCACATTGACCTCTTATAAAACACAAAGGAAAGCTACTCTCTGTTAGCATTTTTTAAAGTTATTGGATATACAGCAAATTACCATTAGGTAATAAGCCATGTGGGAAAAGTTTCTATAGTGAGGACAAATAAGATATATGTGCACACATGTAAAATGTTTAATACTCTTTCTTTTATCACAATTTGAACTTTTAGTAAATATATCTTCCTCATTTGACTTTTTTAAAAATCATGTTCAGCTTACTGAACTTTAAAAGCAGACAACTCTGAAATTAGAAAGAGTTCATATAAGATAGAGAAGAATAAGAAACAGTAAGATATACCCGCTGGTGGATTTCAATAAGAAACTTTTAATAAAATCCCAGAGATCTGTATCTCACTGGTGTTTGGAGGACCCATGGCATATTTTATGTCCATATAAGTAATGTAGAACAAGAGGCTGTCTCCTCATATTCATTTAGTAAATAAGTCAGAGTATGTGGAGGCTTTGATCTGCAATTCGGTGGTGAACTAGAGAAAGGAAAAGCCAGAGAACCCGTTGCCAGGCAACAGGGAGCTAGAGGCCGGAACTTGTGGCAACCAAGGAGAGGGTCGGGGTCTGAATGGTCCAGATTTACAAAAGGGAAAGAGAAGGAGCAGTGTACAGATGAATAGAGATCCGGGAAACTATCTTTTGAAAACTAAGCAAAAGAAATTCAAGTAAGGATTCGAGGAACAGGCCACAGGCCCGATTCTGAAGTCCTTACATGAACATAACACTCATTGAACTCCAAAGAGTTCTGCATGTGCTCAGGCACCAAAATTAACCCCTAAAGAGTTTAATTGGACCAAGGAGAAGAAAACAACATGGAATGTGTGTGTATATGTAGGAGTATCCATAGCCCTGTGCGCATACATTTGCACACTCCCTTAATTTAATATAAATATGCTTACAGTATAATTTATAAACACCATTTCTTATGTACGGTAGGAAAAAAGAACTAAGAAGTGAATCTCATTAAGTTTCAAATTCTAAACACACTGAGATCAATGAACACAAGAAAAAGGGTTGCCACTGTTACTCTCAGGCAAATCGCCTTCCTCTTTGAAAAAAATTCGGCTTTAATGCTCATCTCTGAATATTGAGAAGAATAAAATCTTTGGGGCTTATCTGAAGCATTCTGCATCTTACACAAGTTGCTAAAAGGGGTTCTTTTTCTCACCTCTCTTTAGAAGTTACCTAGATTGATAGACAAAAAGTGTTTCTTAAAACAGAGGCGTTACTTAAACCACAAACAACTTGAATTGGAAAAGCTCAAGAGAAGGTGGGGGGGATACCAATCACTTCAAAAGCCTTCCTGAATTGCGTTTGTGTTAAAATATTCTGTCATGAGAGGTTGCTTAGGTATCCCTTTGCATAAGCCAGATTTGAGAATTTCTAAATATTTTCAAAAGCAACATATTCTTTCTCTAGACACAAGTCACACACATGAAACCAAAATTTTGTGAGGTAGAGCACCCCTCCCTGCACAGGCATGTCTACCAATGTTTTTTTCTCTTTCTAATTGCTGTGCTGAGGTTGAACAAAATCTATCTGTCTAGTATTATTTACTCTCTTTTTTTGATTTCTTCTTTCTCATGGTTTCTCCCATTGGATCTAATTCTTTATAATATGACTAATGTGAAAATAGATTTAATATGAATGTATGTGTAGAGCCTATATCAAATTACACCCCATCTTGGGGTACAGGGAGGGGGGGAGATCAAGAGAAAATTTGAAATTCAAAATCTTATGGAAGTGAATGTTGAAAACTAAAAATAAATAAATAAATAAATCTATCTGCCTAGTGGCAAATTGTATTGGTACTATGTAGACAGTTTAATTGTACAAGTAATACACGATAAATTAAATTTGTATTTTAACAAAAATTCAAAACCTAGCTTCTCCTAACTACTATGTATTTACAATGACCAATCTTGACACTGGAAAAAAGATGAGGAAATGTACCACCCACTTTTCATTATAGAGTTAAGGAATTATGGGTGTAGAATATTGCACATGTTGGCAGACAGGAATCATCTCAGTTTGGTTCTAACTGTATTTTTTTCACCTTTGTTACAAAGGTAGGCTCCTTGTGGGAGCAGCAGGAAGTATGATATTTAAAAAGTTACTGGTATGAGAAAAGCATCCAGAAAAGGTTTTTGTTTAATTTTAATAGCAAATCCCCTATTTAAAAATTAAAAAAAGAAGAAATATGGGCTCACATGTAGTCTTCGGTTGAATATCAGCTCTAACACTTACTCTCTGAACCTCCGTGTCTTCATCTATACCATAAGGATACGGTCACAGATTTGTTGAAAACATAGATGTACTGTAGAAATGTGTAATGTTACAAATGTGGGTTGTGACCATTCATTCAACAAATATTTACTGAGCACCTACTATCTGCATGGCCTGACCCTGTGCAAGATACAAAGTGGAATGAATCATTTTCACAAATAGAAATAGTTCAACAAGTTTGAAAGTAGATGCCATGTAACAGGTCAGTCAGTTATTAAACATTTACTAAGTGCCTACTATGTGCCAGTTACTGTGCTAAGAGCTGGAAATATAAAAAGAAGCAAAACTCTGCCCCTGCTTTCAGGGGGCTCACAATCTAATGGCCAAGACAGTACAAACAAGCTCTATAAGGAAAAATGAGAAATAATTTACAGAAGAAAGGCAGTAGAATCAAGAGGGACTAGAAGAGGCTTCCTATAAGTTTAGTTTGGGCTTGAAGGAAGCCATTGAAGCTAGTAAGTGGAGATGAGGAGGGAAAGCATTCTAGGAATGAGAGATAGCCAGAGAAAGTGCCCAGAGCCTAAGGACAAAGATCTCCACGTTCATCGAACAGCCAGGAGGCCAGTGTCACTGAATCAAAGAGTATATGGCAGAGAGTGAGATGTAAGAAAACTGTAAGTTGGGAGTGAGGAGAGAGGGGGAAGATATTTGAAGGGCTCTGAATGCTAAAAAGAGGATTTTATATTTGATCTGGACATAATAGGGAGCCACTGGAGTTTGCTGAGTCAGGGAATGACTTGAGCTTTAGAAAGTCACTTTGGTGACTGCGTGGAGGATGGATTGGAGGTGTGGGAGATTTGAGGTAGGCAGACCCACCAGCAGCTATTTCAATGATCCAGAGCCTGCTCTAGAGTGGTGGAAGTGTCAGAGGAGGGAAAGGAGCATATCCAAGAGATATTGCCAAGGTACGGTCAACAGGTCTTGGCAAAAGATTCAATATGCAGGGTGAGAGACAGTATAAAGTCCAGGATGACTCCTAGGTTCAAGCTTGAGGGACTCAGGAGGACAGTGTTGCTCCCTACAATAACAGGGATGGTTCAGAGAAAAAAATGAGTTCAGTTTTGGACATGTTGAGTTTAAGATGTCTTCTGGACATCCAGTCGAATGTCTGAAAGGCAGTTATAGTGTGACATTAGAAGTTAGCAGAGAGATTGGAATAGGAAAGGTAGACTTGAGAATCATCAGCAAAGATGACCTAAGTCTATGAGAGCCAATGACATACAATAATGCTGCATATACAGACTCTAATAAAAAACAACCATTGAAAGGGATACCTATAAATTTAATTTTATTTATATAAATTTATGTAATTTATAATTATAAAATTATATATTTAAATTTTATAAATTTAATATGTTTTCCCCCAAGTAGTCATTGTTCAAATTGTAAAAACAAAAAAAACAAAAGAAAACAACCAACTACACCTGTTTTAGCCATTTAAGGAACAGAAAAGCAAATGAAGGTTTGTTTTTCAAACCATAGGTTCAAATCCTGCTCCTGATACTGTAACCCTTGACAAGTTTCTTTACCCAAGGGCCTCGGTTTCCCCTGTGAAGTGGTGAACTGGATGACCTGTGAAGGTCCCTCAAGTTCTGAACCTAGGATCCTAGAACCCTAAGTAAGGTTATCTGAGAAGAACAATGAGATATAGTAAAGGAAATGTGGGCTAGCAGGTAGGAGAGCTAAGTTCTCTTCGGACCCTAACTGGATATATGACTTTTGATGAGTCATTTTCATCTCTCTTTACTTGCATTTCTTTATCTAAAAATGAGGGTGTTTGACTTAAGTACCTCCTAGCTCTTTGGCTCTAAACAATGTATACACATACACACAAACGTACAAAAACTTTGTAATAGAGGAAAAACTGGGGGGGGGGGGTAGAAAAAGCAGGAAAGAATATTCATTGTCAAAACTGAGGCCCGGATATGACGGTCATGCCAGATCAGGGAAGGCTGCTAGACACCTTACAGATCTTCCTTGTCTGGGTAAGTGGTCAGGAAAAATCCAATTATTTGGAGGTGTGGGCAAGTGGGCAAACATGGCAGCACATAAATCTGGTAGCAGGCAGTAGGAAACACAAGTAAGGCAATGCCCGATAGCAGATACCCACCCAAGGTGATCAAAGTCCAATGATAGGACTATAATCTCTGGAAGGACTAGGGACTAAGGTGTGACATTACGAACCAGGAGTCTGTCTCTGGTGTGTATGGATAATAGAGGGTGGTTATAGTGCCCCAAAGCTTATTACCCTAGGGACTCACTGGTGAAGGGATTAGATGTTGAGTAAGGGAGCTAGAGACAATGCACTTTTCTTCCTCTGAACTGGGAGAATATTTCCTTTTGGAGAGCATACAACCTAGCTAACCTAGTCTGTTGGCTGTATGTGGCAAATTGACCTGGGTAGGTGCTGTTAAGAAGGGAGACCATGGGGACAAGAAACCATAGGAATTATTATAGTAGCACCTTAAAATATGACAGCTCACAAAAGTAGCTCAAGTCAAAAATGAAAATATTTGGGATGATTCAAACGCTAATTTCCCAATTTCTCTTCCTCTCAAATGAATAGGAATGCTAAATTCCTGATAAAATAATGTTTTAACTCATGGAAGTGAATGTTGAAAACTAAAAATAAATTAGTTAATAAAGAAAAAAATAATATTTTAATATTAGATTTGAAAGTCTACTGACAGGCTTTAGAGAGATGATTCCATAAATATTTATTGAGTACCCATGATTACCGTTGTGATAAGCATTGAAAGGTATAGAAAAATGAAACACAAGACCTCTTTGCCTTTAAGGAAATTAAAATCTCATAGGAGATACTAAAAATGTGTGTTGTGTGTCCACATCTAAGCTTTAATACCTTAAAACAGCACTAAAACTTTGGGGATACCTCATATATATATATATATATATATATATATGTATATGTATATATATGTATATGTATATATATGTATGTATGTGTAGATACATGTATGAAAATATATACATTTATGCCCATATACTATATATTCAGATATGCTCATTAGAGAATATTATAAGATGTATGAATAAGTGCCATAGCGACTGATACAAATAATAAATTTTATAGAGCTTCAGGAAAGATTGAGAACAACGTATAACAGAAAAGTTTGGGGAAAAGTTCATGGAGAAGATTGCTCTTGAACTGGTTCTTGAAGAATGGATAGGAAATTGGAAAAGTAAAAAGATAAAGAAGGTTCTAAGACTAGATAACAACATAGACAAAGGTAGGGAGGTGATAACGAGCAAGATGGATTAGAGGAAAATAAGGCAACTCGTTTGCTTAGGATAGGAAGTTTGTATTAGAGGGTGAATGAACTAGTTCTACAAGAAGGTAAACCCTTCCCTGGAAGGACTAGACAGTCACTCCTGTAGCATTATTTAAGGAGCATATAGAGGCTCATCAGCACCCAAAATGTCTTTCTCACTGGCCAGAATTCCATATTGGTTTTCAATCTTTCAGGGCAAAGAACATTAAAGCCACTGTGGCTTTAGCAGAAATTAGTCATCAGATTAGCTAGTTCATAACCTATGAAGGCATCAGGAATGGCATCCAAGATTGGTAGGTGTGGAGGGAGGCACAGCTTAGGATCATAGAAAACTGTGGGAAGACCAGGAAAATGCCACAACAGGGATCCCTGAGCATTCAATGGGGCACGAGGAAATTGGCATAAGGGGATAGAGGGTTAAAATGGAGAAGCGAGTTCCAGAAAGGATGGAGAGAACACTGAGGGAAAAAAGAATCTCGCTTGCCTTATAGTTTTGCCCAAGGGTAAATCCTATATGGTCATATTTTCCACGAATCATGTTTATATCACAAATAGAAGCTTCGTTAGGGCATGGAATTCAATACAACATAACAAATTGAACTTGGACTCTGTCCAAGCAAAAAGACTTTGTTATCAGGAGTGTCTCATTATAATGTAGTACAGTTGTACGACCCTCAAGACTATATTATTGCAGGGTTCCCGTGGAACAAGGCAGGATCAACCACTTCAGGGTGGGCGTTGTGGAGGGTGAGCGAAATATACATTTCTCCTCAACATTGTTTTCATGGTGCATTTTCTCTTTGCTAGCTAAAGAGGCATGGTTAATGGACAAATGTGGAGTTCACAAGTAACAAGAATGTCTTTGACAAGCTTGATTATGAAGCTTTAAAATATAGTAATAAGCTTTGTCCAGGATTAATAGAATATAGAGAATTGTCTCAGACCCATAATACATTCCAAATTTGAAAGGCTTTTGGTAGAATCAACTCTAGGAGAAATTCCTATTCAAGAGGAAATCCTGACTTCCAAATATATGTACAAAAATATTCTACCATATCTAATTTTATTATATTAATAAGACTTAGGGGTCTTTTTTGAGTTTATCTAGGCATTAATACAAATCCCAATCCATCTGTGCCTTCTTATCTTGTATGATTCTTGCCAATGTTCCCTAAGAGAAGCTCTGCCTGATACGTTGGAGACCTTCTTTAGGATCTTTTAACATTTGGTAATTACTAGTGTAACCCTTAGACCATCCATACCATCTCCATTCCCATGACCAGCCCACCTCCTTTTCCAGTCATACATTTCCTGCATGGTAGTCTTAATACTGCCTCTTGATATGGGTCATTGTTGGTAATATTAATAGTCCACCATATGTCCTTCCACTGCCCTTTGAGCCAACTACAATTTTGATTTTTTAACCATAGAGTATTCTATGCTTTTAACTCTTTCCCAACAGGAGATATTGTTACAGGTTGGTCACTAGGCGATAAATTTATTGCCCAAGATAACCTGTTGAAAAATATTTTTCTTTCAAATTCTATACTCCAAAAATAGTGAGAGTGTTCATTAATTTTAATGCAATAAATATTCTTGAAGCATATGCCAGTTACTTTGCTAGGCTTTGAGGTTACAAAAATGAAAATGAATAGTTCCTTCCTTTAAGAGGCTTCCATCAGATGTCAACTAACACCTCACATGTGTTTTATTTAAAGATAGTCTCCAAATGAATACAAGACCTGGATAGAAAAGATCTTACAGTAAACAAATTAGAGAAACATAGAAAAATTACCTATCATATTTATGAATAGGAGGAAAGTTCATGGTCAAACAAGAGAGACAGAGAATTAAAGGAGATAAAATGGATAATTTTGTTTATATAAAATAAAAAAGTTTTGCACAAGGAAATCCAACTTTGCCAGGAGACAGAAGGAAAAATGAATCCAAAGTGGTGATAGCTAGGTAGTGTAGTGGATAGAGTACTAGGCCGACTCATCTTCCTGAGTTCACATCTGGCCTCAGACATTTACCAACTGTGTGACCCTGGGTGAGTCTTAACTTTGTATGCCTCAGTTTCCTCGCCTGTAAAATTATCTGGAGGAAGAAGTGACAAATCACACCATTATCTTTGCCAAGAAAATTACAAAATTCGTGAAGAGTCAGACGCAAATCAACAACGACATTATCATTTATGGAAAATTCCATTTATTCATTCTGGTGTTTTTAGTAGGTGAGTGTTTTATTTCATCAAAACCTTTTTCTGCGTCTATTGAGATAATCATAGGATTTTTGTTATTTTGTTATTGATATGGCCAACTATGTTGATAGTTTTCCTAATATTGAACCATCCCTGCTTTCTGGGTATAAATCCCACCTGACTATAATGTGTGATTTTTGTGATATATTGCTGAAATCTCTTTGCTGGTATTTTATTTAAATTTGCGCATCAATATTCATTAGGAAAATTGGTTTTCTGTTTTTGCTCTTGTTGTTTCAGGTGTCATCACTACATTTAACTTATAAAAGAATTTAGAAATACTCTTTTTTAACTATCTTTCCAAATGGCTTATATAATATTGTGATCAATTGTCTTTAAATGCTTGGTAGAATTCACTTCTGAATCCATCTGATCATGGGGCTTTTTTCTTTGGGAGTTCATGGATGGCTTGTTCCATTTCTTTTTCTAAGAGAGGGTTATTTATTTTATTTCCTCTTCTGTTATTCTGAACAACTTATATTTTTTGTAGATATTCATCCATTTCACTTAGATTGTCAGATTTATTGGCACATAATTGGACAAAATGGCTCCTAATAATGGCTTTAATTTCATCTTCATTGGTGGTGCATTCACTTTTCATTTTTGATATTGGTAATTTGGTTTTCCTCTTTCTTTTTAAAAAAAATCCAATTAACCAGTGGTTTATCTATTTTGTTGGTTTTTTATAAACCACTTCCTACTTTTATTTATTAGTTCAATGGTTTTCTTATTTTCCATTTTATTAACCTTTCCTTTGATTTTCAGGATGTCCAATTTGGCGTTTAATTGGGAATTTTTAATTTGTTCGTCTGCTAGGTATTTTAAAAATCATATGTCTAATTCATTGACATATTCTTTTTCTGTTTTATTGACACAAATGTTTAGAGATATAAATTTTCCTCCAAGTACTGCTTTGACTGTACTTTTGGTATGTTGTCTCATTGTTGTCATTCTCTTTAATAAACTTATTGTTTCTATGATTTGTTCTTTAACTTACTTATTCTTTAGAATTAGATTATTTAGTTTCCAATTAATTTTTAATCTATGTATCCATGGCCCTTTATTGAATGTAATTTTTAATTGCATTATGACCTGAGAAGAATGCATTTATTATTTTTGCTTTTCTGTATTTGTTTGTAAGGTTTTTATGCCCTACTACATGGTCATTTTTTGTGAAAGTGTCATGTACAGTTGAAAAAACAGTATGTTCCTTTCTTTTTCCATTCAATTTTTTCCACAGGTCTATCATATCTAATTTTTTTTTCATCTCCTCAACTTCTAGCATACTCAATTTCTGGGAGCATTTTTGGATAATCACCTAAAGGCTACTTAATCTGGTTTATGGATCATAATCATCCTTCATTTTATGAAAAAGATGTTTGCCCATCAGTTTTCTAAGTGTTAAATTCTATTTTCCCACAGAATGTTATTATAAAATTGAACCTGTCTTCCAAAAAAAGTTTACCTCTAGGATATAATAAAATCTTATTTTTAAAATTGCAAATATTTTTAAAATCAGGTATTAGAGTTAATATAAACATGAGAGTGGATCTCTAACTCTGTTAGCTTAGGAAATACCCAGGTGAGGAAGTTCCCCACAAGTTAAGGTCAGCACCTTCCCTGAAATTTATAACCTCAGGAATTACCCAGAGCAATCATAGGTCAAGTGATTTACCCAGGTTCACACAGCTAGTATGTGTAAAAGGCTGGACTAGAATCTAGCCCTTCCTGGTTTCAAGGCTGGCTCTTGATTCACCAGGCCATATTACCATTCTCATAGATCAAATGTTCTGCTAACAAATTTAATAATAACTATGATAAAAACCAATGAAGTTCATCCAATTTTTACCCTTTTACTTTAAATCCAGTATGTAGCTTAGGTAAAAACCAAGAGAAACTTGTCAAGTGTGGCTAATTAGTCAATAAATATTTATTAAGCACCTACTATGTGCCAAGCATTGTACTAAACACTGGTGATCGAAATAAGAATCTCACAGTCTAATTGGAGAAGAAAATACATAAAAATAAGTTGAAAATTGGAGGATGAGGAGGGGAAGAGAGGATATTTGGCTCAGAGGTGTGATAAAGTCCAGAGGGACTGCAGCCAGGTGAGAAATTAAGAGCTGCCTGGCCTGGGCAGCCTCCTTAAATGGAGAATTTGGGAGGAGCTCTCTGGTGTCACTTGAAACTGTAGCTCAGGTAAATTCTAAGAAAAGTCAGTTGCCAAGTGTTGCTAAGGGAAATCAACTAGGAGAGCTGTTCACTAGCAAGTCCTGTAGAGATTTAGGAAAGAAAGGCGAGGAGTGTTTTACTTTAATCTTACAAGGAAAGAAAAATAAAGATTTTCTTAAAAGATCCGAAAAACTTCCCATGGAAAGCTAGATGAAGTATGTCATGGTTCTGAATAATCTGCCTTAATCTGATTTTTTTCCTCCATAGCATAGGGGAAAGTAGAAATACCTACAGTACCTACCTTGTAATGTTGTGATGAGGCTTAGGTAAGATAATGTATGGCATCTATTATCAGCAATAGTATCACAAGCTTTTAGATTAGGAGAATGGTAAAGGAAATATAGATTATGATTGGAGGAGGAAAGGCAGAAAGATCACTTTGAGTCATCTCAAGTTGGCTGGATCAGAAGTAAATTCACAGCTGGACACCAAGTCAGCCCAGAGAACCATTCCACATTCAAGACTCTTCAGAATCTTGTCCCCTTCTTCCTTCTAAGCTTCTTACACTTTACTTTCCACCACACAGTCTTTGAATCAGCGACACTGGGCTTCCTGTCTGTTCTGTGAACACCAAATTCCATCTCTCAGCTCTTGCATTATCTATGCCTGGAATGGAATGCTGCTCCACTCCGCCTGTGGACCTCCCTGGCTTCCTATAAATCCCAACTAAAATCCCATCTTTTCCTGGAGACCTTTCCCAACTTCTCTTAATTATTTCCCATTTATCCTATATCCTTGTTTTACACACACACACACACACACACACACACATATGCACACACACAGAGGTTTGCTTTGCATATATTTGTTGTGCATGTTGCCTTCTTCATTCAGTTGTATGCTCCTTCGGGCATTACTGTCTTTTGGTTCTTTTTGTATTCCCTTTGCTTGGCACAGTGTGTAGCACATAGTAGGTGCTTAATAAATGTTTATTGATTGATAATCTCATGCTTGGAACCATTCTGATAGTTTTCTATCTGGTTTTCTTGTCTCTAGCCTATTTCTACTCCCGTCCATCTTGAACATAACCACCAGAACAATTCTTCTACAGCATCGCTCTGCTCCAACTCACCCTCAATTGACTAGAACCCTTGTCCAATTTCCTTAATTTTTGTCATGGTAGGTCCATAGTGTATCAAATTCGAGATCATAGAAACAGAGTAGAAAGCCGGGACCAGGCAGAGCAGGAAAGAAAAAGTATTGTCTAGGCATGAGAACTGTTTAGGTCTAGGATGAGTCCAGGATACAGCAGTCAAACTCATCAGACTATGAGCAGTTAGGTACAGGAGAGGGGGCAAAGCAGTGTATCCTGAATGAGAAATGCTATCAGATATCAAAGAGTACATAGGTGCTTATTTTCACAGCACAATGGGTCAGAAACTAGGTAGTAGTCAGGAACCAGGGGAACAGGTAATGCAGGTCACAACAAGGCAGTGGGAAGCAGGTGGACATACCTGTCACTGGTTGAGGGTTTGGCAAGTCCTTGGTAAGCTTCTCTGGTCCTGCTTAGATTGTGCCCTTTGCCTCATATGCTGCTGTAGGTGGATTGTCATTACTTGTTAGGATTACAGAGTTGGCAACCTAGGCTCAGGCCTGAGGACTGGAAAATTTTGGGTGTTTGCTACATTTCACACATATTACATATAATCAGTGAGAACTGTCTCCATTAAAGTCCTATTCTAATTCCTTGTCATGGAATGGAATGGACCCTGAATTAGCCAAGGCTACACTAGCAAACCACATATTTTGACGGGGTCTTCCAACTTACAAGGTTTGAATAAGAATCAAGGAACGAACTCTCAATCTGCTAGTAAGGCTCCACCTAGTTAAGTTCAGAAGAGTTCCTCACCAGGCAATCAACCACTAGATAATGAATTTGAGGGGTCACAGAAACTCACTAAGAGAAAGGAATATTTGACATCCACATGGGTGGGACGAACAACCATAGATTGAAACAGAGAACATTTACTGTCTCTATAGAACTTTTATTAGGTCCTATAAACTTTAAAAAATAAAACTTTTGTTTAAATAAAAATAGAGGGACTGGATCTGTGAACCCATTAGTATGGGGAGCTTCCAGAAAAGGAAATTCCCTCTATTCAGGAAAATCTACTGTATCTTGGTCTTAAAGAGTTGTCTATAGCACTGAAAAGTTAACTCATTTGTCCTGAGCACACAAACTGTATATGTGACTAGGCTATCAACTCATGTCTTCATGACTCCCATGCCAACTCTCTGTCCACTCTATCACCCTGCCTGTCACCCAAAACTGTTTGTTGGCCTTGTTGATATAATCCAACCAATACCAAAATGGAGAACAAAGGAAAAGAAAGCAAAACAAGCCATACTATCTCTTATTGCTTAAAATAACTTTATTTGATCTATTCTGTGTCATACATTTACATGCACAGCTAAGTCATGGATGTTTTTAAAGTCATTTCCAATGTCTTCAAATGTCCTGATCAGCTTTTCCTTTGATGTGAGATATCTATATTTTATCTCTTTTCAATCTATGTTGAATGTTTTTACATGTGTTTCTTAAGACTCCTTATATGTATCCATAAGAAACCAGGGTGGTTTTTAGGTAGGCTAATTGCCCATCAGCAAAAATGGATGATTTAGAATCTCCCTCTAGAGAGGTAGGATGGGTAGATAGACTTTGGAATAAGAAGGTTGGGGTCCATGCCCCATTTCAACTCTTTACTGTCTTGCATGACCATAGATTTTATCCCTTCTGGACCTCAGTTTTTTCATTTGTAAAATGGATGGACCAGATAATTTTTAAAGAGACTTCTAGCTTTAAATCCTATGAAAAGAACAGAATCTCAGCCATTTCTGAGCAAGGAATAAATAATTAATTCTCTCTGGATTGTTTTCCTTATCTGTAAAACTAGGTAATTGAATTAGATGACCTGAAAGGTTTCTTTTAGCTTCAGAATCCTAGCTAGCCACTGGACTTGGAGGACTCTGGAGTGAAGCCACACAAGTCAAGACATCACTCTTGTAATGTCATCGGTGGGTCCTCTTTGAAGACGAAGGCCGAACAACAACAATCTCACTCAGTTCTAGAGCTTTAAGAACGAGAGAAAAATTCTGTTTTGCCTCAATAGTCCTCTTGCTTGAAACAGTCGGATGGCAAAGAGTAAACAGGGTAGCAACCACTTTTCCCAGTTTGGATTGGTTTCCCTCCCTCCACCCCTCAGCAGTAGAAAAGCAGAAGCACTATTTGTCCCCCAGAGTGGGTGAAAATTGCCCAGTTTGAAAAAGCACTAAACAGCTAGTGAATGAATAGCTAATAAGCAATTCTTGGCTAAAGTCAAATCTGCCTTAGGGTCTCCAGACTCCAGGCATGTGTCCTTGAAGCCGTTAGCTACAGGAGTTATGTTACTTAACAGCTGCACAGAGATGCCATTAGTGCTGGAAGAAGACAACCAGAAGGACTCTCTGAAATCCTAACCTACAGATGCTGATAACTGTAAATCATAACATTACTTTGGGTGAACACTAGATAATTTATAGGGTGAGTCTAGAGAGTAAAGCTCTTGAGCTATTTGCCTTTTTTAAAATGTCTTCTGCTGAATGATTTTGCATTATTGCATTATTGTAACTGCTAAGCAGGTTTTTTTTTTTAATTAACCGGTCAAGAAATTACTTTATAATCCTAGATGGATATTCCTGAACCTCTCCTCAGCAGTCACTTGCCAAAGGGAGCAAGGCTTCCAAACCATAAGCTACCAAGGATGAGTGCCATCTAGTGGCTAATCTAATCAAGGATTAATAGTCTGACCTTAATGCTATGAGTCATACAGGATGTACCTAAGTCATGGATGTGTGTCTGCAAAGTGACAGCAATACGCCCCATTTGGACTTCAGAACAGCTGGCTTCCTCTTTTGAAAGGGCATGAAGCCAAACTTTCCCTCTAGACCAGGTCTCTTCCTTTGAGCTGGAGTCTGAAGCTAGGGTCTCTCTTTCTGGGTATGGTTTCTCTTGGGCTGTTCTTATCATAGAGATTTGTAAGGACATCATTCTGCTTTAGCCAATTTGGAATTAAACTTTTTATGTTGAAAGTGGGTGGATAACTTAGAAAATTGCTTTTTGAGAGAACTGGAATTATTTGGAAACAAAAAGTACTGCACCTGGAGTTTCCCTGGCATAGGAAGATCTAGGGTGAAGAAGTTCCTTCCAACAGAGCAGATTTTTGCCTTCTCTGTAACTTTCATATAGAGTTACCTAGGCCAATGGAAGATTAAGTGATTTGCTTAGGAGTTACACAGCTGGCATGTGTCAGAGGTAGGACCTAGATCTTCTAGGCTTCAAGATTATACAGAACTAGAACATACTATCTACAAAATTAACTACTTAATATTTATAGGCAAAGAGAACTCTTCATATTAAGTAATCACTTAGAACAGGTGACACAAGGCATTATCAACAAAAAAAAAATCATAAAAAGAAGTTAATTTTTGCCTTGGGCAAGGAGTCTCTTAAACATTTCCTGTGTGCATAGGTACCTATCCCCGCATCTAACAGCTTAGGGCATATAGGTAACCCACATCAGAGAAATGTCAGATGGAGAGATCAGGCTGACTAGACATTAAGTCAAATTACTAGGGCAATAAAATACAACAATAGAACTTTATTCCATGATACTGGAAGAATTGATCATTGGGACCGCTCTGCCATCAATGATTTTTGAAAAATTATTAAAATGTCCTAATTTTTTTCAGTAGAGAAAATCAAGTCCTGAAACTATAGACCTGTGACCTTGATTTTGATGACTGTCAAAATTTGAGAAGAAATTTTCAAAGAAATGATTTATGAGCATTTTTAAGCCATGATCACTAAGAACTAGCATGGTATCATCAAAAACAAGTCATGCCATAATAATGCCATTTCTTTTGCTAGTGTGACTGCTAGACTATATAGGGGAAGGCTATAGATATAACAAACCTGAATTTCAACGTGGCATTGGACAATTCCTCTCATGCAATCCTTGCAGACAAGATTGGGAGATGGGAGTTCCATAACAGTAGAGTTTGGTAGCTTTAGAACTAGTTGAGAAATCAGTGTAATCCAAAGTGTAGTCATCTGAACTTGGACAAAGGTCATTAGTGAAGTGCTTAGAGTACTGTGCTGTTCAATATTTTTACCACCGACTCAGATGAGTCAATGGTATGCTTTTAATGTTTCCAAACGACACAAAACCAAATGGTATAATTAATCAGTTAGAAGAGAGAGTCAGAGTCCAAAAAGATTTAGAACAATGAAGTGGATCTAAGACTAAATTTCATGAGAATAAATGAAAAGTCTTTTACTTTAGATAAAAAAGCCCAACTGAATAAGTATAGGATAGGGCTGGCATGGATGAACAACATTTCTTATGAAAGACATCTAGGGTTTTTAATGTATTGAAAACTGAACATGTCCATAGAATGAATAAGAAAGCCCCAAACGTAATGCCATTGGGCTGCATTGAAAGGCATACCACCCAGAACAAGAGAGATAGTGGTCTGGCTATACTCTGCCCCAGACTAAAACTGGAGGAGGATTATGTTTAGTTCTAAGAACCAAGAATGTTGACAAACTAGAAGATTGCATTAAGAAGAGGGGAACCCAGATAGTGAGAGACCTAAATCTTTTGAATGAGCATCACTTGAAGGAATCAGGGTTGTGCAACCTGCTGAAAAGAAGACTTAAAGGAAGTATAGCAGCTATTTTCAAAGGAAGAGGGTCTTGTCTCCTTAGCCTGGAGACGGCAAAATGTGGTGCAAGGATGGAAGGTCCAAGACCCCTGAAATTCAGGGGCCTGAACAACTTAGAAGTGAAAGACTAACTTCAGGGAATAGACTCCAGCCTCCTCCACTCTCCATCTGCTGGTCTGCTTGAGTTTAGCTCAACAGAGCAAGATGCCCCAGTGCAGGTTCCCCCATCCCCAACCTTTGCCCCCAATGCCCCCTCCCACCTTCCTTTTGTATATTAAAAGTTCCCTAAAGGCAAGTATTATCTCTTTTTCTTATTTTGTATCCCCAGAGTTTAGCACAGCACTTAGCACATAATAGGTTCTTTAAAATGGTTATTGAATTGAGCTATTAAATTAGCTGAGAAATATTTAACAAAATAAAATAAAATACAATAAAACTCAGATAACATATTTTACAACTGTCAATATGTAACTGGCAAGGATCTTTACATATAATTTATTACTTTTTGTTGTTTAGTTGTGTCTGACTATGTGACCCCATTTGAGGTTTTCTTGGCAAAGATATCGGAGTAGTTTGTCATTTCCTTCTTCAGCTCATTTTGCAGATGAGGAAACTGAGGTAAATAGGGTTAAATGACCTGCCTGGGGTCACATAGTAAGAGCTGAGGCCAGATTTGAGCTCAGGGAGATGTCTTCCTGACTGGAGGCCTGGCACTCCATCTATGCACTATGCCACCTAGCTGCTCTATGTACAAAGTAGTGGCTTCATTTCTCCTTGAATTTGTCACTATTACTGCTCTAGCTCATTGAATCCAGGAAGAGAAGAAACAGTTGTGGAATGAACTTTGTTGTTATTATTAATAATAGTAGCTAGCATTAACTATAGTGTCTACCATGTACCGGGCACTGCGTTGGCTGCTTTCTAAATAGATTTCATTTGATCCCCCCAACAACCCAAGAGGTAGGTGAGGAAACTAAGTAAGGAGACTGAGGTAAACAGAGGTTAAATTACTTATCTAAGGTTGTACATCTAGGAAGTGTCTGAGGCTGCATTTGAACTCAGGTCTTCATGATTCTATGCTAAGTGCTCTATCCACTGGGCAACCTAGCTACCATGTATTGGTAGTATTAGTAATACAAGGCATATTCCCAGTGGACACATATGAAATAATTTCCCTGAGAGAATTAAAAACTGAATCATGACATAGTGGCTCATACAAGATCACAGAAGTTTGTGGATGAGCTGGAAAGAGACACTTAAAAATATTCATCATCCCTCCTCCCACCATATAACTGGGCAGCCAACATTCCTACCTTCTCTTGTAGATGGAACTTAGGATTTGGAATTAGTAAGATCTGGGTTCAAACCCTGGCTTAGACACTTTCCAGCTGGGTAACTTTGAGCAAGTCACTTAACCTCTCTCAATTTATTTCCTCAGCTTCCTCTCGGTAAGATGGGGGACTGGGCTCAGTAGTCTCTTTCAGCCTTAAATTCATGATCCTACAATTTTTTTTTTTGTGGAAGCACAGTCTATTCTTAATAACTGTACATGCCCAAGATCTCAGGTTGTTCTTTAGAAGTCTACAGTCAGTGGGAGCATTATCTATAGCCCTCCTCTGGAGCTTCCTAAAGGTAAAGGGTGCCACCTGATGCAGTTTAAGTGGAACCTTTGGTGGTAGTGGTGGTGGTGGTGGTGGTGATATCGATACCAGGGGCCTAGACAGATCTCAAGCTGCCAGTGAAAGTGTAGTTTTATTTTAGCCCTGTTTCAATTCACAGGGTGCTATTAATTCTTCCAGCAGGTTGGAATGGAACTACAAAGATTGCCACTCATGCTCTTTTCCAGTGTAATGCTTGCTTTGACCTTCTCTCTGACCAGCTGGTGATGAGATTAAATGTAAACAGACGATTCCAGGAAATACAGGATCATAGTAGGACTGGAAGAGAAGGGTCACTAAGTCTGATCACATTTTACAAAAAAAACCAACCCTGAAATACAGAGAGGTAAAGTGATTTTCCTAGCGTCACAGAGTAAGTATCTGAGGCGGAATCTGAACCTAGATGTTGCTGACTCCAACTCCAGTGCCCTATTCACTATACCAGTTCCCTACACAATCAGAACCACTGCAAGTCCAGATGGTCAAGTGTCTTTTGAATTGGTTGGGATCATTTAACCTCTAAAATGAAGAGACTGAATTAAATTACCTTTAAGCTCTCTCTCTCTGTCTCTGTCTATCTCTGTCCCTCTCTCTGTGTCCCTCTCTCTCTGTCTCTCTGTCTCTCTCTCTGTCTTTCTGTCTCTCTCTCTCTGTCTCTTTGTATCTCTCTATGTCTCTGTCTCTCTCTCTTTCTCTGTCTCTTTCTCTCTGTCTCTCTCTCTCTCTCTGTCTCTCTCTGTCTTTCTCTCTCTGTCCCTCTCTCTCTGTCTCTGTCTCTCTCTCTGTGTCCCTCTCTCTCTGTCTGTCTCTCTCTCTCTCTGTCTGTTTGTCTCTCTCTCTCTGTCTCTTTCTCTCTGTCTCTCTCTCTCTCTCTGTCTCTCTCTCTCTATGTCTCTCTCTGTTTCTGTCTCTCTGTCCCTCTCTCTCTGTCTGTCTCTCTCTCTCTCTCTCTCTGTCTCTCTATCTCTGTCTCTCTCTCTTTCTCTGTCTCTTTCTCTCTCTCCTCTCTTCCAAAGCCTATTGCCATGGGACTTTCTCCTTGTTGTTGGAGATGAAGGTCCTGTCCTGTGTGAGGGCCACGGCAACATTGATGGGAATGGGAAAGTGCCTTTTCCAGTACTCTTTGGAACTCTTCTAGCCTCATGTCTTCTTTGAGACTAACTTTTCAAACATCAGGTTGCTTCAGGAGTTTCTAGCTTCCAGCTTCAAGTAAAGAAAATGGAAGACACCCACCTCATTTCAGACTGCTGAAGGGAATGACTCTGGGAAGACATGAGAGGAGTTTGTAGTCTCCACCACATCCCTATCACCAACCTGCTACGCTAGAAACCTCAGAAATCTTCCCCTTGGGTGAAATCCAGGACCTCTCTGTTAGTTGGACTGTGTTATCTCACTCCCAATAAGAGAGCTCCTTCATACTGTATTGTTTCGTATGCATTCTTCTATGTATACCTTCTCTAATTTGTTTACTATGATTTGGATAAATCGATTTCTTTGCTATTCGTTATGTATGTTCATTGTGGAACTGCTATTTGGTGGGGAAAGGGTCAAGCCTTAGACATAAACTTGGGGGGATCTCCCTTCCCCCTTATAATAATTGCACAGTAATCAGAAGTTAGAATGAACCTGATCATATCTAGACTAATAATATTTTAGATTAATTCTTGTCCAGTACTCCATCTCTCTGAGGAGAACAGAGAAGCCATCAGCCCCTACTACCTGCTTCCCCTCTTGGAAGGAATGAAAGAGGGAGAAGATGCTAGAAATATCTATTTTGCCACCCTTCGAGTAGCATAATGACACCCCCAGGTAGGAGACAGCCCTCGCCACAGGTGGGTCTCTCTCTACAGTTGGGCCTCTCTCATTATACATATATTTCAAAGATTCTAAAAGAGTAAAGATGATATTTTCTTGTTTAAATCCCTGAAAGATACTGAGAAGATGCTAGCAATCTGCACCCTCTTTTGATTTTTGCTTCTCAACAAAATCTTCATAAGAATGATCTCTGCATGAGAAAGGAACAGGGTGATTTTTCTATAGTACATCAGCACAGATTTATTGATTAAGCAGAATACAGAAACACATGACACTGATGTGATTATTGTTTATTGATGTTAAGAAAACATTTGATTCAGTAGTATAAGATAGAACCATGAAGAACCTCCTCAGATATGATGTCTCTCACAACCATATTCAAATTTATTTTGACTCCAAGGCAGATATGTCTTTGTTCAACAATGTGCTCAGCAAGCCCATCAAGAGACGTGCTAGGAAAAGATGCTTCTCATGTTTTCCAGAGTCATGAAAGATGCTCTTTCTTTTAGACTTTTTGCAGGATCATCCATTCATAGTGAGGTACTCTAAAAGTTCCCATTTGCAGACAGCATTATTCTCATTTCATCCATCCCTAGAATGCAACAAAGTTTCCTCAGCAAGAAAAATAGGAATGGGAAAGATATTGGCCCAACCATTGACACTGGAAAGACAAAGTGGATTAAAAATACATATTGCCCTAATTGTGATGTGCAACTGGATGAGCAGCCTACCAAATTATTCTTCCAATATATTTACTTGAATAAGCACTGCGAATGGATAACGATCTAGACTTAGAACCAAATAAAAGACGGAGAGTGAACTACATCACATTTGGGAACCTAAAAGAAGTAATTACAAAAACCATTTGGCACTGGTTAAAAAATAGGAAAGTCAATCAGTGGAACAGATTAGCTATACATAAATAAATGCAGTGGCAAAGTTTTCAATAAATCCAAAGACCTAGACTACTGGGGTAAGGACTTACTATATGACAAAAACTTCTGGGAAAACTGGAAAATAATCTGGCAGAAATTTAGTTTAGACCAGTATCTCATACTATATACCAAGATAAGTACCAAGTAACTATATGGGTCAGCTATAAAAGGTCACCTCATAAACTATGTCTATGGAAACTCTTCATGACCAAATGAAGGATAAAGGGGATCATAGAACATAAAAAGGGAAATCTTGAGTACATACAAGTAAAACAGACAAAACCAATTTAGAGGGGCAAAAAGGTATTTGGGAAGAAAAAAATCTTCACAGTAAGTTTCTTTGATATCCATTATGTGTAAAGTCTGATATCCAAGTTGTAGATGGAGTTAATTCAAATGTATAAGGACAAGAGTTTCTCTCTAATAGATAGTTAAAGTAAATGAACAGGTCAAAGGAAGAAATTCAAGTTATCAAGAGCTACATGAAAAAAGGACTTCAAAGTCACTAATAATTTGAGAAATGAAAATTAAAACAACTCTGTATTTCCACCTCATACCCACTGGATTGTCAAGGACAATAAAAAAGAAAAAATGATCATTGCTGCAGAAGCAATGGGAAAACAGAGACCCTAAAGTACTGTTGGTGGAGTCGAGCTAGAATTGGTCTAGTTATCCTAGGAAACAATTTGAAACTAAGCCACAAAATTAGTTAATTGTGCATACCTCTTAATCCAGAGATACCAAAGAGATCAAAGAAAGAGAAAAAGGTCCCATATGTACCCAATATTTTTTGTAGCTCTATTTTGTTATTTAAAAAAACCGGTAACAAGAGAGGGGATGGTGCTCAGCGAGTAGGGATTGGTTGAACAAACTGAGGTACATTAATACAATGGAATATTATCATGCTGTAAAAAAGATGAAAGAGACAGAGTCAGACAAACATGGTAAGACTTGTAGGAACCGATCTAGAGCGAAGTGAATCCAAATGAGAACAATTTCTACAATAACAACACCTTTGTTGAAAGAAACCTCTTTGAAAGGTTTAAGAACTAAGATCGGTGTAATAACCAACCGCAATTTTAGATGATTACTAATGAAGCATGCTACCCACTTCCTGGCAGAATGAAACCTATACTTTCAGACATGACCAGTGGGGGAATCTGTTTTGCTTGACTATGCATATTTTGTTTTGTTTTTCTTTTTACTTTTTTTTTATGATGGGGGAGGTCGGAGGGAGAGGGCATCTAGCAATAGGGTTTTCAAAAAAAAAAAAAAAGAAAAGAAAAATGTGCAGTGCTTCCAATGATGCCAACCTGTCTCCTGCTGCAAAAGTCTGTCTTATTACCATCAATATCCTTCTAGTCAGGCCATATGGTCAAGGATCAAAAAACCCTGTGATCTCTGAAGAATTAAAATGACAAATCATCCAAAGGGCTTGGAAAAGGCATTAGTGGTCATAAGTAGGTTTCAGTATATTACCCATAAAGACCTATATGCAAAAGGGGGCATTAAAAAGGTTTCTCCTGAGAGTCTGTAGATTGGGGAATGGCTAAACAAATTGTGGCATATAAATATGTAATGGAATAATAGGTGCTATAAGAAACAATGAATGGGATGGATACAGAGAATCATGGGGAAAACTTATATGAACTGATGAAAAGTACAGTAAGCAGGATTTAAGTATTTTCCTTAAATAACTTAGGATTTTAAAGAGAGAATGTGACACATATACCTAGCATGTTACACTGGATTTGGAATGAGAAGAACTGAGTTTGAATCCTGATTACCACTGTGGGACCATGGGCAGGTTCACATAGGTCCTTTAAGAATAAATACAATATGCACAATGACTATTACAATGGAAATGGAAAGAACAACAAAATTGAAACCAAATGCTTTGAAATTATGATGGCCAAACTTAACTCTCAAAAAACAGATATGAGAATGAATTTCCCTTTCTTCTTTACGGAGGTGGAGAACCATGAATGTGGAACATGGTGCATAATTTTGGACTGGACTGATGTGTTGGTTAGTTTTGAAGAGATTTTTTTCCTTTTTTTTATTCTTAGTGATAAGGGATGGCTCTCTGGGAGAGGAAGGGGAAATTATGTATTAGGAAATGAACATAATGTCAGAATGAAAGAGAGCAACAAAATTTAAATTTCAAAAATGTTTCTAAGGATATATATGATCAGAAAAGGATGTGAGGATTATAGGGTGGATTGTATATCATGACAAATAAAAAAGTGTCAACCTGTAGGGTACATTATGTGTGTTCGTCCTTCGTTGCTGAAGAAGACCATGCCATCATAGAAATAATGACATGACTTATACTTGACTCTGTTTTGAGTGAGGGAGGGCTGTGCAGGTCACTAGCCTCACTTCTCCTCCAAAGCCATCTGAATCCAGTGACCAGATATTCATCAGGATGACTGGAGATGACCCAGGATGAGGCAGTTAGAGTTAAGTGACTTGCCCAAGGTCACACAGCTAGCGAGTGTCAAGTGTCTGAGGTGAGATTTGAACTCAGGTCCTCCTGACTCCGGCACTGATGCTCTATCCACTGCACCACCTAGCTGCCCTTAGGGTACATTATAGCCCCCAAGATAACAACAATAGCATTTATATGGATGTTCAGAGAACTGTCTTTCTGAAGGTAAGGTTAAGGATACTAGTGGGGTGCTGATTCCTGGACCTTAATTTAAGGAAAGTTGGACTGCCCTCTCACACAAGTGGACCTACTAGAAGCAACCTCTTTGTGAAACTAGAGAACTTCCTATTCTCTGGGTGTCAGAGAATAGGATTTTCTCATCAAGATTTCTTTTTCCTGTCCCTCTAACACTATGATCCTCTGATACTATCATAAGTTTCCAACCTGGGGCCATCCACTACCTTGGTCCCTTTGATTAACCACCTGTATCTCTGGCAACCCACTCTGTGGCTTTGCATGACTGCTCTTAATGCTGTGAAAGTCTTGAAGGAAAAAGGTAAACAAAAAGTTCTGTTGGGGATTACTACATTTTAATCAAGAGACAGGGTGGGATGTTGGAGAAAGATAGGTATTTTCCATAAATAACTTAGGGTTTTTAAAGAGAGGATGTGATATATATACCTAGCATGTTACACTGGATTTGGAATGAGAATTGGGTTTGAATCCTGACTATCACGGTGGGACTCTGGGCAAGTTCACTTAGCTTCTTTAAGAATCAGTTTCCTCATATGTAAAATAAGAGAATTGGACTAGGTAAACTCTAAGATCCCTGCCAACCCCTCAGTTCATTATCCTATGAAATTAGAGTGTCCTAAACCCTATGGCCCTCCCAACTGAGGGAGAAAAAGGACAGTTTCATGAAGAAGGCAGTATTGCTAACAGCCCTTGGATGGTGGGTAAGATTTCAAGAGGCAAAGAGAGGGAAACAGTATTCCAAGCACAGAGAAAAGGAAAACATGGAAATGAGAACTATGCAAAACATGTTTTTAGGAGTATGGAAGTCCATTTTGGTGGAAGCATATAATCTCTGCTGGGGCAGTAGTATAAGAGAAAGCTGCAAGTGTAAGAGGAAGCCAGGTCATAAAGGGCCTTGGATGTTGGACAGATTTTATTCTTGTTGATTGTAGGGAGCCATTGAGAGTTTTCCTGCAAGAAAATGGTAAGATCAGGGTTGTGATCATGGTAGCACAAAATTCATCTGAAAGTGACTTGTAGGATAAATTTGATGTGGGCAGAGAGAAACCAGTTAGGATACTTGCTCTTGTTTCAATATCAAGGGAATACATATGCATTGACTACTTCAAAACTCAAAGCTCAATTTAAGACAAAAAAATCCAGTGATGCACTGATCTGATTCCTTCTTTTATGAAATGAACTCTGAAATGTCACCTATTTTTACACTCAGAAAGCCAGGCAGCTTTGTTCTGTTTGTATTTTTATTACTTGCTTTAAAGATCACAATGTACCCACTCATTGCTCTGGAGGTCAGGCCATTCAACCTTTGGTACGAACCAATACAATTCTGACTTCAGAAAGTTTTTGAGAGGGAGAATGATGTGATAAAGCTATCACTGTCACCATCAGTATCACTGTCATTATGAGCAACAAGCATTTTTAAAAATAATAACAGATCCATAGTGTTCAAAAGTTTGCAAACTACTTTACATAGAAAAATCTCATTTTAGCTTGATAGTTACCCTATGAAATAGGTACAAGTATCATGAGTCTTACTTTATAGATAAAAAAATCTGAGCCCCAGGGAAGTTTTGTGACTTGCCTGGGGATATACAGCTAATAGATGTCAGAGAAAGATTTTGAGCCCAGGTCATGTTGATGCCAAGACACCATTCTGCCTCTCTCTGTTTGCTGTGCACCTGCTGCATAAACAACCTCATATTAGACAAAGAGAATAAGATATTTTA
Source organism: Potorous gilbertii (assembly GCA_028658325.1). Taxonomy (NCBI): domain Eukaryota; kingdom Metazoa; phylum Chordata; class Mammalia; order Diprotodontia; family Potoroidae; genus Potorous; species Potorous gilbertii. The sequence continues at coordinate 58,023,308 of CM053772.1, forward strand.
AACACAATGGTACAATGAAGGAGTCCTGGGCACCCTCTAGATCTCACAACTGAAACGAATTAAGCTGCACCTGCAAGCTCCATCCATTTCATTCAATCCAATCTAACATGTATTTATTGAATACTTACTACGTCATAGGCATTGGACACAAAAGGAAAAAACAAAACATCTGCTCATTGCTCTCTGTCCTATCACAGCTTTCAGCAAGAATATAATTCTGAATTTGGAAAGTTCTTAACAAGGGAATGTTGAAAGTTGGATTTTCCTAAATAGGGGAAATAGAAGGACTTGCACATGAATTCATAGGTTGGGTTGCTCAGAATGAGGACAGCACATTCTTGGACCTCTGACCTTGTGTGCTGATCCTGGCCTTGTTTCGAATGACAAAGCCCTTTTCTGGTACTCTAGTTTAATTGCTGTATCCTTGTGCCAAAGTTCTTATCTTGGTGCTGTACTTAGTACCTCAGTTTCATAGAGCTGCAGATTCTCAGAACTGGGGAGGGAGCCCTGGGGACAGTTAGGCCAATTCATGTTATATCATCACTGATAATTGGTCATCTATGGTTGAGCAGATGCCCTAGAAAGGATTAAGATGAAAGGTAGAGATTGGGGAACAGATAAAGTGTGATACATCAATATAATGGAATGTTATTGTACTGTAAGATGTGAGGAATATAATAATTACAGAGAAGCATGGGGAAAATTATATGAATTTTCACAAAGTGAAGTAAATCAGAACCCAGAAAGCAGCATGCAGAGCTGTCCAACAACAGAATGGATCAAGGATCTAAGTCCAGGTAACTGGAAGAACAACGAACAAAAAGTATTGTTGTGCTTGTCATTCGATTTCTAAGAGGACCACGACAGTGAAACGAAAGTAGAGGCATTTAGAGGAGAGCAATGAAGGGTTTCATTTTCAGGGAGTAGTGAATCATCCAGTGGGAAATGTTCCACGCACAGTTAGGTGTTTAAAACTCAAACTCAAGAAACAGGTCAGAGGCAGAGATGTAGATTTGGGGGTTATCAAAGTACAACTGATCACTGAATCTGTAACAGTAGATAAGCTCTCTGCAGGGCTAGTGTGAAATTAGAAAAGTGGGTGGAAGACAGAGCCTTGGGAAATAGCCTATGGCTAGGAGGTAGGTGGTGGTGGAAGTAAAACCATCAAAGAAGAAAGAGAGAAATGTTTAAGATAATAAGTCTTCCTCTGCTGTTATGGGGGGAGCAGGAAACTGTCACTAAGCTATCTTTGCACTACTATGTGGTATGTGTCCCACCACCCTCATTCCAACTTCTGGAACATACTTAGCCACCATTCCTATTAACTGGCATTTCTGGTGACCACGGAAATTTGAGCAACTTCTATATGCTTCCTTCTTTATGTGAATCATTTCTAAGTGGAGTTCCACTGATAGGTTGCTGAGACAACTTCAAGGATATACTAAAGGGGCCACCAACCCTTCCAAAGCCTCCTCTTTCATTCCAGTTTTAAAAGTATGAGGACTATTTGGAGAAATGAGTGGGGAAATGTCAGAAGACTCATTCCACACCTCACCCTTTACAGCTGTAAGTACATGTCCTATAGAGACAAGCCTGAGCCTTGCAATGGGGTCACCTCTTTTTTCTTGTATTTCTTTTACCAACCAGAGACTAATTTGCAATGTACACAACATTTTGAATTTCAAAAGATTATGAAGGGACAGCTAGGTGGTGCAGTGAGTAGGGCACTGACCCTGAAGTCAGGAGGACCTGAGTTCAAATATGGCCTCAGACACTTGACACTCCTAGCTGTGTGACCTTGGGCAAGTCACTTAACACCCAATTGCCTTGCCTTCCCCCCTCCATTTAAAAAAAAAAATTATGAGGTCCTAGGAGACTGGTTAGGCAGCAACTGTGATATCCACCAGTGGCATCTGTTATGGGTGTTGCAGCAACAACAAGAACAAGTTGGTACCAAGGGAAGAGGTGGCATCTGAGACAGAGAGAGAGAGAGAGAGAGAGAGAGAGAGAGAGAGAGCGTGAGAGCATGCTTGCTATTTGATTGGACTGGGGACTTAGGTGAAATGTGAACTGACTAATTAGGAGTGATGCAAAAAATGTTCATGTCCCAATGGGACTTGCATATTATTAATGTCCTAACTGATTTCACCAGTAGTTGGTTCTGTCCTAATCATTCAGTGATTCTTTATTGCTTAGCACATGCTTTTCTGTGTGAGCATAAACTTCCTGTTCCATACCAGATTTGTGTTTGTACACTGGCAGCCTTTTGTATTCCCTGCCCCCCCCCACCTTTTTTTGGGGAAGAAACCCTAGTGTAGAGCTAAAACCAATATTGCTGTAACTAGCTACTTTCTGGGATGAGGAACCAATGAATGTGAGAATTGGGAAGCAAGCCTTCCCTTGTCGAGAAGTCCAGTTTCATTCAGAACTGAACGTTGGGCAAACCGCAAACCACAGTCCAAGGTTTAGTGCAGGTTGACAGCTCCCTTGGTCTCAGCTGCGGGGTACCTAGGTAGCCACTGGGTTAGGATTTTATTTACTTGTTCAATATGTCTTGTTCCAGCTTAGAAAAATAATGAGCAATAACAATAACTTGTATTTAGATAGCAGTTAAGGTATACAGAGCACTTGCCATTGTCCTTATTACAGAGCATTCTGCTGCAGTTTTATCTGATAGTACCTGGATTACCTGACTCAGCTGACAAAAGGCAAAGATAAAAATGTTTGTTTCAAATCTAACCTTCTAGCTTATCCAACTCAACCTGATAACCCAGACATCCATTACCTAGTAAATACTTCACTACTTGTCTACAGTTAGAATAGAGTTATAGATGCTTAGAATATTACCTTTAGAAGGAGTCATATGAGCATAGATTTAGAGATAGAAGGGATCTTTGGGATCATCTAACCCTTCTCACTACGGAGAAAATTAAGATACATAGTGCCTGGACAAGGCATTTGCATACCCTAGGCAAAGTCTGATCATTGAGACCTTCTGCCTTCCCTCCCATTTAGTGTCCAGAAATCATAGATGTAGAGATAGGAGGGACTGTGTTGTTCAGTCATGTCAGACCCTTCATGACTCCATTTGGGGTTTTCTTGGCAGAAATAATGAAATTGTTTGCCATTTCCTTCTCCAGCTCATTTCAGAGTTGAGGAAACTAAGGCAAACAGGGTTAAGTGACTTGCCAGGGTCACACAACTAGTATCTGGGGCCAGATTTGAATTCAGGAAAATGAGTCTTCCTGACTCCATGCCTGGCCCTCTATCTACTGTGCCATAGCTGCCCTAGCATCTAGAAGCCATCCAATCTAACCCTCCTCTCATTTTACAGATGAGGCCCAGAAAAGTAAAGCCATTGAGCAAAGATCATTTGTAGAGTAAATGTCAGAGCCAGGGTTTGAACTGAGATGCATGAAACTAAGCTCTTTTTTCACCATATGTATGTGCGTGGGGAGGGGACCATCTCCAGTCATCCTGATCTCTATGTTGGCACTGGACCCAGATGACTCTGGAGGTGAAAGTGAGGCTGGTAACTTTGCATAGCCTTGTCTCACTTAAATTCAATTCACTTGCAAGTCATGACATCACCTCCTGATGTCATTGTCTTCTTCATATGAAGGACAAACAACAACAACCCGATTCCCCAACAGTTATCAATAGTATTTCCTCCCCAAATTACCTATTTTTTTGTGTATGCTTCTCTGTGTACACATCATTTCCTCCTATAGAACAGAAATTGCTTGAGTGTTTCATCTTTGTCTTTGGATTCCCAGAGCCTAAAAGTGTCAAAAACTCAAATGGATCTAGGATCTCAACCATATTGGAGTCCCTCAAATGCTGCAGATCCTAACCCTGATGATCATGCCTTCTCATCTGGTGAGACCTTTTTCTACATCCTTCCATAAATTTACTGCTAGAGATTCACACAATGGGCTCTACTGCTGTCTTCTGACATTGTGAGGAATACAATGGAGTATTATGTAACTAGCCTATCCTCTTTTCTTCTCATACAGTTGTTTTGATGACATCTTTTTTCCTTATTCTTCAAAATTCCTCACTGATTGCATGTCTCAGTCTGCTCACACCCACCATGTGCCTTTCCATTATTCTCTGAGTGAGATTCATTTTTAATTCTTCCAACACTATTGTATTCTATGTTTCACTGCCCTAAAACAACACCATAGAAAGATGGACCTTTGCTTTCATGAAAAGTTGGCAATCATTAAAGAAGCTTTGCAATTTTCTGAAGGCAATCTAGACTACTCTCCACCTCTTATGCAATTCTGGGTCTAACCTTTTGTCCATTTCTACTAGCTGTCCCAGATATACATGCTGATGGACTAGTTCTTTAGATTGTGCACCCAATACATATTGCAATCTAGGCAATAGACAGTCTTCATCTACTTGGACTTTTCTTTGTTGATGATCAGACCAAACTCCTTTGATTAATTACAGATTTCTTCAAGCAGGCTTCATGATGTTTTGGGGATTGATGAAAATGACACAATGTAATCCACAAAGAAGAATATCACTATTTACAGAAAACACTTTTCAACTTGGACTCTAAACTGAATCTCCTCCATCATTGTGAGAAACTTTTTTGTTGAGTGTCTGTCTTCCTGTTGGATTCCAGATGTTTATGATCCAAAGGTCACTGAACAGAGTTATTTATGTTTCTGTATCTTTCAAGGAATCTTGAATGATCTTGATATATAGAGGGGAGACACCTGGTGGAAAAAGAGTCTGTCAGGTGGTATTTGTTCTATCAAATCAAATGCTGTTTCGTAATCAACAAACAAGAAACCCAGCAGGATCTTACATTTATGTCTTTCAGTCAATTGTGAAAGGAAAAAGATGATCATCACTCATGAAAATTTGCATATTCCTTCCTAATATCCTCATCAAAAATGCCCTTATTTCATAAGACTTAGTATAGATGGGAGAATATGTATTTAGATTATTAGCTACTGGTATTCTCAATCATCTTTTTCAGCATTAATAAGTGCCTTCTATGGTCTTAGTTTTTTCCCTTTTCTCGACATTTTCCCAGCCAGTTAACTTGACTTATGAGAGTCCTCTCCACCCTGGCCTGGGTTCGCCCAGCTAGTGCTTGGGGTCTGGGATTC
>CM053772.1:58028936-58053049 GCA_028658325.1 Potorous gilbertii
TGATATGACTGCTGCTGATTATTCATGAATGTGAACAATCCCCACCATTGTTGATACTCTATATTTCTTAGTTCTTTAAAAATATTATTTCCAAAGGAATGTAAACATAGAAAACCCCAGAAAATGCATAAAGAAAATGAGAGACAGAAATAGCCAAAAATGTCTATGAAATATAGCTCCAAATCAGAGAAAAAAAAGAGTAAGAGAAAGAAGTGCCAAGATTGCATAAACTGTCTTCTTGTCTTTAGGGATTCACTTTTTAAAGCTCTCGGTGTGGAAGAGGTCAATTTGTTTACTCAATCCAATGACCAGATTTCCTTTCATTTCATAATTGTAGGATTAAACAGAATATTGCCTTGAAAAAAATTTACTTCTGCAAATATCAATTGAGCCTTCTCACTTTCTAGTTCTTTTTCTGGGTAATTTTTGAGCTTCACTATTACCTTCAGCCTTTGAATGAGCTGGAACAATATCTTCACTCAACATCTGTGTCCTGAGTCTATATAGTTAACCTGATACTGTCTTTGGGAGCCATCTCTCTTCATTTGGCAAGTGGATGTTTGCTAGCTAAGGTTCTTTCTGGGCACCTTGGTTCTCCTTGTTGTGGCATTTTAACATACATGGGTTAAACTTTTGTATAACCTTATAATCTGTACTGATGTCATTTCTGTTATCTAATTTTTCATTTTAAATTAGCAATTATGAGTTCAGGATTTACCTTTTAAAATTGTATGTCATGTCTTTCACATTATTCTTTTTTATTTTTTCTAATTCTGATGTTAGTGTCAATAAGTTGATCATTGACTGTATATAGATAGCTGATTCGTAGATAGCTCCCATGTAATTAACGAGTCTTTTCCTATCTATTAAAATATCATCTACTTACAGTTTTATAGCCTGAGAAAGGGATCAGCAAACTATAGCCCAAAAGGCCAGATCTGTCTTTCCACTTGTTTTTGTGTAGAGAGAGAAGAAAAAGAGGAAAAAAGTTACAACACTTTATTATATATTTAAAAGGAATAGTAAGATGTACATAATAGATTTGCATTTTTCATGTACATTCTTTTTTTCCTATTCTACTATGTTATAGAAATGTTTGATTTATTTCTTAAGTTTAGAATTTAAAAAAAAACAAGAATGGCCATAGTTTGCCAACCCCTGACCTGGAACATAATAGATACTTCTGTACCACCCCATCCAGGGTACCCTCCCAACTTGGCACGTGTTTCAAAGGGCAGTTGCTAGTCTCAGGTATCTATGTGTGAAATTGCTCTCCTAACACTGTAGTTCATGAACCCCCACCAATAATCTCACCTTTAAGACTCAGCCAATAGACATAATTAGCTCTTGGCAAAGGCATTTATAAAGATAGCATAATAAGAAGAGCAATTACAAAACATTGCAAGCCCACAAAACTGGGGCATATTTTTTCCAAAAACAGTGTTTTGGGGAAAAGTGGGTACAAACTTATAATACAATGGTAGGGAGCCACACATTCAGGGAACACATGTGGACAGGACTATACCTCTACTTCTAATTTTCAAAGTTCTTTCCTCAGCAGCTAGATAGCACAATGGAAAGAAGTACTGGACCAGGAGACAAGATAGACCTGAGTTCAAATCTGACCTTAGACACTTACTAGATGTGTGACCCCAGACAATCACTTGACTTCAATTTGTCTCAGTTTCCTCAACTGCAAAATAGGCGTAATATAATCACCCACCTGGCAGGATTGTTGTGAGAATCAAAGGAGACAGTATTTGTAAAGGTCTTAGCATAGTGCCTGGCACATAGGAGGAACTATTTAAATGTTTGTTCCTTCTTCTTAATCCTTGTATTGTTAATGTATTTTTTGCATAATAGGAAGATCTTTCCCAACCATTAATGGGCCCATTAATAGAGCCTGCTTGTCACATGGAAGCCTGGGCCACATGAGTCTGTAGTAGTAGGAGCTTACCGAATAGGTGGAGGAGGAAAGGTGGAGCAGAGCTGAGAGGAAGTTGGACACAGAAGTTAGAGCTGAGGGAGAGAGAGGAAGCAGGCAGCAAGTTGTGAGTGTTCATTTGTGAGAAGGCCTTAGCAAGGGAAGGCTTGGGTATGGTGGTGCCCCCTGCATTGTTATTGTGTATAAATTTCTTTGTTGCTATGATGGATTTGACTTTCTGGTGTTGGGATTCTGGTTTCTGGTATTTAAGTCAATGTTTTGGTTCTATCTTCCATGTGGAGAGTCTGTTATATTTTGCCATTCACAATTATACCAGCATATTCGTAGCTGCTGTCGGCACTGTGAATATCCCATTGGCAGTACACTTCCTTTCCTTTAGAATCTGCCAGCATGCATAGCATCTCTGCTGGGTAGTTGCTAATCTGGACTTCTAGGGTCTGCAGCTCATAGAATCCACAGCGGCTCTTCATTGTTGGGTGGATAGAGAACTATTTATGTTTCATGAAACCGTTTCTTATCTACAGGGACTCTCCCTGTGTACACAAGACTCACTCAGCTGTGTCTCAAACTGTTTGAAATAGCCTCTCTGACTGATGGATGGTTTGTTTCCCTCCACTTGGTGGATGTGGAATCCATGCCATACATCAGGAATGATGGGATGGAGAAAGAAGAAGAAATGCCCTCCCCCCCACTCAAGGCATGAAGATCTGGAGTCTTGTGTGACCACTGACTCTTATCTCTTGTCTCCAGCCCTTAAATTGTATAACCTGTCTCACTATCTCCAGGGCTTAGTTTTTTAAAGTTCTCATTGTGTGTGAGAGAGGCCATTTTGTTTACTCAATGTAATGACCAGACTGCTTTTCATTTCATCAGAGGTTATTCACAAGGAAATCACTAGATATTACCACCTTGTTACTATATTAATCGGTTATTATATATTCTGACTAAGTCGACTGAGGAGGGAGGGACTATAAAATCTCTGTCCATATGCTTTGACAAATGTTTGTTGATCTAAAGATTTTATTAAGTGACCAATCTTATGACTCAGTCCGTTTTTTAAGGAGGGGAACAGAAATATTTGGGAAAAACAAGCTATCTCTTCTTTGGACACCCTCTCCCCAAATTTATATTTACTTGGTTTAAGAGACCCTCTGAATGGTGGAGTCTTCTTTTGCTTTAACTTTTAAACTTCCAAGTCTTGTGTTTACCGCATTATACGATGTTTAATTGTCCTCTGAAAGATTAGTTTTGAATTATTCAGTCTCATAGTCAAAGGATCTTAGAACTAGCTACCTGGGAGGCAGGACAGGTTTCCATGCACTATGTAGGAGGGACTGGAGATCAGCAGCCAGGACTGGAGATCAGCCGCCAAGACAAAGTAATGACCATACTCATGGAAAGAGATTTCTACTACACTGCACTGGGGCATCTAGATAAAACGAGGGGATTGGATGGGCTGGAGCTGGCTATGAGAATTGATCATTAAATTTTCCATGTGAGCATTTACATCTTCCCAAACGGACAAACACAACAAATCAGGGCTTGATGTATTATTTGGTTGACGTTTCTGTACTTAAGAAACTGATTGAGAAAATGGTAATTATGTAAGATCACATTTAAAAGTGTGTCATGTGTACTTCTTTTTTCAAAAAGTCAGTTGTTAAATATTAACTAGCTCATCCTTGATAAACTCTAAGGTCCTTACAGCTATGACATTCTGGAGTCTGAGAATAGAAACCTTTCCTCTTTCCTCCCCACCCAAATAATCTTTGGATGAAGCTGGGGAAATCGGGCTATAAACCTAAACCTCCTAGTTCTTGGAATTTGGTGTATGTTATAGTTGGATAAATATATTTTATTTTGTACTATTATTAATATTAAGCATTTGGTGTGTGTCAGGCATTTTAAGGGACTTTTAGGCCATCTGTTCAGATCCTTCGCATAGAGTAGTGCTTAATAAATGCTTGTTGATTGATTGATTATCCTAGCAAAACGTTGTTTGGTGAAGAATCTGATGCTGGGAGTTTTTCCACTCCCACCTCCTACAAAATGAACAGCCATTTTTTCCCTAAAAGAAAATATCATATACCACACTTCCTTATTTATTTTTAAGTACTCGTGTATTTCCCTCAAATCTACCCACATACATATTTTGAAAATAGAATCAAGAAAAACGCTTTCCTTGTATAATTTCCCTTTTTCTTCTCCCTGCTTTTCTCCCCCTTTTCTCCATTAAAACAAGTGATGCCAGTAGATTTTGGAGGATAGCATAAGGCAGTGGGAAGAAGGTTGAATTTGGAGTCTGTAGACCTAGGTTAGAATCTTCACTCTACTATTTAGTCCCTATGTGATACTGATCAAGTCACAAACTCTCTAGGTCTTTGTGCCTTTTCTGCAAAGTTAAGTCAGTGGAACTAGATGACCTAAGCTACAAATCTGTAGTCCTTTGTTCTCGTCAGATCCTGAAAGGGTTAAATGTTTCTTTTTTTTTGTGGAGATAATCCAGGTTAAGTGACTTGACCAGGGTCCCACAATTAGTAAGGGTATAAGGCTGGATTTTAACTCGTCCTCCTGACTCCAGGGCAGGCTCTCTATCTGCAACCTAGCTGCCACAACAAAAGGATGGAAGGAATAATCTTTCACTGGCAGGGGTGTCAAGACAAGAGCTGACCAGCACTAATTTCTTTGGTGCTGCTCCATTTCTCATCTCTGCTTACTTGTCTCCCTTCCACCCCATTCCTTGTCTGGGGGTCCCCCAGTGCACCTTAAACTCTTTGTGGAAGCTTGGACAATAAGCTAGGGCTGCATCAGCTGCCTTGTTCTTCTCCTCTGGGACCAAAGGGACTTAAATCCCAAACCTAAAAGGACAGTCCTAAATATAAACATTGCCTTTTAAGTGCAAATCATCTGTGTTCTCGTTGCTTTACATGTGGCCTTGCTTTTAAAAAGCAATCTTTTATTCTAAGATGGGAAGAATCCCTCTCTTAGCAAAAGAAAGGAGAAATATTAAGAAATCTAAATTCCAATTAACTTTGCTTCTGACTTCTTTGTAGCCTGGGAGAGTTAACTTTTCTTTGGTCAACTCATTCACTAATTGTTTGCTAATTTATTGTGCAAGGCTTTGTGATATGTGAATAGGAATGCAAATATGAGTAAGTTAGACCCATGTTGTGCCAGTAGCTTATAATCTCAAGGATGGCAGACATAACATAACTATAAAACAAAGTAGAATATGATTCATTCCATTTAAAAGGCACAAAGTGGAAGACTGGAGGAAATTAATTAAGGTTGGTGGTATAAGGGAAGGCTTCATGGAAGAAATGGCATCAGTGCTACATTTTGTTAACCTGAAAACTTGGTTAGAGAAAAGATAACAGGCTAAATGCATATATTTTATGGTTTAATTAATTAATCAATTCCCTATAAAGATAACGGTTACATAGCGCTATGGAGCCAGGATCAGAACTGGCTGACATAGTACAGAAATTGATTGTCTTAAGTACATTTTGCCAGGAGGAAGGAGTTCTCTTAGATAAACACATTGTAAACAAAGTGCCCTCAATTGGAGTTAATGATCCCAGGCTATAGGCACCTTCCTTCCTTAGCATGCCTTTGTGATTTAAGATAAGGAAAAAGTCCCATCACCCAGATTACAGACATCCTGTCCTAAACAGGCCTTTGAAGATGTGGTATCTTAATAGAGTTGACAAAGCTGAAGTTACAACCCAAGCCTTATCACTAAGATGCCAGAAGAAGGGTCTGGTAAGGAGGTCCCATTTGTTTGACTGACATCAAAAGGTGTCCTCTAAGTTAAACAAAGGGGACTATTAGGTCCAGGCTCTTCTTAATTCAAACTTTGGCCCTTATTAATGTCTAAAATTTATATTAAATATTATCAATTTGGATGGATGGATAGGATTTGTAAAGGCGGGGAAGGCAGAATATTCCAGGTAGAGATAATAACCAAATAATAATATTATTTAATAATAAAATAGCCAAAAGTCCAGAAGTAGAGAAATTATGGAGAACGCTTAGTGAGCAGTCCAATTTGTCTGGAGCACAAGGGATGTAAAGGAGAGTAGCAGGAGATAAGGATAGAAAGGGAAATTGAGGATAGATAAAAGTTACTAAATGCCAGGGTAGGGAATTATTTCTCATGAAAAGGGGGCTCATTAAAGATTTCTGAGGATATCAAACATAAATTAGGGTAAGTAAACTAGGACATGTATATGTGTGTGTGTATATGTATGTATTCCTACCTTCTTCTCTGAAGTCTTTTGCGGTAGCTCTCAATAAAGATTGGTAGCCTGAAGTCAACACTCTTAGATTATATTCATAAATTCACAGTGTCTCGATGGAGGGAGTTCTACTCTACTCTGCCCTGGTCAGGTCACATCTGTAGCATTTTACTCACTTCTTGTCTCTCTATTTTAAAAAGGAAGCATTCATAAATTAAAGCATATCTAGAGGAGTTGTACTGGGTCTGGAAAGCATTCAGTCAAACAGCATTTATTGAGCATTTTGCTAATCAATGGGGATGCAAACACCAAAGGAAAACAGCAATGAAGGAACTTATATTTTTAAAAGGGAGACAGACAGCATGTATGTCTAAGCATATATTAGATACATATAAAATGTATACCCCTTAAAGGGGAAGGCATTGGCATCTAGGAGGACCAGGAAAGGTCTCCTGTAGAAGGTGGTGTTTGAGCTGAGGCTTGAAGGAAATCAGGATTCTAAGCTGTGGAGGCAAGGTAAGGAAGGAGAGCACAGCAGATACAGATGATAGCCAGAGCAAAGGTATGGAGGTGGGAGAAGGACCCTAATGTATGTGGAATAGAAAATAGTCCAGTATGGCTAGAAATTAGAGTGAAATAACATATAAGAAGATTGGAGAGGTACAAAGGAGCTAGATCATAAAAAACTTTCAAGGCCAAAAATGGTTTATATTTTATCTTAGAGACAATATGGAGTCACTTGTTTTTCTTCAGAAGGGATATAGCGGTGTGTGTCAGATCTATGTTTTGCAGAAATCATTTTGGCATTGTCTGGAGAATGATTTGGAATGGGAAGAGACTGAGGCAGGGAAACCAATTAATTTGTTCTCTTTAGATAGAGAACTGAGTCAAATTTATTAAAATATGAGCCATTTCCCAATTGAGAAGGGGTTAAAGGACAGTTTTCAGATGTATCTATAGTCATATGAAAAAATGCTCTAAACCACTACTGATTAGAGAAATGCAAATTAAAATGACTCTGAGGTATCACCTTATACCTATCAAGGTGGCTAAGATGACAGAAAGGGAAAATGACAAATATTGGTGGGAATGTGGAAAAATAGGGACACTAATGCATTGTTGGTGGAGTTGTGAACTGCTCCAACCATCTTGGAGAACCATTTGGAGCTATGCCCAAAGGGCTATGAAACTCTGCCTACCAGCAATACCACTACTAGGTTTGTATCCCAAAGAGATCAAAGGAAAAGGACATATTTGTACAAAAATCTTTATAGCAGTTCGTTTTGTGGTAGCAAAGAATTAGAAATTGAGGAAATCCCCAACCCATCAGTTAAGGAATGACTGAACAAGTTGTGGTCAGTGATTATGATGGAATAATATTGTGCTATAAGAAATGACAAGCAGGGTGGTTTCAGAAAAACCTGGGAAGATCTATATAAACTGATGCAAAGTAAACAAAGTAGAACCAGAGGAACATTGTATATAATAACTGCAACCTCATATGATGATTAAGTGTGAATGACTTAGCTGTTCTGATCAATACAATGATCCAAGGTAATTCCAAAGGACTCATGATGAAAAATGCTATCCATCTCCAGAGATGAAGTGGGTTAGACTGAAGCCTAATTTTTTCACTTTCCTATTTTTCTTGCTTTATTTTTTTGTAATGTGGCTAATATGCAAATATATTTTGCATAATTTTACATGTATAATTGATTTCACATGTCTTCTCTTCATATTGGGTGAAAGGAAGGGACAGTATTCAGAACTCAAAATTTTAAAAGAAGAATGTTATAAATAAATAATAATTTTTAAAAAAGGATTTTGTGATAATCCAGGTGGGAGTCTTAATGCAGGTAGTGGCTACATAAGTAAAGAGAAGGAGGCAGATATAAGAGATGCTGTGAAGGTAGAAATGACAATATTTGGCAACTGACTGGATACTTAGAGTAAGGCGAAATGAGGATAAGGTTGAGACTGCAATCCTGGGAGACTGGAAAAGGCATCTATTTTGATATGTTTGACATGTAAACTAGGGCAGCTAGGTGACGTGATGGTTAGGGAAATGGTCCTGGAGTCAGGAAAATCCTATTTCCTAAAAGAAAAGGGGCCTTGGATACTCCTCCATTAACAGGATGGTTTCCTATCAAAATATTCTTTGTTATTTAGGAGTCAGGAGGAAGAAAAGGGAAATATGAGGAAAGTTAGGCAATGTAAAAACAAAAGATCAAGAACAACGTATTTTATAAAATTAGCTCAAAAGAAAAAAAAAGTTTTCTTCCTATATTAATAGTACTTTTCACAATGGTGAGCCAGGATTTTTTTACCCATTTTAGCAATGTAAGATGATCTACTGTGTTATCATTTTTATTGACTGGGTTCAATTCAATTAAAAGCAACAAGCCTTTATTAAGCACCTATTTATTGTGTGTATAGCACCATGCTGGGCACTCCAGAGACACAAAATTTAGGTTAAAAAAAAAACCCAATCTCTCCCCTTCTGGAGCAAGGAGACAAGATTGCTTAACAGAACAGTAAAAAACCCAAAAAACCCAAACAAACCTTACAGCCTTATTTGTTTATTAGAGTGGTGAGAAATAAAGTGCCATATGAGGTCTGATGGGAAAAGAGCTGTTACCAGGGAGCAAGAAGGAGTAGAAAAAACTCTGACATTTGAGTTAGGTGTTAAAGACTGGAGAGGAATTGAACAGAAAAGAGGGGGAGGGATGATTACATTGCAGGCCCAGAGAACAAAGCGAACACAAGTGTGGAGGTGGAGAGCAAAAGGCCATATCAAGAAGAGTCCACCCTGGCCAGAACTCAGTGTACGTGGATTTGCTTGGATTGGTCTTCAGATCTTACTTCCTCATGTGCTCCAGTCTTTGTGGACAGACTTGCATCAGTGTGGACAATCCCAGGGCTCCGACAGTACCTCTGATTCATCTGAATTTGTCTTTGTTGTTGTTGGGCAATTGATTTCCTGCTCCTTCATGGAGGGCCCTCTGCACCCAGACATTTGGAGGCCCCAAGCCTTCCTCTTCTCCTCACTTGTATCTCACTGTCTCCAATCGTTATTCCCGGGGCCCATCATGCAAGGAATGGTTGAGTTTCATGATGACTGCCATGGGAATCTGTTCAAAACACACTGTACCATTTGTTCACATTTTGTTTGTTTGGGGTCATAGAAGACCGCAGTCCTTTCTTAGGCATTTAGAAGCAACCTCGTTTGCTTTCCTTGTTTCCAGTTTCCAGGTTTGGTCCCCTCTTATTTACAATGTAGGCAGAAGCTTTGTATCCAATCCTCCATATTTTGTGTTGGCTTGGGCATTGTGCCACGATGCCCACAGGCTGCTCTCAGCTGCTTTGATGGCAGCCTCATCTGTTAATAAACCGCTCTCGTGATTGCCTCGCCCTAGTATTTTGAGGAGGGAAGACATCTGTCCCCCAATAATGATAACTGACATTTATAGACTCCCCTAATGTTTGTAAAGTGCTTTTTCATACATTATTTCATTAAAGGCTCCTGGCAACCTCCAGGTGTTAGCCCTCTCTTAGTCCCAACTCCGTGACTCTGGGGCTTTTATGGGTGGATATTTCACCTTATCTTTGCTGATTTCAGGCCCTCCCTGCCACTTCCATATTTCTTTTCATCTTCCCATCCCAAAAAGTGGTTAGAACAAAGAATAAAAAAGAGGGAAAAGACCCTAGTCCAACAAAACTTAATTGGCTATATATATACCTCACTATTTATATGTTATGCATATAATATATACACACACAATACATATGTGTATATGTATAAATGTATCCATACACATATATACATACACACATGTACACATACACATATATTTATACATATACTTTACAATTTACAGACTCCACACCAACCTAAGTAGGGCAAGGTTGTCCTTACCATTTTCCAACACAGGAAGCTGAAGTTCAGAGGCTAAGTGTTGTGCCACAGTGACACAGATCATAGCTAGTGGGGTCTGTCCTGGAGCTCAGTCCTTTAACTTCAAGTTCACTGATTAGACCTCTTTGCTCTAGGCAGTGGCCAAGCCGGGATGAGAATCCAAGCTACTTATCTCTGCAGCTCTAAGAATTTCCCGTTAAGAATAAGCTGTAGTAGCTGGTTCTTTTGACAAATCCACAATACAAGTGGGGGTGATGTAAAGAGGGCAAGCCCCCCCTCCTCGGGATAATTTATCCCATATTCAGCATATGATATTCTCTCCCTAGGGAAAAGCCAGCCTATATTTGAGCCACTTGATTCCCAGCAATCAGGTTGACTCTCCTAAAGCTTTTGCTCAGGCCAGCATTTGGGCATGAGATTTCCCAGGGAACTCCCCCTTGGCCTGAAATTCAAGGCCTTCTAATACCACTGCTCTGGCTCTGGCTGACTTCTTTAGATCGGTAGTAAATGAATGACAAGCCCTTGGCCTATAAATAGAGAGCTGTTGGACCAGCTTCAGAAAGGTATTTGTTTCCATTTCAGTCACTTTGCATGCATACATTCTCCCTGACCCTCCCCTGCCTTCATGCAGGGAGCAGCACCTTCCTGTCAGGGAAAGGCTCTGCCTTCCCTGCACATTTGAGAACTTTCCTCTTCTTGTTATCTGGATGCTGTCTGACTCCCAGCCAGTCCTGCTGACACACTCACATTCCTGACCAAAGCAACACAGCTCGGCCCTGGCTTGGGAACAAGGCAAATGATTTGATTCATGGGTTCAGCCTAGCAGCTGCCTGAGACAAACCCAAGGAATGCTCAGAGTATCTCAGAACCGTAGAACATTGGAGCTGAAATGGCCCCTAAGGGACATTTAATCCAACATCTTCATTTTACCCAGGAGAAAACAGAGGTCCCTAAAGGCCACGTGACTCATCTAAGGTCACACTCTTGGGCTAGTGTTCTTTTTACTGTACCCTGTATTATTCAGATATTGTTTGGAATTTGGCGGGGGCGGGGAGGGGAGGTTGGATCCAGACCTGTGATTTCCTTGGCTTAGAGAACTCCCAGGGTGGAAATTCCTTCCACCAACATAGATTAGGAACTCTGTAGTTTATGAAGTCTTAGAGATGGAGCAATGAATTTAAGTGACTTACTCGAGTTTACAAAGAAGCTATGCATCAGAAGCAGAATTTGAACTCATATCTTTCCTAACTCCAAGGCTGCCTCTATATCCATTACACCACCATGTCTTTCAATTAATATGTATCACATAGCATATCTAAGTCATCAAGTTTATGGGTAAAGAGATTACCAGCATTTAGTACAAAATAGATAAGCTATAACAATGAACATTTCACACATTGCAAAAAATAGGAAATGAAAATACATATGACAATCTTCATTAGAACAAAGGGCTGACTGGTCTAAGTACTGGACAAGATGCTGAGTATGGTTCCTGTCTGCAAAGAGCTTACTGGTTTAGAGGTTCCTGTTGCCTGTAAATCATCCCCCTGCAGTTATGTATTTATTAGTAGAAAACTCTCAAATGCAAAACCCCCAGAAAAATCACCATCTTTTGCAGAAAATAAGCATGAAGTATCAAGGTATGTACGTATGTATATTTAAATATATTTATAATCTGGCCTGACCTTTTGAGCATGCCCAGCTTGGTTAATATGGGGCCCATTGTGTCTTCTACTATATAAGTGGGGGCAGCCTCCTTGATTTGACTACTCATGTTTTTAAAAGATGGTGGAAAAGAGAGGAAACAGCTTGGTCTTGCCATTTTTTAAGATAAAGACAACCAATCAAGGAGGCTATTCCCAACCACATGGTAGAGAACACAAGTTAGCCCAACTGGATATGCTCCAAAGGTTAGCTGGGGTTACACATATGCATATATGTATGTTGCATGTTACACATATATCCCTACATATGCAGGCACATGTATACACACACTTTTTTCAGGTATTTTATGTAGAAATACATTTGTATATGTGTATGCACATGTATATGTGCATGTATGTCTGTGTATGTAGATTGTATATGTTTCATCTGATTACATACATTTACATAGTCATATAAAGTGCCAGATAAAACTGTCCAATATGAGGGCTATTTGACAGTGGACACTTTGACACTTGGAATCTTTTGCAAAAAGAATTTCATGAACTACATTCAAGGTCTGGCTCTAGTATTCATTTTGCTTAGCAATCTCAAGTTCTGATTTATAAGCTAGTTTTCCTTCAGAAAGACATGGAAATCCCATGAGATAGGGAAGCTTTGGGGATGACTGCAGGAAGGATGTATCCCATTATCCAAGTTCCATCTAGTGTTTCATGTAGTTGCTTGTCTTTCATTTTTAAAGAGGATCAATGACATCATGGGATAGGTGATGCCTTGACTTCTTTGTGAATTGGACTTAAGTGAGTCGGAGTTGCACAAGGTTGTCTGCTTCACTCTTACTTCCAGAGTCATTGAAGTCCAGGGGCAAGACAAAAGTCAAGACAACTGGAGATGACCTTGGATGCGTTGGATGACCTTGACCTCTGATTTCTGACCAGCTCCACAGGGCCTGGTTCAGTCATTTTCATTGTTTTCATCTGCTCATTCTACCAGGAAACGTTTTCACATGTTTGGAGTAGATGCTCCCTAACTTATCAATGGGTTTGAGGCCAGTTGGGCATCCTGAACCTGGTTTAGCCCATCTGCTGAGTGTTGGAGTTACAGGTGAGAGGTGGGTAATAGAAGGACACCACAGGTGAATGACGAGCTCTGACAAGGGCCTGGCAAGCCATCACACTAGAAGTGCTAGTCCTCCTTGGACATCCCACACTGTGGTGTCTCATAAACACTTGTCAGCTGAGGACTATATTCTAGCTTCTCTGTAAGCCAGCCCTCCACCCTGCTGGGGAAATCATAGCATAGGTTTAATGATGGAGCACTTGAGGATTTTGATTGCAAAGCTGTTCTCATTGGGCAGGAGTAGCCTCTCAAGTCAACTGCCTTCTGACTCTGTGAGTAGGGGCAGAGTGAAGCAGAAGGGTTCCTTTGTCCATACCCTCCCTGCTCATGTGTCCGTGGGACCAAGTGTATATAAAATGTTATGCTAAGATTTGATCACATACTTCTTCCATGTAAGACAGCACTTTCCACATAATAGGCATCTAATAAATTCTACTTAATTCCGTTCAGATGGTTGGAAAACTCTATTTCAGCTCCCAGGATGTAGGGGTCCCCAGTAATTGCTACTATTTATGGAGTGCTTTAATGTTTGCAAAATCCTTTATATATGTAATCTCAATTGATTCTCACAACAACCTTGAGAGAGAAGTGCTATTACTATTCCCATTAACATATGAGGAAACAGGCTGAGGGGTTAAGTGACACAGTCAATAAGTATCTAAAGCAAGATTGGAACTCAGGTCTTCCCGACTGCAAGTCTAATGATCTTATCATGCTTATTACCCAGCTGCCTAAAAAATTCTGTTCTGAGTTTTCTAATGTTCTCTCTCTATCCCCACTCTCCTGTCAATCTCATCAATCCCAGTAGTTTTAATTGTTATTTAATTTAATTTAATTATTATTTGTACACAGATGATTCCTAGATCTATATATCATATATCTATATCTATATATATAGATCAAATAAGCTATATAGATCAAATAAGCTATGTAGATCTGATGATATATATAGATATAGATCTATATATATCATCAGATCTACATAGCTTATTTGTTCCTTGTCACCCTCCTGACCTCTATTCTCACATCAGCAACCAATGTCCAATAAAAGTTGGACCTTTGACCTGAATGACCCTTAGGCATCTCAAACTCAACATGTCCTAGACATAGTTCATTATTTTTTTCCCCAAACCCATCCCTTTTCATAATTACCCTAAGTGTGCTGAGGGGGCCAGCATCTTTTTAGTCAACCATGTTCATTCTGTTGCAGTCCTCTTCCATTCCTCACTCCATATCCAATCAGCTGCCATGTTTTGTTGATTCTCCTACAAGTGCTTCCCTTTTATCATTCATTCTCCTTCCTCTTCATGGCCACCCCTCTGTTTGAGGCTTTCATTCTTATTCCCTTGAGTCTCCTTTCTCCAGCCCATCCTCTGTAAAGTTGCCAAATTGATATTCCTCAAGTTCACCTTTGACTATGCCTTTCCCCTGCCTGGGACGCTGTAGTGACTCTTTTCTAAAAAACCCTTTGGCGTGAATCCTCCAGCCTATCTTCCCCCCTTTTCTACTGCATATCACCCCACAATTGTCTTTCTCTTTCTCTATTCATCTCTTTCCTTATCTGCCCGTTCCTTCCCTGCTGCCTTTTACACACACCTGAGTCTCCTCTTACTTAAAAGCATTTACTAGATCCTATCATCCTCTTAAGCTATCATCCTTTATATCTCTTCCCTTCCATATACAACTTCCACAAAAAGCTGTTTACAAGTTGCCTACCCTTCTTTTTCTCATTTACTTCTAAACCTTTTGCAACTGAATTTTTTATCTCATCAGCTACAACTGCTTTCTCCAAAGTTACCAATGATCTCTTAACCAATTTGAAGAATATTCATCCTTTCCTATCTCTCTGAAGCATTTGATACAGTTGACCATGGTCTCTTCTTGGACTGTCTTTCCCTTCTGGGTTTTCATCATTCATTCTTGGTTCTCGTCTTGCCTGTCTGACCATTTCTTCTTAACCTCCTTGACTGGTTCATATAATGGCCCTTAACTGAGTATGTACTCCAAGAGTGCATTTCCTGACTCCAGTTCCAGCACTCTCTCCGCAGTGCCACTTAGTTGCCCATGTGGTAAATACTGTATGTGGTATATACTATCCTAATATGCACGCACATTTCTCCTCCAATAGAATATAAACTTCTTTAGGTCCTGGATTGTTTATTTTTGTCTTAGTATCCCTGGGGTGTAGCAGAGTGTTCAACATATAGTAGGTGTTTAATAAATGCTTTTTGACTGCTCGACCTGTGATGAAATATAAACTCCTCTTTGGCTTTCAAAGTTCTTTGTCTTTCTAGACCAGTCTTTTTAGACTTATCTTACCCTTCTCCCCGTATTCATTCCACATGCCATTCTTATTCTCCATATGTAACATTCCATTTCCCACCACCATTCCTTTGCACAAGCTTTTCCCCAGGCAAGGAATGTTCTCCCTTCTCACCTTTGCCTTTCAGAATCCCTAGATTCCTTCCAGGCTTAGCTTGAGTGTCACTTCCTCCATGAAGCCTTTCTTGATTCCCCTAGTTGTTAGGGTTCTCCCTCTGCCTGAAATTACTTTGCATTTCTATTTACTTGCTTACATACACGTTGTTTTCCCCAAGCTCTTTGAGGGCCAAGAATATTTTATTCTTGCATCTGTAAAGTACCTAGCACAGCTACTGATATGTAAGGATGGGGGATAAGGAAGGGGGATTGACATAGAGAACTCTTGGATGAGGAAATTCCCTTTCCTAATGCAGGCTGGCACCTTCTCTCTAATTTATAGTCTTAGAGTTGTCTGGGACCCTGGGAGGTTATGTGATTTGTCTAATGCGATACAGACAGCATGTGTCAGAGATGGGCTCCTGGCTCTGAGGCCAGTTCCCTTTTTATACCAGGTTGCTTCTCTCCTGACATATAGTAGGTGCCAAATAAATGCTTAGTGAATCAAACTGAATTGGTTGGAGTAGGAGTGGAGATTAGCACGTGTCTCTTCCTTGTTGCTCCTCTCTTATGGTTCTGATGGCAGAGACCTGAACCAGGAGATAGCAATGGAAGAGGAGAATGGTGAAGATGGACAAAGATAAGCCAAACACAGAGAGAAAGACAGATTGAGAGATTGAAGAGGAGAAAAAGTAGGAGACAAAGGAGAGGGAAAAGGAGGAACAGAGAGGCTAGGGAAAGTTAAGGGAAGGACAAGAGAGAAGTGGCTGTTCACTTCTCACCCTTTCTTCTGAATGAATTGGGTATCAGCTTCTCAGCTAGTACTGGATGTTCCTATCCTATTTAACAATGAAGATGTCATATACAGAACTGGCTTTCTTTTAAAAAAAAAATTTAGCACAATCTCTACACTTAAGTTGGGGACTGACTAGTATAATCAAGAAGCTGGGGATCCATGCAGCAGGAATGGTATATTTTTTCTTTTAGTTTTTGCTTGTATCCTCTATTTTTAATTACCTTTTTAGGTTTAAATTTTTTTCTTTTTATTATGAACTTAATCACCAACAAACACAAACATTTCAATATATACAAAGAGCAAGAAAAAGGATTACATAAGGAGCTTTGAACTGCTGTTTATAGTTTTTTACAGTATAGTAGAAAGAACAGTATAGGCAGTAACAAAATTGCTCCATGTTCCCTTCTGCACTCCTTTTTTTCTGTATATTTTAATATATTATTGATGCTTTTCTTTTTTCATTTCTATCACTATCATCACCTTCTTTTCCAAATATATCCCTCCCATCTTCCCTGCCTAGCAAACTGTCCTTTGTAACAAAGAACGCAAAAGGTAGGAAAAAAAGTCAGTTTAGTAAAACTAACCAACACATCATCTGGGTCTAACAGTATATGCAATCATCACCCACCCCCATTTCCAATCTCTTCAAAGAAAGAAGAATGCTGCATTTTTTTCATCTCTTCTCAAATCAAGCTTGATCATTGTAGTTACATAACATTCAGGCTTTTTTTCTTTTTTTAGTTTTTTTCACTTACATTATTGAAATAACTGTATATATTGTTTTCTTGTTCTGTTTTTTTAAACTCTGCATCAGTTCATATAAATTTTCCCATGCTTCTTTGAATTCCTCATGTTTCTTGTTCCTTATGGTGCAGTAATGTCATATTACATCCACATACTATAGTTTGTTTAGCCATTTTCTAACAAATGGGTATTTACTTTGTTTTCTAATTCTTTGTTACCACGTGTTGCTATGAATATTTTGGTGTTTGGGGGGCATTTCTATCGTTTACCTCCTTGAGGAATTATGCCTAACAATCAGATCTCAAGGTCATTTTATTTATTCATTTTAGCATAATTGCAAATTGCTTTCCAGAAGGTTTTTCCTATTTTGCAAGTCTAACTGGTGGTTATAATTGTAATTTATTCTAAACTTCATATTCATCTCTTACATTAATTACCATTATTTGAGATCAATGGATCAAGAAATCTCACATATTCAGCAACTAATTAAGCAAAAACTGTCGCGTATAGGGAAGTAGAGTGTCCACTGCAGGAGATTGTCAGGCAATCAGGGACCCATCACCAGAGGTCATAATTATAGGATTTAGAGCTGGAAGGAAACTTTGACATCTTCTGGCCCAATTCTATCATTTAATAGATAAGGAAACAGCCTTGGAAGGATGAGGTGAGTTTGACTTGTCTAAGGTCCCTTAAGTAATATGTAGAATAGTTCGGATTCTAAGGTCTCTGACTTAGAATCAGATGCTCAGTCAACAGCCTCTTACTTTTGTAGAACATTTTCACATTCATTATTCACATCACAACCCATGTGGTTGGTATACCAAGTACAGGAATCCACATATTCCAGATAAGGAAACTAAGGTCCTGAGAGGTAACATGACTTACCTAAGGTCATAGAGTCAGTATTGCAGCAAAGCTTGGATTTGAACCTGGATCTTTAAACTCTGGGGCAGCTAGGGAGTGCAGTGTATAGAGTGCGAGGCCTAGAATCAGGAAGACTCATGTTCTTGACTTCAATCCAGTTTCAGACCTTTACTAGCTGTGCAGCCCTGGGCAAGTCACTTTATCCTGTTTGCCTAAGTTTCCTCCTCTATAAAATAAGCTGGAGAAGGAAATGGCAAACCACTCAAGTATCTCTGCCAAGAAAATCCCAAATGGGGTCAAGAAGAGTCAGATAAGACTGAAACAACTGAACAACAAATCAGACAATTTGATTCTCTGCAGCTTATTTTCACAAGAGGTTGAATGTTGGAGAGAGCTAAATTTTGGAGGGAAAAGCAAACAACTCCTTCATTCTGCATCAGGAGACTTTGACAGCTGAGATCTATTCTACTAGTGAACTGCCTAGCTCCTAAGTGTCTGGGGCAGGGGTGGGGAACCTGCAGCCTTGAGACCACATGTGGCCCTCTCGATCCTCAGATGCAGACCTTTGACCAAATGCAAACGTCACAGAGTAAATTTCCTTAATAAAAGAACTTGCTTTATAAAACTTGGACTTAGTCAAAGGGCTGCATTTGAGGACCGAGAGGGCCACATGTGGCCTCAGATGCAGGATCCCCACCCCTGGGGCAATCACTTCCTTCTTTGAGCTTCAGTCTTCTCATTTGTAAAGATGAGAAGGCTAGATAAAATGTCTTTAAAGACACTTTTCAGTCCCCCAACCTACGAGTCTATAATTCTATGTTCTGTACCACAGACTTTCAAAAAAAAATAAAGACTTTTCAATTTGGGATCTTAAATCACTTCCATGTCAATTAGCAAACTCATGTTAAGAATTTGTTGTATTTTTTGAAATATGTACTTTTGTAAATCTGTGGACTTTGAATTCCAGGATCATTTCGGTGTCTTTGTTTACGAGGTTTCTCTCAGGCAGTGTATAACCTTGAAGGCTCATATTGAGGCTACCACCAGAGATGCCATTAATGGGCGTGAGGATAGAGAACAGATGAAGGGGAAGAAGAAACATTCTCTACTAGGGCACGAGTCGTAGAATTGAAAGATGGTCACTTGTATCCTTGTCAATCTAAAGAACTGTCAGGAAGAAGAGACTAAGGCAAAACTAGGAGTGGTTGCCCTGGAACTGTGCTCCTAACGGTCTCAGATATAACCCTTTCAGAAAGCATGAAAAGAAAAAAAATGCCATTATGAATTACATTGAGATGCCATTTAATATCTTAAAGATATATTCACTTTTCCTACATGGAAAGATAATATTTGTAACTCATGAGACCTTCCTCAGTATTAGGGTAATTGGAAGGAATATATATGTGTATATATTCATCCTTTGTTGCCAAAGAAGACCATGCCATCAGAGAAATAATGACATGAGTTGCACTTGACTTTGAGTGAGGGAGGGCTATGCAGGTCACCAGCCTCACTTCTCTTCCAGAGTCATCTGAATCCAGTGACCAGATATTCATCAGGATGACTGGAGATGACCCAAGATGAGGCAATTGGGGTTAAGTGACTTGCCCAAGGTCACAGAGCTAGTATGTGTCAAGTGTCTGAGGTGAGATTTGAACTCAGGTCCTCCTGACTCCTGCACTGGTGCTCTATCCACTGCACTATGTGTGTGTGTGTGTGTGTGTGTGTGTGTACACATATATACAGAGGGCACAGATGAGTTGAATATGATGGGATGATATCTAAAAAATAAAATTAAAGACTGAGAGAGGAATGCACTGGGAGGAGAAAGGTAGAGGTAAGATATCTCACTCAAAACAAGCAAATGGGGGAAGGTGAGAGCCAATTAGTGAAACTTACTCTCATCAAATTTGTCTTAAGGAAGGAATAACACACACTTAATTGGGTATGAAAATCTATCTTACCCTACAGGAAAGTACGGAGGAAGGGGATAAGAGTGCAAGAGATGATGGAAGGGAGGGCAAAAGGGAGGAGGGGGTAATCAGAAGTAAACATTTTTGAGGACAGACAGGGTCAAAGCAGAGAAAAGAAGAAGTGGGGGTGTGATAGGTTGGAGGGAAATATAGTTAGTCTTTCATAACATGACAGTTATGAAAGTATTTTGTATGACTACACATGTATAACCTATATTGAATTGTTTGCCTTCTCAATGAGGGTGGATAGAGAAGGAAGAAGGGAGAGAATGTGGAACTCAAAGTTTTAAAAATGAATGTTAAAAATTGTGGGAAATAAGATATTTAGGCAATGGGGCATAGAAATCTATCTTGTTCTTCAGGAAACTTAGAAGGGAAAGGGATAAGAGAAGGGGGTGGTGATAGAAGGGAGGGCAGACTGGGGGAAGGGTTAATCAGAAGGGGAGAGATGGGGAGAAAATTTGGAACTCAAAATTTTGTGGAAGTGAATGTTGAAAACTAAAGATTAATTAATAAAAAGAAAAAACCTAACTGCAAATTAAGAATAGGTATATATATGTATATACCTATTCTTAATTTGCAGAGTTAGGTTTATATATTCCCTTCCATCTCTAAAATCTTAATGTGGATGTCAGGGTAGTATAAGCAGAAAAAGTCTTGAATTTGAACTCAGAACTCTAGGCTTTGCTATGGGTATTCTTAGACAAATCACTTCTCTGGAATTCAGTTTCCTCATTTGCAAAATGATGGAGTTGTACTCAGTGACTTCTAAGTTTCCTTTCAACTCTTGATCTATGAACCTACAACCTGGATTTGAATTCTGCTTTTGCTTCTTAGGTGAGTGAGATGATGGTAGATGCTTGTACTCACATGGGTATGTGTGTGTGTGTGTGTGTGTGTGTGTGTGTGTGTGTGTGTGTGTGTGTATTTCACTGTATCAGTTTAGGGACAGAAACCTCCCTTCTTCCCATGATGGAAACTAAGAAAATCACACAGTTGCCCCAGCGTGGTCAATAAGGCTTTAGCATCTTCCAGAAGACAGAGGGTATGTAGCTTAGAGAGGACAATGTACTTAGTATTAAGATGAAGATGGTCACCTGCTTTGGTAACATATTTAGCATTAAAAAAAAATACACAGAAGATAGTAGAAGGAAGTTCTAAAGGTGATACAGATAAGAAAAGCAGTGTTGGTACTACCATAATAAATTTGATATATACTTAAGAAAAAAAAAGTTACCTATGGAAGATTCAGTTTTACATGCAATCCTCTTTTTCTTTGCATATGGAAATTTTCATGTTCAGTGATGGACCAGGTTCGTCATAAAAAATTATTTAAAAACAAAAAAGAATGTATCCAACTACAAACATTTACCATGTATCTAGAAGACTCCAGAGAAAGTAGTCTGTGGTGTTAAATGAAGGGGGGAAGCTCTGGGTCTCCTTGCTGAGTGCCTATTCTAATGATTGAGGCCTGGAATATGCCATAATAAGCTGATGTGTGAGTTAATTGATGAAGAAGTCATTTGGAGAGAAGCATGACAGGATGTGAATTGTATTGTATTAATTCTCTCTCAGTGTGGGCAGAGTGCTAGCAACACAATTAAGAGTAAATTAATAAAACATCCTTAATGCTGAGGTGTCTTAAATTGATTAAAGTGCTTTTAATCACACTTCAGGGTGACATTACCCATTCATTCTGCATCGGGTGAGCTCATTCCACCAGCGAGTCTCTTGACTTCCTGGTGCCCAGTCAGATTTCTGTCATGTACTCCCCTCCTCTCCTGCCCCTCTTTGGGACAGATGCTGCCATTCAACATTCCCTGCAGCCAGGACCATGCTCCTGATGCTACCCAGCAGTTAGGGCTTCACCTTTAACTTAGCCTGTGTAGTTAGACACAGCTGGCTACTCAAACCCATCTAATCCAAGACCTTTTGGAATATGCTGCCCAGATTTTAAAGGCCTTTTAAACTATATACCAGGTACATGTAGAGGGTACCAAGGGTCCCGGGGGATAGAGAGCTGCTGTCCCCATTTGATAATACAAACTAGCTTTGTGGGGAAACACGAGGGTGGGTGCCTCCCAGACTGAGCTGAGTCTACCTCCCCTACCTCCATTTCCCAGGATGTTAGGTCCATTTAGGGCTTAGGAACTAAACAGGAAAAGATACAAAATAGAACTCTGGGGGAAAAAAATCTTGATGACATTTTCAAAAAATTTGCAGAAATTCATCAAGTTTATATGGAGTGAAGGCTGGTGGTAGCAGAGGAAACTGTTTGGATGGATTTTAAATTAGATTTTGTTATTTTTGTAACCAACTGTGTCCAGGATAATTGGGTAATTGTACAGAATTTAGTCCAGGATAATAGGACAATTCAATTAATGTTTATTAAGACTACACTGCGTGCAGGGCGCTAGAGTAGGCATGGTGCAGGTTACAGAACTGAATGATGTACAGACTTGGACTTACTAGGCTGCCACCAAGGCTAGGAATATCCAGGATCATCGAGCTGTGCCATAGACAAGCGGTAACCATTTCTGCTAGGGCTAGGGCAGATCTACAGGGACCCCTCACTGGAAGTCCGGGAGAGGACTTTCACCCTTCAGGGTCGAGAGTAGAAACTGTCTCTCTTTAAACTGATGTAGCACTCCATGATCAAATCAACTGGGCAACCACTGGGGAAATAAAAATGAAATAGTTTCTGACCTCAAGTAGCTTCTGGTCTAGCTGGGGGAAGGAACACTCATTGCTCCTAGTTCTAGAGAGAGCTGTCACGTCTTTCACACGCCCTACTTCCCCCCTTTCCCTTAAGTCGTCTCCTCCCAGGGTAAAGAGCCCCAGTTGCTACCATTAGTTCTCATGTAAGGCTGGAAAGGCAGTGTGGCTTGAAGCTACGGAGGAACTTCAGTGACAGCTTGAGAAATGGATAAATTTCACACACACACACACACAAACAAACACACACGCACACCACACACACACACACACACACACACCACTTCAGAAATAGTCTCAAACTTATTACCACACTGGGCACTTTTCCTTTCAGATTCAGAAAAGGGACAACCAGGATTCCCAGAGGGCTTATGAAATGACTTAAATGGAATGTTTTGGAAAGTTCTCATTAACTAGGTTAGCAGTGATTGCCTGCGGCCAAGGAAATGTTTTTTGAAGCCAGTAAGATGAAATAGCTCCCCATTCTGACCACGTGCCCAGGCTTGGTGAGCGCCGGAGCCTGGCTCTTCGAGTCCCAGCATCTCTGGGGAGCCCCTGGATATCCTGTTAATTGGGTTACAACAGCAGCTGTGATTAGTACTACAGGCAGGGGGTGTTAGCTGGCTCAGGGGTCCCATCAGGTTGAACAACCTGCTTGGGTCTTTTAGATAATTAGGCATCACCTTCACGATGCATGAAGTCCATCCTCCCGATGCTGAGAGTTCTATCACGTCCAGGATCTCCTCGAGTATCTTAGGAACCGTGTGACAGCTGGCTTTGGGGCCAGGAGGCCATGGGTTCAAGTCTCCCCTTTGTCGCACCTTGTCTGCAGGATACTGCGCAAGTCACTTAATTTCTCAGGGCTCTGGGCAACTGTCTGAGAACCTAAATTGTACAGAAGCCACTGACCTGCGGGGCTAGTGGGACATTCTCCTCTAGGCTAAGAAAATCACAAGTCCCTTCCCTGCTCTACATTAGGAACTTGGGAGAAATGAAAGCAGAAAATTGGGAAAGTGTCAGACTCATTCAATCGGAATGTTTGAAGGGATCCCCAAGACCATCTAGTCCAAGCCCCTGGCCCAAGAGAAATTCTTCCCATAACATCCTCAATGGGTGGCTAAAGAACTGAAATCTGCTCCCCTCTGTCTCTAACCCTGCTCCCACCTTTCCCTCCTCCCAAACCTGAACTTTTCACAACAGCTCTTCCAAATCAAAGCCGTGAATGCGTCCCTCAGTCTTTTCTCCAGACTTAACATCCCCAGAAGGATCCTTCTGATGCCCCTTTTATCGTGGTCCACACTGCCAAGCCATGGCTTGGTCTGTGGCAGGGGGAGGGGAGGGAAGCGGGTGGGGGGCAGCGGAGAGGCAGGGCCTGGGCTGGCCTTTCTCTGGGATGACCGGGCTTGGGGAAAACATCACGCCTGCACTTCTGGTCCTCTCAGCCAGTCTAGCATCTATTGAGCCGTGTGCCAGGCACTGGGCAAGACCCAGGGACTCAGAGGAAGGAAGATTGAACCCAGGTCGTTGCTCTGCTGCCTGAGTACCTTCACAGACTGATGACTTGGTGCACACAGAACACATACATGTGTGCACGATACATACATGCACATATGGTTGTATATACAGGCACACACATGACAATGTGCAGACATGATACAAATGTGTGTAAATGTGATATGTGCACACATACACCTAGGTGTGTGCACACATATACACATGTGCA
>CM053772.1:58053549-58099266 GCA_028658325.1 Potorous gilbertii
TTCATAAAAATTTCCTCTTTGATATTGAAGACTCATGATTAAATTAGATTAAGTCCAGCAAGAAAGTTATAAATTGCAACTTCCACAACTATTTGGCCTATAGGATTGTGGCAAATTACTGCCACCCAGTAGCAGCATATCTAAAATGCAGATTCTGTTGTTTTGAGAGGTGTGATTTCACTGTGGCAGGGAACTCTCCAATGAGATAGCTAAAGATGCTAAAGGCATCTTTGCAATTAATGGCCTTAGAGAATTGTCTAGGACAGGGAGAGGATTAAGTGAACTGCCCAGGCTCATACAACAAGTATGTGTCAGAGTCAGCATTTGAACTCAGGTTTTCTTGTTTTCAAGGCCAAAGTTCTCTGTCTATGATACCTCGCTGGCCTTTGTGTATTCCTGCTGAGAGGTGACTAATCTATATTTAGGAAGCCAAAACTAGAAAGCTAAATTCATGAAGTGGAAGCGAATATCATTCTCCCAGTAAAACTTCCCTGTCCCATGACTTTAGATCATCTTTGAGGTTAGATCATTGGAGAAAAC
Source organism: Potorous gilbertii (assembly GCA_028658325.1). Taxonomy (NCBI): domain Eukaryota; kingdom Metazoa; phylum Chordata; class Mammalia; order Diprotodontia; family Potoroidae; genus Potorous; species Potorous gilbertii. The sequence continues at coordinate 58,054,090 of CM053772.1, forward strand.
TAATCTGTGAACAGGTATTAGAGGAAAAGAATAACTTCATGAGTTAACCTATTTTGGCAAAACATTTTCATTTTTCATAGACCTTCATAACTTTCAAAACTCAAAGTTGGGGAAGGGACCAATAGTGGGAATTTTGTATACTGCATCAGATCAGTGAGGACTTTGCCCTCCTTCCTGAATCACTTCTAGGCAACCACTTTGGGTCACATAGAATGTAAAGCTCAATTCAGGGCTTCTTAAACCTTTTCCACTCTCGACCCCTTTTTGAGTTGCAGCCAGCATCCATCCTCGGCATGGTGTGACAACATAAGCAGTGCAAAGTGCACATGCTGTGTGTTCAGAAACAACACTCCAATGTGAAGTAACCCAGGCAAATGCTGACATAGACACCTTGGATTCATTACACATTTAACTTTTAATTAAGTTAATGACTTGCCAAGGTCACTCAGCTAGTGAGGGGCAGGGCCATGTCTCCTGCCTACAGACCCAGTGCTTTTTCTGGAACCCCATACTGACTTCTACCTAGGTAAGGTTGGCAGGGGTTTAACCAACAAAGATCTTCTGACAATGTCCAAAAAGGAAGTGCGGAGCTGTCCATTAAGCTGTGAGGAAGAAATACCAAATTCAATTTCAACTTCCCAATTTCAATTTCAATGCAAAGCTTTCTCCTAGAATTTAAGGTGAGTTAGACACCTTCAGCAAGACAGTGTTTGGCAGCTTTTCACAGAAGGTGCAGTTTCAGGAAAGATTTATGTGGGACCACTCTCTGTTCTTGTCACTGCATTGTTTTAGTATTTAAATCATGAGAACAGGATGGCATACTTGCTAACACCCCCTTTGTGCTTGCCAATCACCACAGCAAGATACTCTATTTTAATCCTGCACAGATTGGGTGTTTTTATTAGCTGGTCAGTCTGACTTTTCTTTCTTCAATTAGCATTTTTGTGCACAAGGAATGCTTGGGATGATCAAAATGTGTATTTACAGAAAAAAGGAAATCTTTTCTTCCATGTGCTTCTAAATGATTTTTCTCATATTAATCCTTTACACATCACATCTGACAGTCAAATTGGATCCATCTTGTTCTTGCTATGTTCATTCTTCATTGCCGAAGAAGACCAAGCCATCAGAGAAATGATGACATGACTTGCCCTTGAGTTTGTTTTGAGGGAGGGAGAGCTGTGCAGGTCACCAGCCTCACCTTCTTCTCCTGAGCCATCTGGGTCCAGTTACCAATATTCATCAGGATGACTGGAGATGACCCAGGATGCACTAGGAGACCTTGGCTCCTTTAGGGTTACCTAACTAGTAATTAGAGACTACTTGGATCCATCTTATTTTCCAGCTGGATAGCATTCCCCAGACTTGGGCTGCTTTCTTCTCCCTCCACTCATCCCTTCCTAGTCTTACACTTCCTTTTGCAAGCCTTCCTGGGTCCTCCAATTTGTAAATGATCTTTCCTTCCTTAGACTTCAAATAGCACTTTGCTTTTATTTCTTTTATACACTTTTCATGGTTCATTTTGGATGATATTGATTTGTATTACATATCTTACCCAGTAGACTATAAACTTGAAGGCTGGGACAGTCATGATTTCTGAACCCTTCTCTCCCAATACTTGGCAACAATGTTCTGTGATCAATGTGTGTGTGTGTGTAATATTATATATAATATATATGCCTGATAAATGTTTGCTAAATGAATTACAGCAGAGAGATATTTGACAAATATTTGTCAGTTACTATGTTCTCTGTTTTCTCATCTGTAAAATGAGGCACTTGAACTAGAAATCACAAATTCCTCATCTTTTTTTTGTGTGTGTTATGGCACCCTCTTTTGTAGGCTGGTGAAAACTAGGGATCTCTTCTCAGAATAATGCTTTTAAATGCACAAAATAAAATACACAGAATTATAAAAGAAATCAATTCTATTGAAATAGTTATCAAAATATGTAATTTTTAAGTTCACAGATTTTGATCACAAAAGTTCATTCCAATTTTAAATCTATTCTCATGTTACTTTCTGTCCAAAAATCTTCAGTGGCTCCCTATTGCTTCCAGGATAAAATAAGAACTCTTCAGACTGTGATTTACGATCTTTCACAATATGGTTCAAACTTCCCTTTTGGCCTTATTTCAAATTACCCTCCTTCACTCATTCTATGTTCCATACTGGAATGCTAATTGGAATGTTGTCAAAATTTGACATTCTATCTCTTACTCCCATGCATTCACACAAGCCCTCCCCGACATGTGGAATAATCTCTACCATCATCTCGGCCTGTCCAAGTCTCATAATTCTTTTATTTTTAAGTTAAATTTTATTTGTTCAGTTAACAAAGATCAATTTTCTTTCCCTCCTCTCCCACTCCCACCAAAAGAAAGGAAAACAAAATCCCTTGTAACAAATATTCAGAGACAAGCAAAAAAAAAAATTCCCCCAATAGTCATGTCGTAATTCTGCCCCGAGTGTCATCTTTTTATCATGAGCAGCTTTGTCATTCACAACTCAGCTCAGGTGTCATCTGGTTCTCCTTGGGCAGTTAGGTGGGGTAATGAATACCTGGACCTGGAGTCAGGAAGCCTTGAGTGCAGATCCAGCCTCAGAATCTTACTAGCTGTGTGATCCTGATTGCTTAACTTAACCTCTGATTGCCTCAGTTTCCTCAACTGTAAAATGAGTTGTGGTGAGGATCCAATGAAATATCTAAAGTGCTTAGCATAGTGCCTGGCAGATAACAGGTACTATCAATAAATATTTATGAATACTATGTGCCAGACACTGTTAATGCTGAGGATACAAAAAGGGACAAAACATGGCTTCCTTTTTCTTTCTTTCTCTTCCTTCCTTCCTTTCTTCCTCTCCTCTCTCTCTGTGTATATAAACTTACATGTGTACATATATGTGTATATATACATATGTATATACACACCTACATGCCTATGTGTATATTACATATATGTATATATACTATATGAATATATAGTATATGTATGTATATAGGCACAGGTCACACAGAGGGGTGTGCTGGACCCAACTCTAATTGGCAAGAGTTCAATAGTCAATGATTACATTTTCAGCAAGGGCGTTTACATCTTGGAAACTGGTCAACATTACAGATTGGGGCTTGATTTATTGTTTCACTGATTGTCTCAACTTAAGAAATCAATGGAGAAAATGTTAATAGTGCACATTAAACTTAAAAGTGTGTCCTTTATACTTTCCCCCCAAGGAGAATTGGTTGTCAAACATTTACCAGCACACCTCCAGTCCCACAGGTACTGAAGGGATCTTAGGTTCACAGACTGAAAAGTAGAAGGGCTATAGAAGCCCCAACCCCTCTCTTTATGAATGAGGAAGGTGTAGTCCACAGAGATGAAGTTATTTGCCCCATGTGATAGAGGTATTAAGCGTCCAAGCTGAGCTCTCTGATGCCAAATTCAGTGCTCTTTTTCCGACATCTCTGAGCAAGTTATTTCGCCCAGTATAACAGAAGCTTTCTGAGGGTCAAGAGAGCCACTTTATCCTCAGGACCTAACAAAATGTATATTTATTTATAGTAGGCACTTTATAATTTCATTTCACAAAAACGAATATTTGTGATCATTTTTGTTTAAGTATTAACGGATGATAATTGAGTTTTTAAAGTCAAGCTGTTGAGAAGATAACTTGAATAACAACTTTTTTAGGCTGAGCTTGATTTAATATATTACAGAATGAGGGTAAAGGGGGCCTGGTGGAGGCCCCAGGCAGAGCACACTGGGTCTTTTCCTTAGGCTGTCTTGAGCCTTGCACTCTCTCTTGGCTCCCAGCCCTGGGTGGCTGGGCCTTTCTTTCCATCAGTTCTCTGGCAACATGCTAAGTGTGTTGCCTTCTATATCTTTCTAGTTTCTCTCCCTCCATCCTGCCACAATCTTATCTTACTCAATAAAATGTCAGCTACTTCCTTCTTCTCTCATCAGACCTTTCAGGGACTGTCCATACCCCTGTAGGTTTGCAGTTTGGGGAAAGTTCCCAATTCTTTTGGCCCATGGCAAAGGGGCTCCTTCTCCATGCCACTCCCTGGAAGGGCAGGCCAACTACTGAATGTAGGGGTTATAGAAGGAGAAAGAAAGTAGTCGTTGGAAGGAAGAGACATTTATCCTATGTCCCACAGATGGCAAGGGCTAACCAAGTCTACTTCTGTGGTTATGACTAGATGCATCAAGCTAAGGCCTCAGAATATTTTTTCCAGTCTTCTCTCTCTCTGCTCCCATCATGTACTCTATACAGTTCAACAAAACTGTACCAAAAAAAAAAATAAATCCCAACTGTACTAAAAACCATTCCCTGACCCTATATAGGGGTTTTTTTTACCTCCATACCTTTGCCTGAAAAATGTCCCTCCGAACCCACCCTATCTCCTATCACTGCCTTTTGGAATCCTACTGGGCCTTCATAGTGCCGTTCAGGGACTCAACTTCCATGAAGTCTTTCTTCTGAAGCATTCAAACTGTTCTTTTTCTTCTTCTACCTTCTATCATGAACTTGTGTGCATGTCTTTTCTTCACACTCTCCCCCACTCCCAACCCCCTACGACACCTACACCACAAACCAGGGCTGAGACCACGGACTCAGTTATCTTTGTATTTCCCTCAGTTCCTAGCAACACTGCATGAGCTCGGTCAATGTTTGTTGAATAAATTAATGTTGTGTGGATACTCAATGGGCTTTTGTTGGTTCAGTTTCTGCTTAGCTCACCACTTTGCTTCTGCTAAGTTTGATGGCTCCTAAGCAGATGCCTGGTGTCCCTACAGGGGAGTGTAGCTTTGTCAGTGGGGCTGACTCCTCAGGGGGGCAGCAGATGGTGTTGATCAGTCATGCTTCAAGCATTTATTAAGCACCTGTGATATCCCAGGTACTGGGGAACACAAGAAGGAAAACAAAATGTTCTGTGTTCTTAAGGTGCTTGCCTATTTGCTGTTACTGCTTGCCCTTCATTCTCCAAGGGCACCATGACATCAGGAAGGTGATGCCATGACAAGTGGATTGAAGTGAGGGAGGGCCGTGCAAAGTCATCAGTCTCACTTTCTCCTCCAGAGTCCTCTGGGTCCAGTGGCCAGATATGGATCAAGACAACTAGAGATGACCCAGGATGCAATGGAGGATCTAGGTCTTTTCAAGCTAGTCTTGCACAGGTCTCAGTTTGACTGAGCATTCACCTGCTATTGGGAGAGAATATGTATGTAATAAAGATATGAAATAAGAGGCAATGTATATCTTGTTGGATGTGGAGCATATTGGCGGCTGAGACAACTGAGGAAGATTCAGGGGCCTGTCACTTGCATTGCCACCCAATAGGATTTCTCTCTGCAACCATGGTTCGGTGTAGGACCCTCCCTTCACTTTGACAAACCCTGACTATGTATTACAGACCCAGACTTGGAGGGGAATTCTCAATACAGGTTTGTCCACTCCTCTGCAGCCAGTTTTGAATTTCTTGTTAATTATTTTATGTCACTCAGGTCAACAAATGTTTAATTAGCAATGACTAGAAAGGACCCTGATCTGGAAATTATGGATGAGTAAAATAGGGAGATCAGTTGTGTCCAAATATATGTAAATATAGAGTGATACATACATGATGGGTACAAATAAAATGCCATGGGAAGTTCAGAGGAATCATGTCTGGTATATAAGCATAACACAATCCGAGAAGCTTTTATGGATAAGAATGCATTTAAGGTGGGCAAGGATGGGAAACTAGAAATTTAATAGGTGGAGACTGGTTTGTAGGAATTGCATTCTAGAACTAGAAGACATTGTGAGGAAAGGCACACATTGGGAAGAGGCAGGATGTATTCCAGTGAGAAATTTCCAAAGGTAGATTAGAGCCAGATTATAGAAAGCCTTGAATAACAAAATGTGGAAATGAGACTTGATTATTAGAATATCCTTCTTCCTCCTCTCAGCTGAAAGTGTTTGCTCTCTCAAAGAACTTTTTTCCTAAAACACATTTCCTAAATCTCCCATTTAATAAGAAAAGAAGAATATTTGTAATAAATAAGAATATTAAAAAGATGAGAGATGATAGTAATGGCCAATATTTGTTGAGTGCTATATGGTTTACAAGGCACTATGCACAGATTATTTTCTTTGAACATCAGAGTAAACCTTGTGAGGTTGATATTTCCTTGTTTTACAGATGAGGAAACTGAACCCAAAGGGAGCGATCCGTCATAGTCACGTAGCTGGTTAAGTGTGGGGGTTAGGATTTGAACCCAAGCCTGCCCGATTACAAGTCGTGAATCCTGTCTATTTCATCATGTTGCTTTGACATTATTATGTCGTATCTTGCATTACCCTTACTCACATGTCATTGTGACTGCTCTCTATCACACCCCAGTCCTCCAAAAAAAAAGGGTGACTTTCTTGAAGAGAAGGGCCTGAGGGGTCATTTATTTTTTTTCCTTTGTATCCCCAGAACCTTGCACATAGTAGGTGCTTAATGAAGGTTTGTTGAATTGAATTTTTAGACAATGGGGAGTCATTGAAGGGTCTTTTGCAGAGGGGAGATATGGCCAGAGACCTTCGATTTGAGAAAATGAATCAGGCCTTATCATGTAGGGTATATTGGAACAGATAAACACCACTATGTCAAGTCTCCCCAACTGGTTTGGAAGCTCCTTAAGGTCAAAGGTTCCATCTCATACTTCTCTTGTACCCACTACAGCATTAAGCACAGAACTTTAAACACCATCCTTCATGAATGCTGCTTAAACCAAATTCACAGGGTTTCCCTCTGCACTTTCAGGCTAGAAAGGAGTCCAGTTCCAGTATTAATTGAGACCTCAACCCCTCAGCCTAATTGTAACTCTCTGGTGACTGAGACATGAGAACTAGGAGACAAAGCAAGAAATGGTCCAGGCCTGAGCTGGGTACGCTAGATATTTTTTACACTGGTTCAGGATCTGTGAACTTCCTTCCCTCTTCCCCTTCCTCCAAAGCCCTGAAGCAATCCAATTACTGGCCAAGCTGATGAGGACCAAGAGAGAGACTTGATAAAGGGGGAAGGTTCTGGGTTTCATTCAGCACTCTCTGCCTCAGACAGTCTGTCTCCCCATGTCTGTAGACATAACAGGTCATGGGCAGCATGTTAAAGTCAGATCTTGCCACAGACTTGGGGCTTAAACCTCCTTCCACCAGGATGTTCCAGAGTCACCAACGTGTCCAAAACAGAACTTACCTTTGCTCCTCCTCCTCCTCAACTCCTCCTCCTGACCAGGGCAGGAGACAGCTAAGCTACAGGTGACTTCCCTCTCCCACACCTAATAAATTACCAAATTCAATCTATGCTTCCTCCTTTGGATTTCTCTTATCTACTACTTCCTCTCTCTTCCCCTGGGCCACTCCCTTAGTACCTGACCTCTTTAGCTTCCACCTGGATGACTCCAACAGCTCCCTAACTGGTTTCCTGGCTTCCGGGCTCTCCCTCCCCCAATTTCTCTTGCACTTCTGCCATATCTAACTTCTTTATGTAGAGATGTGGCCAAATCACTATGCTCAAAATGCTTTCAATGGTTCTCTTACCTCCAGAATCCAGTATGAATTCCTGAGCCTGATATACAAAGGCTACCATGTCCCGGAATCTCAAAGAATCTCAGAGTTAAAAGCAGTCTAAGAGGGCCTTGAGGGTGGGGAAAATGACATTATCAGAAAGGGGTCATCTAGCTTCCTCCTGAAAACCTCCAGGGACCAAGAGCCCCAGTACACTTTGGCAGCTCCATTTTCTTTAGCCCAGATCTGACTATTTGTAACTTGTCTCCATGGCTTCTAATTTTGCCCCTCATGGGCATGGAAGAACTGGTCTAATCCTTCTTCCACTTGATAGCCTTTCAAATACTTGAACCCGTGTCTTTTCTCCTCTAGGTTAAAAATACCATGCTCCTTTAACTGTTATACCTCTTTCCCTTTGAATCCAAACTTCATACAAGTCCCCTTAATAAAAAGATATACACATATGTTATGTGTGTATATATACATGTATACACACACATACGTGTATGTATACTATATTTTTTCCATACCTTTAACTTTGTGCCTTTTAAATTCCTAGTCAGTCACAGATCAAATGTCACCTCTTCCATGGAGTCTTCCCTGAACTGCACCCCTCCCGCATCTCAAGCCAGAAATGATCTTTCTTTCTTTGGACTTACATTGGTCTTTGCACACCCCTTAACCTCATGTTTCATAGTGCATCATAGCCATTGTACAACAGTGCATATGTAGGAGTGTTAGATTCTGAGTGTCTTATTTATAGAGAGGTTAGACCTCCAGTGGCCTATATGCGTATGAAAGACACAGAAAACTCACTGGTGATTGGCTGACACAATGGATTTGTTCCTGGGCTTGGCTATCAATAACCTGGGTGAGAGTTTCAAAGCAGGAATGATACTAAGGTTTTGCAAAGAGGGTCTGGCACCTAGAGAATAATTCTGCTGCTTGGGGGAGGACAAGACCCTGAGCTGAGCCTTAGGAGGGAGTGGTGGTGAGGAGGGGGTTCTGCTAAGGTATGGGAAGGGCTTTAGTTCTTTTGGAAAGATTCTAGTGATGCCCTAGCCAAGGATTTGAAGATACTAAAACCAACTGGCCGATCACTATGGCCTACAGAGAACAATCCAGCCAAGTCGGCAGAACGATGTTCCCAGCCTTGATGGCCTACCCAGGGAGGAGCAGTGTGGGAGTGGCAGGGCCCATAGGCATCGGAAGTGGGAATTTCTCCCCTGTGGGCCCCTCCGTGCCAATCAACAAGCACTAAGCACTAAGCAAGGAGCACACTCCAGGAGCTATGCATAAACACAAAGAATGAAACAACCCTGCTCTCCTGGAGCTTGTATTCTAATGGGAGATTTCTCTGCTTGCTCATTCTCTCCCTATGGATGACACGCATGTTTGTGGGCAAGTATGCCCTACATTTACAGGGCGGGAGGCAGCATGGATGTTCTATTGTAAATCTTATTCTGCTATTCCAGGAAATGCCTCGGGTCTGTGCCCTCTGCCTGGCTACTGAAAGGTAAACACATTGAAGGAAACTCATAAGCTAGAGTTTCAGGACCATAGACTCACAAAGGACCCATTTAGGTTTTGGGTTACTTTTCTCCTGTTCAATTAGAAAGTCTATGAAGGAAAGAGCCCATGTTTCTTTTATATCTAAACCAGTTTAATACACATGCTAAGTACTTACAGGGTGGTCAAATGAAAGCATTTTAGACCCTATTCGAGGGTCCACTTAGCAATTTTCACCAAAGATTCCCCCATGGGGATAAACAGAGCTTAAATGGAGTTGGGGGAAAATTAGAGAGATAAGGGACAGGTGCAAAAGAGGTCATCTTAATGGAAACTTAAATATGTCAAGAGGTCTGACTGGGGCAGAACTCATACCAAGTAGCGAATGAAAACTCCTATTTCTAAAACCCTTGAAGATTTATAAAGCACTTGCCTCACAGAAACACTATGAAGGATATAAGGTATAGTCTAGGGTCGAGGTAGTGTAGATTTCATTATTTCCATTTTACAGATGAGGAAACCAAAGAGCAGGCAGGTTGATGAATGTACGTACTCAAGGTTACACCATTTCCAAAGTGGCAGACCTACAACCCAAGTCCTGCCTCTTAAAGCTAATGTTATTTTCATGATGCCACATTGCCTCTCCCATAGAGCCTTCAAATTCAGGAATTGCCAGACTCCTGGGCTCTCTAAATTGGAGTCCTGCATTATGCTCAACCTTCCCCTTCTTGCCCAGTGCCTGGCCTCAAGCTTGGTTTCATCTGTGCTTCCTCTATGGGTCCCAGGTATCCTGTGAGGTCTCCCTAGTGCTAATGACCAAAATTAGCCAATTGCCCAGGGCTAAATCTCATCTACGGCATCAGTCACAGGTCAGGATACTCACATGCCTTCAGACCTTTCCTCTTAGACTCAGCCATTCTGCCCTCCAGTCTTGCTCCCATTTGTCATCCTGTATCACCTACCCGTGTACTAATGTTTGACCTCATGGCCTTTGCCTAAAGTTACAGGGCTTCCTGGATTCCTAGCCATGGTTTTTCCTGGTCTGGCCCCATGAACCACAGGTCTGACAGATATTTCCTAGCATACAGAGGAGCAAGGCCAAAGGGCTTACAGAAAACAGTTAAGTCTGCTGCTTCTAGGTAGCTTCCAGGAAGTCTCCAAATACTAGCTTTGGGTCTTCTAACCACCTTATCTTTTCCCCAAAACAAAACTTACCAGGACATAAATCTAAGGTTTTAATGATCATTTTCTGTGTTGTCACTCTCTTGGAAAAAAAGTTACCCTGAACCCTAAACATAAGAGAGTAAAGAGGTCCTGAGAAAAGTGTTTCTGGTTTACACACACACACTTAAGGATTGCCAAGCATTCTCTTCACAACATTAGGAGGTAGGTAGCACAAATATGTTTATCCCCATTTTACAGACAAGACAGATGAGGCTTTGAGAAGTTGGATGACTTGGCCACAATGCTACGCCTAGTAGATATCTGAGATAGAATTCAAGCCCAGGTTTCCTGAATCGAGGTCTGGTGTGCAACCCTACCTCTATAATGAGTAAAGTTCAAGTTTACAGATAACTAGAGCAGGAAGGGACAGAGTCCAGACCCCTCTTTTACCAGCAGAGGAAAGAGAAGCCCAGAAAAGGAAAGGGATTTACCAATGGAGACAAAGACAGTGGCAGAGCAGGGATGGTAGAACTCAGCCTGCTAATCCCACAGTCAGTGTGCTTTCCCTGCTTCAGCCCACTGCAAAGCTCTTCCCAGTAGCGATGGCCTCCTTTCATCACACCTGATGAGCTACTCGGCCTCTGTAGGGAGAGGGAGAGCCCACCACACTGGGTAACCCTTCAGCTCACAAGCTGGCTAATGCCCCAGTACCCAGAATGCTTGTCAATTGCAGCCAGAGAAAAACCCAGATCTGACAGAGGAAGTTGAACTTGGTCTCTGGGAAAGCACAATACAATTATTGTTTTGCTTCAGTTTTGTACAACACTAAACACTGGGGCGAGGTGGGGGTGGGGGGAAATGTGTGTGTCTCCCTCTTTTTTTATCACCTCATTGTGCTGGGTACAAAGACTTTCTCATTTTCCTGTGATGACTACTGACCGTAGAATTGTACAGCAGGAACACAACTGATAATTACACGGTTGTTTCTGCTTTTCATGCCAAACTACTCCAAATACACACAGCAATTATTTCTGCAGTTTTCAAAGCATAGCATCTAAAGGGACCTTAGTTACCGTATTCTTTCAGATACAGAGCTGACCCTAAGAAATGGCACATGACCACTGTGCATAAACAAGCACAAATGACATTACATCATCATCCTTGTGTTTAACATTTGCAAAACACTTTCTCTGGGTAATTTCTTCTTTTGATCTTTATGATGACCCTCTGAGGTAGGTGTGATCATTGTCCCTATATTACATATAAGGAAACTGAGGTTGACAAGTTAAATGACTTGCCCAGGGTCACACAGTGCCCGAAGCAGGTGAAAACAATGAAGTCTCAGCTCTACTATTAATTCTCTATGTCAAGTCAACAACATGAGCAAGTTGCCTTCCTTGCTTGAAAACTGAAGGCATCAGTTTTCTCATCTATAAAATGGACACATCAAATGACAGCATCATTAAATTCTCTTTCAGCTCTGTCTATATTTCAAAGTTTCTTCTAGTTCTTACAGTCTGTGTTCAAAGATCCATCCCAACTTGGACATATTGCTTACTAAGGCTCTAATATATATATGGGCAGGGAGGTGGTGCAGTGGATACAGCACAGGGCTTTGGATTAGGAAGACTCATCTTCAGGAGTTCAAATCCAGCCTCAAATACCTTACTACTAGTGTGACCCTCGGCAAGTCACTTAACTCTGTTTGCCTCAGTTTCCTCATCTGTACAGTGAAGTGGAGAAGGAAATGGCAAATTAGTATCTTTGCCAAGAAAACCCCAAATAGGGTCATGAAGATTCGGGACACGATGGAACAACAATGAAGACTCTAATATTCCTTTGTGTGCGTCTGCTATCCTTACTCTGACTTAAATAAGACAGCTCTCACACTTGTCTTCACCAAAATGACTCTGGACAGCGGAGGCAGATGGTTCCTATAAAGTATGTAATCTCATCTTGAATCTTCAGGATGCTAAAAACTGTTTTACCTTAGGTGCAAGTAATGCAGCTTTCTTATTCATATTTTCATGTTGGCATCAGAGATGGGTAAAAGGTCTTTTGGGAAACTTAATAATAAGAATTTACCAATCAGGGACTCTCAACTCCTTATTCTCTCTTACCCTACACAGTTCACAAATCTTGTCATTCCTATCTCCACATCTTTCATATGCCTTCTCTCCAGTCACACTAAGCTAAGGACCTTATTACCTCTTATCTGGACCACAGAAATAGTTTCCTAATTGGTTTACCTGACTCAAGTTTCCCCCTTTGTAAACCATTCTCCATAAAACTGCCAAAGTGATGTTCCTAAATAGAGCTCAGTGCAGGCCTGATGTCACTCTCCTACTTAATAAATGAAACCGTGGTAAAATTTGGTTGCCAGAGAAGTTTATCAGTACTGTATGTCAGTTTCATGATGGCATGTTTGCAAGGGTTCTGGATAATGGATAATGCTACAGTACTTTCCCATTCACTAGTCAAGTGAAGTAGGGCTGTGTGTTTGCTCCCAGGCTTTTTAACATGATGTTGCTAAATTATGTCATTGGATTCCTTCAACAAGGATGAAAATGGCATCAATGTCACTTACTACACTGAGAGTAAATAATTTAACTTGAAAAGGCTACAAGCCAAGACTGAAGTGGAGGGAGAGTTGGTGTGTGGCTTTTTGTTTGCAAATAATTGTGCACTCAATGCAGCCTCTGAAGCTGAGAAGCAGCAGAGGATGGATCGATTCTCTGTTGTTTGTGCTAATTTTGGCCTGACAATCAACACCAAAAAATCCCAGAAGTTCTCCATCAGCTAGCACCACACCATCCATATGTGGAACCATCAGTTACAGCAAACAGAGACATTTTGAATGCTGTGGATAAGTTCACTTACCTTGGCAGTATACTTTCCAGGAATGCACATAGATGATGAGGTTGATGCACATGCCGCAAGGCTTAGTTTTTGAGAAGCTCTGAAGGAAAGTGGGTGAGAGAAGTGTTATTACACTGCCTACCAAACTGAAGCTCTAGAGTCATTGTGCTGACCTCACTGTTATATGCCTGTGAAATCTGGACAATACACCAGTGCCATGCCAGGGAACTGAAAAGTTTCCATTTTAGTTGTTTTAGGAAGACTGAAGAGCACCTAAAAAAATACAAGGTATTAGACATGGTGGTCCTTTCTCGAGCTGAGTTGCCAAGCATTTAAATCCTACTGCAAAGAGTGCAACTCTGATGGGCTGGCCATGCTACTCAAATAACAAATGTACATTTGCCTAAAAATTATTTTATGGACAGCTTCATGCAAGACAAGTGCTCACACGGAGCTCAGAAGAAACAAGGACACTCTCAAGATCTCTCTGAAGAACTCTGGAATTCATCATGAGATACAGGAGATGCAGGTATAGGATTGCCCAGCATGGCATGCCCACATGAAAGAAGACATTGTGCTCAATGAGCAGAATTGCAGTAGCTCAAAAGAAGTGGGAGATGTGCATACGTAGAGACAACTCCATCCCAAATGTTCATGTGGACTATTTGTACCTGACATGTGCTAGAGCCTTCTGAGCTCTATGGGTCTGATCAGCCACAGTTAGTTAAACACACTGTACCTTGACCCCGACATAATGATGTCATTTTGGTCCTCTTCAAGCATAAAGGCCAACAACCAACCACTGAATAAATGTCAATGGCTCCCTAAGATCGAGCCTAAACTTCTCTACTTGGCATTCGAAGTCCTTTACCACCTGACCTTGATCTAGCTGTCCAATGTTTCAGCACATTATTCCTCTCTGTGCACCTGTGGGCTAGCCAGCTTGGCCTATGGTCCCTGCTCCTATACAGCTCTCCTTCCATCTCTAAGTTTTTGCACTACTGTCCCCCATGCCTAGAATGTTCTCCCTCCTCACCTATGGATCTTAAAACCTTTAGTTTCCCTTAAGGTTCAGCTCAAGTGTCACTGTCTATATGTGGCTTTTTCCTGATTTTTTCCAGCTTCTGGTGCCTTTCCCATCAGAATCACTTATTCAGTACCCTGTATACACAGATAAGAGGGCATTTAGATGGCACAGTGGACAAAGTGCTGGGCCTGGAGTTGAATTCAGCCTCAGACACTTAACTAGCTGTGTGACTCTGGGCAAGCCACTCAACCCAGTTTGCCTCAGTTTCTTCATCTGTAAAATAAGCTGGAAAAGGAAATGGCAAACCACTATGGTATCTTTGCCAAGAAAACTCCAAACAGGGTCACAAAAGGTCAGACCCAACTAATCAAGTAAACAATAATAACATACAGACAGAAAAATATATTGAGTCCTGTGGCTAGATTTTCTAAGTTCCTTAAAAGCATAGATGATTTCCCTTTCTAGGATTAAGTATACAATTCAGCATACAGTAGGGGCTTAATAAATGTTCACTGATTAGTTACTAAATGAATAGCCTCATTCAGGCAGACTCATTAAGTGTGATTTCATCTTAAAAAGCTGTCTCTAAGGTCCCTTCCAGCTCCAAATCTGACTTCTGACCTACGATCCAATAAATGTCATACCTATTTCTGTTCTAGCAGTGTGATGTGATGTTGCACCTTCTACCCCCTTGCAAGGTATCTTCAGGAGCAGCGATACAATGCAGCGACATTTCTTATTCACTCTAGGTTCAAATCAAACTTCTCTCTTTGGAATTTGAAGCTCTTAACAATCTGGCCCCTACCTAGATTTCCAGGCCTTTTGCTTATGAATTCCCTCTGTTCTCTGTAGGCCAACCATGCTGATGCTGCCATTCCTGTCTCCGCCATTTGCGTTGACTCTCCTTGTCTCTGGGATGTGATCCCTTCCTTATTTCTCAGAATCTCTACTTTCCTTCAGGGTTCAGCCCACGTTTTTTTAATATAAGGCTTTGATTCCTTCCCACTTCACCGACTACCAGTCTTCCCAGTCACCTTGAATGCATTCTGGATAATTTGTGTAGTGTGTGTGTGTGTGTGTGTGTGTGTGTGTGTGGCATGCACGCATGCGTGTGCTATACACACACACATACACACACAATCCTCAGGTAGGCTGTAAGTTCCTTCACGTCAGACACTGTTTTGACTTTTACTGTCATTGCCTCAGTGCTCCACATGTGCTTAATAAATGCTGGCTGATGGATGTGCCATGAAGCCATCCCAGGTTGGTTGTGATAGTCTGGGTTCTTTCCAGTGTTTAATTAGGGTAGTAGAGTCCACAGGAGGATAGCGGGAGGATTCTTGAGGGGAATGTGACCCACGCAGAAACTTTCACTTTTGTAGAACTGTTTTTCCAAATGTTGGTGTTTCACTGTTTTCAGTGGTGTTCAATTCTTTGCGACCCAATTTGGGGTTTTCTTGGCAAAGTGGAGTGGTTTGCCATTTTCTTCTCCAGATCACTTTACAGATGAAGAAATTGAGGCAAATAGGGTTAACTGACGTGACAAGGGTGACACAGCTAGTAAGTGTCTGAGGCTGACGCCAGCCTAGCATTCTACCCACTGAGCCATCCTTTCTCAAAACGGACCAATTAATTCTGCCCTTTATCTGGAAAGATATGAGTGGTTAGTTCAAGCCTAGGGAAACATCACTACATTTTGTAAGAGGTTAATTGGAAGATATATCTAAAGTGACTTGCATTTGTGCTAAGTGCTGGCACCCAAATAATAAAAAACTTTTTTATTGAAGGGATTGTTTTTATCTTTTCTTTCTAATTCTAGCCCTTAGAATAGAGTAAGGGCCTACAAAATGCTTGTGATTGACTGGTACTAGAAGGCATCTAGACTTTTGAGTATTCAGGTAGCAATCCCATTGCCTCTGGCCCAGTCTGCTTTCCCAGCCTTGTTCAAAATATTGCCCATTCCCAGGGTCTACTCAAGATATTCATACTGATAAGTCAGCTCTAGGTCTTGTCTGTTTAACTACATGTCACATTCAGAACAACTGACATTTTTCATCTACTTGGTTTTTCCTTCATGGATGGTTGGTTTTAATTCTTTAATTCTTATAGCCCTTCTTGACACAGAAACCTTTTCTGCTTTGACTCTGAACTGGACGTGATGGGGGACACATTCTTCGGTGAGCATGTGGCCCTCCTTGATATCTGTAACCAAATGGTTTTAATAGCAATTCTCTCTGTTGTAATATCGTTCAAGGCATCACGTATGATGATTCTGACCTAGGAGACAGCTTGGTGTCTTTATGGTAGAATTCTGTCCTACCAGAGCAAAATCTTAAAAAAAAAAGCCAAATAATAAGGATAATGGAATTCTGTTTTCTCTCCACCATTCAGTGGACTGTGACTGCAGAGCTGTGGTCTGATGTAGAATATTATTTGACAAAGCCCAATTGTTGCCTTTTCAAGCCGTCATCAAGGAAACACTTGATAATTGTGTTCCTTTTTGTCAAAATTTTGTATGGATTCAAAAATAGGTACGTGCATTGGTATTCAGTAGTCCGTTCCTGACTGCTCTTTTTCATGATAATAAGTTCTGGGATCCCCACTCCCACTCCGCCTCCAGAGCTCTGTTTTCGCTTCTCTTTCAGATATCAAGGGAATCCTTATACATTCCAAAACTGTGTTGTCTCCAGTGTATACTTGGTCTACTCAGTTCTTCTCATCTTCATTGTTTCTACACCCTGGGGACTACCATGTCAGTCACTGATGCTGGGAAGACTTGGTTACAGAAATCCTTCCATAGCATTTCCATGCATCACTTGTCATCCTCCTTTCAGCTTCATTCTCATACGATCTCAGGATGTGTCTCAGGAACTTTGGCCAAACTTTCAGTAAACTTGTTTTACCTCTATTGCTTCCTGCTGTTTTATGAGGCAATAATTCAGTTCCTAAGTATGTACTATCTTCCTCCATAAGACTTAACCAATGAGTTTATATTCCAAACTGATATGAATGTCCTTGGGTTCATAAGCATAGAGCAGGAAGGAATCTCAAAGGTCACTTAGCTAAACCCTCTTATTTTACAGAGTACTAACTACAGTCTACTGAGATTAAGCAAGTTGTCCAGGCACACAGATAATAAGGAGCAGAGGCAGAATTTGAATCCAGGTCTTCTGACCCAAAATCCAGTTCTTTCCACTCGACCACAGTGGATGATGTGTTTAGTTTGACCCCATACAAAATCATCCATAGACTAGTTTTTGCCTTAAGTGCTTTTTACTCTTTTTTAAGACAATTAATATTGCTGAAAATCTTCAAGTCTCTTCTGCTGCAGAGTTTGTATACTACATGTTAAGTTTGCATACTAAACTGATGTTGCCCTTGGCTACTATTTTTCTGTCCGTGTCTGGTCTTCGGTCTCCTCAATGTGGCAATTGATTTATATCTGTTAAACTTCACTTAGGAAATGGTGATAATTTTATGCCAATGCCTCTTCTTTTATTCCTGTCTCTATTTCCAGCATTAACAACTTTTTACAACAGGTCATGTTGGAAGAGCTTCAGTTCCACACCAGGTCTTTCTGTTCATATTCTTTCTACCAATTTGGTTTCCATTTGGCTCTTTGCTCTAAATGGGTGGTCCATCCATAGGGAGATTAGTTAATTCAAAAATGACTCCCATATTAGTAACAAATTGTTTCCAGTCTCTTAAAACAGAAATGTGTGTGTGTGTGTGTGTGTGTGTGTAAGATAGACAAAGAGAGGGGGAGCTGGGGAGAGAGAGAGAGAGAGAGAAAAGAGTGTAGATGCATGCATGCATGCAAAAGAGAGACAGAGAAAGAATGAGTATTTAGTGTTCAAAACACCTAGTACCTCCCAACTTTCTTATCCAAGAATGAGATGTAGATGTGAGGGTTCTGTCTGATCTAGAAGCCTTTGACTTCACTTTCTTATTCCTGAACCCTGTTTTCCAACCAATTTTTCACTGTTCTCCCTACTACGGCTATTTCTGCATTGAAACCCAGGAGGGTTAATGTAGGTTGATTTACTTTTTAGATTATTACTTCTTTGCAGAAATCTCCCACCTCTTTATCCTCTGTAACTTGCTGGTGGATTAATTGCAATTTCTTTCCTGGTAGCCTTTTTGTAAATGCTTATCAAGAGTACGACAACAGGAGAGATGACCAGATACCCCATGATAGGAGGTTTCATTTTGCTCCTCCCCCGAAGAGGATTTGTGAACTTTCCATTTAACTGGCTTCTCCTTTTGTCTTTTGGTTTCACTTATAGTAAAAAGGTCAAGGTTCACATGATTCATTTCCTATTATATTTCATCACTGTAGAGGCTCTTACACGTACGGTATTGATAGCTAAGTCAGCCTTTAAAGAGGATCTTTCTCAACACCCTCTGCCCCACCCATCCCCACTTTTCTGTCACTCAGCCACAGTCACTGCAGAAGTGGAAAGGGATGACAAACGACTGAAGGTCATTTTGCATTTTTCTTTGTTTTACATTATAGGCCTTTTGTACTTTTGGATTTTGGATATGGCCAGAACCTGTGATTTTACCAAAATGAGGGAACTCCCTCTGCCAATATAGATCAGCACATTCTCTGCAACTTACAGGCTTAGTCATCACCTTTCCCTCCAAACCCTCCTCTCTTCTCTTCCTGGCTTCCTCATTATGGCTGAGAGAACCACCATCTTCCCAGGCCCTCTAGCTCACAAACTAGGGGTCATCCTTGACTCCTCACTGGCTCCCATTCCCCATATCCAATCAGCATCCTGGGGTTCCCACCTTTGTAACAGCTCTTGTATACGCTCCCTTCTCTCCTCTGACATTGTCACCACTCTTGGGAAGGCCCTAATCACCTCACTCTTGGACTATTTCAAGAACTGTTTGGTCTGCCTGCCTCAAGTCTCTCCCCACTCCAAATTATCCTCTCTTTAGCCATCAAAGTGATCATCCTAAACACTGGTCTGCCCATATAAACCTCCACTCAATACACTCCAGTGGCTTCCTATTACTTTCAGAACCAAAGAGAAAATCTCCAGCTTGGTTTTCAAAGTGCTTCCAACCTTTTCAGTCTTCTTGCACCTTACTGCCTTTCCCATACTCTGCAGTCCAGAGCATGTGGTCTCTTTGTTATTCCTTGTAGATGACTTTCCCTCTCCCTCCATCTATCAACTGGACATTTTCACTGGCTGTCCTCCATACCTGTAATTCTCTCCCTCCTCATCTTCCCCTTGTGGCTTCTCTGGTTTCCTTCAGGTCTTAGCTGAAGTCTTGCATTCTTCAAGATGCCTTTCCCAGTCTTTAAACTTAGTGCCTTCCCCCTGAGGTTATCCTCAGTTTATCCTGCATAATCGCATTTGTCCATACCTGTTCACATTTCCTTTCACTCATTTGACTGTGAGCTCCTTGCCTTTCATTGCATTCCTATTTTTTTGCCTTTCTTTGTATCATCAGCACTTGACACATAGTAGGTGTTTAATAAATGATTGTTCACTGTCTGACTTAAATGAATTGCCTCAGTAAGTTATATGCTCAGAGAAGCACAGTCAGTATGTGTCAGAGATGGGACTCAAACCAAGTCTTCCTGACTTGGAGGCCAATCCTCCAATAATTCATTACTTCAAACTGCCTCATATATTATTTTCTAGTAAGTTATTTGTGAGCCAGGTGGGATGGCACATTTCTGTAATCCCTGCCAGAAGGCTGAGACTTGAGATTCTGAGCCATAGGAGGGGGAAAGGAGATTGGGTGCCCACATGAAATCTGGCATCAGTATGGTAAGTCCTAAGAATGAGGAGGACTGCAAGTTTGCCCAAGGAGGGGCAAATGGATCCACGCTGGAAATGCAGCAGATCAAAGCTCCTATACCAATGAGTGGGGGACTGAGATCATGGGGTAGTCACTCTACTTCCAACCTGGATGTAACAGAGAGACCCAGAATAATATTATACAATATAATTAATGTAATATAATGCAGGATAGGTAATGCAAGACACAATATATGACAGATGATGTATGACATGTCATAATATAAACACATATGTACATATACACATATGTATGCATATACACATGTGTGTCATAGCCCTCCTGTTTTTACTATAAACTCTAACTTTGCAAAAACTCCCCTTTCTCCTCCGTGTTTTGCATGCTAATACAACTGCAGCTCCATGAACAGCTGAAAACTAACAAATCTTTTCGATACAGTCAAGACCTAAGGGCCGAAGCCCTCCCCCACCGAGCAAGCCATATAAAAATAGGCCAGAGTACCCAGGCCCTGCCTCCAGTTCCGAGCTCCCCACTCCAGCTTGCTGGTGCAGCCTTGGCTGGCCGCTGGCCTCCCCAAACTCCTGACCTCTGGATCCTGATTGTTCCCTTCCCCTGGCCTTCACTGTTATCTGCCTGGTTCTGGAGCGTTTTTGTGGAGCTCCTCCTCTTCAGCTGACCTCCCTCTCAATCCTGGCATCTCTTGGCCAGCTGTCCTGTTGCTATCCATGCCCTTGGCAGGGCAGGCTCAAGAGAACTAATTCCACCTTGGGTACGGATTTGTTTATCCTGCTTAGCTGAACTCAAAGCCAAAAATAGCTATAGTCCTATAGATCTCCCCTGCCGTTCAGTGCCAAACTCCTAGAAAGAGAAGGCTTCCATTCACTGCCCCCAGTGGTCCTCACTCACTTCTCAACTCCCTTTTGCCATCTGATGCCTGACTCCATCACTCGACCAATACTGTATTTGTCAAGGTTACTGGTGAGCTTGTACGCCCTAAACCCGGTGGTCATTTCTTCATCTTCAAAGTTCTTGGCCTCTACTGAGCTTTAGATAGCTGACCACCTGATTCTTGGGAGGACCAAGTGTTTGTTCCATTAGAGATGCTGCTTCATATGAACCCTGACCTTCTTACTGTAAGTGAAATCAGAAGACAAAAAGACACTGTGGCTAAATGGAAGGCCAGTTCAAAGATCCTTCCTGAGAATCAGAGGCTACCTTCCCTCTAAGCTGTGGTGGTGGTGGTGGTGCTGGGGGGCATCTTACTCTTTTTCTGAGGGGACCCCTTTGCAGAATGATGTTTTCAAATACATAAAATATATAGGATTACAAAGGAAACAATTCATAGTGAAAATAAAGGTCCGATCTTTTTTGTCACCATCCAGCTTCAGAGAAACCCTGATGGGCCTCCCTACTTCCCAGGTTAAGAATCCCTAAGTAGAGATTAATTCTGTGGACATTTACTCGTCACAAATTATGTGCTCATCACTGAGCGAGGCCCTGTGGGATGGGGGACAAGGCTGAGATGGGAGGTGGTACAAGAGAAGTACAAGACACAGGACTAGAGATTCAGGGTTCAAAGGGTCCCCAGAGACATTTCAGTCCAAGCCTCTCATTTATCAGATGTGGAAACTGAGCCCTAGATAGGCTAAATGATTTGCTCAAGGTTATACAGATAGTAAATAAAAGAAAAAAGATCTGAACCCAGGTTATGATTTCTAATGTGGCATCGTCTCCATTTTACCATGAACTAGTGATTTAGATGGGGAAACCACACATGAAACCCTTGGACAAGTAGTTCTGAAGCAGAGGCTATGGTACCGACTCTATACAATCACATGGACTTCTTTGCCCTTTCCCCACCTCATACTCACCTCGATGAGGAAGAGAGGTGGGGCACTGGACCTGGAGTCAGGACAGAGCTGAGTTCAAATCTGACCTCAGAGAGTTGTGTGACACCGGAAAAGTTGTTGATCCTTCTTGGTCTCAGTTTCCTCATCTACAAAATAGGGATTAATAGTAGCACCTCCTTCACCTGGTTGCTGGGAATAAATTCAGTAACCTATAAAGTGCTTTGCAAAACCTTCAAGTATTACAGAAATACTAGCTTTTCTTCACTCTATCTCTACGCTTTGCAATCTGGCTTGTGCCGAAGGCTACCAAAGTTAATGGCCAAATCTAATGTCCCTTTCTTCAGTTCTTATTTTTAACCTTGACTTTTCATTATTCTTGGCCCACCCTTATCTCTATCCTGGGCCCACTCTCCTTTTCTTCATTGGTGGCTGATCAACTCTGGTGGGTTTAATGACTCCCTCTATGCAGATACCTGCCAATTCAAGTCCTGAATTACAGATGCTTATTGGATGTCTCCAATTGGATTGTTCCGAAAGCACCGCAAACTCGGTATGTCTAAAATAGGACCCATCACTTTCCTTTCTTGCTTATCTCTATTCCATCTCCTATACTTTTGCTGAAAGCACCACCAAAATCCTTAAAGTCACCCAGGTTCACAACCCTTCCATCTTCAATTATTGCCCCCTTCTTCACTTCTCATATCCAATCAGTTGCCAGATATTGTTGATACTACCTCCATAATATCTCTCATCCATTCCCTTACCTCTACTTGAATAGCCATTGCCCTAGTTCAGACCCTTATCATCTCTCACCTGGAAGAACCTGATCTCTTGTCAAGTCCTATTCATTCTACCTTCACACCATCTCTCATATATGCCACCACCTTGCTGCAAGTGATGCATGTGACTCACTGGCCTTCTGGTTGCTGTACCTACCTCAAGTCTCTCTCCAGTCCATCAGCCATCAAAAATGGCTCAAACAACTAACAAAAACAAAAAACACATCAAAAAAACCCCCAACAAGATACCTCAGTCATCAAAATGATTTTCCTAAAACACAGGTCTGACCATATGACCCCCACTCCACTCAATAAACTCCAGTGGTTCCTCCTTACCTCCAAAGATCAAATATAAAATCCAGTTAGCTTTTAAATCCCTTTACAACCTGACCTCTTTCTACATCTCTAGATTTGTACACTTCACTTCACCATCCAGAGATATGGGCCTCCTTGCTGTTTCTCACAAACGATACAGCCTTTCCTGACCCCAAGCATTTCCCCAGTTATCCAGATGGACATGGGGATGGAACACTCTCCCTTCTTATTTTGCTTCCTGGAGTCCTTCAAGTCTCAGCCAAAATCCTATCTTCTGTAAGAAGTCTTTCTTAGTTCCTCTTAATGCTAGCACCTTCCTAAAGATCACCTCAAATTTATGTTGCTATTGAGTCATTTCAGTTGTGTCTCGACTCTTCATGATCCCATTTGGGGTTTTCTTGGCAGAGATACTGGAGTGGTTTGCCATTTCCTTCTCCAGCTCATTTTACAGAGGAGGAAACTGAGGCAAAGAGGGTGAAGTGAATAGCCCAAGGTTACACAGCTAATAAGCATCTGAGGCTAGATGTGAACTCATGAAGACAGGTTTTCCTGATTCCTCATTCCAAGCCCAGTGCTCTATCCACTGCACCACCTCTTTGCTCCTTCAAAATACATAGCATTATATATAAAATATTCTATGCCATCTATATGATTTGTACTTAGGATCTGTTTACATGATGTTTTCCTTTCCCCTCTTCCCATGAGAGAGAGGGTCCTTAAGGACAGGGATTGTATTTGCCTTTCTTTGCAGCCCCAGTCCTTGGTACAGCTGTTTCATTACTTTTGTATCTTCCCCTAGTGCCTAGTACAGTGTATTTCCCGTTAAGTGGCACTTTGTATTTGTTTGTTGCTAAATGAAAAAGCTAATAGAGGACCTTAGAATGAAAGACTTCTTGGAGGTTTTGAATGCCAGAATCATGAGCTTGGCCTTTACCCATGGGCAACAGAAAACCAGTAAAGGTATTCCAACAGAGAAAGGGAGATATGATCAAAGTAGTGCTCTAGGAAGATTGCTCCAAAATAGTCTATGGAACAGAGGGGTAGGTGGGGGTAGAAGGAGTGATGTCAGATGAGGAGATGTAATGGCATCCTGGTCCACAGAGAGCTCAAATGATGTAAAAGTCTTCAATTAGACTTTTAATGACATCATTAATTTTTTAAAAGCATGGATGGTCTTCCGTAAAATCTTGTTAAGTTCTCATTCTATACTATTTGGTCACGGTTCAGCCTTTTTATAGTTTCATCAACGTGGTGACTCCAAAGCTGGTTGTACTTCGTGGAGTCTTTGAGAAAAAGTCTAAGATTAAAGTTACTAATTAGATAACTAGAGATATGGATAGAAAGGATCTTTGCATGGACAAGAGGATGACATATGAAGATCTGAGAGAGACCTTAGAAGTCATTTAGTCTGATGACAAGAGTGGTTCATCCCATACATAGGTAGGAAATGGCAGTCAGGATTTGAACTTAGGCCTTCTGATCAAGGTCAGCACCCATGGTGGGGAGGCATGATTTGGGGCCTACATGCCATTCAAGTTGGATAGCCCAAGTCAAGCACATGCTCCTATTTCTAATGCAGAATCAAGAACCAGAGCTGGAAGGTGCCCCAGTGGCCAACTGGTTTGACTCATACCTGAACGGGAATGATAACATCACAGCATCAGATATTTTGAGCTGGAAAGGAGCAAGCACTGGAAAGGACCACTGCTCTCATTTTATGGATAAGGAAACTGAGGGGTAGAAGTGAAGCAAATGCTCAAGTCCACACAAGAATGACAGAGCTGGGACTGGAACTCAGTCCAGAGTCAGTGAGTGTTGCTCATTAACAATATGCCTGATGAGTACAGACAGGAGAAATCTTCCCAACAAAATGCAAATTTATTTTTTGCCTTACAACTTTTCTGCCAGCAAGTCAGGACATTCATCATCACATCATGCTCAACAGCCTCATTCAACACTACTTAGGATAATGCTCAGCTTTAGAAGAATAAATTGTCCTCAGGAGTTGCCCAAGGTGAAGTAATTTCTCAAATTCACCTGAACGTCTTCAGGTAACCTCTAAGGAGAAGAATTAAGTCCAGAATGACTTCTCCTTATGTTTCCATGGTTTTTCTACATTGGCAATTGAAAGCCTATCAGGACTCAAAAGGGCAGCCTCAGGCCTCAGAAGACACCTACCTGCCCTTTACCTCTCCCAGGATTCTGACCATCTCAAAAAAAAAAAATATTCATGATTTCTTTCAAGAGCAGAGTCCAGCCTGTCTCCATAGGTAAGAAACTGAAACTTTGCCAAATGACCTAGAACAGAAGTTGGTTTCCAAGGACTGAAGGATAAAATTGCTTTGTTTCCTCCAGAGGCAGATTGGCCCTTGAACTGTGACTCTGTTATGGATGTCTTAAGTCACTTGTTGGGTTCCATGTTTAGATAGCCCAAGTAAATGCTCACTTGGTGCTGGTGAATATAAATGACGAGCCCTTTGAGGATGAGTAGGTATAGAACCCTGTATACTGAAGTCCTCTCCCCTAGCACACGATGTCTTGAGAACCATTTGGCCTCTAGTCAATGTTCTTCACTCTCCCTGTTACTTAAATAACATTCCTATTGGCCTCCCAGCCTGGGGGGCCAAGGAAAAGGAGAATGATCTTCAAAAAACCAAAGTATTTTTCCCCCAAAATATTTTTTATTCTTGCATAACATTTGTGTTTCCAATTGTGAATAAAAAAATTAGAAAGTAGTTACAAAACAGCAATGGGATAGACAAGGAGCAGAGGGCCTCACACACACAGCAAGGCCAAATCACTTCCCATCTTCCCCTTCTTCCTCCTTAGATGAAGTGGGACCTGGCGCCTGGGATGCAAGCTCAGCTGGCCTGGGGTCAGTCGGGCTTCCAATTCTCAGAATCTAGAAAACAAAACCGCCACAGCCAGTTACAGTCCTGACAAGGTGCCGACCGCCCAATCTGTTCTGAAGGTGCCAGCCAGTCTTCTGAAAGCACCCGAGGCTTCTCCCATCAGCAACTCAATGAACCATCACCACCACTGCCAACCACTGATGGTCCTATGAAGCATGTTTTTAAATCAAACCAAATGTCCCTGAAGAACAGTGGATAAACCGGGAAGGGGACCGGAGATAGAGGAGACCTTAACCCAGGTTATGGATGGAAATAAAGAAATAAATTAAATTAATGCAATTTTTAAGCCTCTACGAAGTCTTGAATCTCTATCAGCCAAAGAATCAAAATGGGCAAAGGTGACTCAAAGGCATCTTACACATGTAACACTGATTGTTGCTCTAAGGCAGGCTTCCTATCACCGAACAAGGAAAGCATATGTCTTTTTCTGGACCTATAATTTAACACAGAGAAAGGAGAGCAGAATTTACTCCAGAGAACCTACCCAAAGTTCAGGAGAACGTAGGCCAGCTAAGCTGTCACCCTGCCTCCTGGCAAGACCACACTCAAGACCATCCCACAAAGAAATGCAAGCAACTTCCAAAGCAGATGCCTACATATTATCAGCTCAGTAATATGCCTTTAAGATCACTTCACCCCAATCCAAATTAAATATGAAGGTGGGAGCTTCTCTTAGTATGTCAATTTAAGTAATTAAATAAGAACACTGTGTCATTTAGTATTATCAAGATGAGAACAGAGGGCAAGCACAGGCTTTAATCCCACATCAACTTCTGCCCAGGGACTGAGGCCAGGAATTTGCTTCCAATGCGGGCTCAGGAAGGCACCAGTGCACACATAACCTTCCTCATCTAATGCATCAGTTTTGGGGCCCCATTAGCTTGAAGAAAGCACTGCAGAGATAGCCAAGTGAGAAGGTATGCTTCCCCGGGTTTTGGGGGCTTGACCTGGCAAAGATAATCCACGTCTGATTCTGCCACACAAGAGGAGAAAAGGCAGCTACCAGAGAAGCTAGAAGAAACTTAGGCAGAGCAGCCAGAGTCAGATCATACACATCTTAATAATTAACCCAACCCATACAGTTATGACCAGCTCCTGTATCTCCTATTAGGTCAGACCTACCTTAATTTGTAGGCAGGATAGGCCCCAAAGCAAAGCCCAACAAAAAATGTTGTTCATTTCTGTTTTTCAGCCAACAGCCTTGAACTGATGCCATATAGAACCCTACATGATACTTCTTGGCCTGTTGCAATAGCTGGGCACTTTACTATAGCCATGCTATGGTGGGAACTGTCCTGTTATAGCGATGACAATGCTGCTCTAGCCTAATAGTATTACGCTTTTGCTGATAACAAGGCAAAGAGTGAGAAGTCATCATGGACTACCTTTCTGGACATTCAGATACACTTTAAAAGGGTGACCTACATTCCAGCCATCCCTTTACAGATCCAATTTGAATATGCCAGTGTACTACTTCCACGATCCCAATCAGGTAGGCTGTTTTAGCTTTATAAGGTGGATGGAAGGTCCAATGGCCACAGTCTAAAATGACAAAAATCTCCCCAAATTCCATCTTTCTTGAAGATGTGCTCTGTGGAGGATAGAAACCATTGACTAAGAGCAATTCCAATGTTGCTACTTTCCCCAAACACTTCCCACTGGTCTTAGGTAGACTTACTATCTTAACTACTGAAAGAAAAGTCAAAGCCATCTTCCACCTCTCCTCCCCATCAACTTCTCTTCCCCCATAACTCTTACAATTGATCTACAACCTATAAAAGTGAATTCATATGGGGCAAAAACCCCCCCCCAAAAACAAACAAATCACAAAAAAAGACAAAACTCAAGTGATTCCTTCTAGCCCCATCATACCCACCCATACCCATCTATGTAGGCAGACAGACACTACTAGTAGTCTCTGTTTCCTAAATTCTTCACTGGGGGGATAGGTGACCTAGAAGGACACTGGGACACTTCAGAACACAGAGTATTTAAAGTATATTTTCTGAGCCTCATACCCACAGAAATTCTAACTAATGGTTATCTCTACTACCTTGTCTCAGGGAGTTGGTTACTTAGAAAGGAATGCTATTTTCAATCCTACTGACAGTCTGCTCACTATTTAGCCTCACCCATTTGAGATGGAAAATTTTGCCTAAAGTTGCATGAGTAACGCCCTAAATGGCAACCTTGGAATGCCTGGGTGTCACAGATTCCATTAAAATGACCCTGAACAGGTGAAAAGAGTGCCCAGAAAAACTCTATATCCAAATACCAAGGTAGAGATAATGAAAAAGCTAGGAGACCAACAGAGGCTCTGGTGAGAGGCAGTCACAAGGCATCTGGAAGATGGGGTTATTTCTTTAGGTTCTTTAGGGGGAAGGGGGAAAGAAAAAGATGTTATCACACTGTTTTCAAGCACAAAATGTTTATTTTTCTCCTTAATATATACAGTCTCTTGGGGATTTCGTTCCACTGACTGTCTGTGTACAAGGATGTAACTAACAGGCAATAGTGACTCCAGACAGTTCCAATGCAAGCTCAAAGAGGAATGGGGGGTGGGGAGGGGAATGAGAACAGTCTCCTAATGTTTGCTCATGAAGCATACAGACATGAATCTAAAAACAAACAAATCAAATATACATGTTACAGAGAACAGAAATCTCTTACTACAGTCAGTATTTTGCCCAGGCAGAAGACTCTGCCTAATTGTCTATAAAATTCAATTCTAACTGAATTGATGGAATAATATATTCTCAAAGGGTACAAACCAAATAATTTAGACAGTTCTAAGAATGCTCCAAAATACAATAGAATGATACAGTTCCTGCATTTGGCAGCACAGGGCATTCTGCTTTCCAGCAGGGAGTATAAAACATCTTTGCAGGAAGAGAACAGTGTGCCTTCAGCGTTCCACCTTGGAAAGTTTTTCTCATCTCAAGCCCAGAATGAGCTTGTCGAGGTCGAGCTATCTATGAAAAGGAAGCTTGCCACAGACAAAGTGGCTTTAAATACTGGTCACTTGTGGAGTGTAAGACTTGGGAGTGGGTGATGGAGAGTCCACAGACCATAACAGGGACCAAACTGGGGCAGGGCTTGGAGGGAGGAGGGAGGGTGCTCCCACCTTACAGTGCAAAGAGAGAAAGAAAAAGCCTGGCCAAAGGAGCTGGTCAGGTAACAGAGTTCTGAAAGATGTGTTTAGTCAGAAGGCAGATAATAGAGACACTTTAAATACTGTCTCTGCCTTGGATTTGGTTTGCTCCCTCAGAGAGCAGCACCACAGGCCTAATGGCAAACAGAAACCCGGAGGCGGGCTGTCTGCATGCTCAGAGTGGGTTGGAAGGCCACTTACAATGGTGCCTTTTCTTGCCGTGCACCAAATAAAGCACATACAGATTGCAAATCAAACTGACTTATGTACATCCTTTTGGTTAAAGTGCGTCAAAATGTGGATATTTAACTAAAGGAAGACAACAAAACATTTTCTCTCAGGTCCTCATCAATAGAAAGAAGTCACCATCTGTACCACCTTACTGAAAGACCAGGTACTGGACAGAACCACTCTGGTCAATGTCATCATCTGGCTTTCTGTGCAGGAAACTTTTACAGCTTCCAAATAAGCTTCTGGGATAGCACTTAAAAAAAAAATTTCTGTCTTCTTTTTCTCATTGCATAAACTCAAAAGAGATTTAATTTTTTCAACCTAACATTTGCAACCCTTTGATAGTCAAGATTATCTTCTCATTAAGATAAAAGAAAATACCACATTTACAGTAGAAAACAAAAAACCATAACTACAAGCTTCAGTTTCAAAGTGTGTAAACTCTACATATCTTTGCAACTTAAAATAGGGAAATTGTTTTTGAACTCACAAGCAAACTGGAAATAAAAGACACCTTTCCAATATATATATATATATATGGATATATATGTTTCTATATAGAGATATATTTTACATCTCTTTCCAGTAAGGAACTGAAAAGTCAAGATTCAAGGCACTCAAATACTCCGCAGGATTAATACAATGTTGTCATCATCATCATCAAGTCAAGTACAGGAAGTTATTAGTGTTTTAAAGAATATACCACAATCACAACAATGGAGAATAAAGTGTCTTTAGCAGTGAAATATGCAAATATTGCCATGAACAAACCCACTCTTTGGGGTATGGCTGTGGTGGGTTTTACCAGGCTTGCTGTGGTTGTAGCTGAAGTCACCAAAGCTGAACAGACAAATAGCATCCCCAGGCTCAAATACTCTCTTGGAAGTGTGTGTGTTTGTGTGTGTGCATGTATGAGAGAGAGAGAGAGAGAGACAGAGAGAGGAAGAGGGAGGGAGAGAGAGAGAGAGAGAGAATGTGTGTTTTAAGAGAACACCCTATTTTACAGGTGAGTCAGAAAGTTAGGTAATTCTCATCTGGGGGCTGCATGGCTTGATAGGAGGTTGCTGCAGGTATACTGGGAATAACTGCAAGCCCGTTTTGCTCAGACCTGGAAACGGTGCAAGGCTATGCCCTCCTCTAATCCCAGGCTGGCCCACTGTGTCTGCCCACTGCACACCATACCCAGGTGCCGGGAACATTCCTCCATACGGGTACGGAGGTATCACATAAGGTGGGACCGGGCCAGAAAGGGGAGTACCTGTCATAGGCATTGGCAGGGCTGGAGTGACTCCGGGAATTAATGCAGCTGACACAGGGCCAGGCACTGGAACAAGATATTGTTTCCCCACTCCTGTTCTGACTGAATTAACCTACAAAACACAAAGACATGCAGAAGGATTATGCTCAGGTTGACTGGCCAGGGTCAACACAATATGCTTGCTTCAACCCTGGGAATTCTTTAGGAACCTGCCATGCAGACATCTGTTTCCAAAAGAAAGCAGTCACTGAACCATGCGCAGTGCCATTTAATGGTTCAACACTCAAACAGGACTTGGGGTTGAGGGGCAGAGAACAAGAACCATCACACCAT
The DNA here is from genome assembly GCA_028658325.1 of Potorous gilbertii. Taxonomy (NCBI): domain Eukaryota; kingdom Metazoa; phylum Chordata; class Mammalia; order Diprotodontia; family Potoroidae; genus Potorous; species Potorous gilbertii. The sequence continues at coordinate 58,084,795 of CM053772.1, forward strand.
CTTCTCCCTCGTAACTCATAAACTACTTCCCATGTTCAGGAATCTTGAGAGAGCCCCTCCAGGTATTTTTAAGAAGCTAATATCTCACCTGAAATGTCCAGGTGAATGAGGCAGGGCCTTCATTTTCAAGAAGAACACAAGAAAACTCTAACAGAGTCAAGCCGAACCTCCACTGTTGGCTGACAGTCCTTGGAACACAAAAGGTTAACTTAAAACCTGTCCCTCCCACACAAAGAATCTTGTTAGAAAGTCCAATTATACCACAAAATGGGGATGAGCTTTGAGACCTAGAAGTCAGCCAAAGAACCATGTCCTTGACCCAGATACTGATGCTAAAGTCTCTTCAAAAGTCCTAGAGCTTTGGGTTCTCCCAGATTAACAGAATATGGAAGCAGCCACTGTCCTAGAATAACCTTAGGGCACTGATGGTGCATTGAAGGTGGTCTTGTTGTGTACACTTAAAATGAGTGTTTGACCCAAGCTGTGGGTCAGTCACAAAGCACTGGCTGATTGCTTTTAGGGTCTACCTGATTTGAACTCAATTCTGTAAAAGTAAGAAGGGTAAATCAGCTTAGAGACCAAGTCACAAGGCTGCTGTGTGTGTGCACATGAGCTTTTGTGTTCTGTAGAACCTATTTCCCAGTTGATAAATGGTCAAAAGAAGAACAGTCTGTTCTCAAGGGAAGAAATACAAGCAATAAGAAAACATGCTTCAAATCATTAATAACTGAAGAAATACAAATAATGCAGCTCCGAGGTTCCACTTCACACCCTTAAGTGAGAGAAAAAAAGGAACATGACAAATGTAGAGAGTGTCTGCAAGAACACAGGTAAGGCCTACACATAAAAGAGATCAAATAAGTAAGAAAAGGCCCCAAAGGAGCAAATATATTGGTAGCAGCTTTTTTTTTTTTTTGTACTGGAAAAGAACCAGAAACTATGGGGGTGATCATCAATTGGGAAATGACTCAACCAATGGTGGTATGTGAATAAAATGAAATACTATTGAGCTACTGTTAGAAATGATTTAAGGGATAGTTTTAGAGAATCCTGGGAAGAACTCTACAAGCTGACACAGTAAGAAGTTATCAGAACCAAGATAACAATTTAGATTATAAAACCTAACATTATAAAAACAAATACTTTTGAAAGGCTTAAGAAATCTGATCAATGCAATGATCAATTACAATTCCAAAGGACCCATGAAAGAGAAATGATGCCTCCCCTCCTCATAGATGGACTTGATGCGGAACAGACAGATGGTTTCTGGATAGGGCCAATAGGGGAATTTGTTTTGCCTGACTATGCATATTTATTACAAGGTTTGGTTTTTTTTTTTGGCATGAAAAATAGGACTAGAAGGGAGAGAAAATGCTTATTAGTTTTAAAAATTTTTAATTTTTAAAAAGTCCTAGCCAACGTTCGGTTTTATATGAGAAGGAGGAGCAAGAGAGATAGAACCTTCACCTAATTATATCTTACAAGGTCCACCCTGAGCAAAAGTCACCACTGAAATAAAACCAAGTCCACAGATCCCAGGTTAAGGAACTTGGCTCCATCACCTTACAGCAGTTGATTTCAGCTAGAAAAACAAAATAAGAAGTGACAATGAAGTGTGAATGACCCGTACTGACTCTGAGAGGGTCATGGGACTCTTGGTTTTCTTAAAACAAACAATACCAAAGAATTGTCAAATGATGACATTTACAAGCAGCATTATCACTGAGGTAGGATAATTCTAGTAGTGGAGGGGAAGTTGGGGCAGAGGTAAAAATTACTCAGCTGTTAAGATATCTGTTTCCACCCCGCCTCCCAGTTAAGAGGTCCGATGCCAATGCTTTTCTGATGGGTGTTTTTACTGATCTTTTTCCTCCTTCTGAACCTTTTGGTTCTCCAATGTCACCATGATTTTTTACAAGGGCAATGACTCTGGGTACTGTCTGTCTGAATGAGGTGTTTTCAAATTAGGTATATGTCTTATGCTGAAATGGCAGTAAGGTGGTACACATATTCAAGAAGGGCTCTAAGAAAAACATTCTTGTTGGTGGAAAACCTGATTTCACACCTTATTCCAACAGCTCTTTCCAAATCCATCTAACACTCTGAATGGCCAGAGAGTTAGGACTGCCTCACTGTAAAGCTGTCATTGGAAAATGTGTCAGGACTAGAGATGAATACAGACTCTAGTTCAAGAACACCAGAAAAGTCCATTATTAAAACTTACAATTTCTTCTTCCTCTTTTAGTTCTTCTATAGAATTCTCTGCAAGGAAAACCATTCAAAACCTTCGAGTGCACATGTCTATCACCCAATTAAGTACTTCATTTTTGTCTAGCTAAATCTTTCCAAGGTTTAATATGTTAATTACATTCCCAACTAAACTGTAAGTCTTTGAGGACAGGGACGATCTCTTATGTTTCCATTTCTGTCACAGAGCCAATCACAGTTTGAATACAGAGTAGGACCTTCAAATTCCTGTTGATGGCTCAAGGGGGCCACACTGAATATTATGGACATAAATTATTGGCCTATCCTGTCTCAGACATTCCTTTCTCAGGGTAGAGTGACAGCAATATTAATTCTCTTGTCATCTAACATCATTACTGGACTCTTCTTCTTAGATGGTCTCTAAGATAGTAAATAGTAGAGAATGCCTTAATAGCCTTCTAGTTCTCTTTTGAAAGACAAAAATACGCACACAATGCTGGTGGAAACCTAAAAAAATTTACAAAAACAGAGTTGGGAGATTTCAGCAAGTTTTAAAGATTCAAACTACTTTCCAGCATAGGTACAGAGAAAATTACTTTTTTTGGTAAACTGGTAAATTTTGGTAAATTTTTTGGTAAATTTAAGCAGTTGTTTGCCAAAGTCCTGGGATTCATTAATAGGACTGCTCCAGTAGAATTATCAATATCTGGCCTGATATTCTTTCTGCTAGCTTCTTGACCTCCCTATCGTCAGGCTCAAGTCTCGACACTGCTTTGAATTTAACGTTGATTCTTTTTCCACCACCTTATCTATTCGGTCTCTAATTCCTATTGATTTTCCTTCCTTCGAAATGGCTGAATCTCTCTTTTTGTGACAGCCCCCTCCGTAGTGTTTAGGGCCTCATCACGTCATGCTTGCAGTTGATATAGGCATTGATGTCACCATCCCACCCACATGCATGCTGGTCCCTCCTGTGACATAGACTAGAGACTCTTTCTCCCTCAGTTCAATCAAAGACAATGCTGGGGTTTTTCAAAAGGCGTTTTACTAGGAAAATAAGTAAAAACAAAACAGCAAAACATACGACAATTACAGAAATGGATGAATCTGCTGAGTTGTTGTTTCTGATTCAAGCTTAAGTCAAGAAACAGTTTATGGGGCAATCAATCCCTTGCTTCCTGTTCCTCACTTTCACTTCCTTCCGGAAACTCCCTTCAGAGAGAGACTTAGGCAGGAGCAATGTTCACATTCTCTAGCCAAGTTAGACTTCAAAAAAAATTTACTGGTATCATTTGTTTTTATATCACCTAGACAGCTCCTGACCAGGTCACACTCTTGACTGTTTAATGAGGTGTCCTGTTATATATGCCCTTTAACTGCTACACATGATCTTTTCCAGGTACCACCTAGATAGATCAGCACCCATCCAACAACAAGGGGTTTCCTTTCTTTTTAGGAAAGGCCAAGAGGTGTCCCACCCCACAATTATGTCAGACAAATACTATGTTTACAGATCCTTTTAGAAAAGATTCCTTGATCTTACTACCATGGAATCAAGTAGAAACCAGTATGTGCTGATTACTAAAATCAAGTCCTAGAATTAGATCCAATTAATTTCCCCCTTTTTCTATATCATCACTTGCCAGTCTCCTTTAGTCAAGCTCCTGATGCTTTACAGATCTGAGAACTGATGAGCCTGGTTGGGATGGGAACATGGTGGAGAGCATTACCCTTGATCTAAATGTGGATGAAAAGAAAGGTCACTGTACTTTGGGAGCACTGCTAAATTTTGAAAAGAGCTCACTTTCCAAATACCCATAGGCTCTTTGACAGGACTCTGCAAAGAGTTGAAGAAGCAAAGGTAGGATAAACTGTAGAATTTATCATTCTGTATTTATGTATTCTGTACAACGGGTATATAGCCTTTCAATAGATACTGTAATTGTAAGGGGAAACATAAAATGGGTCTCACTGCATCAGGCAAAATGAAGTTAATTAGGCATTCATGTATCTATTATTGTTGCCCTAAAGAATCAGAAAAACAGACCCATGTATCCATCATCCCTTGTAAGGACTATTCCTGAATGGAACTGTGTGTCAAAGTGACCTTTCTTTTACTTGGGTTTGTTTGTACATTTTGGATGGGCTGGAGCAGAGGAAGGACAAATAAAATCCTTCCTGGGCTAATTAGTAACGAGTATACCCCCTTCTGTCCATCCTCCATGCCCAGGAAGAAGAGAATTGATTATTCTCCTTTCAGGAGGTAGAGACTGAATGGTGAAAGAGGGAAGCCATGTAAAATGGCAGAGGTTAACTACAGACTGAACCTACTTTGGAGCTGGAACCAGAAACCATTACTGGCCAATGCTGTTCACACTAAGGTATGTTTTCTTCACCCAAGAGAGAAGCACACTGGGCAAAGAGGGTTGATAGAAGGAATACTACCCTGTTTTTTTTTTCCTTCCTGAATTCAGTATTAATCCCTGAAGTGTGATCCTTGAAGGCACACCAACAGAATATAAGCTCTTTGGGTTAAGAGACTTCTTCTTGTCTCCCTGTCCAAAATGTCTTGCACCTGGTAGGTATTTAATAAACACTTATTGATTGGAATCTTTGGGGAAACAATTTCCTTGAACCTGATCTTTTCTTGAGGGGATGACAGAAAAGAAGATGTGCTGTAAACATTTCTTTCAAGGTACGTTATACTAAAGAGGAACAGACAGGGAAGGAGAAGAGGATGGAAGGAAGAAAGTAGGGAGGCCAATGACTCCTTCACCCGATTGCTGTAAATGTTTATCAGAGCAGAAACAACACATTTTAAAATTTAAGGAGCACTGAGAATCACATGTAGAAAGAAAGGAGGAACTTTAGATGCTAAAATTCAGTATGCAGACCATCCCAGATCTGAGTTAAAAATCACAGAAGTCAAAGGGATTTCATAGGTCTTTTGCCACCCAATACAGGAGTCAAGTTCTTCCATGAATAGGTCAAGCAGTGTAACTAATGGAAGTCATGGACCAAAGAGACAGATTAAGCAAGATTTAGTTGTACATCACCCAACACTCTTTAGGAATTGCAACAGGCTAGCATTATGCAGACAACAGTATGTTTTGGAGAACTGAATTGAGAGACACAGGACACCATCCTGTAGCCATCTGCAACCCCATGAGGTGGATGCTGTTCAAAGAGAAGGCATCACTGCTTTCTAGGATCCCTTCTAGACCCTCTGACCCCCTGCAACAGTGCACACCCCAAAGACCAGCACTTACTCCATGTGCCTCGTTTTGTGCCTGGGCAGGGTTTGCTCGGGGCTCCATATCTTGCCTTTTCTGGTTCTGTTTCAGTTGGTTGAGGGAAGGTTTTGTCTGAGCAGCTCCTACGGTTTTGCTTGTCCACTCGTCCACCAGCTTGTGTAAATCATCTGTGAACATTCCCTTTTTGTTGTTGCTGTTATTAACCTGTGCTTGGACTTGCGGTGTGGCTGGGGGCACTGGCTCAGGACCTGTGACCAGACTGGTGGTAGAAGATCCTAGGAAATCACACACAAGGCAGGATCAGTTATAAGGCTGACACAAGGTGCTCTTCCACTACTCACATTATAATTTGGACATGAGTCTGTCCTAGAGAATGCCTTTGCTTCAAGAGTTGGTCTGGAGAAAGTGAACCATCTCAGGATTTTTAAATCTGATTCCTGATTTTTTCCCATACTTTGCCTATCACTGAATGTTGTGCTGCTGTAGTGCATGATACAGGTTTCCCTCTTTGGGAATGTTGTATCAAGTGTCATTACATGGGAGGAAAGAGAGCAATGACAAATAGCTTGGCCATTCTTACGGCAGCTTTTCAATTGGATTTTATGAACAACACCCATCTGCTCTCCCACAGGCTCTTCACCACGATGGTTCAGTGCTCTCTGTGCTGCTTCCCAGAATGGGAACAGCATGGACCTCATGGCTTGAAGTGAACTAAGAAAGAACATGGTAACAAGATTCATATGTTCAAAACAAACAGGCCAGATTTTTTTTTTAAAGTCTAGTAAGTTCCAAACACCTGGAAGTACTAATTAACTTTAAAAAAGTATTAGGAAGGGAATTGGAGGTAGAAGTTTAGCTTCTTGAGCTGGGTGGGGAGCTTTCCACAAACGTGAAACTCCAATGCATGAAAGCAGGTAGAAGGAAGCTCGTTTCAGTGCCTAAGAAAATAATTTGCACTGTCATAGGTTAAAGTAGAATGGAAGGTCTTGGAGGGCAGGGACTACTTTAATTTTGTCTATCTCCAGTATCTGGAACACAGTAAGCACTTTATAAATGCTTTCTGAATTGAACTTAAAAATTGGACAAACACTATAATGTTTGGCTATGATACAATTTCTTTAAAAATAAAAATCTTTGCAGATAATTTCTGATTTAAAATCCAGGATAACTTGAATGGAAAAGGATGAAAAGTCATCAGATTATGAAATTGTTTTTAAAAAATTTAGTTAAAAAAAGAATTGAAATTAACATTTAAAAAAGATTTAACCAGAGACCATCTCTTCAAACAAACAGTTCAGAAACACAATGCACTATGAGTCTATTTTAGTAATTAGCAATGAACAAGCACGGACACAGATGCCTACTTCTAATTGGAATTTTTCAACCACGGATGGAAAAAGCAGTCCAGGTGAACCAGTAACCCATTTAAACCTGGACATCTTTCTTCCTGCATGACATTCATTCTATTTTTTAAAACAACTTTTAAGGAATACTTATTCTGATGATTTAGGAAAAGAAGCCAATTAGTTATTAGTAATTTATGGATCTGGGGGAAAAAAAAGGAGGCCCTGAAGTAGCTTAGTGAGTGATGACACAAATGGCAGCAAGGATGAAGAAGCATGAAGCCAGGATGAGGGGAGGAGCAAAGATGCTGTTGTGTCAAAGACATAAGCAGAGCAGCCACTTCCAACAGCCAAGTTTATTCAATGGGCATCCATCATAGACACAACTGTCTACTCATTCACTCACACAGCACCCAGGAAGCACCATTTTTGCAAGAACATCAGTGAAATCCTAATGGCACAGCCAAGAAAGGAAATGAGCCCATGCAATGGAGAAAACATGAAAAGGGGGAAAAAAATCTGATAATTACTACTACTGTGCTCTTTGCCTAGGCATAGACGTTTCAGGGTGGACCCTACAAGGTAAAACAATACAAGACACACAGAGTTAGGCAGGACAGTACACTTCTGCTGTACAAGCTACTGTATGTTCAAGCAAAGGTCACCATTATGCAAGGAGTAGCAGACAAAAAGTCAGCAGTTCAGAGAGAAGAGAAAAACCTCAATGAATTGGGCATCCCAAACCCGTGTTAGTGTGCAGGTTAACAAATGTTTTACCGAGCACATTCATATGCCAAGAGGAATACTCGAAAGATTCAAGTTTGACTTTGAGTTTAACTTTGTGTGTGGAAACCCAATGTCTATATAAGCTTATGAAAAAAAAATCCCCTTGGCTTTCCAATACAAGCACTTGGACCCCCGCTCTGATTAGGCATATAAAGCGGTTTAAAATTGGTTACAAGAGCTTATTATGCAAAGGGCAGCTAGTAAGTAGTGGGTTAATAGGCTGTAAAGGACAAATTCAAAGTTTCACAAGTCCAAAAAGATACATTGTTCTGTAGGTCTGAGGCCGAGTTGGAAAATATTCTAATATCCGATGGCTTCTAAGAGTATATTCTGAATTCAGTGGCAAAAGGCAAGTGTAATAAAAATTAGCCCATCCTTAGTTCAAAGGGCAAAAGTTAATCTGGAAATAAAAGTTTTGTAATCCAAAAGTTCTTATTACCTGTTCCCTTTTTAAAAAAATATACATTATCTTCAGTACTGGGAGAGTGGGGGAGGATCTTTTCATAACTACCTTTCTAACTGGTGGACTACCAGCGGTATCCATCTTCCTTCAATTTTCTCCTTAAAAACTGAGTACGCAGTAGGGGAAGGGCATTTAAAAGTAAGTTTTGTTAGGCATTTTCTGTATTGGTGGTGGTGATGGGGGTGAGGGATGTACACCTCCCTCACAAACAAGTAAGAGATAAAAGCAATAGGTCAATCGTGTAACAGATTTCTGTGTATTGGTAAAAGCCCAACCTTTTCTTTTCTCTTGCCACTAGTTCAAAGGACATTTCTGCCTTACTCTGCTTTCAGTATCATTTGTATATGATGTGCTATAGGGTATTTTAGCGTTTATTATACTTTAGATAGATTAGCTATTATATTAAAGCTGAAGCTATCACTAGGAAATGACTCCCTTTTTATGTCTGGAAGCTCCTTGAAAGAAGTTCCTCAGACAACATTTAACCAACTTTATTACTCCTATGAAGGTCAAGGATTGTTTTATTTTAGAGAGTGGGACAATAGCAGCTCAATCACTATCCCTAAGGTTAACTTAACTAGACGGAAAGTAAGGGTCTTCTTTATATTCCTGAAATAAATCCTCTTAAGTTTCTAGTTAAAAACCCCATTTAAACCAATCAGTGAAAAATCACAAGCCAGGTACGGGACGTCGGTGGGATGCTCTAAAATCATACAAGATGAGGATACCTTCTCAGAGCAAGCTGATCGACCTTTTTAAGCTATAAGTTGATATGATCTACACCCCCATTCTCCTCCAATGCCCAAAAATAACTTCTGTCTTAGTTGAAAATTAAGATACAAATTCTTAAAGTCTCTACAGGTTATAGCTCCAAGGAAGAATTTTTTTATTTGTAAACAATTCACACAAACTCCATGGCAGTGTTTACCTTTTTTGTTACTATCCAGAGGATTTTTGTTTATTCTTCTTGAACTCAAGTCCAGGCCCTGGGTGGGGGACCAAACTTGAAACATGGTGAAAGAGGTAGACTGTAGAAAATGGTGGTATATCGAGGAGAAGTCAGAGGGGACAATATGTTACATTCCGCTGTCCCTACTTTTAATTGTTTCCTCACCAACCTCATCATGATCATGCTAGAGTTCCCCATAAGGCTCATGTGGGACCACAAGACTCACAAAAGGTTCCCTGAACCACAAATCTCCTTTCTTGGACCCTCTTGCAATGACATGGCTCAAGGGACACTATGATAAGTCTAATACCACTCTATGAAAAAATGTTGCTTGGTTAATCCTTAGACACCCCACTCAGTACTTACTTGAGTTGGTACACACTCCATACTACATGTTCTCCAAATATACTGTATGCTCCATACAGGTATGTATTATCCAAAATGTGTATCTTCCCCAACGTGTGACATGGTACTCTTTGCAAAGAGTGGGCATTTAATATATGTCCAGCAAGTGAAATGTACTGTCCAATTTTTCCTTTATTACATTATAGCTGTGACTAACTCATCAATATAGGCCAGAAATTATTCCATCTTCTCAGCTGAGTCAATTAAGCAACCATTTATGAAGGGGCCCACTTGCAAGGCAGTGGGGGGACACGAAGCTTTATGATGACCAGCCCCGACTTTAATTGAACATCTTACCCATTTACACACTGCTGTTGCCTCCAGATTTCCTTTATTCCATGGATAGCTAGTAGCTGATATATCTAGTACTCCTTTCCCATAATGGAAACAAGTCCTAGACCAAAGACGGTTCAAGAAATTCACATAGATGTCATGGTCATTACTATGAAATTGTCAGAAAAAAAACCCCTGCTTTAAAGACACTGAAATAGAATTTGGCAAGAGCTCCAAATGAACACTTAGAGAGATGAAATCACATTTCAACAACGAACATTCTGCAAACGACAAACACCTAAACATATACAGGAACAAATCTAAAGGACTTGGAAGAGTTGCTGCTTCTGGTCACTCTAAATCTGAACACGCTAGGGGAAGACCAAGAAATTATGTATCATTTTCAAACACATTTATGCAAAAAATGGCACACTCAATCAAAAGCAGGGTAGCGTGGGGGGACTTTGCTTTCTTTTCTACCAGTGAATGAACTGTAGTTAGGAAAAACAAACCTTGTCTTCACTGCAGGAAGTTGCCACCAGGTGTCTTTCAAAGGATGTCAGATCTAGTTTCTTTCTTTTTTTAAGCCAATAGCAGGATTAGGCACCTGAAACCGTGTGTGTGTGTGTGTGTGTGTGTGTGTGTGTGTGTGTGTGTGTGTGCGTGCGTGTTTAAACAGGCATGCCCTTACAGCTCTACATATATACTATTATCGAACTATGATATTTCAGAGTTCTGAGGCAGAGACACGCAACTGAACACAGCAACATGCAAACACAAGCTACAGGGAACGTGACATAAGTCTTGCAGAGAAAAACAGAGACCATGTGCATCTCCTCACCATCCACACTTGAACACACAGGTAACAGTACACAGTAAGTGGTGTCACTTTCAACACATTCACATGTGTGAGACATCCACATGACAAGTGTAAAGACAGACTGATACTAAAACAACAACTACTGGAGAAAGTCTAGTTAGGAAGAAAACAAGTGATTTTTTTCTTTTGTGGCACATAAAACCAGTTTCATTACTTTACCATCACACACAGATGAGAAAACAACTCTGGACAAAGATAGACAAATTCACAGTAAAAGTCATAGACATTCAAATGCTCTCCTAGGGAGCTCCCCCTGCCCCAATTCCATCCACCCATTATGTCCTCACCATCTCAAGCTTAGACTTTTCTAAAACCATTTTAAAGCTGGTATTCCTGTCTTTAGACTCACTCCTTTATAATCAATTCCACACTCTGCCAGATAATCGTTTTTTAAGACAGAAATTACATTGTATCTTTTTTCTTGCTTAATTTTTCAAGGGTTCCCCATTTCCTTAAGGATGTTTAAAGCTAACTCAACGCCCTCCACAAAACTTGGCTTCCAAACACTTGAGTCTTCTGATCCAGTCATGTTCCTGATCTCCCTACATTTATAAATGCTATTTTCTTAATATCTTGACTATGTTCATTTGTTTAAACAGCACACCCTTTCTAGAATACTCTCAACATTTTCTTTCTGCGTGAATACTTGTGGGTGTATGTCTTTTCTTCCTTACTACTGTCCTCAAGGGCACAGACCACGCCATATCTCCTACTCCCCCACGTAGAGGAATAGACACTGGACAGGTAGTCAAGAAATGTCCAGTAGTAAATAAACCCCTAAAGGTTCTGGAGTTAACAGTTCAGAATAAATCCTGTTCCTTAGATCTACCATTAACTGTGAACATTTTAGATATTTTAAGTAGGGCAGTATTGGTATTAGAGGCTGTATATTATACTGTTGGAAACTTCAACTTTCGTTGTGTCATGGATCCCTTTGGTAAAACTTATAGACTTGTTTTTCAGAGTATTGGTTTTAACAACCTCAAGTAAATAGTATTACAAACAAAACACTGATACTGAAATATAATTACAAAACACAGTTACAAAAATATTGAATAAGCAAGCTTATGTACCTTAAGGTAAGAAACCTTAGAAGAGATAGACTTTTGAGTCAGGAAAACCTTGCTTTAAGACTATGACCTATATTGACCATGTGCCCCTGGGCAAGGCATTTAAAGGTCTTGACAGCTCTTACTACTTCAGACACTTTCTAAGGCTCTAAGTTGGGGAGAAGGTGCTGACTTGCACTGATAGAGTGAATTTCCTCATTTTGGAGTTCCAAAATGAATCAGGGCCTGGCTCTATGTAGTACAAGATCAGCCACGGAATCAGGAAGACCTGGGTTTCCAAGCCCTGCCTTGAACGTGCTAGCTCCGTAACCATAGGGAAACCACTAACTATCTGTGTGACCTCTGGGGCCATACTTTCTAAGCCTCCCTGCAAAGCAGTGCCCATTCACAAATGATCCCTAGGATTGTTGTGAAGGTCAAGGGATGAAACTGTTGGCAAGTACTTTTAATGATGCTAATGATAAAACGCACTTGAGAAAAGTTGACCTACAAAAGGGAAGCTTAGAACCAGACCCCGCTCCCCTTGCTACCTGGGTAAGGCTGAGCAGGAGGACGGGACACTGTTAGTATGGCCATGCTCTTTGCAGCTAATGCTATGTTTTTCACTTATCACACTGAAGAAAAATACGAAAAATTTCTTTTGGCTTGCTTTGTACAGTACTGTAATCACCAGCCTGGTAGTCAGCCAGCAGAGGGAGCTCCAGTTGAGGTTTTCAAAGTTGCTTACATTTAATTAATCTAAAAAGGAATTGACTCAATTATATGCTCCATTCTTTTTCATTACTACAAAGACCACCACTCTTCCAACCCTTCTGACTTACTTGGTGCAAACGGTACGGGACGCTTAATTTAATGAGTTTCTACAAGGAACTGAAAACAGATAAGGAAGGTCTTGCCCTTTCCCCAGAAATAGTGTTTCCATAGACCAATCAAAAGGAGAGAGGAAGGGCTAGGGAGGAAAGGGGATGAATTTAGAATCAAAAGGAACTAGGTTCAATAGCTCTGCTACTTATTACTTGGGGGGAAAAAATCACTTCATCTCTGTAGCTTCCTTATTTGTAAGACAAAAAGGTTGGATCAAGTGATCTCAAAGTGTCTTCTAACCTTTGACTTACACTTCTTAGGCTTACGAGCTTAAATATCATCCTTTTTAGAGATGGAAGGGACATGTGAGATGATCTAATACAACTCATTTATTTTACAGATGAGGAAACTGAGGTCAGAGAGGTAAAGCGATTTCTCTAAGGTCACACAGGTGTAATAAATTTAAGCCAGTTCCTTTGACACTAAACCAGAGATTCTAAATTTTTTTTTAATGTCATGGACCCTTTTTCAGAAAAAAAAATACATAAAATAAAAATACACAGAAATGCAAAGGAAGTAAATTATGTTGAAATATTAACCAAAAATACTAACGAAACAACAAATATTCAGACCATCAGTTAAGAACCCCTACTCTAAAGTTCAGTCTTTTTTCCTCTATAGACAGCACTGGATCTGAACCTAAATTCTTTGACAAGTCCAGTTCTCTTTTCATTGGTTCTTGCCATTTAGTTCTTTTTCAGTCAAGTCAAACCCTTCCTAACCCCCTTTTGAGGTTTTCTTGGCAAAGATACTGAAATGGTTTGTTATTTCCTTCTGCAGCTCATTTTACAGATGAGGAAACTGAAGCAAAGAGTTAAATGACTTGTCCAGGGTCACACAGCTAGTGTCTGATCTAAGGCTGGATGGATTTAACTCTGGTTAAATAACTCTGGTCTTCCTGACTCCATATCCAGCATTCTTTCCACTGTGTCACCTAGCTGCCCTCTTTTCACTGCGATGAAGACATTAGGCAAGACATTTTACTTTCCTGGGTCTTAGTTTTCTCATCTGCACAATGAGATAGGTGCAAAGATCCAAGATTATTTCTGCACTTTGGATCTAAAAGGTTCTGTAATTCCTTCTGCCTTCTCTTATGGCATGCCATCAAGTTAGGTTTAATGTTACAGAGCTAGTCTTGGTTATAGGTCCACGTCCGCCACTCCAGAAGTACATCTTTGTCACTTACAAAGGAAATACTGAAGCAAATAAGCATGTCAGTCCTCTCCTAAAAAGTCAATGGAGAACCCAGATGGAAGACCTAGGGAGTCTCAACAAAATTATCCATTCACTTGTAAAGAGCCTGACAACTTACAATGCACTTTCTACTTGTATTATCTTTTTTTAAAAGAAATTTTTCTTATTGATATCCTCCTTTACATTGTCAAAATTTTCCCTTATTCGCTTCTTCCTCTGCACTCCCAGAAAACTATCCCACATGTCAAAGAATAATTCACTTCTATTGCTATCTTTAAAAAATATATATTTAAGTAATAAGTAAATATATATTTTAAAAGTATATTTATGAGAAAGACTCACATATGCTAGCTCCGAACCCACAGCCCATGGATTTCCTCTAAAAAGAACTCCCAACAAATTCTGGAACAGTGGAAGCTGCGCAGCAACAGAGTGAAGGAGATTTCTGTTCCAGAGAGCCCTGAAAAACCGATCCCAAAGGACCATCGCACACTGGATGGAGCAGAGCCCAGCCCTGCCCTGGCTGCGCAGCACAGAGAGGAGCGAGCAGATCCAAGCAGGCTTCAGGGACGGAATCTCCAGCAGCTGCGAAGGTCCCTCCACCCACAGATGCACAGGTCAGTGAGAGAGACGGGCTGAGAGGGGAGCAGGGTGACTCCATGTCTCGGGCCCCCTCGGGAGGCAGCGGCAGAGGCAGTGGCAGAGGCAGCAGGCGGCCAGAGGCTCCCGGAGCAGGCAGGAGCTCCATTACAGAAGGTCTCTGCATAAACCCCCTGAGGGAAC